>JARQOC010000005.1:466504477-467104477 GCA_033576535.1 Allobates femoralis
GTTTTATAGACAGCTGTTAGGAAATTCAAGGTATAAACCATAAAACCCCAAAAGAATAGCAAATGGGAGATCAAGACAGATGTGCCTAATATTTGTCTCTATTTGAGACACATCACCAGTTTTATAAGTAATTATCTTTCTAAAATTATTGACTTAAATTTCTCACCAATTGTCAGTAAAAATCCATCCAATCCACACAGGCAAAATAAGTGTAAATATCCATGTAGTATTGAACACCCTAAATTAAATTTTATTTAATGAGGACCTGTCACCCCCTGGTTCTATGCTAACTGCAGCACTGAATGCAGCGTTGTCTGCTGCATTCATGGAAGGGGTCCCCCATGTTTCTACCACCCCTGTAAGGCTGCTTTCATATCACGTATTCCTTGGATCCGTGGCTGTCCTTTGTAAAACGGACAGCCATGGATCCGATCTGCCCCCATGTTATCCAATGGGAAACTGATCACATCGGATTTGCCCTTAATGGCATCTGATTCATGTAGGATCCGATTCTGTCCAATTTTTAGCTGTACTCAAAATCAGAGACTGCTCCGATTTTGGGCACAGCGGCTCAAATTGGACAGAATCAGATCAGACATGATCCACGCCAAAATAACATGGGACATATGGAGCATTGGTCAGAGGAAACAGCTGATCGTCCCTCGGACCCCATTTTAGTGTAGTGAGCATGCTCAGTACACTGAAATTGCTCCTAACCATCTAATTTCACTTCTGCAATATGTATACATACACTGCAGAAGTAAAATTTAAGTAAAGGCAAAGGTTAAAATAATAATAAAAAAAAAACTCTTCTCACCTGACCAGCGATCCACTGATGCTTCTATCTCACTCCCAGTAAATGACCTGCTGTGATGTCACACCCCGATCAGCTGATCGGGTCACATGACCGGTTACCGCGCTAACTGCGGTCATGTGACCCTATGACGCTGACAGGTTGTGACATCACGGCAGGTCCTACAGACATCAGGAGGTGCTGGAGGCGTTGGTGGATCGCTAGACAGATGAGCATAGAGAGATTTTTATTTTTAACAATTTTTTTTTCTTCTACATTTCACTTCCGCTATGTATATACATTGCTGAATAAATGGGCACCGCACAGCTTTTTGTGTCCGGACCAGTGATGATCACAGACCCGGACACAGAAGAGGTCACCTCCTGTGGTGTCCGTTCCTGTCTGTGGGGTCCTACAAAAAGTAGGATCCCCATGTACAGGAAAAAATGTGATGTGAAACCAGCCTAAGCTGTTAACGACTTTAGAAAATGTACAGATAAGGAGTCCAGTGGGACTAAAGGCCCCGGTACACGGCTCAACATCGTTCTCAACATCGTTCAAAAATGACATTTTGAACGATGTTGTAACAACGTTGGTGAGTCGTTGCGTGTAAACGAATGATTCAATAACGATAATTTAGTAAAGTTGAAGTTAACAGGTTTATGAACGTGTTCCTAAACCGGTCAACTTCAACTCAACCAACCTGCAACATTGTTCAGTGTACCAGTGCACTGAATGATCTCCCAGCGGCACAGCCTATGCTGGGAGATGGTAACCATGGTACGCGTCTGGTTACTAAGCGGCGCTTGGTAACCCGATGTGTACCTTGGATATCGGCATGCTCGCTGGTCCGGATCGTTTGTGAGTCTGCCTGTGTGACAGCTCACCAGCGATCTGAACAATGTTGGCGATCGCACGTGCATGTGATCACTAACAAAATCATTCAGAAAATTTGTGTGAGACGGTACCTTTACTCAGTAATGAGTCATCACTGTTGTATGGTGTCCTCCCTGCCTCCAGCCCTCAGCGACACATACAGGAGGCTGAACAAAACAGGGCTGAAGATGGCACAAAGAGGGCTGGAGGAGAGGAGGACACCATACAACCGTGATGACTCATTACCGAGTAAGGTTCTCTGGACTTCTTATCCATAAACCTTTAAAGTCTTTTTTTACAACTTGCGGTGCTTTCACATCAGGTTTTTTTTTTTCCTGTCCAGGACCCCACGGACAGGAAAGGACCGCATCAGATGTGGCCTCCTGGTGCCATTTCTGTGTCTTGATTTTCACGGACCCGCACACAGGACACTTTCGCTTTCGCAATGTATGATATACATTGCGGAAGTGAAGCAAGAGTTAAAAATAAACAGTCACCTGTCCGGCGCAGGTCCCTGCTATGTTCAGCATCTTCCGGAGCTGGGAATCAGCTGACCGGGAAGGGGCAGAGCAACCTGATCAGCTGACCGTATAGGTTTAAATCCCCCGCCAAAACCGATCGGCGGGAGATTTAAACCGATCAGCTGTGCAGTCATGACTGGGTCAGCTGACCGGGTTGCTACCGCAGCTTCCCGGTCAGCTGATTCACAGCGCCGGGATATGCCGAACATCGCGGGGACTTGCGCTGAAGAGGTGACTGTTTGGTTTTTTTTTTGGTTTTTTTTCTTTGTTTTTTTTTGTTTATCCCTTGCTTCACTTCCGCAATGTATATTAAACATTTGTGGAAGTGAAATTTCACAGGGACAGAGCAGTTTTAGCGTGCTGAGCATGCTCAGTACACTAAAATCGGGTCAGAGAAACTATTAGCTGTTTTCTCGGACCTGTGCTCCATAGGCCCCATGTTATCTCCCGCGGATTGTCTGATTCGATTGTATCCGATTTGGTCCGCTGTGCCTAAAATCGGAGCAGTCTCAGATTCTGGGGACGGGAAAAAAACAGGACACAAACAAACAAATTCTGGACTGAATTCACAATTTGATGGCCATATATGACCAATCCGGCACCATAGGGAAGCATGGGAGGCAAAAACTGATCCAGGACTATCCATTTCAAAACGGATAGACCCGGATCCACAAAACCTTGGTGTGAAGCCAGCCTAAAAGTAATCCATAGCTGTGGTGTCTTTTAAATATTTCCAGACACTGATTGTGCTCTTTCTATGAACGGAGCTTTAGTTCCTTCCATACGATTTCTATTGTATTCAGGGCAGGTGATTGACAGGGCCATTCTAGCAGCTTGATTTTTATTTTCTGAAACTGAGTTTCCTCGGCTGTGTTTGGGATCATTATCTTGCTCAAATGTTCAGCCTTGTTTCATCTTCATCCTGGTAGATGACAGCAGATATTTTTTTTAATCACGAATGTCTTGGTACATTTGTTCGTTCATCCATCCTTTTAATCACATGAGGTTTTTCAGTGCCGTATGCTGAAAAACCCAACACCATGATGTTCCCCCACCTCCAAACTTTACTTTTGATATGTTTTAGGGTGATATGCAGTGCCTTTTGGCCTCAAAACATGGTATGTATTATGGCAGCCAGAGTTCAATTTTGGTCTCATCTGTTCAGACTATATTCTCTCAGTATTTGTCAGGTTTGTCTAAATGCTATTGTTCAAACTTTAACTCACTTGAACATACTTTTTGTTCAGCCATCGAGATGTGAGGTGAGCGTGCATACAGGCCATGGAGGTTGAGTTGTACCTGCTGATTCCAGGTCCTTCTGTAGCTCTTCTAGGGTGGTTCTTGGCTCTGGACGATTCTTCTGATAATTTTTTTTTATACTGCTCTGAAATCTTGTGGGAAGCGCGTGGTCATGGCTGGTTTATGGTGAAATTGGTATTTCCACTTCAGGATGCTTGCCCTAACAGTGCTCGCAGAACCCTTCAGTAGTTTAGGAATTTTTCTGTAGCCTGTGCCATTAGCATGTTTTGCAACAAAATGTTTAAGGTCTTGAAACCAGGGCTGTGGAGTTGGTAAGCCAAACATCCAAATCTTCAATTTCCCTGAATCAAATTCCACCAAAATGGACAGATTCCCGACTCCAATGTTTGCTGTGTGGCACCTTGATCATTAGGCGCCTTTTTTTTGGCCATCAGTTATACCATCTGATATTTTTCACTAAGTGGCAGGATTTCTATCTAGTTACTGATAGATTTGTGTTTTTGTGTGTGGGTTTGAGTATGGTGCCATCTGTAGCATGAGTTTTCTGTTTACCTTGTATATCTGTACTTAATTGTTTTTTGTTTTTTTGCTTTTTTAGGTATGGTTTTGTCTCCTTTTACGAGGATGTTGATATACCAAAAATACTAGATGTAAGTATACTTGTGACATTGTGTGAGATAATGCAGTATTTCATCAGTCAGCTTCTCTGATTCCATGTACAGCCTGTCCTCAAGCCAGAGACTACTTAAGAATAGTTTGTCCAGACCAATATAGCTGTTTTAAATATATGTTAGTCTCATGTCAACTTAAAGTGTAAATGTCATTTCATTGAAAAGAAAACCCAGTACTGCGCTGCTTGTTAATCAGGGCGATGGAGTCTGAGTCGGTAGAAAATAAACAGACTCCTAATATATAATAAGTTGGGTACAGTAGTTCAATGCAAGAATGTGCTGAATATTATGAATTATGTTCTATCTAAATACATTTACCAAGATATCATGATTATTAAAAGCCTGATGTTCACATTGTACTACAAGAAATTTATCATATATGAAGGAGCTGTGGAGTCAGTCGAGGAAATTGAGTCTTCAGTCGGTGATTTGGCTTAGACTCCACAGCCCTGTTACCGATGGGTCACTTGGGAGCTAAGATTTTTAACCATATGAATTATTTTCTTTTTTGTGCTCTTTTAAAAACTGCATTTTTTTGGGGGGGGCTGTGTGGGCATGGCCAGCACTGTGTATTTCCACAGCTCCCTAATCTCCCATAGTCCATTGCTCTCCCGCAGGAGCCCACATCTTCTCTGTTTAGTCGCAGCTACACACACTGGGAACTTTCTAATAACCCTGCACACTCACGCACAGTATGATATGGTAGCAGAGAATGGTCTGGTGAGCTGTGTGGAGCAAACACCAGATAAGTCAGCAGTGTGATATGGAGCAGAGAAGGGTTAAGAGATCATGACTAAGCAGAGATGGAGCCAGATGACAGAGCTTGTTCAGATGAGTTTTCACTGAACCTTAAAGGGGTTGTCCGGGCTTTTGCTATATTTCATATGTATATCCAGGCTGCAAATGTATATCTAGGCTGCAAAATGTTGACAATCTGCAATATACATGTTGTCAACATTTTGTAGGATTTCCTAGATATAACACCTTTGCGACTGGCAGGGAACGTCTAGGGGGCATGATTGTGCATGTAAATGGAGAACTGGTCGTTTCCACCTACTTGGCACAATCACGCCCCCTCCCCTATTCCCAGTATGGCCAGCCACCCCCAGGACTTACAGGCTCGCCCCCTCAATACTGTACGCTATTGAATGCCACCACCCCCAGGGCTCCTACTGGCTGCCCCAGCCCCTAACTTCACCACCCACCCTCTCTGCAAAACAGCGGTCCCCAGTGCACTGATACAAGGTGCCGAAACCGCTGCTGTCAAAGCGATTCCGGCACACTGTGTCAGTGCAGCAGGGACCCGCTGCATGTGTGTGCCTCTCACCCTGGGTGCATTGCAGGTGGGGTCCACAGCCCTGGTCCCTGTTCTGTTCAGCTGGATCTCTGCTGTGTGGTGCGATGGCCGTCGCCTGATCTCTCCAGACCTCCAGGCACCTTGAATGAGGGGTCTGTATGTGGGCTGGAGCGGAGGGGACTGGTGGTAGTGGGATGAAGGGGGGGGGGGGGGGGGGGGGGGGAGTGTGGCGTTTAATGGGGATATGGTCGGAAAGAGGGGGTCTGAGATACCTGGGAGTTCGACACAGACTGTGGGATAGCAGGGTTTGGGTGTGAGAGCGTCACTGGGGGAAGAGGGGGAGAGTTGGTGATGGGTGTCCGGGCCCCTCGGGTCTCCTCCCTGCGTGGTGGGCCCAAGGCTTAGTGTTGCTGTTGGAATAGTTTACTGAAGTTAGGGGAGTCTCTGAACAGGACCCATTCCATCCAGGTGGTGATGTATCTATCCGTTGAGCCAGAGCTGTCGGCCGCCAACTCCTCCATCTGACAAATGTCTAGCATTTCCATGCACCGGTCTATTATAGGAGGTTTTTCTGGTGATTTCCAGTAGCGTGGGATGACTGAGCGAGCGGCCGACATGCAGAAGCGTAGGATGTCCCTTTTTGTATTCTTTACTGACCCGGGGTATACTGACAGTAGGGCTATTTCGGGGTTGCCGATGAAACGTTTGCCCGTGATGAGGTTGTAGTTTTGAAAAACTCTTTCCCAGAAGTCCTGGATTGCTGTGCAGTTTTACCACATGTGGAGCATGGTTCCTTCTTCTGTTCCGCATCGCCAGCATGTGCTTGGGACCGTGGGGAAGATTATGTGGAGACGGTCTGGGCATCGATACCACCTGTATAGTATTTTGTAGTTCTTCCTGCGCTAGGCATGAGTTCGCCATCTTTCGCGTGAAAAGACAGCTTTTTTTCCATTTGGGCCAGGTAATCTCTCTCCCTAGTTCCTTTTCCCAGGCCAGTTGGAAGGACCGTTTGTTAGCTCCCTTCCTTTGTGAGAGGATGCGATGTATTTCAGAGACTGCATGGGGTGGGGTGGGAGTCGCGTGTGAATAGGTCTTCCATTGGTGTGGTGAGCTGTCTGATCTCGCCTGTCTGTGCCGTTGAGGAGAGGTAGGAATGTAGTTGGAGGAATTCAAACCTTTGTAGGGGTTTGGTGGGCAAGAGTTGTTGTGAGTCAAATGGGGGGGTTCTCCTAGGTGTAGGATATTGCCTAAGCGGACGTCTTCCCCCTTTCTCCAGCACAGGAACGTGTGTCTGTGCATCCCTGGTTGGAAGGCGGGGTTTGAGAAGAGGGGGAGTGAGTGGGCTTAGTGTCCCTTTTTTCTGGTGTTCCGTTGATGTAGGACTGCCAAATTCGTAGGGTGTCTTTGGTGAGGCTGTAGGTAACGTCGGTCTGTTGTGGCCCTATGTTGCGCAGCCATGGGAGATACCGTCTATTAGGCGTACTAGGGACGAAGCTAAGAAGTATCTGAGGGTCTGGTAGCCCCAGGCCTCCTGCTTCAGTAGGATTGGAAAGCATTTTGCTGTGTATCCTCGGCCTCTCCCCTTTCCAAACAAATCTCCCTATCAGGGAGCGTAATTTGGAGAGAGAGACTCTGCGGGGTAGTATGGGGACGGTCTGGTAGGTGTATAAGAAACGGGGGAGGATGTCCATCCGTATTACATTGATCCTTCCCAGCCAGGAAAGTTGCAGTGCCCGGTATGTGGCCAACTGTGTTTCTAATTGGGAGAGGAGGGGCTGGTAGTTGTGAAGGTATAGCTTCGACAGGTCAAAGGGGATTCGTATCCCTAGATATTTAATAGTTTCATCTTTCCACTTAAGTGGGAAGCCCGTTTTTAGGGTGGTTAGGTCTTCTGTAGTTAGTGATATGTTCAGGGCCTCTGTTTGACGTGGGAGAGGAGTTAATGGCTGTCCGGATCTCTTGTTCGGAGATCTCAGCTTCAAGGGCCTCGATGTCTGCCGCTTCGAGGTGCGGGAGTGCAGTGGCGGCATTATATTCCCGAATCTTTCCGATGAGGACTTCAGGCGGCTTATCTAAATGTCGACCTTTGAGGTTGTATAGGTCTTTGTAGTAGGATCTGAACTCTTCCACTATCTCCTCTGGGTTGTATGTGTCTTTCCCTCCCTGTTGTTTAATCTTGGGTATATAGGTGCAGTTCGTCCTGGGGTGCAGTAGGCGGGCTAGTGGTCGGCCGCATTTATTTGCAGCTCTGTAGAAGTAACACCTTGATCCCTCCGTCTGGCGTATGAATTTCTGGTCTAGCGTCGTTTTGAGCTCTTGTCGTTTCAGGACTAGTTCGGCTAGGACCTCTCGGTCTAATGTCCTCTTATGTGTCATCTCCAAATTGTGTATTTTGGCGAGGGCTGTGATCGCTTCCGTTCGCATCTTTTTGAGTCTGGTCCCGTGTTTTATTAGGGTTCCCCTCAGGTAGCATTTCAGGGCTTCCCATTTATGGGGCTGAGGTGTCTGGTCTGATGAGTGGATCTGGGCGAATGCCTCAATGTCGTTTTTCAGGTCTGTCAGACATGCGTTGTCTTTTTAGGAGGTTCCGATTTAGTCTCCAGGTCCAGGATTTCTGAGCGGAGTCTGGTAGGGTTAGAGTCAGGGTTGTCGGGGCATGGTCTGACATGTACATGTCCCCCATAGTGACTGCTGGGTCCCAGGAGAGGGCGTAGTGGCTCACTAGGAACATGTCTATGCGGTTGTAGGAGTTATACACGTGGGAATAGTAAGTGTAGTCTACCTTGGGGGTTGAGGATTCGCCATACGTCCACCAGCTGGAGGGTGTGGAGGAGCCTTTTAAAGGCTTTCAGCCGTCTGGTCGGGATTGTTCCTTTGCCTGATGTGGAGTCGCTGGTGGGGTCCATTGTAAAGTTGAAGTCCCCTTCTATTATCGTTGACCCCTCGGCGAAGTCAGCAAGGTGGGTCAGCAGGGCTCTCCCGACCTTAGTTTGGTCCCTATTGGGCAGGTACCAGTTGACTACTGTTAGAATGTTGTTGTTAACTTGTAGTTTTAAAAATCTATATCTCCCTCCTGAGTCAATTTGGGAGTCGAGTATCGTGTGAGTCAGGTTTTTGTGTATCGCGATTGATACTCCCCGTGACCTGGGGTTGGTACTATGTAGCCATGTCAGGTAGTGTTTTTTGCTTAGATTAGGGATGGACCCTGTTTTAAAGTGTGTCTCTTGGAGTAGGATGATCTGGGTTCTCTTCTTGTTCATGTCGTTTAGGACTTGGGCGCGTTTTTGGGGGGTGTTGAAGCCTCGCACGTTGAGGGAGCCAATTTTTAAGTTGCCCATATTGTGGGGGGCTCCTTTAACCCCTTCAGGACCCAGCCTATTTTGACCCTAAAGACCTTGGCCTTTTCTGGTCATCATAATGGGAGACCCAGACAATGGGGTTTAGGGCTCCGCCCTCCGGAGGTCACACTAGGTACTACAAGTTTGTAGACACCGCCTCCTCCGCTTATAAACCCCCACCGTAGGGAACATCCTCAGTTTTAAACTTAGTGTGCTCGGAGGATCACGCTTTGCTTGCACTTCACTGCATTCTCACAGCTTACGTGATGGCGTATGAAGACAAGGTAAATGGTCCCGGTCGGGACCCTCGACAGTCTCCCCGCTCACCCTTTGTGGAACACGCTGGTGGAGGTACCGGAGGGCTTTGTAGCCTGGACACTTGCTGTTCTCCCGGTACGCTGTCGAGCTCCTTCCTTTCCATCCCTCCATGGAGGCTCTGGAGAGGGGGAGCCTGGAGCCTTGCACAGCTCCACTCCGTCCGAGGCCTCCCTAAATGGTGCTTACAGACCGGACGGAGCCAGCCCAGTCCGAGGCCTCCCTAAATGGTGCTTACACTCCGGACTGGTGCTGTACCCCCGTCCGAGGCCTCCCTAAAGGTGCTTACAGACCGGACCGGCACTGAGGCACCTTGTGTGTCTCCTGTGTGCCTGGGGGTAGTGTCTGTCACTTGGTGTCATGACACTCAGACCGCGCGGTTACCCTCGGGTCCGCGGTTCTGTCGGTGTACCCTGTGCTGGGGTCACTCTGGCTGACCGCCCTGTGTGTCTCAGGGGCTGAGGCTGTAGACTGCTGATGTTTGTTTTGTGCATGCAGTCTGTGTGTGTATGTGTATTGTTACACACTCTTTTCCCGCGCTGCGGGCTCTGGCACCTCCATTACTGAGGCTGCCTGGAGGAGGAGGAAGCAGCTCTTACGGTGACATCACCGATGGGCGTGTTTTGTGTTCTCCCGCGTGTTCCTGGCCACGCCTATGACTTTACTGTCGGCGGCCATCTTCTCCCTCTCTTCCCGGCTGGGATCTGGCTGCAGCGTGTGTCTGCACTTTCCAGGGGAGACCGGAACTCGCGGAGGTCACACACGAACACCGCTTCCTCCTACCGCTTACTGCGGTCGGTAAGCCACCGGGATCTCCGGTTTGTTTGTTACAACTTGGCTTATTTCCCCCTACTGTGGCGATGTCCTCAGTAAGGAAGCATGCTGCTAAGGCGGCAGATGGCACCATTACCTGCGCTACATGCAACGGTTCACTGGTGGAGGGGTCCTGCAATAATTGCGGACGCCCAGAGACCCGGACAGTTACTGTTGAATCAGAATCTGCGGGTCTGTACCCTGAGGTTCGGGTGATCCCAGGGACATGGGAAGCGCAGAATAA
The DNA here is from genome assembly GCA_033576535.1 of Allobates femoralis. Taxonomy (NCBI): domain Eukaryota; kingdom Metazoa; phylum Chordata; class Amphibia; order Anura; family Aromobatidae; genus Allobates; species Allobates femoralis. The sequence continues at coordinate 466,514,606 of JARQOC010000005.1, forward strand.
GATAAATGAATCTCTGCTGTCCCAGATGTCCTCCATGTCGCAATCCCTGGAGGCACTTCATAGGAGGCTGGAAAACCCAGCTACTCCTCCCAGTTACCCCCGGGTGCTTCTTACTTCTTCTGTGAGACCCCCTAAGCGAGCTCGTGAGGCCTCTCCAGAGCTCCAAGCTCCCTCTGAGGAGGAGCGTTCCTCTGATGGTGAGGAAGATGATGGGGGTTCTACTCTCGGGTCTGTCTCTGAACCTCCAGATGGGGTGGAGGATCTGGTGTCCTCCATCAATGAGACATTACGTCTGGTCACTCCTCCTGAGGAGGTGACTGTTCACCCCAAGGAGGTATATCAATGGCTGCGGCCGGAGGCGAGACCAAGTGGGTCCTTTATGGACCACACTAATTTTGGAAGGGTGATTAGAGCACCCAGGTTACATCCTGGGCGGCGTTATGTCCGTAAACCTAAGGACCTTCGCTTTCCCTTTCCTCAGGAGGTGCTTCTGGAATGGTCACAGTCACCTAAGGTGGACGCTTCCATGACTAGGATTGCTGCACGCTCCTTGTTTTCTGCCTCTGATAGCTCCTCATTGAAGGATGCTACTGATAGACAGGTCGAGCAACTCGCCAAGTCTTCCTATGAGGCTGTGGGGTCTTCATTTGCCCCTAATTTTGCCGCGGTCTGGACCCTACAAGCGATTACCTCCTGCTTGGATGGTATCTCTGATCTAGCTAGGGCCAGCCCAGAGGTCCTGGCGCTCTCCGACAGAGCAAGGGCTTATGCGGATTACGCCAGGACGGCAACTTTGGAAACTGCCACTCGCTCGGCTGTGGCTTCGGCCAATGCTATAGCGATCCGCAGGTTGTTGTGGCTGCGTCTTTGGGACTCAGATGCCACGTCTAAGAAGATTTTGCAAAATCTTCCGTTTGCTGGTGACAGGCTCTTCGGCACCGAGCTGGACAAGCTGATAAAGGATTCTGCTGAGTCTAAGATACCGCAGAATAAGCCTAAGCCACGGTATACCGTGAAAAGGAACCCAAAACAGTGGTCCTTTCGCCCCAACTCGCAGTCATCAGCGGCGTCCGCTCGCGCGGACCGTGGGGGCAAGCCCTCCACTCAGTGGCGCAACAAAAGTCGCCAAAAGAAGCCGGCAGGGGCTGCAGCTGCCACCCCTAAACCCGCTTCGGCATGACTCGCTCCTTCATCCTGTCTCCCCACAGGTGGGGGGCCGCCTGTCTCTTTTCCAGGTCAGATGGCTTCTCCACGTTCAAGACCAGTGGGTCCGAGACGTAGTCTCAAAAGGCTACAGGATAGAGCTGATGTCACAGCCGGCACACCGATTCCATCGGTCTGTTCCATCCCTAGACAAAGCTCAGGCTTTTCATCTGGTGTTGGAGGGACTCCGCAGAGACGGAGTGGTGGTCCCAGTACCCACGGGAGAGAGGTTCAGGGGTTTTTACTCCAACCTCTTTATTGTCCCAAAGAAGGACGGCTCTTTTCGTCCGGTTCTGGACCTCAAGTTGTTCAACCGCCACGTGTTGGTTCGGAAGTTTCGTATGGAATCCCTGCGCTCCGTGATCGCGGCTGTGTCACAGGGAGACTTCCTGGCGTCCATAGATATCCGAGACGCCTACCTTCACGTGCCCATTGCACCGGCTCATCAGCGCTGGTTGAGATTCGCAGTGGGGGAAGAACACTTCCAATTTGTGGCACTGGCATTCGGGCTAGCCTCGGCACCGCGAGTGTTCACAAAGGTGATGGCCTCAATGATGGCTCTCCTGCATGTGCAGGGACACGCCGTCATTCCCTATTTGGACGACCTGCTGGTCAGGGCGCCATCGGAAGACCTTTGTCGGGTGAGCCTGGAGGTGACCATGAAGTCTCTGGAACAGTTCGGGTGGCTTCTCAACATTCCAAAGTCGACCCTGACTCCGACCCAGTCTTTGACATATCTGGGCATGGACTTCCACACGGACTCAGCCCTGGTGTCCCTACCTCAAGCCAAACAGCTTGCGATCCAATCAGGAGTGCAGAATGTTCTCCTGTCACCACAATCTTCCCTACGGTGGTTGATGAAGCTGGTGGGACGCATGGTAGCGGCGATAGAGGCGGTGCCTTTCGCACAGTTTCGCCTCCGTCCTCTCCAGTTGGAGATTCTTCGCCGATGGGACAAAAGGACGATTTCTCTGAATCGGCTGGTGACGCTGTCACAATCGACCAGGGACTCCCTACGGTGGTGGCTCCAGCCACATCATCTGTCACGGGGCCGGTCCTTTCTAAAACCGTCATGGTTAGTGGTGACCACCGACGCCAGTCTGAAGGGCTGGGGTGCGGTGTTCTTGCACCACAGGGCTCAAGGCCTCTGGACTCAGTCGGAGTCGGCATTACAGATCAATGTGCTGGAGATCAAGGCGGTCTATCTGGCGCTCCTGGCGTTTCAGAAATTCCTGTCAGGACAACCCATTCGGGTTCAGTCCGACAATGCGACGGCCGTCGCCTACATAAATCATCAGGGAGGGACCAGAAGTGCTCAGGCCCTCGCTGAAGTCCACCGCATTCTAGCCTGGGTGGAGGAAAACGGCTGCCTGATCTCCGCAGTTCACATCCCAGGGGTCGAGAACTGGGAGGCCGACTACCTGAGCCGACAGGAGATGGACGCCGGAGAGTGGTCCCTGCATCCAGACGTCTTCCGGGACATCTGCAGCAAATGGGGCACTCCGGACGTGGATCTGATGGCCTCATGGCTGAATCATCAGGTACCCCAATACATGGCACGATCGTGGGATCCTCAGTCTCTGGGGGCGGATGCCCTGATCCTGAGTTGGTCCAGCTTCCAGCTGCCATATGTGTTCCCGCCTCTGGCTCTGATTCCCAGCGTTCTGTGGAAAATCAGGACAGAATGCAGAGTAGCCATTCTAGTGGCTCCAGATTGGCCCCGGAGGTCCTGGTACCCGGACCTCTGGCAACTGTCAGGCGGACACCGGTGGGCTCTTCCAGAACGCGCAGATCTACTCGCGCAAGGCCCATTCTTCCACCTCAATTCCAGGGCCCTCAGATTGACTGCATGGCTCTTGAGGCCTGGTTGCTGACATCCAGGGGCTTCTCTCCTACGGTGGTTGCCACGATGAATCGGGCAAGGAAACCTGTCTCCAGGAAGATATACCACAGAACGTGGAAAATCTTTTTCTCCTGGTGTGCCTCTGGTGGACGTTCACCGTGGCCCTTGTCCATCCCGACATTGTTGGCTTTCCTACAGTCGGGTTTGGAGTTGGGATTATCCCTTGGCTCTCTGAAAGGTCAAGTATCAGCACTTTCAGTGCTGTTTGACAGGCGCTTGGCGCTCCTCCCGAAGGTTCGTCAATTTCTGCAGGGGGTGTCTCGGGTGGTTCCGCCTTACAGACGACCTCTGAACCCTTGGGACCTCAACATGGTCCTGGCGGCACTGCAGAAACCGCCGTTTGAGCCACTGAGAGACATCTCTCTCTCTCGTCTGTCCCAGAAGGTGGTTTTTCTGGTGGCAATTACGTCTCTGAGAAGGGTCTCAGAATTGGCTGCACTTTCGTGCAAGTCACCCTTTCTGGTGGTTCACCAAGACAAGGTGGTGTTGCGCCCGCGGCCTGAATTCTTGCCGAAGGTGGTTTCAACTTTCCACCTAAACCAGGAGATTGTTCTCCCATCATTTTGCCCCGCTCCCGTTCATCAGGTTGAGCGCGACCTCCATACTCTGGATCTCGTGAGAGCTGTACGCATTTATGTGTCCAGGACCGCCTCCTTTAGGAGTTCGGATTCCTTATTTGTTCTCACGATGGGTCGCTGTAAGGGGTCCGCGGCTTCGAAGTCGACCTTGGCCAGATGGATCAAGGCTCCCATTCAGGAGGCATACCGGTCTTCTGGTTTGCCTCTCCCGGTGGGTTTGAAGGCACACTCTACTAGAGCTGTAGGTGCCTCATGGGCCTTGCGACATCGAGCATCTGCTCTACAGGTGTGTCAGGCGGCCACCTGGTCCAGCCTGCACACTTTCTCAAAGCACTATATGTTGCATGCCCATGCCTCTGCGGACGCAAGTTTGGGCAGGCGGGTCCTCCAGGCGGCGGTTGCCCACCTTTAAGGGGGACCGTGTATTATCCGTCTTGTTGAGGAACTCTTCCCGCCCTGGGGTATTGCTTTAGGACATCCCCATTGTCTGGGTCTCCCATTATGATGACCAGAAAAAAGAGAATTTTGTTTACGTACCGTAAATTCTTTTTTCTTTAATAATCAATGGGAGACCCAGCACCCACCCAGTTGTTCCGTTGCATGTTTGCATTTGATCTGTTCTCTGTTGAGACAGTGTTTTCCGGGTTGTTCAGACCGTCTGTGCACGGCATTCTTCCCGATGTTTCGGGTGTGGTTCATTTTTCTCCTCGCAGCTTATGGACTAAACTGAGGATGTTCCCTACGGTGGGGGTTTATAAGCGGAGGAGGCGGTGTCTACAAACTTGTAGTACCTAGTGTGACCTCCGGAGGGCGGAGCCCTAAACCCCATTGTCTGGGTCTCCCATTGATGATTAAAGAAAAAAGAATTTACGGTACGTAAACAAAATTCTCTTTTTTTTGCAATTCTGACCAGTGTCCCTTTATGAGGTTATAACTCGGGAACGCTTCAACCGATCCTAGCGATTCTGAGATTGTTTTTTCGTGACATATTGGGCTTCATGCTAGTATTAAATTTAAGTCAATAATTTTTGCGTTTTTGTGAAAAAATTAAAAATATGGCAAAAAGTTTGAAAATTTCACAATTTTAACATTTTTTATTTTTTTTTCTGATAAACAAGAGATATGTGACAGAAAAAAGTTATTAAATAATATTTCCCACATGTCTACTTCACATCAGCACAATTTTGGAAAAAAAAAAAAATTTTTGTTAGGACGTTATAAGGGTTCAAAGTTCATGAGCAATTTTTCATTTTTCAACCAAAATTTACAAAACCATTTTTTTTTTTTAGTGACCACATCACATTTGAAGTCCTTTTGAGGGGTGTACATGACAGAAAACACCCAAAAGTGACACTATTCCAAAAACTGCACCCCTCAAGCTACTCAAAACTACATTCAAGAAGATTATTAACCCTTCAGGTGCTTCACAGGAACTAAAGCAAAGTGGAAACAAAAAATGGATATTTTAATTTTTTTATCAAAAATGTTCTTTTAGCCTCAATTCTTTCATTTTCACATGGGCAACAGGATAAAATGGATCTTAAAATGTGTTGTGCAAATTCTCCCGAGTACATCGATACCTCATATGTGGTCATAAACCACTGTTTGGGCGCACGGCAGGACTCAGAAGTGAAGGAGCGCAATTTGAATTTTGGAGCTAATTTTACATTCAAAAAGTAAAATTGCGCTCCTTCCCTTCTGACCCCTGCTGTGCGCCCAAACAGTGGTTTATGACCACATATGAGGTATCTGTGTACTCAGGAGAAATTGCCCAACAAATTTTAGGATGAATTTTATGCTGTTGCCATGTGAAAACGAAAAAATTTAGGCTAAAAAAATTTTTGTGAAAAAAAAAAGTACTATTTCATTTTCACAGATCAATTTGTAAAGCACCTGGGGGTTCAATATGCTCACTACCCATCTAGATATGTTCCCTGGGGGGTCTAGTTTCCAAAATGGGGTCACTTGTGGGGGAGCTCCAATGTTTAGGCACACAGGGGCTCTCCAAACGCGACATGGTGTCCGCTAACAATTTGAATAAAAATCAGCTCAAATTGTTAGCTGTAACCATGCTGTGTTTAGTGAGCCCCTGTGTGCCTAAACATTGGGGCTCCCCCACAAGTGACCCCATTTTGGAAACTAGACCCCCCAAGGAACATATCTAGATGCATAGTGAGCACTTTGAACCCCAAGGTGCTTCACAAATTCATCCATTAGAATGAAAAAGCACTTTTTTTTCCACAAAAATTTTCTTTTTTCATTATTATGGATCAATTTGTGAAGCACCTGGGGGTTCAATATGCTCACTACCCATCTAGATATGTTCCTTGGGGGGTCTAGTTTCCAAAATGGGGTCACTTGTGGGGGAGCTCCAATGTTTAGGCACACAGGGGCTCTCCATACGCGACATGGTGTCCGCTAACAATTGGAATTGTTAGCGGACTCCATGTCGCGTATGGAGAACCCCTGTGTGCCACTAGCATTGCCACCAGCAAAAGGGCAACTGGAAGAGTTGGGGTACAGCACCAGAAAATGGCACCTCTAATGTGCTATTTTCTGATCATCATAATGGGAGACCCAGACAATGGGGTTTAGGGCACTGCCCTCCGGAGGCCACACTAGGTACTACAAGTTTGTAGACACCGCCCCCTCCGCTTATAAACCCCTACCGCAGGGAATATCCTCAGTTTTAAACTTAGTGTGCTCGGAGGTATCACACGCATTGCTTGCACATCACAGCATTCTCACAGCTTACGTGATGGCGTCTGAAGACAAGGTAGGTCCCGGGCGGGGACCTCCGGCAGTCTCCCTGTTCACCCTTGGGGAACACACAGGTTGAGGTACCGGAGGGCTCTGAGCCTGGACATGTTGTGTCCTCCCGGTACGCTGCCGCGCTCCTTCACATCCCTCCTTGGGGGGGGCTCTGGGAAGTGGGAGACAGGAGCCTTGCACAGCTCCGCTCCGTCCGAGGCCTCCCTAAACGGTGCTTACAGAGTTTATCTGAAGCCCTGGGTATAGTGTTGATACTATATCTCCCGCGCTGCGGGCTCCAGCACCAGATTACTGAGCTGGCTGCTTGGAGAGATGGGGAGCAGCCCATGAGATGTGGGTGTGTGTGTGTGTGCTTCCCGCGTGTTTGTGGCGCCGCCCACGACTTGTCTGGCGGCGGCCATTTTCTCCTCACTTCCCTACTGGGTCTGAATGAGTGCACTACTGCGCTCCCAGGAGAGTCCGGTCATTACCCTCGTGGAGGCCCCACACACACATCGCTTCCCTCCACCGCATTGAAGCGGTCGGTAAGCCGCCGGTGTTCCGGTTTCATACTTGGCTTATTTTTCTCCTCTGCTGTCGGCATGTCCCCAGCAAAGAAGAGTACTGCTAAGGCAGACAACTCTACCACTACCTGTGCTATATGCAACGGGACGCTGGTTGGGGGGTCCTGCAATAACTGCGGACGCCCAGAGGCCCGGACTGATACTGCAGAGTCTGCAGCTCCGGTACTGTACCCTGAGGTTCAGGTGATCCCAGGGCAATGGGAAACACAGAATAGGATTAATGAATCTGTGTTGTCCAAGCTGTCCTCCATGTCGCAATCCCTGGAGGCACTGACTAGGAGACTGGAAGGTCCAGCTGCTCCCTCAAGTTACCCCCGGGTATCACCCTTTGCTACCGCGAGACCCCTTAAGCGGGCTCGCCGGGATGAATCACCCGAGCTCCAGAACCTCTCTGAGGAGGAGCGTCACTCTGACGGTGACGAGGATGATGGGGGTTCAATGCTTGAGTCTATGTCAGAACCACCTGATGGGGTAGAGGATTTGGTATCCTCCATAAACGAGACTCTTCGTCTCGTGGCACCCCTGAGGAGGTGGAACTACACCCAAAGGAGGTGTATCAATGGCTGCAGCCGGAGGCTCGCCCATGTGGCTCCTTTATGGACCACACTAATTTTGGAAGGGTGGTTAGAGCACCCAGGGTTCACCCTGGACGGCGTTATGTCCGCAAATCTAGGGACACTCGCTTCCCCTTCCCCCAGGAGGTGCTTCAGGAGTGGTCGCAGTCCCCGAAGGTGGACGCTTCCATGACCAGGATTGCTGCACGCTCCCTTTTCTCTGCCTCTGATAGCTCCTCATTGAAGGACGCGACGGATAGACAGGTCGAACAACTCGCCAAGTCTTCCTATGAGGCTGTGGGGTCTTCATTTGCCCCTAATTTTGCCACGGTCTGGACTCTGCAGGCGATCACCACCTGCTTGGATGGTATCACTGACCTGGCGGGGTCCAATTCTGAGGTCCTGGCGCTTACTGATAGGGCAAGGGCCTATGCAGATTATGCCAGGACTTTGACCCTAGAAACTGCCACTCGCTCTGCTGTGGCTTCGGCCAATGCTATAGCGATCCGCAGGTTATTGTGGCTGCGTCTATGGGACTCAGATGCCACATCAAAGAAGATTCTGCAGAATCTTCCATTTTCTGGTGACAGGCTCTTTGGTACCGAGCTGGATAAGCTGATAAAGGATTCTGCGGAGTCTAAGATCCCACAGAATAAGCCTAAGCCTCGGTATACCGTCAAAAGGAACCCTAAACAGTGGTCCTTTCGTGCCAGCTCACAGTCATCAGCTTCGTCCGCTCGCGCGGACAGAGGAGGCAAGCCCTCTACTCAGTGGCGCCCCAAGGGTCGCCAGAAGAAGTCAACGGGGGCAACGGCTGCCACCCCCAAAACCACTTCCGCATGACTCGCTCTCCAGTCCTGCCGCCTGTCCCGATTTCAGGACAGATGGTTACTCCACGTCCAAGACCGGTGGGTCCGAGACGTAGTCTCGAGCGGATACAGGATAGAGCTGACGTCGCGGCCGGCACACAGATTCCATCGGTCTGTTCCATCTCCAGACAAGGCTCAGGCATTTTATCTGGTGTTGGAGGGACTCCGCAGAGACGGAGTAGTGGTCCCAGTGCCTACGGGAGAGAGGTTCAGGGGTTTTTACTCCAACCTCTTTATCGTCCCGAAGAAGGACGGCTCTTTTCGCCCGTTTCTGGACCTCAAGTTGTTCAACCGTCACGTGTTGGTTCGGAAGTTCCGCATGGAATCCCTGAGCTCCGTGATCGTGGCTGTGTCGCAGGGAGACTTCCTAGCGTCCATAGATATCCGAGACGCTTACCTTCACGTGCCCATTGCGCCGGCTCATCAGCGCTGGTTGAGATTCGCAGTGGGGGACGAACACTACCAGTTCGTGGCGCTGCCCTTCGGGTTGGCCTCGGCTCCGCGGGTGTTCACGAAAGTGATGGCCTCTATGATGGCTCTCCTACATGTGCAGGGACATGCCGTCATACCCGATCTAGACGACCTGCTGGTCAGGGCGCCATTAGAACATCTTTGCCGGAAGAGCCTGGAGGTGACCATGAAGTCTCTGGAACAGTTTGGGTGGCTTCTCAATGTCCAGAAATCGACCCTGGTTCCGACCCAGTCACTGACATATCTGGGCATGGACTTCCACACGGACTCAGCTCTGGTGTCCCTGCCACGAGCCAAACAGCTGGCCATCCAATCGGGAGTCCAAGATGTCCTCCTGTCACCACACTCATCCATACGGGTGTTGATGAAGCTGGTGGGCCGCATGGTGGCAGCGATAGAGGCGGTGCCTTTCGCACAGTTTCGCCTCCGTCCTCTCCAGCTGGAAATTCTCCGAAGATGGGACAAGAGGACGATCTCGCTTAATCGGCTGATGGCCCTTTCACGGCAGACCAGGAATTCCCTGCAGTGGTGGCTCCAACCACGTCACTTGTCACGGGGCCGGTCTTTCCTCAAGCCGTCATGGTTAGTGGTGACCACCGACGCCAGTCTGAAGGGCTGGGGAGCGGTGTTCTTACACCACAGGGCTCAAGGCCTCTGGACTCGGTCGGAGTCGGCGTTGCAGATCAACGTGCTGGAGATCAGGGCGGTCTATCTGGCGCTCCTGGCGTTTCAGAAGTTACTGTCAGGACAGCCCATCCGGGTTCAGTCCGACAATGCGACGGCCGTCGCCTATATAAATCATCAGGGAGGGACCAGAAGTGCTCAGGCCCTCGCCGAAGTCCACCGCATTCTATCCTGGGTGGAGGACAACGGCTGCCTGATCTCCGCAGTTCACATCCCAGGGGTCGAGAACTGGGAGGCCGACTACTTGAGCAGGCAGGGGATGGACGCCGGAGAGTGGTCTCTTCATCCAGACGTCTTCCGGGACATCTGCGGCAGATGGGGCACTCCGGACGTGGATCTGATGGCCTCGCGGCTGAACCATCAGGTGCCACAGTACATGGCGAGATCATGGGATCCTCAGTCTCTGGGGGCGGACGCCCTGATCCTGAGTTGGTCCGACTTCCATCTACCATATGTGTTCCCACCGCTAGCGTTGATTCCCAAGGTTCTGTGGAAGATCAGGACGGAGTGCAGCATAGCCATTCTAGTGGCACCGGATTGGCCCAGGAGGTCCTGGTATCCGGATCTGTGGCAACTGTCAGGCGGGAACCAGTGGGCTCTTCCAGAACGCGCAGATCTTCTCGCGCAAGGCCCCTTCTTCCACCTCAATTCCAGGGCCCTCAGATTGACTGCATGGCTCTTGAGGCCTGGCTTCTAACGTCCAGGGGATTCTCCCCTACTGTGGTTGCCACTATGAATCGGGCTAGGAAGCCGGTATCACTGAGGATTTACCACAGAACGTGGAAAATCTTTTTCTCCTGGTGTGCCTCTGGTGGACGGTCACCGTGGCCCTTGTCCATTCCGACCTTGTTGGCTTTCCTACAATCGGGTTTGGAATTGGGTTTATCCCTCAGCTCCCTGAAGGGCCAGGTATCAGCACTTTCAGTGCTGTTCGACAGGCGCTTGGCGCTCCTTCCTAAGGTTCGTCAATTTTTTCAGGGGGTGTCTCGGGTGGTCCCGCCGTATATGCGACCGCTGGACCCTTGGGATCTCAACATGGTCCTGGCGGCTCTACAGAAACCGCCTTTTGAGCCATTGAGAGAAGTTTCCCTCTCATCTGTCACAGAAAGTGGTCTTTCTGGTGGCAATTACGTCTCTCAGACGGGTCTCTGAATTTGCTGCACTGTCGTGCAAGTCACCCTTTCTGGTAGTTCACCAAGACAAGGTGGTGTTGCGCCCGCGGGCAGAATTCTTGCCAAAGGTGGTTTCCACTTTTCACTTGAACCAAGAGATTGTTCTTCCATCGTTCTGTCCTGCCCCTGTTCATCAGGTTGAGCGCGACCTCCACACTCTGGATCTCGTACGGGCTGTATGCATTTATGTGTCCAGGACTGCCTCCTTCCGGAGTTCGGACTCGTTGTTCGTACTGACGGCAGGTCGCTGTAAGGGGTCCGCGGCGTCAAAATCGACCTTGGCCAAATGGATCAAGGCACCCATTCAAGAGGCCTACCGTTCTTCTGGTTTGCCTCTCCCAGTGGGCTTGAAGGCGCACTCGACCAGAGCTGTCGGTGCTTCCTGGGCTTTGCGACATCGCGCTTCTGCGCTACAGGTGTGTCAGGCGGCCACTTGGTCCAGCCTGCATACTTTTCTCTAAGCACTATATGGTGCATGCCCATGCCTCTGCGGATGCAAGTTTGGGCAGGCGGGTCCTCCAGGCGGCGGTTGCCCACCTTTGAGTGGGACCGTATATTTCAACGTCTTTTTGAGGAACTCTTCCCGCCCTGGGGTTTGCTTTAGGACATCCCCATTGTCTGGGTCTCCCATTATGATGATCAGAAAAAAGAGAATTTTGTTTACGTACCGTAAATTCTTTTTTCTTGAATCATCAATGGGAGACCCAGCACCCACCCATTTGTTCCGTTGGATGTTTTGTATTTGACCTGTTCCCAGTTGGGACAGTCTGTTCCGGGTTGTTGGACAGTCTGTGCACGGTTTCTTTCCCGATGTTTCGGGTGTGGTTTATGTTGTCTCCTCGCAGCTTATGGACCAAACTGAGGATATTCCCTGCGGTAGGGGTTTATAAGCGGAGGGGGCGGTGTCTACAAACTTGTAGTACCTAGTGTGGCCTCCGGAGGGCAGTGCCCTAAACCCCATTGTCTGGGTCTCCCATTGATGATTCAAGAAAAAAGAATTTACGGTACGTAAACAAAATTCTCTTTTTTCTCGGGTGGCTTTGGGTTGCAATTTGCAGCGTGGGGGGGACACAATATTTGGGTCTCTCCACGATGAGGATTGCAGCCCCCCAACTGCCGAGTTGTACCTGGCTGGCATCCAAAAATAAGGCAAAGCTCCTTGTCATTTTATTGGTAGAAGTAAAAAAAAAAAATTGCATGGGGCTCCGCCATATTTTTGGTCCAGCCAGGTACAACTTGGCTGCTACGGACTGCCACCAGCCCCCAGCTGCCTCGTCATACCTGGCTGGAACCAAAAATACAGCGAAGCCTATTTTTTTTTTTTTAATTTCTAGAATTATTTCTAGAAAAAAAATGACATGGGCTCCGCCATATTTTTGGTCCAGCCAGGTACAACTAGGCAGCTGAGGACTGGAATCCTCAGCATAGAGAGGCCCAAGCGTTCTGGGCCCCCCATGCTGCGAATTGCAGCCCGCAGCCGCCCCAGAAAATGGCGCATTCATTGAAGCGCCATTTTCTGGCGCTGTACCCAGGCTCTTCCAGTTGCCCTGGTGCCGGTGGCAAACTGGGTAATAAAGGGGTTAATGCCAGCTTTTTATTGGCAGCTGGCACTAATCCCGAGATTCATAATATAGGGCCAATGTTAGACCCGCCATTAGGAATCTCTGGTAAATAGTCAGAAAATACACACAGAGAAAAATCTTTTTATTTGAAAAAAAAACACAAACAAAATTCGGACCTCATCTTTATTGTAAAGATCCGACGTAGTCCAAACGAAGGTCCCACGACGCTCGATCGCCTCTGTACATCCAGAGACTGCAGCAAGGGATCGAGTGTCCTCTTGTTGTAGTCTCTGGGATCAGCGTCATGGTGCACTGTATGGCAATGATTGCCATACCGTGCACCATGACGCTGATCCCAGAGACTACAACAAGGGATCAAGTGCTCCCTTGTTGTAAGTCTCTGGCGATAGTGGATCCAATCACCAGGGAAACTAAGTGCTGTGATCCATGAGATCACAGCACTTAGGGGTTAACACAGACCAGGGCACAGCAATCACACAGATGCTGTGTCCTGGCTGTGACACTGCTCCTCTGCACCCTCATCTCCATGCTGGGAGATGACTGTGCAGAGGAGCCGACAGAAGGAGGACGCCGCAGGAAGAGGACAGCAACAGAGAAGACAGAAGACCAGCAGACCGAGGACAGAGGAAGAAGAGCGAGGAAAGAGGGGACAAGACCGAGACAGAGGAAGAAGAGCGGAGGACAGAGGAGAAGAATGAAGACAGGTGAGAGGCCTGGAGAGAAGAGAGACGGAGGAGCAGCGGAGATCACCGGAGGCAGGGGAGAGATCCGGAGGGCAGGGGGAGAGATCCGGAGGGCAGGGGAGAGATCCGGAGGGCAGGGGGAGAGATCCGGAGGGCAGGGGAGAGATCCGGAGGGCAGGGGAGAGATCCGGAGGGCAGGGGGAGAGATCGGAGGGCAGGGGAGAGATCCGGAGGGCAGGGGGAGAGATCCGGAGGGCAGGGGAGAGATCCGGAGGGCAGGGGGAGAGATCCGGAGGGCAGGGGAGAGATCCGGAGGGCAGGGGGAGATCCGGAGGGCAGGGGGAGAGATCCGGAGGGCAGGGGAGAGATCCGGAGGCAGGGGGAGAGATCCGGAGGGCAGGGGGAGGATCGGAGGGCAGGGGAGGATCCGGAGGCAGGGGGAGAGATCGGAGGGCAGGGGAGAGATCCGGAGGGCAGGGGAGAGATCCGGAGGGCAGCGGGAGAGATCGGAGGGCAGCGGGGGAGATCGGAGGGCAGGGGGGGAACATTGGCAGCCAGGGAGAGAGCAGAGGGCCCGGGATCAGCGGCACAATTGCGGCGGCTTAGGAGGGAGGGGACCCGCCGGTCATGCCGCCCCCTCATATGATTGGAGGGAGACGCTCTCTCCAATCAAATCTGAGGGGGGTGACACAGGACCCCTTATCCAGCCAATGCCTGATGCTATCCAGTATCAGGCCTTGGCTGAATTGTAATATCTCACCATGTTTCATTGGTGAGATATTACATTCACTCCGATTGGCAGTTTCACTTTCACTTCACTGCCAATCGGAGCGGTCCTAGCCCCGGGGGGGCTAAGCCACCCCCCCTGGGGTACAGTGCAGGTCCTTCCGTACCTGCGGCTCTATTAACCCCTTAGTGACCGCGGTTAATAGAGCCGCAGGACTGGAAACTGGCGAGGACGCAGCATATGCGTCCAAGGTCGGGAACGAACTTGTTTTGAGGACGCATATGCTGCGTCCTGGGTCGTGAAGGGGTTAATTGCTCGGGGTTTGGTTATGTTTGGCGGGTGGGCCATAGCTTTGTGCCAAGTCGTCCCGGGGGCCCGGATGTGGTAGGGGGGGAGGGGTTGGGTACAGAGGCTTAGGGCGTGCGGGAAGGAGTGGCGAGTTAGTGTGGTTTTTTGTTGGGGGGGGGGGGGGGGGTGTCGAGTCTGCTTGTGGAGTTAGAAGTGTGGGTAGGGTTGGTATGGGGATTGCCGCACCTGTCTACAGTGTGCGGCTCTCCTTTTGTGGGTTGTTGACTTTTCCGTTGCGTGGGGACTCCCCACGCCGGGGTCTTGTATTGTGGTAGTAAAACGGTGACTAATTAGCAATAGTGACTGCTGGGGAAGTGCAACATAAAACAGTATGCAACTTAGTACGGCAAATAAACGAGCAAGTATAATGGCAAGCAGATAAAATAAAAAGAGGCAAATAAGAGGGGCATTTAAAGGGGCAAATAAAAGGCATATAATAAGGCAGATAATAAGGCAAGTAATACGGTACATAATAAGGTAAATAATAAAGCAAATAATAAGGCATATGAGGTAGATAGGCAGGCATGTTAGGATGTAGGTAGAGGGGTGGGTGTAGGGGTGTATAGAGAGGTTAGTGAGAGGGCAGATAGGAGAGTGAGAGAATAGGTGAATTAAGGGCAGATGTAGAGGTAAGTAAGGGAGCGGGCAGAAAGGCTAACGAGAGGCACCTAGGAGGGTAGGTGAAAGAGTGGGTGGAGAGATGGAAGGGCAGATGTAGCGGCCTATAGGGAGGTAAATGAGAGAGCAGGTAGGGGTGGGCTAATAAGGGGCAAGTGAAGAGAAAAAAGGGAAAATGAGAAAGAAAAAGGGGGGAGGTGGGGGGGAGAGGAAAGGGGGGACAGTGATGGGGCAAGTATAGGGGCAATAGAAGGGTCAATAGGGGGCTTTTAAGAAGTTAGGGAGAGGAGTAGGGGAACAGGTGGCTAGAAAGGTAGATGTGGAGGCCAGTAAAGGGGGATGGTGAAGAAAGGAGTACAAAAGGCATATGAAGAGCAGACAAGAGGGCAAAACGGTATACGTAACATTAGGCAATACTTGAGGCAACTTAGGAAGCTAAACAAAGGCAAGTATTATGGGTCGCTTACCCGGTCCCGGGGGGGGACCGGCGGGACAATGTCTGTGGGCTTAAGCCTTTGGGTTGGGGGGGGGTGTCGTATAGGGGTCCCGTTTTTCCCCTTGGGCCCTTTGTCCCGGGACCCTAGATCTTTGTGCCGCCTCTTCCCCCCCCCCCCCCCCTCGGCCGATGCCGTGGCCATTGTTCTCTGGGGGTTCTGGGGTCGATCCCTCCCCAATGTGTACCGGGCCACTCTGATGTGGATCCCGTCCGCCGGGAGTTCAAGGTTCTCCAGGAACACAGGGATGTCCCTCGGGTGCGAGATCGAAAATGATTGACGTCCCTGCGGACCTGTAGGCTGAATGGGAAGCCCCACGAGTATGGGACACCCTCTTTGCGGGGAACCTCCAGTAGGGGTCTTAGGGCTCTGCGCTTCTGGAGTGTGCGGCGGGATAGGTCCTGCATGAGTTGGATCGGGTGGCCTTGGAACTGTAGGTGGTTTTGACTTCGGGCCTTCCTTAGTATGTCCTCTTTGGCTCTATAGTTATGGACTCTGCATATTCTGTCTCTGGGTCTAGCTCCTTCGGGTGGTGGAGGGGCCAAGGATCTGTGGGCCCTGTCAAATTCCAGGGGTGCGTTTTCGGGCTTGTTGCAGGCCGAGTTGAGGAAGCCCCGGAGTGTGGTGTCTAGGTCCCTGGCGGGGATGGATTCTGGTAGGCCCCGGACTCTGACGTTATTTCGCCTGTCACGGTTCTCGAAGTCCTCCATAGCGTCCATTAGGTGATCGATTGTTGCTGCTTGGAGGGAGACCTGTTGCTCTAGGGAGCTCAGGCGGCTGGATAACACCGCTATGGTGGATTCAGAGGAGTTGACTCTCTTAGCCAGCTGCTGGCATTCTTCCCTAAGTGCTGCCGCCTCTGCTTTGAATGAGGTTTCCATCCTATAGAGGTAACCTTCCATCTCCTCCCTGGACGGGATGAGTTGGCTGCGGGCTCTCGGGTCATCCCATACCCTTCTATCTGCTGCCAGGGTCATGGGGTGGGCTTGTAGGGTCGGGATAGGGCTTGGATAGCCAGGAGCTAGTCCTGCTGGGGACCGAAGTAGGGCCATGCAGTGAGTGGTGTGGCTTGGGTGCTGCCGGGCCATTGTAGCCTCTGGGAACCCTGAGGCCAGTGTGGTGTGGTGCAGGGCCCTCTGGGGATATAGTGCTGTGGGCTGCCTGACCTTGTCCCTTCTGCTGAGGGATCTGTATGCACGTGGGGCGGTATGCTTATGGGGACGGTCCCCCCCCTCCCTCCCGTTACCTCCTCCGTCTGTTGGGGCTCCTTTGGGGTGCAGGGATGTGCCTGGGGAGGTTCTGTCCCCCTTCTGTGGCTGTTCCTCCGCTGCTTCTTGGCTAGTGGCTGTTGCTCCCTGGACCCTCTGTGCAGGCCGGCGTCGTCTGGTGCCTCTGCTGCGCGCGGTGGGGGCTGTGGTGAGGCCGGGGGTCTCCCCTGTACTTCCCTGTGCTCCTCTGCAGCTGCTGCTGCTCGCGGTGATGCCTCTGTGGACCGGCGTGGCTGGCTGGAGTCTCTCGGTGGGTGCCGTACTCCTGTGGTCAGTCGGGTGTTGTGCTGGGGCCGGGGTCCTCTGCTGTGAAACGCGCAGCTCCTCTGCGGCCTCTGGTGTGTGCGGCCTAGTCCCCTCACGTGGTTCAGCCTGGGGGAGCGGGTCGGTGACGCCGGGCGGGGACAGCGTGGCTGCTGCTTGTCGGGGCCGGTCCCCGTTGTTCGTGTGGGGGCTCCGGGTGTTCCGCCGTTCATCCTCTGCAGCTGGGAGGTGGGTTGTCTCCGGTGTGGGTCTTTCCTACTGCTCCGGCCCCATGTGTGCTGCGGTCTCGCTGGTGGCACTGTCCTTCCCCCCCTTGCCTGTGCTTCTTAGGTAGTGTTTTATTCCTGCTGCCGTAGCCACCGGGGGGCCCGGGTGGGTGCTGGCCTTTCTGCCCTTCTGTTTCGCCAGCTTGCTATGCCGGTGCAGTCACCTTGCTGTATTTAATGTCGATTTACCCGGCGTGGGGAGTGGGAGCTAATGGCTCAGCTGCCTCTCCTCACCATGGCCGGAAGTCCTCCCTTTATTAAATAAAAATTTAAACAGCAGTTATTATTTAAAATCATTCACAGTGTGATGTTCTTCTGTTCTTCCCTGGGCAATATGCACGCTCCTCAGGGCACTGCATATACCTGGGGAGGAACGCATGAGGTATGCAAAGAGCCGGTGCTCTTGCAAATCATACTCAGTCGAGATTAACTAGCGAATGTGTGAAGGTGCTAGCTGGAAATCTAGCTTGCTCTTGCAAATCATGTTACTCACACCCACAAGAGCATTGCATAATTTGTGGGAGGATAACTCTGTTGAAATCATTGCAAAACCCTCCCCTCCCACTGAGTAATCGCTGACTAATTGGCATATCGTGAGTAGAAAATTAATTTATGACTATCCAACAATCACTAAGCCTTGAAAAGGTGCTTGATAAAAAGCATATATAGGATTTAATTAAGACCTAATGAAGTTAATGGGGAGGGAGTCTGGTAGGGCTTTGACAGGGTGCCCTTGAACTGTTAGTTTTTTTTAATCTCCTTAGTCCGTTTGGGACTTATTCTATCCGTACTGTAATACCACAATTTATAGTATAAATTACACTCCTTTTGAAGCTCAACCTTTAGTTTAAAGGGAACCTGACCTCTACAAATGACCCCCCCCCCCCCCCCAGCCTGTTTTAACCTGTCCCTGCACCATAGTAATCCATTTGTAACATCCCTTTCTGTCCCTAAAGCTCTGTGAAAGTTTACAAAAGTAGTTTATTCACCTCTTGTTCTGCAGCTTCACATTACTTGGGCGCACATGGGCGTGCTATAGAGCAGAGGCTGTGCTTGTCTGCACGAGGGCGATACAGGCGATATGACGCGATTTTCATCATATCGCCTTTACCGCCCCCTTGCAGCGCAAGCACAGTCTCTGCTCTATAGCACGCCCATGTGGGCGTGCATAATTAACACGCCGGCGGCAGGAACAAGCACATAAGCCCGCCTTTTGCGGCTTCACATATAATGTGAAGCTGCAGAACAAGAGGTGAATATACTACTTTTATAAACTTTCACATAGCGCTTTAGGGACAGAAAGGGATGGTTACAAATGGATTACTGTGGTGCAGGGACAGGTTAAAACAGGCTGGGCGGTAATTTGTAGAGGTCAGGTTCCCTTCAAAAATAACCGGTCAGCTACTTTATGCCCCCAAACCTATCACTACCTGTCCCTGCATATTCCTACTACATCCCTGCCTAATTTAAATGTGTAGTATAGTGATTTAAAAAACACATTTATAACTTAATTTCCCACCAGTTCTGAGGCAGTGTCTAGATGTGTGGATGTTCTCTCCGGGCCCATTCTTCCCTCGCTCTGTGTGATCACGTCCCAGCGGGAGTGATGACATAAATTCCGGGATTGCTTAAGGGAATTAAAATCCATGGGCCTCCTTCCTGAAATGATGCACGGCCATTTGTCATACAAGGAAGGAGAAGATTAATTTCAGACGCCTGGTTCACGCATATGAATTGGCTTTAAAAAGAAAAAAAAAACAAAAAAAAAAATCTTTATGTTCATATGAAGACATTCTCAATAAAGTAATCAACCAACTCTGCCCAACATGGACACATCA
Organism: Allobates femoralis; assembly: GCA_033576535.1. Taxonomy (NCBI): domain Eukaryota; kingdom Metazoa; phylum Chordata; class Amphibia; order Anura; family Aromobatidae; genus Allobates; species Allobates femoralis. The sequence continues at coordinate 466,533,464 of JARQOC010000005.1, forward strand.
AATAAGCAATATAGCGTAAAACATGTGACCATATTAAAAGCAAAATATAATTGCAATAACTTGTATGTTGGGGTCGAATTAGGCTGGTAATAAGTTGGTGTGTGCCCACATGCCGGGTTAGGGTCGGTTTAGATGTGTAAACCGCCGGTCGGTTTACATAAGTTTTATGTAAATTTATGTTAATCCAAACCGGCGTTTGGATTAACATTAAAACCTATGTAAACCGACACCCGCTGTGCACACATAGGCGGTTTACACATGCTCATCTGTTGCTAACCCACTGGGTTCCCAGCGGGTTAGCAACGAATGTGCGTGTCCTATAAACCGGCCGGTTCTGCAGCGGCTGCAAGCAGAATCATGTACTGCTTCCAGCCGCTGCATAACCGCCGCCGCTAACCTGCTGTGCACCCGCCCGTCACCCGCCGCACATACCCGCCAGGAAGCCGGTGGACGCCTGCAGAGCTTCCTGGCGGGTCCGCCCAGCCGCCCACCGACACAAAGCCGGCATGTGGGCACACACCCTAAATTTGTAATACACGTGAGTGTCAGAAAATAGAAGAAAGAGAAACCGATTGACAGAGGTTAGGGAAGGCAACACAAGGAAGAAAGGGACTGTGGGTCGAAAGGAGGAGGAGGGATACCTAGCAGCGGCTGCTAAGCTCATCTTTGGGTGAGGGCGGATCTAGGGGTCCACCTCCACTGAGCATTAGGCTGTATCTTGTCAGTTTGCTGAAACTCCAATCAGCTCACCTACGTTGTCCAAAACTTAAGGGCCCGCTTCACGCTGCGATATCGTTAACAATATCATTTATGCATCACGGCTTTTGGGGCGTTGCTACGATGTCGTTGCGTCTGACCATGTACATACGATCAACGATTCGTCGGTTGATTGGAGGTTTATGGTCATGACCTTAAATTGGTCGTTGATCGTCCGTCCAACCTGCAGCAACGGTGTTTGTGACACCTGGATAACTGTCGTTTACGACTTCACCTATTCAGAACTTAAAGACGTAGGCAATCTAACGACCGCAAGTATTGTTCGCTTGTCGTGGAATCGTTGCTGCGTCATTCGCGATATCTGTACATGTGACACCTCACTAGCGATCAATTAACGACGCTCCAGCGATCTAGGTCAAGTCGGATCGCTGGGACATTGAAGCTTGAAACGGGCCCTTTAGTCAGGGACTCTCGCAATAAAGCTGTCAACTCCTCCATGTACATGAGGTCATTAACTTTTCTAATCCATTGTACAATAGTAGCTGGAATGCAGGACCTTACCGCCATGATCAGGGAGATCCTGTAAAGCGCCAGGAGGATCTCTCAATGATGCAGGAGCACAAGTGCTGGGGACAGAGGTATTTTCGTTTCAAAGACATAATTTATCACTTCCTTTACCGTAGTCCAGAATGATCGGCGTGCATCACATTCCGAGAAGATGTAGACAATTGTACCTGGCCCATCTCCGCACCTCCAGCAGTCCGCGCTAACTCGGGAAAGACTGCATGAATCTTAACCGAGACCCTGTACCACCTAGATAGTAGTTTGTAATAAATAAACATTCAATTCATAATGCAACATGATAAAATACAGTAATATCTCAAAATAATGGATTATTTGGTAAATATAGACCCCACACTTTTAGACCACAGGCTGAACAGTTCTGAATTCAAGATTTTTGAGTTGATAATAGTTAAATATATATAATGGTTAAATATTTTAACATATGATCCCTCCCAACTAGAATTTTGGTACAGATGTGGCTAGGAGCATAGCAGACACATGTGCATTTTTAGGCATTTTTAAATGTAACCGATTTTTTTTCGGAAATGCGTTTTAAAATTTTGCATTCGCAAAAGATACTCTTATGACATGTGGTGAAAGCCTTTACAGTACTGAGTAGAATGGTGTTTACGTTGTTTCTCTATCTTATTTCTAGACTGAGTTAGGAGGAGAAATGTAAAGGCAACCAACACTGAAATTCGCACTTTTTCCGAACTTTAAAAATAATTTAAAAAGAGAAATTTTGGGAATTTTCTCTTAACATTTTGCATTGTCTGACATGCTATTATCAAATAAAATCTCAACATAATTAAAAATAGAGGTAATAATCATTAGTTCACTTAACATGGAATGACCTGTAGCTATACCACCCCCCCCCCCCCACACACACTGCCAGGCCTGTACCCCTGTAGATGCCCAGGAGCCCTCCGCCGCCGCCATTGCAGCACCTACTACCCTAAGTCTGCCAGACTGGGCACTATTCCTGACAGTCAATGGAAAAGCTGTCCCAGGTCTAAGCCATGCAATACCAGGTCTAAGCCATGCCCCCCTGAGCAGCACGAACTGCCAGGGCAGAGTACACACAGATGATCCCTCTCTGGAGGGCCCATCAGATGACAGCAGAGTACACACCACATCTGCAATGGAGACCAGAAAATTGTCTCATAAAGGTGTCGCCCATTTCTTCCCAAGGTTCTCGTACATCACCAACTCGTGATCAGGACCCCCTTTCTGCTCCAGCTGAGGAGCCCCAAGACTGACTCTGAACCTGACCTGGACAACTCCCTCGTTGTAGATTTTTCTGAAGATCAGGCATCAATTGACTCCCTAATAGCCGCAGTTAACCACACGTTCGGGGTCGACGACGTACTGCCTGAGACGCTGGACCACGTAGTGTCCGTTAAACGGACCAAAAGGCTGCAAAATGTCTTCGCGAACCACCCAGATTTCCAGGCAATTGTGTCTAAACAGAGAAAAACCTGATAAACGCTTCACTGGCTGCAAGCCCATCGAGGCAAGCTATCCCTTTGCCTTGGCACTTCCCAAAGACTGGGCAGACTCACCCCAGGTTGATCCACCAGTATCTTATCTCGCCGAGAAGACCTTATTATCCCTGCCAGACGGTTCCTCTATTAAGGATTTAACCGATAGAACAGCTCGCACGCTCAGCCTTTGAAGCAGCGGGAACCTCTCTCGCCCTTTTTCGCATCTGTGTGTGTACCCAAGGAAATCATGGTATGGTCTGAAACTCCACAAAAATCGTTACAAGAGTCTCAACTCCCACAACAATTCTCAGACCTGTTCACTCAAACTCTGCAAAATACTTAAAGGGAACCAACCACCTCAGATCACCCTAATACACAGTTAGTACATGTCCCTGCACCCTAAGGATACCTTTCCAGCACTGTTTTTGTGTAAAATCTTGCATTAGTATAACTGATATAAAGAGTTTATAAACTTACTAGCCTAGAGACATCTGGGCGTATCCCTCCTTCTGTTATACTTCAGGGCTGTGCATTGCATGTCTGTGCTCCCCCTCCCTCCGTGCCTGCTGCCCTGCCCTGATGGGCGTGATCGTTCTCTCCTCTGCACAGAGGGAGGGGGAGCACAGCCATGCAATGAATGCACAGCCCTGAAGTATAACAGAGGAGGATACGCCCAGATGTCTCCAGGCTAGTAAGTTTATAAACTCTTTATATCAGTTAAGGCCACTTCACACACACAGATATCTGAGTCCAATCTCTGGTTGCAGTGAAATCATGGATACAGTGCTCCATTTTGTGGCTGTATATAAATGGATTAATGTGTCCATAATTTCACTGCAACCAGAGATCTGTGAACAATATCTGCACAATTATCTGTGTGTGTGACGTTGCCCTTATACTAATGCAAGATTTTACACAAAAACAGTGCTGGAAAGGTATCCTTAGGGTGCAGGGACATGTACTAACTGTGTATTAGGGTGATCTGAGGTGGTTGGTTCCCTTTAATTCAGGCCTCCCTAGAATCTGCCACCTGATGAACTCCATCGCCATCCGCAGAGCCCTCTGTCTCAGTGGCGCGCTGATTCGGCCTCAAAGAAATCTCTCACCGGCCTCCCTTACCTTACCGTTGGACTATTCGGCGAACCTCTTGACAAACTAATTTTGGACGCCACGGGGGATAAAGTACCTCACTCCCCCAGCAGAAGCCCAAGATGTCAAATTGTCAGACAACACCCAACTACTTTTTGCTCCTTGGTAACTCCTTCGTCTGGGTGACCTCTCGACCACCCACTACATGTCCTACTAGAAGAAACAGATCCACACAACCATCATTCAAGACTACCTCCTCCTGGCAGTCCAGACCGAGACAGTCTAGACCCGAAGAGTCCTGATCCAATCAGTTCTCCTCTTCCTGACTTTTATCCCCGGAAGACTCTCTTCGTAGGCGGTAATCTACTACTTTTCCGTCACATCTGGCTATCCGCCACAGACAACAGATGGGTGTAAAATCTCGTGTCTTCCGGTTATTACATAGAATTTACCTCCCGCCCACCACACCGTTTTTTCCCTTCAAACCCCCCAGTCACCCAAGGGAAGTCAGCATTCTTCCAGGCCATACACTCCTTCAGACTGGATTCATCGTACCTGTACCAGACTCTGAGCGTTTCAAAGGTTTTTACTCCAACCTCTTTGTAGTCCCCAAAAAGGACAGGTCAGTGCGCCCCATCCTGGATCTCAAGCACCTGAACAAGTATGTTCTCATTCTGTTCAGGATTGAGACTCTGCGCTCTATCGAGTCTATGGAGGAAGGAGAATCCCTCGCTTCTATAGACATGCAAGACACATATCTAAATGTGCCAATTGCTCAGGCTCACCAGCAATTTCTCTGCTTCGCGGTACAGAATCATCACTTCCAATTTGTGGCCTTGCCCTTCGGTCTCTCTACAGTCCCAAGGGTCTTTACAAAGGTCATGGTGGCGGCCATGAGTATCCTTCACTCCAGAGTGATAGTCTAGGTAAGGGAGGAAAACTATCCTAATCAAGGCCCCCTCCTTTCCGGTTTGCACAAAGTGTCCAGATAACTGACACCCTGTCTCGTCTAGCTAGTGAATCTGGAAAAGTCATCGCCAACCCCTGCCCAGTCGATCACCTTCCTAGGCATGACTTTCAAAATTGCAGAGGGTGGATGGTGTATACAGACCTGCGCTGCATAGACCAGAAAGATCAGACAGTGTTCATCATTACAGTGTTTATTTCCTACGTGTTTCGGAGTTAGTCCCAACTCCTTCCTCAAGGATTGGTAGTACTAATGGAAAATTAGGAGGCAGATTTTCTAAGTCGCCAGGGTCTCGCCGCAGGGGAATGGTCCCTTCATCCAAAAGTGTTTCACCAGGTCTGCCATCACTTGGGGACTCCGGACGTGGATCTCATGGCATCTTGGATGAACACCAAAGTTCCCGCAATCACATAGCCCAATCACACGATCCAATGGCCATCGGAGCGGACAAACTAGAATGCCCTTGGCTAATTCCGCCTGCCTTACATTTTTCCTCCTCTCCCTTTTACTCTCGAGAGTACTCGGGAAAATCAAGTCCGAGGGAGTGCCAGTCATACTCATGGCTCTAGACTGGCACAGGCACGCCTGATAAGCTGACCTGGTACAGCTTATCGCAGTCGGTCCCTGGCGCCTCCCAGATCGTCCAGATCTCCTGACACAGGGTCCTATCTGCCACCAGAATTCCACAGCTTTGTTTGACGGTGTGGCCGTTAAAACCTGGATCTTAACAAATGTGGGTTTCTCCCGGATGTCATCATTGCTATGATCAGGGCTGTAAGCCGGCCTCGGCCCGCATCTACCACCGTACGTGGAAACTTTTCTTCTCATGGTGCAAAGATCGAGCTTATTCTCCCCTTCCACTTTCTATTCCCGTGGTTCTAAGCTTTCTCCAGTCCGCTTACAATCGGGTCTGGCCCTGAGTTCATTGAAATGACAGATCTCTGCTTTTTCAGTTTTTTTTACCAATGCAGACTGGCGACAAAGCCCCAAGTAAGGACCTTCCTCCAGGGAGTATCCCACTTGGACCCTCCTTACCAGGAGGCCTCTGAACTTATGGGACCTCAATCTTGTCTTAAACATGCTCAATCACCTTTTGAACCTTTAAGAGAGGTTGCTTTGTCTCTTGTCCTGGAAAGTCGTTTTCCTGGTGGCAATTACGTCCATCAGGCGTGTTACTGAATTTGCAGCACTCTTCATGCTGAGAACCTTTTCTCTCTTTTCAAGACAAGGTGGTACTGCGCCCATTCCGCACCATCCTCCCTATGGTTACCTCTTCCTTTCACCTCAACAAGGGCATCATCCTGCCGTCCTTCTGTCTGGCCCCGGTACACCGAGTGGAAAAGGCACTGCATACCCTCGAACTAGTCAGGGCCCTTAGGTGTTAATTTCCAGAACAGCTCCCTTCAGGAAGACTGACACTGTCCTCCCAGAGGGTCCCCGAAAAAGGCAGGCAGCTTCCAAGACTTCTGTCTCCTTGGATACCCTCCACCATCCAGGAAGCCTATCGCCTAAGGACTGATCAACATTCACACCAGACTACGGTCTCGCTCCACTCACGTGATCTGAGCATCCTGGGCTATTCGGCACCAGGCCTCAGTAGAACAAGTGTGCAAGGCAGCTACTTAGTCTAGTCTTCACTCATTTGCAAAGCACTACAAGGTCCATACCCAGGCCTCAGCTGATGCCAGCCTGGGTAGACTGATCCTTCAGGCGGCGGTTGCGCACCTCTCCACTTAGGTGGCTCAGGAAGTTTGGGACTACTCTTGGCTCTTTGGGTTGTGGTCTTTGTCCCGCCTAGGAACTGCTTTAGGACGTCCCATGGTTCGCTTCATTGGGGGACAACGGTAGAGAAAAAAAAATTTGTGTACTCACTGTAAAATCGCTTTCTCCGAGACATCATTGGGGGACACGGCACCCACCCTGTTGCCCACTGGGGCATTTTGTTATTCTTTGACTCTTTGCAGTTTTGTTGCGTGTTTGCATTTAAACTGTCCGTTTTTACTATTCATCCTCCTACTGCTTGTTCACTAAAACTGGTGTGGCCTGACCCAGCCAGGGGGTGTATACTGCAGACGAGGAGCTGACTGTTGTCACGTTTGCTTAGTGTCGCCTCCTAGGGATAAGCGGCATAACCCATGGTCCATGCTCCTGTGTCCCCCAATGATTGGCTCAGAGAAAACTTGTTTTTTTTTTTTTACGGTGAGTCCACTAAAATCTTTTTTTTGTTCAGAGGTTGAGCATCTCCCGGTGTCAGTGTCAAGGACAGCCCCGACACTTGTTTCGCAGTCTGCTGCTTCCAGGTACGGATTGACACATGGAACCTATAACAACCTATTCCTGTATACTTTGTGGGTGTCTTGTCACTCTGCTGTGCCTCCCTCGGGCTTCTCAAGCGTATGTTTTCTCCCTGTTGTCTGCATTGTGTTTTCTCTCTATTCCTGCCTTTTTCATTTGGTCCATGGTTATTTTCTGTCATATTGTCACCAAGTTGTAATATATTTATGTCCACAAAGTAATTGATTAAATAAACCTCCTTTGCTTTTTGAATATTGGTGTGGACTCCATGCTTTTACTTGAGCGTTAGCACACTCCTTTTTCTGTTTAGAGTTACTGACTACAAGAGAATTTGTAAAGTCTAAGGCTGCCTTCAAACGTGGCGTAATTGCCACGTTTTATTTATTTTTACGCGGGCGTATTTCCCGTGTTTTGCGACTGCTATTTAGTGCAGGTAAAATGTAGTGCATTCACACACCGCAATTTTTTATTTTTTTTTCCAGCCGCATTTTTTTCCCCAGGAGCTATGGGGCAAGTGATGTCACACGGGGGCAGGAATAATCCTGTTTCTGTGTAATATCTGTGGACTTTCACTTTTGCAGTGTATCTACATACACTGCAAACGTGAATTAAAAGAAAGCAATGGGTATTAAAAATAAAAAAATACAATACTTCTCCGCCAAGTGTCCTGAGTCCCAAGGAAAAGACGTCAGTTTGCTGCAAGGACCTTAAAGATGTGATTGGCCAAAAAGTGACAGCATCAGCTGAGTGGTTTAAACCTCCTGCCAAAACCGCTCAGCTGATGTGATTGATCGCCCGCTGACCGGCTAAACCAATCGCATCAGCTGAGCGATTTTGGCCGGAGGTTTAAAATGCTCAGCTGATGCTGTCATGTGACATATCAGCTGATCGGGTTGCTGCCGGTCAGCTGGTCCTGGCAGCGATTGGACATGGATGCCTTCCCGGGACTCTTTGCGGAGAGGTGAATATTATTTTTTTTTCTTTTGCTTTTCACTGCTAAAGCGAAAGTAACACACAGGTCACACTGAGTGGAGAAATAGCAGGATGTGATGTCACACAGTGTCCACAATTATATGCGCTGGAATTGCGAATTGTCTGAATGGTGATGCGTAATTCCAGCGGTTATAATGGCGCCTTTGGGAGAAAGCGCACGCTAAAAGATGTAAACAATTGACATCCCCAAATGCGTGGCCAATAAATGCGCAGCATCTGAACAGCAAAAGTGAAAGTCATTTCACTTTGCTGGGAAACGCAGATGTGGCAATTGCACTGTGTGAATGCAGCCTACGTTATCCACAATAAATACAAGGGTAAATTAATAAGGTCCCAAGTGAGGCTGCATACAATAAATCTAGGATTATGGTCATGTGAGCAAGTGAGTCAATGGGCAATAACAAAATAGAACTGCAGATAACCTAGACAAAAGTGTTACCTAATCCAGTCATCAGCGTATTCCCCCTTATATTGATTTCTGGCCTATTGTTTGGGTTACACATGAAGAGCTAATGATATATTGTATACATAAAAAAATCTTTTTCAGTTTGATACTTTGTGATTTGAATAAAGTAATATTGTCAAAATAACCCTTGGTTTTGCTGCAGCAACTATGTCAGATGTACAGATTGTTTATATGGACATATTTAACTGTTTTTAACTATTAATACAAATGTTAGTTTATCAGTTGTCCATGACTGCACCCAAATGAGAAGGATCCGCCTTCCAAGGGCGTCTAATAATCAGGCTTTAAAAGGGATGGCTCCTCTACCCATGTCAGTTGGTTCCCTGTCCTTGAACAGGGAGCCTCAGGAACAGCGGTTCCAGAAGACTAGGACCCTAAGGGGTCTTACCTGAGGGAAGCTGCATGGGGGACATGTGTAGCTGATCGAGAGGGTGTGGCACTGGGTAGGCCGGAACGGGCCCCATGGGTCCAGACACCAGGGTTGCGGCTCCCGGAGAGGAGGCTTCGGCGCCTTCAGGTCTGGCGGCGCCATGTTGGCATTGGCACCACCAGGTGTCCGGGAATGCACACGTACCTGGCCCGCCGGAATTGGTGGGCCAGGTGCTGAGTGCGCCGTACTTTCGGGGGCGGGCCCATGACGTCACACGCAGCAGCGCCCGCTGATTGGCGACCGCCGCACCCGGTATTGATGTCGGATGTGGCCCCAATGACTCGGCCGGTCGTGTGACATACCTGGACTTCGGTTTCGAACTGGGAGGCGTCGGTGACTGCAGGCATAAAGGACGGGTAGTTTGAATGGTGCGGTGCCTCAGTGCTCCATTCACTTCCTTGCCTGCATCATTGACCGAAAGCAGCAGTGATCCAGCAGCACAAGATGCACGGAACAGAGGCTCCTCCACTGGAGACTGAGTCTCAGAAGAAGTTGCACCGCAGCAGCAGTCACTCTTTGCATGAGACCGCCAGAGGAGAATTGTCACAGGACAAGGGTCCTTCCCTGGCTCTGGTACCTCTTCACATCTGATGGGTGAGAGAACTCCGAGAATGTCATTTTATTGAATGTCTTTCTGTTTTGTGCTTTTATTTTGTCTTGGACTCGGCAAAATTCCGGGAACACTTGCAGTGTAGGCTCTTAGTGTGCATTCCGGTTGACTAGGTAAAAAAAGCTATGCAGGGCATGTATAGAGCATACCATCATAGAAGAGACACCGAGTTTTTCTTCCAACCTTCAGACCTTAATTAAGACCCATGTGGAGAATGCCTTTAGGTCCTTTTCTCAGGAACAGCAGCGGTCGTCTTCCTCTAATGTACCTCCTCTGCCTGTAGTTGATGGATCCGGAGGGGAGCGAGTGTCCTCAAGAACATCTTTGGCATCCTCCTCTGATGACTAATCTGGTAGACGCCATTGTATTTCTGTTGAAGACAGTGGATTTGTTGAAGCAATCAGATACACCATGTGGATTGAGGAGGAAAAATCGCAGCCATCTAAGTTGGACTTAACGTTCAGGGGGTTAGGACAAAAGAAGTGTTGTTCCTTTCCTCTGGATGAACGGCTCCAGGATCTGGTTTCCAGAAAATGGAAGAAAACAAAGGGCGCCCCTACTTAATTTCTAAAACACAAATATCCTTTCAAAGAGGCGTCATGCTCATTGTGGGATAAAGCACCCAAATTAGATGTGGCAGTGGCAAAAGCATCGAAAAAATATGCCTTACCAGTTGAAGAAATAAGTAACTTAAAGGAACCACTTGACAAGGCTGAATTCCTGAACACCTGGGAGTCGTTAGCTGCCAGGCCCGGTCTCAGCACACCTGCTATCTGTGCGTTCAGGTCCCTGATGGTCTGGCTAGACCAATTTGTATCCCAGCTGAAAAATAGTTTCTTAGTTTCTAGAGAAGAAATTCTGGCCTCAATTCTCGATATGCAGGGAGCCGCAGACTCCACTATGCTGACAGCAAGATTTGCAGCTTCCTCCAATGCTGTTAGGAGGGCGTTGCGGTTAAAGAACTGGCTGGGTTTTTGAACTGGCTTAAGTTTTTGCAGGCAAAAATAGTCGAGTCGTCTTCCTTGCAAGGGTGAATATTTATTTGGAACAGCCTTAGACGACATCTTGGAGAAGGTAGGGTATAAAAAGAAATTTCCTGAGTTCTCCTTTTCTTCTGTTAGACGTCCCTTTCAGAGTAGACAATATTGTAGGAAATATTCTCCAAGAAAAGACCAGTCTATTTGGTCTGACTGGAGGAAGGGTGGAAAGGGGTTCATGTTCAAGGGGTCCTCCTGTGACTTCAAGAAGTCCTCCAAGTGACGCTGTTCCTCAGTGGGAGGTCAACTCTTTACTTCCTTCCAACCTGGGCTCGAATATAATCAAGCACTTGTATTTTGGACCTCATAAAATCCGGTCTAAAACGCAAAAACATCTTCCTCTGTCCAGATTCCTGGTCACTCCTCCCCAGAGCATCTCAGATCGAGTGTCAGGTGATGGAAAGTGAGATCTTCGGTCTCTTAGACAAAGGCGGTCCTTGTTCGGGTTCCCACCCAGAAAGAGGGGACAGGGTATTCTCCCCTCCTTCCTGGTAAGACTATTTTTTTTCAGGACGATTTTGAACTTAAGTCTGAACAATTACCTGCAGGTTCCCACTTTCAAGATGGGGTCGATTAAGTCTGCAGTCAAAATGCTCTTTCTAGGTTGCCACATGGCAATCCTGGATTTAAAGGACGCATATTATCATGTTCTATAGGTCTCTAGTCCCAACAGTACCTCTGGGTGGCAGTCCAGGTGAACTCCCAAGTCCATTTTCAGTTTCAAGCCCTTCCGTTCGGCATTAGCAATCGCTCCTTGAGTTTTCACCAAGATTATATCAGAAGTTTCGGCCCACCTCAGGGAGCAGAGTGTCCTTTATTGTACCATGCCTGGACGATTTTCTGATAATTGGGAAATCTGCTCAACATTGTGCAGACAAAGTTCATCAGGTTCTCAAAATGTTGATTATTATGGGTTGGCTCATCAACATGGACAAATCCAAATTGACTGCATCGATATCCCAGATTTTTCTAGGTCTTATTGGACTCAACCATACAGGAATGTAGTCTTCAACCAGACTAAGTAAAGAACATCCAGATGCTTGTTCAAAAAGCCATAGCCTCTCCAACCATGACTCTGATGGGCCATGTCATTACTGGGCTCACAGCCAGGGCCGCACTGTCCATTGGACAATGTGAGCCTTACTCTTGGGCGGCAAGGAGGCAGGGACAGTGGCAGTGCTGAAGGGGACGGCGCCTGCTGCTCTACTCGGCACAATCAGCAACTGTGGATGATGGCTGCAGCAGGGCGGCAGGTAAAATAATCTAGCCAACTCACACCGGCAGCCGCCGCCAACAGTAGCGGCCCCCTCAGCTCCCAGCTTCTCACCCGCACAGATCCCCCCCAGCGCTTCACCCGCGGCTCAGGCTGGAGGGAGGCTTCATGCACCCCTGCTCATAGCCTGCATTCCAGGACTGTGTTGGTCCCAGGCTCATACCAGGACTCTGCAGTGGGACATTCTCAAACATCAAATAGTCTGTGGAGTCTCAAACGCAGGACTAGCCAGATATCCCCCCAGGGGAGGACCAAGCCAAGGGGTGGCTCCTTGCAGAGAACACCATAACCACCATGTTAAGGTGGCCCTTTTAGTCAATATCCAGCTCTTTTACAAGCTTAACCCCTTAGTGACTTAGCCAATTTCCACCTTAATGACCAGACCGTTTTTTGTAATTCTGACCACTCTCCCTTTATGAGGTAATATCTCTGGAACGCTTCATTGGATCCGAGCGATTCTGAGATTGTTTTTTCGTGACATATTGGGCTTCATGTTGTTAGTAAATTTAGGTCATTCATTTTTGTGTTTATTTGTGAAAATTTAAAAAAATTGGCAAAATTTTGAAAATTTCACAATTTTCAAATTTTGAATTTTTATTCTATTAAACCAGAGAGTTATGTGACACAACATAGTTAATAAATAACATTTCCCACATGTCTACTTTACATCAGCGCAATTTTGGGAAAAAAAAATTTTTGGGTTAGGACGTTATAAGGGTTCAAAGTTCATCAGCAATTTCTCATTTTTCCAGCAAAATTTATAAAACCATTTTTTTAGTGACCACATCACATTTGAAGTCCCTTTGAGGGGTGTACATGAAAGAAAACACCCAAAAGTGACACCATTCTGAAAACTGCACCCCTCAAGCTACTCAAAACTACATTCATGAAGATTATTAACCCTTCAGGTGCTTTACAGGAACTAAAGCAAAGTGGAAACAAAAAATGGACATTTTAATTTTTCCAACAAAAATGTTCTTTTAGCCTCAATTTTTTAATTTTCACATGGGCAACAGGATAAAATGCATCCTAAAATTTGTTGGGTAATTTCTCCTGAGTACACCGATACCTCATAAGTGGTCATAAACCACTGTTTGGGCGCACAGCAGGGCTCAGAAGGAAGGGAGCGCAATTTGATTTTTTGAGCTAAGCTTCCATTCAAAAAGTGAAATGGCGCTCCTTCCCTTTAGAGTCCTGCCGTGCCCCCAAACAGTGGTTTATGACCACATATGAGGTATCGGTGTACTCAGGAGAAATTGCCCAACAAATTTTAGGATGCGTTTTATCCTGTTGCTCATGTGAAAATTAAAAAATTGAGGACAAAAGAAAGTTTTTGGGAAAAAAAAAGTACTTTTTCATTTTTACGGATCAATTTGTGAAGCACCAGAGGGTTCAAAGTGCTCACTTTGCATCTAAATTCCTTGGGGTGTCTAGTTTCCAAAATGGGGTCACTTGTGGGGGAGCTCCAATGTTTCCATTCAAATTGTTAGCGGACACCATGTCGCATATGGGGAGCCCCTGTGTGCCTAAAAATTGGAGCTCCCCCGCAAGTGACCCCATTTTGGAAACTAGACACCCCAAGGAACATATCTAGATGCATAGTGTGCACTTTCATACCCCAGGTGCTTCACAAATTAGTCCGTAAAAGGAAATAAAAGAAGATTTTTGTGAAAAAAAAATACTTTTTCATTTTTACGGATCAATTTGTGAAGCACCTGGGTGTCCATAGTGCTCCCTATGCATCTAAATAAATTCCTTGGGGTGTCTAGTTTTCAAAATGGGGTCACTTGTGGGGGAGCTCCAATGTTTAGGCACACGGGGGCTCTCCATACGCGACATGGTGTCCGCTAACAATTTGAATGGAAAATTAGCTCCAATTGTTAGCGGAGACCATGTCACGTATGGAGAGCCCCTGGGTGTCTAAACATTGGGGCTCCCCCACAAGTGACCCCATTTTGTAAACTGTACGCCCCAAGGAAGTTATCTAGATGCATAGTGAGCACTTTGAACCCCCAGGTGCTTCACAAACTGATCCGTAAAAATGAAAAAGTACTTTCTTTTCCACAAAAATGTTGTTTTTTCATTTTTATGGATCAATTTGTGAAGCATCTGGGGGTTGAAAGTACTCATTATGCATCTAGATATGTTCCTTGGGGGGTCTAGTTTCCAAAATGTGGTCACTTGTGGGGGAACTCCAATGTTTAGGCACACAGGGGCTCTCCATATGCGACATGGTGTCCGCTAACAATTTGAATGGAAAATTAGCTCCAATAGTTAGCGGACACCATGTCACGTATGGAGAGCCCCTGTGTGCCTAAACATTGGAGCCCCCCCCACAAGTAACCCCATTTTGGAAACTAGACGCCTCACAGATTATATCTAGTGGTATAGTGAGCATTTAGAACCTACAGCTACTTCACAGAATTTGATAACGTCATATTGAACATTTTCTTTTTTTCACACAATTTCTCACTTTTAGGGTACTTTCACATCAGCGGTTTTTGACGTTCACGGCAGAGGCGGTGAAAAAAACGCATCTACCGCGATTACCACATAACTGCTGCACTTGCGGCACAGTTGCGGCAAGCCCCATAGAATGTCTATGCGGGCTTGCGGCAGGTGCGCAATGCAGTATCGCAGATGCGGCCGCAAAAAAAAACGAGTCTGACCGCGTTTTTTTTCGCGGCTGCACCTGCTGCAAGTGCCGAAACCACACTTGCCGCTCGTGCCGCACACTTACAGCAAGCCCCATAGACATTGCATGGGGCTTGCCGCAAGTGCAGCGGTTATGCGGTAATCGCGGCAGATGCGTTTTTTTCACCACATCTGCCGCGATCGGCAAAAGCCGCTGATGTGAAAGCAGCCTTAGAGCATGTGCACAAGATCCGGAAACACGTGTCCTGGTCGTCTCCTCTCCTGCATTTTTTTTCCTAGTATTTCTTTATTAAATTTGAAAAAAAAAATTACGTGGGGCTTCGCCACACTTTTGGTCCAGCCAGGTACAGCAGGCAGCTACGGGCTGCCACCAACCCCTTCTGCCTAGTTTTACCTGGCTGGAAACCAAAAATATAGGGAAGCCCTTTTTTTTTTTTTTTTATTATTTCATGAAATAATTTTTAAAAAAAAACGGCGTGGGCTTCGCCATGTTTTTGGGCCAGCCAGGTACAACTAGGCAGCTGGGGGCTGGAATCCTCAGCGTAGGGAGGCCCAAGCATTCTGCCCCCCCGCTGCGAATTGCAGCCCGGCAGCCGCCCCAGAAAATGGCGCATTCATAGAAGCGCCATTTTCTGGCGCTGTATCCAGCTCTTCCAGCTGCCGTGTAGCGGTGGCAGACTGGGTAATAAGGGGTTAATGCCAGCTTTTCGGCAGCTGGCACTAAGCCCGAGATTCATAATATAGGGCCAATGCTAGACCCGCCATTAGGAATCTCTAGTAAATTGTAAAGAAGACACAACACAGAGAAAGATTTTTTTTATTAGAAAAAAAAAAACACAATTTAGACCCCATCTTTATTTGTCTGTGGCGTCCGACGTAGTCCAGTGGGCGGTGATGTCCGACGTAGTCCAGTGGGCGTTGATGTCCAACGTTGTCCAGTGGGCGGTTCCGCGATGTTTCTCGGTGTTATAGCATATGGGGGCATCCCCCATATGCTATAATAAGGCACTCTCCAAGGGGAATGATAGGTCATGAACGCTGTAAGTTCATGACCTATCACGATCCTGGGGTCACACATAATAATCTCTAAGGGTACATTTACACGCCGCAACCGCGGCGAGAAATATTGATGGCGATGTGTTGCCTTGCAATAATCGCCGTTCAAAATCCCTCCCAATTGCGGCGTGTAATTGGGGAATTTGGCGGCGATATGTCGCCTCGCCACGGTCGCCTGATTTCAGAGCAGTGCACAGAGATCAGGCGACCGTGGCGAGGCAACATTTTGCCACCAAATTCCCCAATTACATGCCGCAATTGGGAGAGATTTTGACGGCGATTATTGCAAGGCGACATATCGCCGTCAATATTTCTCTCCACGGTTACGGCGTGTAAAGGTACCCCTGTGTGACTCCTGGATTGTGATGGGTCATGAACTTAGAGTTCATGACTTAACCCTTGTTTGACCTCAGGGGAATGATAGGTCATGAACTCTAAGGTCATGACCCATCACAATCCAGGGACCACACAGGGGTTAACTGATCTTCATGATCTCTAAAGCAGATCACCATGAAGATCACTTAACCCCTGTGTGACCCCAGGGGAATGATAGGTCATGAACTCTGTAAGTTCATGACCTATCATTCCCCTGAGAGTGCGCGCACACAGCGGCGCGCACAGAAGAGGAGTCAGACTGCTGGTGCCACTGCCAGGAGCGGGACCCCAGAGGACCCAGGAGCGGGACCCCAGGATCCAGGAGCGGGACCCCAGGATCCAGGAGCGGGACCCCAGGATCCAGGAGCGGGACCCCAGGATCGAGGAGCGGGTGAGAGAGAGGAGGAGGGAAGCTGGAGGAGCGGTGCTGCAGGAGCGGGGCCGGAGGAGCGAGGAGGGGAGCCGGAGCGGTGCTGCAGAAGCAGAGGAGCGGGGGGTAAGAGGAGCGGAGGAGAGGGTTAGAGGAGCGGGGCTGGAGGGGCTAAAGATGGGGGGCTGTGGGTATCAGAGGAGCGGGGCTGGAGGAGCGGAGGGAAACTGGAGGAAGGGGCTGGAGGAGCAAGGAGGGGGCTGGAGGAGCGAGGCTGGAGGTGCTGGAGGAGCAAGGAGGGGGCTGGAGGAGCGAGGCTGGGGGGGCTGGAGGAGCTGGAGATGGGGGGCTGGAGGGGGTCGGAGGCTGCAGAAAGTGTTGGGGGGCACAGGGGGATGTGTCAGTCATGCGATCTGACTTGTGACATGTCAGATCGCATGCAGCTGCAGGGGAGGCGGCACGTTTTTACATGCGCCACCATTTTGGATGTTGTGGGGGAGGGATGGGGGTGGGGGGGTGATCCCCAGTACTGGGGGTCTTTGGGCAGTGAGGGGTTGCTGTTTCACTTTAATCCGACATGTGTTTTCATGTCGGATTAAAGTGAAAGTACTTTTTACTGGCACTGTCACTGTTTGTGATGTGATGATCGGTAAACGGTGTTTACCGGTCATCACATCACAGGTGCGGGTACAAAATCAGCTAATTCCTAATCTCTAGGGTGTCAGCTACAATCGGTACACTGACACCCTAGAGATATTAGCTCCAGGGGCGGCGCTATAGAGCTTTTTCCTGCCAACGTCTACAGACGTCGGCTAGGCTTTAGTACCCTTTTTTTCCGACGTCTGTAGACGTTAGGCTGTCGTCTAGGGGTTAAGAGATATGACAAGGGAATACCAAGGCCAGGTATCCATCCATAGACAGCTGTTTCGGGATGTTGCGTTTATCAGTGTGGAGTAGGATTCTGGCTAGGTGGAAGCAAGGCCTAGTAGACCAACATCACAAAGCATTCACTGATCTCAGGGAGACCAGTCAAAGAAAACACATGGGCAGCTGGCTAAAGCGCTCAACAGTGATTTCCTAGGCGCATTGCCGCCTGGGAATTATGAATATGCAAATAGTCTGTGGAGCCTCGGTTAGGAGTCTCAAACACAGGACTAGCCAGATATCCCTCCAGGGAGCCACCTTGGCTGGGTCCTTCCCTGGAGGGATATCTGGCTAGTCCTGTGTTTGAGATTCCTAACAGAGGCTCCACAGACTCTATTTACATATTCATAATTACCGGGAGGCAATGCGCCTAGGAATTCACTGTGTTGAGCGCTTTAGCCAGCTGCCCGCAGTGTTTTCTTGGACTGGTCTCCCTGAGATCAGTGGATGCTTTGTGATATTCTCAAACATCAGGAAGCCCTGGTTCAGAATCCAAGGGGCAAACTGGCTGCCACCAGCTACCCTACAATCTCTCTGCTGGTGGTTGATTATTCCATACTGTCCACATGGGGTCCCTGGTGGTCTCCCGCGATCAAGGTGGACACAACAAATGCCAGTCCCTCAGGGTGGGGAGCCCATTTACATCAGGAAAAATACAAATGTGTATATCGGCTGCTCGAGCGCTGGGATGGAAATCAAACATAACAATTGATATCAATTGTTATCCCGGTTTGATTTCCATCCCAGCGCTCCAGTAGCCGATATACACTTGTATTTTTCCGTATCCACACTCCCCGTTGGGGAGATAGGCAGGAGCAGCTTCGGGTGGAGATCGTCAGTTAACAGAGGCTGGAAGGACCTTGGGTTACCTAGGATAGTGGTAAAAACATCACAGGACCTGCGGTGACACAATTTCCAGTCCGGAGGTCACGTGACGCGGAAGTTTCTTGTCGACAGCAGGGAGGATCCTGTAGCTGAGCCCCCAGCAGGCACTACTACACTGGGAAGCACTACCCAGGGTTGTGCAAGGTCGCACAAACTGCAAAGGTGAGCGGACACCTGGCCCCAAGTAATTGACACCACCAGAAGGTCTTATACAGGTTGCGCGCTCTCATTTTTAATTTAGATCAGGAGATACTTTAGGTGGATTGGTCAGATGTTCTGAAGGACAGTTCCTCCAACATGAGATAATTGGCTGTAGAACGTGCCCTTGCAGGTTTTCTTCCGGCGTTTGAGGGTCATCATGTCAAAGTCCTGTCCAACAATCAGGTGTCAGTTGCCTATATCAACCACCAAGAGGGTACAAGGTCAAAAGCACGGATGGGAGTAGCAGAACAGATCATCTTACTGGCAGAAACACACCTAGCCTTCATCTCGGCAGTAGATAGGGAAAAAGACCATGACTAAGCAGATTTCCTCAGCTGGGTACACCTTCACCAGGACGAGTGGCTTCTGAACCACAGTATTTTGCCAGAGCATGGACATGTGGGGAGTCCCCGACATAATTTGTTTGACTCTGTCCAACCAACAAGTGAATCGATTTTGCTGCCTGGATCCCAGGGATTGTCCATTGGCAGTAGATGCGCTCCTCATCTCCTGGGATTTCAGGATAGCCTATGACTTTCCCCTTCTAAACTTAATACCGACAGTCCTACGCAAAATTCGAGGATCGGGCACGAGTGATATTGACAGCCTCTTTCTGGCCGAAGAGGCCAGTGGTTCTTCTGGCTCCAACAGATGACTGTCTGATCCTTGGGTCCTTTCGGATCTTCCAGACCTCCTCTCCCAGGGGCCGGTTCATCACCCACAGGCAGACAGATTACACCTGACTGCCTGGAACTTGAGAGGCGGATTTTGAGTAAGGTGTACTCGCCCCAAGTTTGAGACTCTCGTTAAAGTCTAGGAAACCTATGACTTCCCTATTTACGTAGAACCTGGTGAAATTCATTTACCGTAGAACCTGGGTGAAATTCCTGTGTGCACCAGATCTGCACCTGTTAAACCCATTATTTCATCCCCATGCGATTTCAGTCTTTACTCACAGCATTGACAGACCCTCCAATTGAACCCTTGCAGGATGTCCCTATTAAGGTTCTTTCCCTTAAAACGCTTGACAAATAGGTGACATTCAGGCCCTCCAACTGACCTTCCTTTCACCATGTTTAATGACGATAGAGCGATCTTACGACCTGACCCTGCATACTTCCCTAAGGTAGTCTCCACCTTTCACTGGTCGCAAGAGATTGTATTGCCCACTTTTTGCAGTAGCCCCAAAAATGGCAAGGAGCTCAAGTTGCACTCCTTGAGTGTCAAACGATGTTTAGAGATACCTAGAGGCCACGAGTCCTTGGAGGAAGGACAGGTCCCTTTTTGCTTGTTTTCATGGACAGATGAAAGGTCGCAGTGCCTCCAAAGCCACCTTAGCTCGATGGGTTAGGGACGTTATTAGCATGGCCTACTCTGCAAGCGGCAAACCAGTGGAGAAGAACCTAAAAGCTCATTCCACAAGGGCCGTGGCTATCTGGGCTGAAAGGTTAGGTGTACAGTTAGGGCCAGAAATATTTGGACAGTGACACAAGTTTTGTTATTTTGGCTGTTTACAAAAACATGTTCAGAAATACAATTATATATATAATATGGGCTGAAAGTGCACACTCCCAGCTGCAATATGAGTTTCCACATCCAAATCGGAGAAAGGGTTTAGGAATCATAGCTCTGTAATGCATAGCCTCCTCTTTTTCAAGGGACCAAAAGTAATTGGACAATGGACTCTAAGGGCTGCAATTAACTCTGAAGGCGTCTCCCTCGTTAACCTGTAATCAATGAAGTAGTTAAAAGGTCAGGGGTGGATTCCAGGTGTGTGGTTTTGCATTTGGAAGCTGTTGCTGAGACCAGACAACATGCGGTCAAAGGAACTCTCAATTGAGGTGAAGCAGAACATCCTGAGGCTGAAAAAAAAGAAAAAATCCATCAGAGAGATAGCAGACATGCTTGGAGTAGCAAAATCAACAGTTGGGTACATTCTGAGAAAAAAGGAATTGACTGGTGAGCTTGGGAACTCTAAAAGGCCTGGGCGTCCACGGATGACAACAGTGGTGGATGATCGCCGCATACTTTATTTGGTGAAGAAGAACCTGTTCACAACATCAACTGAAGTCCAGAACACTCTCAGTGAAGTAGGTGTATCTGTCTCTAAGTCAACAGTAAAGAGAAGACTCCATGACAGTAAAAACAAAGGGTTCACATCTAGATGCAAACCATTCATCAATTCCAAAAATAGACAGGCCAGAGTTAAATTTGCTGAAAAACACCTCAAGAAGCCAGCTCAGTTCTGGAAAAGTATTCTATGGACAGATGAGACAAAGATTAACCTGTACCAGAATGATGGGAAGAAAAAAGTTTGGAGAAGAAAGGGAACGGCACATGATCCAAGGCACACCACATCCTCTGTAAAACATGGTTGAGGCAACGTGATGGCATGGGCATGCATGGCTTTCAATGGCACTGGGTCACTTGTGTTTATTGATGACATAACAGCAGACAAGAGTAGCCGGATGAATTCTGAAGTGTACCGGGATATACTTTCAGCCCAGATTCAGCCAAATGCTGCAAAGTTGATTGGACGGCGCTTCATAGTACAGATGGACAATGACCCCAAGCATACAGCCAAAGCTACCCAGGAGTTCATGAGTGCAAAAAAGTGGAACATTCTGCAATGGCCAAGTCAATCACCAGAGCTAAACCCAATTGAGCATGCATTTCACTTGCTCAAATCCAGACTTAAGACGGAAAGACCCACAAACAAGCAAGACCTGAAGGCTGCTGCTGTAAAGGCCTGGCAAAGCATTAAGAAGGAGGAAACCCAGCGTTTGGTGATGTCCATGGGTTCCAGACTTAAGGCAGTGATTGCCTCCAAAGGATTCGCAACAAAATATTGAAAATAAAAATATATTGTTTGGGTTATGTTTATTTGTCCAATTACTTTTGACCTCCTAAAATGTGGAGTGTTTGTAAAGAAATGTGTACAATTCCTACATTTTCTATCAGATATTTTTGTTCAACCCTTCAAATTAAACGTTACAATCTGCACTTGAATTCTGTTGTAGAGGTTTCATTTCAAATCCAATGTGATGGCATGCAGAGCCCAACTCGCGAAAATTGTGTCACTGTCCAAATATTTCTGGCCCTAACTATCATCGATCAAATCTGTAGAGCAGCTGCTTGGTCTTCACCTTCTATGTTCTATAAACACTATAGATTAGCTCTTTCTGGTGCTGATATCACTTTTGGTAGTAGGGTACTACAGGCTGTGGTCCCTCCCTAGATCTACGTTTCTCTGTGATCCTCTCGTTTGAGTGCTGTCATGGATGAGACAAACATGTAATTACTTAATGGTAATGTGTTTTCTCGACATCCATGACTGCACCCATTCCCTCCCATTGTTGAGGGTTCGTCACTTCTCCCCTTACTGTTTTTGTGCTACACGTGTTCGGAGATGTGGTGCTGACTATATTCTGGAGGTCCGTTTTTCAGACTCTCTAACAAACTGACATGGAGAGAGGAGCTGCCCCTTTTAAAGCCTGATGGTTCCCTTGTCCTTGGAGGGCAGATCCCTCGTTTGTGTGCGGTCATGGACGCCGAGAAAACAATTACCGGTAAGAAATTACTGTATTTTTCGCATTCTAAGACACACTTTTGTTCCCCCAAATTCTTATAATGCGTCTTATAATGCGAATATGCTGATTATGTACTGCAGGGCCCAGGGGAGGTGGGGGCAGCTCTGGAGCCTGTCCGGGGGCTGGGGTGGAGGCTTGCAGGAGGCAGCTGGAGATCATCTGCTCCCGCTCATATAATATGCATAGCCGCTCTCCATCACTGTGGTGCTGAAACCGCACCACATTGATGGGCTGGGGGAGCGGCGCATATTATATGGTCCTGTGTTCCCCCCTGTGATGGCACATGCCACCCTAACTTGGATATGGCCCCCATGCTGCTGCCATAGTAAAATAATAAACTGTATACTTGCCTCCTCCAGCGCTGATCCCCCAGTGTCTCTCCGGTCTCCCTGCTGCTGCTTTGATCGCACGCAGAGATGTCACTCTCTGCTGTGCCAATCACATGACCACACAGAACCAGGCAGTGGAGGAGCTCTGCAGCATCATCTCTGCCCGATCACAGCAGCAGCAGTGAGACCGGGAGATCAGCGCTGGAGGAGGTGAGAATAGTTTTTATTTTACTATGCAGCAGCATGGGGGCAATATCTAACACCGCGTGTGCCATACCTAGGGGGACGTGTGCCATGCAGGGGGGACATATACCCTATATGATTTGTTAGATATAAGATGGACCCCATTTAACATTAAAAATAATTTTATTTTTCTCTATTCCTTCACCAAATTTGGGGGTGCGTCTTGTAATCAGGTGCGTCTTATAAAGCGAAAAATACGGTATGTGTTTTTAGCGTTTTGACTCATTCTCATTTCTTGTAAATATTCTAAACTGAGTCGTTATGAGCAAATCAATGTTAATATGCTATTCTG
Organism: Allobates femoralis; assembly: GCA_033576535.1. Lineage (NCBI taxonomy): Eukaryota > Metazoa > Chordata > Amphibia > Anura > Aromobatidae > Allobates > Allobates femoralis. Next base: position 466,556,309 of record JARQOC010000005.1, read on the forward strand.
GATTTTTTTTTTTTTTTTTTAATTAAGATACCACGCATAACAGCCTAATGGGCAAGCCATAATGTAGTAAATGAATTAACCATTGTATCATTAACTTCAAAATAGTTTTTTTAATGAGATATACAATTCATTATATATACTTATATTTTGGATGAAGGATAATAAATGTTTTTGCTCTCCAAGGGCAATGAGAGAATGAGTTATGGCTGTTTATACTAATTTTAAATAGAATTGGTGAATGGTCAGACCAGGTTTTAGTTAATGTGTCGATTTAATTTTATGAATGGCATGTCGGCAAGCACCAAATCAATTCTTGCTTGAGATAAATATGAACATGAAAAATGAGTAAACTCCCTGGATTCTATACATAAGCACCTAAAAACATCAAACAAGCTTTCTCTTCCGATCCAGGGATTTAAGGTTACTGCAGATATTCTTTCTTCATTGGTTGAGTTAAGCAAAGCATTAGGGACAGCATTAATATCCCCTAAGATCAATAGACATCCTTTACGATGAGCGTGTAATATTTTCATTAACTTTTTAAAAATCTTATTTGGCCTTTATGTGGGACATACACATTAACAAGTGTATATAGAATATCCTCAATTCTACAAACTAAAATTATAAATCTACCCTCATCTCGAACGAGGGTGCTTTCCTCAAATTGTAGTCCATTCTTAATAAAAAGGGCCACTCCATTTTTCTTTTTAGTATTAGATGAATTATACCGTATATACTCGCGTATAAGCCGAGTTTTTCAGCCCAAAATTGGGCTGAAATTTCCCCCCCCCCCCCTCGGCTTATACGCGAGTCATATACAGGCGCGCCCCCCCCCCCCATCGGTGTACAGGGGTTCCCCCTTGCTGCCGCAAACCTGTAAAGGAATACATCATTATACTTATCCCTGTCGCTGTCCCGCTGCCATCGCGCTCCTCCGGCTTCTTCCGGCTTCCTCCTCCGGTGGGCGCAGGCAATGACGTCATTGTCTGTGCGCCAGAGGAGAAAGCCAGGAGGAGCGCGATGGCAGCGGGACAACAGCGACAGGGATAAGTATAATCATGTATTCCTTTACAGGTTTGCAGCAGCAAGGGGGAACCCCTGTATACTGATGGGAGGGGGGGGGTGGCTTGTATACTACCTCTGGGGCTGCTGCTGTATACTACCCTCTGGGGCTGCTGCTGTATACTACCCTCTGGGGCTGCTGCTGTATACTACCCTCTGGGGCTGCTGCTGTATACTACCCTCTGGGGCTGCTGCTGTATACTACCCTCTGGGGCGGCTGCTGTATACTACCATCTTGGGCGGCTGCTGTATACTACCATCTTGGGCGGCTGCTGTATACTACCATCTTGGGCGGCTGCTGTATACTACCATCTGGGGCTGCTTAACTACATGGCTGCTGCTATACTACCACTGGGGCAGCTGCTGTATACTACCACTGGGGCTGCTGTATACTACCACTGGGGCTGCTGCATACCTGTGCTGGGGTCCACCCTTGGCTTATACACGAGTCAATAGGTTTTCCCAGGTTTTGGGGGAAAAAGTAGGGGGGTCGGCTTATACATGAGTATATACGGTAGATTCCAGAATAATTCTTATGGCCAGTTTACACGTCCCGATATCGCGTCCAACTCCGATCGTGCGTTGTATGGTTTAAATGTCCAATTCAATGCAAGAACGATGCCAAAACATATCGGGGAAGAAATGAGCCTGCTCTCCAACTGCCCGATATTGGATAGACGATGTGGCCGGATCGTGCTGTGTGACAGCCCAACAACGATTTGGAATACAACTTCCCCTATTTTCTCCCATGTTAAATGGTTGTTCCTGGGTCGCCCGTACAAGGGGGCGTAGACATCGCAGTTGTGTTGCCTGCCGATATCGCGCTGTGTAACATCTCCTATGTGATCTTGGCATTCTGCCCAAAAAATGCGCGCTTCCGCGTCGTATCCAATATCTACCCGATGTTGGGACGTGTAAAGTGGCCATTATTGTTAAGTCTGTGTATCATTACATGACAACCTAGTTTCTTGAATCCCAGCAACAGCAATATCCAATTTATATAGATCTCTCCATAAAAGAAATCTACTTTGTGGTGAATTCAAGCCATTTACATTCAATGTTAGAAAATTTAAAGACATTCAAAATATGGAAAACCATTCTTTTAGGGACTTTTGTAAGTAAAGTTCCCAAGCAATTAAGATAATTCAAAGGTAATTTACCTAATAAACTTGCCATGTACAATATTTAATAAACTTAACAAAAACTATACAAAGAATAAGTAACTGAAAAACAACAATTGATTCAGTTTTAATAATTGTTCTTACAAACTCCTGGAGGAAAAGACCACAAACTCCCATAGTCATGAAATATAATTCATATGGTACCTAATTCTAAAATTTCTAAATCTTTAAGAATTTTGAGACCTCTATCTACATCCTCAATTGTATGAGTTTTGCCGATCTCTGAAATCAACTTTTGTTTGAGAGAACCAACAGTAGGATATACCTTTTGAGTTTAAAATTCCTGTTATTTTCCCTAAATTTCTTCTTTGTAAGTACATCCTTTGAAACTTCATTAAAAATTTTAATTTTGTTGTATGGTTCAGATAATGTCGAATTTTTCCTTAAATATGCTGTTAAAGTACTAAGGAAACTGAATGTAGATAGTACATCACGTGGTAAGTGTTCCGATATCTTCTTAGGTTTAAGGCCGCTTTACACCTCGCAACATTGTATGCAATTTCACTTGCAACTTACTGTGCAGTGAAATCATGGACACATTGTTCCATTTTGTGGCTGTGTACTAATGTGTCCATGATTTCACTGCAACCAGCAAATTGCAATTGAAATTGCATGCAATGTTGTGACGTGTCAAGGTACCCTTAGCAATCCGAAATACTTTCCAAGGAGTATTCAATATCACTTAGAGAAGGTAATGTTGTGTTTAATAAAGGGTTTATAAAAGAGTATAAGTCTGACCAATTGACATTCTCAGGGATGCCTCTAAATTTGATATTTGAGAATCTACTTTGATCATCTTTAAGTGTAATTCTATCCTTTAGTGATTTCGGGTCATTTTTTTATTTTATTTAGTTCCCTTTGAATATTATCTGATTTCTTAGAGATATTCCTTACCTGAGTCTCTGTATTATCCACTCTCGAGATTAATGAAGCTAGTGTAGTTTTCACCTCTATAAATTCAAGTAGAATTTTATTGCTAAAGGATGAAAACAAATCCAGCATAAACTCTCTATCCAGTGTAAGCTCGGTATTAAATTGTGCTGAATGAGCTATTTAGGAAGTCTAGTTTAGGTCTCTTGTTTATCAGGTGTTAAATTAGAAGTAGATTCCTTATTATAGCTTGTACTTTGACCATGTTGTTTCTGATGCGTCCATAATTAAAGAATCCATCTCTTTTCTCTAAGGCCGGCTTCACACTGAGTGTGTGATCCGATTCGTGGCTGTCCGCTTGAGGCCGACAGCCGCGGACCGGATCAGCACACAGGACTGGGGGGCTATTATGCCCTCCGGTCCTGTGTGCAGCGCACGCAGTTCCCACTGCTGATAGGTGGGATAAACGGGCTGCCGATGAATAAGTAAAATGCTTGTTTATTGGGACATGATCGTTTTGCAGCACAAAGTCATTGTCCTCAGTATGCATCATTCTTTATATACTTTGCATTGCCAACAACATGCCAGCTCATGCACAGAGGAATAGTGTACATTGTGCGCTTCTTTTTCTTTGGTTTTCTTGTGTAAACAACCAAAAACCAGTAAATGTTTTCTGATTAGTGGATGTATTGTGCAGCAGGTCGGTCCATGTAAACGGTTAAGTGTGAGCAGCATGACTATTTACACTCATTGCATTTTTTAAGCAAGGCCTTTTTATTGTTTTTTCTACTTTAGTCCCAGATCAGCTTTCATGGGAAGAAGCTGAAGCTTGGACCAGCTATACGGAAGCAGAATATGTGTATGTATATTTTTGCTTGTTTGGTTTGATGTTTATGGTAAGAAGGAAATTAATAGTTTGATTCTCTATACTTCCAGGCACCTATGTACAGCCCAGACCTGTATTCATTAACAATCCTCCCTATCCCAACACGTGGAACAATGGTGTCCATGATGCGTATGTTCAGCATTCACCAGTTTTCAGCCCAGTGCCCCAGTATGTACAGGTAATATTTTACATCACAAAGCACTGAAAATTGTTTAAAGTACTAAAAGGCCTTCCTGGTGTAATTCTCATCCCATCATTGCCCAGTCGACATGTGAGTGAGAAGAGAATCCTGCTTTTAGAACTAGGCGCTTCTGGCCCTCCTCCCCCACCTTCTTTTTTTTTTTTTTTTTCTTAGTCTTACTGTTATTGACTTTAGACTAAAGTCTAACAGACGTGTTATTCCAGTGTACTGTCCAGATTGATGAAGCTGGGAAAGTATTCACGTTGACACATTTTAGGTCAGTCAAAGTTAACAGTTGCCTTAAGGCCCTGTCACACAACAAGATCGCTGTAGCGTCACAAATTTTCTGTTCGCGATCTCGTTATGTGTGACATGCACCAATGATCTGGCCCCTGCTGTGAGATCGTTGATCGTTATACACTGCTCTGGATCATTTATACTTCGTTGCGCTCCTGCTGGGAGCGCTACATCGTTGTATTTGACAGGGACAATGACCAACGATCTCAATGCTACGCTATGGAGTGACAATTCCCAACGACCTTGGTGTAATTCTGGATCGCTAGTGCGTCATTTTTCACATCGCTGGTTAGATACCTGTTTGACATCTTACCAGCGATGTGAAAACGACACACCAGCGATCTCTGCACATCATTATCGGGATCCCTGGTGTGTCGTTATGTGTGACTGGGCCTTTAGTTTTGATAGTGGACATCTTCCCAGCTGGATTGTTAGCCTACCCTGTGGGAAGTACTGGAGGGTCAGGAAGAACTGCATCGGAGATGTGAATTTTGTAACCGAATCAAAAATCCTCAGAGGTTTTAAATCTAAGGCTTATCTGAAAAAACATTTGGAAGATGCGTTTAATAAGACAAAACCCTTCAACACAATAAGAGAGTATGCTGCTGATTGTAACAGACAAATGTGCGGCATGGTTAGTTTTAGTTTGATAACTACCTGCAGCCAATCCCGTATGACCCTGTAAAAATTGAACAAATATTGGTTCATTTTACTCAATGACCCAATCTTATTGGAGCATTTTTCCAAAAAGCCCAACATCATATATAGGTGGAGCCGTAATTCACAAAATTTGATAGCCTCTATCTAGTAATACTTCCATAGCAAGCAATTCAAAGGATCGAATCCCCCAAAGTTAATGTTTTCTTTGTAATACATCAAAATGCCTTTGTTGGCAAATGTTGGGAAATTCCTAACCTGTAGTCTGCGAGGTGAAGGATTTTGCACCAACTGTGGGGTAACCGGTCAATCCTCAAACGTTATTTACTTGCTGTAGTGCATGTGCAGCCTACAATACTTAGGTTGCACCATGCATGCCAGGTTGAATAAACAGACAACATATCTGTAATGGATTCTTGTTCCAAAGTGTATCCAAGCACTTCTCTGCTGAACAACAAAATGATCCTAACATCTGAAACAATCATCGATCATGTTGCGGATACTGTACATGATGGGTATAGTTGTTTAACAGGGAACCTTTTTGGATATACAAACTTGGGAAGTTATCCCCAGAGGGGCTATATTTGAGTTTAGACAATATGGTGAATTGAATCTTTGCTCTAGATTGTTTTTCCCCTTTTAAAACCCTCCTCTGGCCTTCTTATTGGTTTCAAGTTCTCAAAATCCCAGAAACAGCAGAGCTTTAAATGATGAAATCACAGGGCACTAGGTATGAACAGAATAGTGTTTCATAAAGGTATGTAGGCTGGACCATGTGGCTGTGAATGTTGTTCGGATGCCTGTGCAAAATGGCCCAGGACACCCCTACCGCAGTGATTGCCCCAACACCGGCCGTGAGGTAAATGTTGCATCCGATGTGCATCCTGAAAAGTGGATGCGATTCACCTGGCTAGAATGGCCTTGGATGCTGGCCTGATTATGCGATGTTCCTTCAGGAGAAAGAGGAGACCTTCTAAAGGGCACCAATCTAGGTGTGTAGTCACGAAGGCTCGGACTGGTTCTCAATAGTGTGTGGAGTGGTCTTGACAATTATGCATCGGTGCTGGCTAAAAGGATATGAAGGAACAAAACTCTTCTGTTACAAAGGAGGGCTTGTCCTTCTGTCTAAGGGATGACTGCCCAGTTGGAATTTTTTTCTCAGGATTGAGTGGTATTCAAAGGAGGGTGCTCTGCAGAAGAGCAGACAGGGTTAAAAGTCTATATCCGGGAGAAGCCAAAGGGGAACTACCTCCAGTGATTGAATCGGAGAACAGGTTATGCCTCGCGGCAAAGCCCTGGTCAAGGCTCCATGCATTCAACATCAGTAGAAGAGAGTCGCAAGGTGAGTAGAAACTCAATGGAGAAAGGTCTAAGTAAAAAAAACAAAAAACTCAGGCTGCCAGTCGCCCAATAAAATTCAGGACCCGGGATTCTGGTGGAAAGCTAGGCTTGGAGGGAAAAAGCCTGGCCGGTCTGTAAGACTCCAGAGGACGTCGACTGGGAGATGAAGCCGGTCGGTATACCAGGCATGGCCAGACCCGTCCATGGCACAAGGATGGCCCAACGCCCTCTGACCCGATGTGCAATCCCACTGTAGGTCTGAGAGGCAGAGGCGAAAGGGGGATATAGCTGTGGCTAGAGTGGACTATAGCAGATGTTCTCAGGGACATCAGGTTCGTGAAACCTGGCCCTGAAAATCTGTAATTTGGGATTGAGGAGCGATACTGTGAGATCCACTCTGGAGTTCATCAGCGGTGTACTGTTATAACAGATGTACCCTCTCCTCACGAGATACTGTGACAGCGGAGTAAGCCTGCTGCCTGTTAGCAACTGAATGCGTACTGCTGAGGGAACTGATCCGTTTGCATTTTTCCAACGGGAGATGAGCTGCACCTCGCTCTGAATGACTTGTACTGTTGCCGTGACATTGACCGTATCCAGATATGGGACCCAGAGAGGAGCCGAGAAAATTCTGTAGTGCTACGTGGATGATATGGATCTCCAGTAGGTTGATGGGTAAGGTGACCTCTGAGAGAGACCCTCAGCCCTGGGTCGTGTGATGACTATACACAACCCTCTACCCTGTTAGGTTAGTAGTGGTAGTAATTACCTCCCGTTAAACTGGAAGTAAGGATCTGCCTTGTGAGAGGGAAGGGCTACCAGTGAAGACATTTTTGACGGTTGACAAATGTAACGTCATGAGGGGAATGGTGTTCCTAACCTGGGCTGCAAGGAGAGCCCATTAGAGAGGTCTGAAGAGTAGTTAGAAAATGGCACTGCTGCCATCGTTGTCCTTATTTGGTTAATACTCTCATCGCCAAACTGGGAGTGAAGTGATAAATGAAGAAGTGATTGAGGCATATGAGGTTCATGACTCATTGTGATGTATTGAAAAAGCATCCCCAGGATTGTCATTTAGTCCGGAACTGAAGAGATTTTGGCAGGGTGATGGGACACCCTATGCTACAGCTTTATGGGTACTTGTGCGCAATCCAGAAAAGAAGGCGCTTTATTGTGTAGTTAGTCTAGAGACGGAAGAACGACTACTCCTGTGAGTGTAGGATTGTGAGGGGGGGGGGGGGACATGGCAGGCAATGCCACGCCCTGAGGGGAGCTATAGTTGACTGCGAAACACCGAAGTTTCTACTGTGCTACAGTTATCGGGATATGTGGAATATGTCCTTGACTATCTAAGGAAGTTAGGAACTTTGTCACTTATTCGCCTGAACAAACTTAAGTTGTTTCATGGCCAGCCAGGCTTGGTCGAACTGAACCTCCCTTTCCAGAAATCGCCAGAGTAGAACCTCTAAAATATAGGTTTAGAGGGACCGGGATGGTGACTCCTGAGTAAGGTCGGCTTGTAATTGGGAGGTGTCATTCGGAATTGGAGACATGATGATGAAAACGAATGGGATCTAGATTCCTTGTGGCTTGAGTGCATTGTCTGATGGTATGTAGCATCTGAGGAACTGAAAGGTCCTTCCTCTAGACTTCTGGGGACCAGAAGGATCCTTCCTCTAGATGGTGGGCGCCAGTGTGTGCTCCACGTGCTCCACGTGAGGTGGACTAATGAAACAAGTTCCGGAAGGAACCATTTCTGTGGGCGACTGTCAAGGGGTCGCTTAGACTTGCGTTGAGGCGACACTAAACAAATCTGCAAAAGAGTAACAGTCGCTCCTCCTCTGCAGTATACACCCCTGGAGCAGACACTGCCTCCTCAGTTTTTTGCTTGGTGTCGTAGGAGGCACACGCCCATTTTTACTCTGATTTTTCATCATCTAGTGAAGAAAAGTGGGTCCGGCGTGGCCCCCGGCATGCTCCTTCCTCGGCCACCCACTGTTTTGGCGCTGGGTTGAGGTTGAGAATTCCTTACATATGCCGTACTCCTTTCTCGGCCTCCCACTGTTGGGTTGCTGGGTTAACGTCGAGACAGCCCAACATGCCACCCCCTTCCTCACTCCCTTCCGGTCTGAGGTGAAGTAGAAGCTGGATTGCCTATCAGATGACGTTCCCCTAATCACCCCTGGGTGTTTTAAACAGTGGCACCACAGGTATCAGCAGCCCTGGCTGCATTGGGCTGGAGGTTACAGGCTGCCTGCAGCAGCGCAGGCTTGCAGGCTGGAATCACATGTTATACACAGCCTGCAGAAGAAGTTACAGGCTACAAGGGCACAGCAGCAGGGCACTTGCAAGCTGCATCCTAGGAGCAGCTCTGCATACAATGTGGGGAGAATGCCTGTGCAATACTGGCGGTTTCAACCGCCAGTACAATGCCCACTGCCCCTGGGCCCCTTCCACCAGAATTCTGGGCCCCCTCAGCGTTTTTTCTGCACCTCCGCGCCGGCCCCTCACTATTTCCGGGGACCTCAATTAATTGAGGCCCCAGCTTGGGCCTAGTGCGGAAGCAGTCTCCCCTGGGCCGCCCCCGTCCTGCCCCTCCGGATGACGCTAATGTGCGTCATACTGCGGGCGGAGCTGAGCAGAGGACGCATTTTCTCTGCTGGAGCCCACCCACATAGCTCTGACCCTTCCTCCTTCTCCTACACTGCCGCCATTAGGCTTGAACGTGGAGTCCCTGCGCCTCAGCCATCCAAAGGGGGGGGGAGACACAGAATCCGGGCCAGCATCTCCACAGGAGCGGCGCTGGCACTGGTAAGGCCTCTGCAGGGTCTTTCTCTGCAGAGGTTCTCTGTTCCTCCTTGGCTTCATTCCTCCTGCTGCAGGCACTGTTAAACATACAGTGCCCTCTCAGCCCCCTCCACTAAGGGTCCAGGCACCTCATAAGGGGGGACATACAGCTTTTAGTCCACCTTCAACAATGTCTGGCAATAGGAGTAAGAAAACCTCCAAGGCAGCCAGCATTTACTATGCTACCTGCACTGCTTGTAAGGCTGATCTCCCTGCAAGATGCACCTCGGCACATTGTGAGAGCTGCACGCAGGCTGCAGATACTGAGACCCCCACTAACCCGGCTTCTACTAGTGCCCCTGACCCTACCCCTGAGTGGGCCACAGTTATGTCTCAGAATATGACGCAGTCCACTGACAGATTGTCTGCCACACTGCTGCAGTTTATGCAAGTCCATTCGACACCTGAAACCGCCGTTCAGGCATCTACATCCCAGACAGACGTGTCGGAACCGCGGAAGACTGCACACCCTGCCCCTTCAGTTTGACTCTGGGCGTAAGAGACCACAGAGGTCTCCATCTCCAGATTTTCCTGGGGACCCTACAGCTTCTCAAGCCAGCAGACGTCAAGACTCCCAGGAGTCCGAAGGTCTCTATACTTCGGACTCAGTCGCATAGACGAGTCCCTAGACCTAGATGCTGGTTGAGGATCTGATTACTTCCATTAACCAGGTTCTGGATGTGTCAGACCCTCCAGCTGATGCTCCGGAGCATAAGGTGTCCTTTAAAAGGGCCAAGAGACCACATAAACATTTCTCAGACCATCCAGAGTTTCAGGAAATTCTCAGGAAGCATAGGCTGCACCCTGACAAAAGGTTTGGCAACCGTAAGGCTCTGGAAACACGTTATCCATTCCTACCTAAGGTCACCCAGGATTGGACAGATCCGCCCCAGGTGGACCCTCCTATATCTTGCCTCGCTACCAAGACGCTTCTGTCCTTACCGGGCAGTTCGTCCATTAAAGACGCCACTGACCGTCAAGGAGCGCAGATGCTGAAGTCCATCTTTGAGGCCTCAGGCTCTTTTCTAGGGCCAGCCTTTGCTTCAGTTTGGTCCTCAAAGGCTATCATGACGAGAGCAAGTTCCATACACTCGTCTCTTCGGTCTTTGCAGGCTGATCCAGCCTTGTTAGACCAGGTGGCTCAAATATCTGTTACCGCTGAATTTTCAATGCATGCCGCTTTAGACTCCGCTAACTGTGCTGCGGCGGCAGCCTCCAACGCCATAACGATCAGACGAGCCCTCTGGCTGAGAGAGTGTAAAGCAGATGCTGCGTCTAAAAAGTCGCTCACATGTCTTCCATACAATGGTGGCCGCTTATTCGGCGAAAAGCTGGATCAATTGATTTCAGACGCCACTGGGGGTAAATGTACCTCCCTTCCGCAACGTCAAATTAAACGACCCTTTAATCGTCGCCAACAGACCAGTTTCCGGTCCTTTCGGAATTCCTTTGGTTGGTCAGTCTCGAAGCCCCCGCCGGCGGGCAACAGGTCCCCCCGTAGGGAACACACCCAGACAACACGGAAGACTGGTGCAAACTGGCAGTCCCATTCCCGCCAGTCCCATTCCCGCCAGTCCAGATCTAAGGGCTCAAAGCCCTGCAGGTTCTCTTCTTCCTGACTCTCCCCCTTCGGAAGACACTATTCAAGTTGGCGGCCGACTTTCCTGCTTTCGTCAGGTCTGGCTCGCTTCTACCGACAAGTGGGTAAAAACCTTAGTGTCTCCCGGATACACCATAGAATTCACGGCCCATCCTCCAAAATCGTTTTTTTCCTGTCGATCCCACCCGCACAAGGCTCACGCCGTTTTTCAGGCGGTAGATTCCCTTTTGAATGCAGGTGTCATCATACCGATACAGTCAGCCGAACGCTTCCAGGGGTTCTACTCAAACCTCTTCGTGGTACTCAAAAAAGGAGGAGCGGTACGTCCCATTCTAGACCTAAAACAGTTGAACTCCTTCGTAAAGGTCCGGCATTTCCACATGGAGTCACTGCGCTCCATCATAGCGTCCATGGAGAAGGACGAATTTCTCGAATCCATCAACATACAGGACACCTACCTCCATATCCCAATCGCAAAAATCCACCAGCGTTTTCTCCGATTCACCATCGACCAAAACAATTACCAGTTTGTGGCTCTCCCGTTCGGTCTAGCGACGGCTCCCAGGGTGTTCACCAAGGTCATGGCGGCGGTCATGACTATACTGCACACAAGAGGGATGGTAGTCCTGCCATATCTAGACTATTTTCTTGTCAAAGCCCCCTCCTTCAGGGAGTGTCAGCAGAGTGTGTCCATCACCCTGCGTCGACTAGGCTGGTTGGTGAATCTTCAGAAGTCATCACCAGTCCCGTCCCAATCTCGGATATTCCTCGGGATGTGTTAAGACGCCCACAGGGGTCTGGTCCTCCTTCCTCAAGACAAGGCAAAGGCCCTACGACAGGGAGTCAAGTCTCCTGCGCCCATTTCCTCACTCGCTTCGATTCGCCATGAGAGTCCTGGGCAGGATGGTTGCCTCTCTGGAGGCGGTGACGTTTGCCCAACTTCACCTCAGGCCTCTCCAACGGGCAATTCTGACTTCGTGGAACAGGAACCCTTCTGCCCTGGACAGACTATTCCGATTGTCATCGGCAGCAAGGAGTTACCTCCATTGGTGGCTCAAACCTCGTTCCCTCAAAGGGAAGAACCATTCTACCGGTCTACTGGAAGATAGTCACCACCGACGCAAGTCTCAGTGGATGGGGAGCGGTACATAGTCATCACACAGCGCAGGGAAGCGGATTTCCTCAGTCGCCAGGGCATGGACTCGGGAGAGTGGTCCCTCCATCCCGACGCGTTCCAGCAAATATGCCGTCGCTGGGGGATTCCGGACCTAGACCTGATGGCATCTCAATTCAACACGAAGGTTCCAATGTTTATAGCCAGATCTCACGACCCGCGAGCTCTAGGGGCGGATGCCCTAGGTCAAGACTGGTCACAATTCCAGCTGCCTTACATCTTCTATCCCCCCTGCTGCCTCTCATACCCAGAGTGGTGCGGAAGATCAAGCAAGAGGGCATTCAAATCATTCTCGTAGCCCCAGACTGGCCCAGACAGGCATGGTACGCCGATCTCGTCCAGCTCACGGCGGACGTTCCTTGGCGCCTCCCATGTCATCCGGATCTTCTGTCTCTGTTCCCGTTTTACCACCAGAATTCAGACGCCCTGAATTTGACGGTGTGGCCCTTGAGACCTGGGTACTAACCCAAGCAGGATTCTCCCCTGCCATGATTCAGACCATGATCAGAGCACGGAAGTCTACTTCGGCAATATATCATCGCACCTGGAAAGCTTTCTTCACATGGTGCTCTTCTTGAGATAAACCCCCTCTTCCCTATTCCTTGCCGTTAGTTCAAGGGTTCCTTCAGTTGGAGTTAGAAGCTGGTCTCTCCCTAAGTTCCCTTAAGGGTCAGGTTTCAGCCCTTTCAGTACTTTTTCCATGTCGCCTTGCTGTTAAACCGCAGGTTAAAACTTTTCTCCATGGAGTTATCGTATATACTCGTGTATAAGCCAACCCCCCTACTTTTGCCCCAAAAATCTGGAAAAACCTATTGACTCGTGTATAAGCCGAGGGTGGACCCCAGCACAGGTATATAGCCCTCAACAGTGTGGTATACAGCAGCCCCAGAGGTAGTATACAGCAGCCCCAGTGATAGTATCCAGCAGCCCCAGAGGTATATACAGCCCCAGTGGTAGTATACAGCAGCCCCACAGGTATATACAGCCCCAGTGGGAGTATACAGCAGCCCCAGAAGTATATACAGCCCCAGTGGTAGTATACAGCAGCCCCAGAGGTATATACAGCCCCAGTGGTAGTATACTACAGCCCCAGTGTAGTATACATCTGCCCCAGAGGTATATACAGCCCCAGTGGTAGTATACAGCAGCCCCACAGGTATATACAGCCCCAGTGGTAGTATACAGCAGCCCCACAGGTATATAGAGCCCCAGTGGTAGTATACAGCAGCCCCACAGGTATATACAGCCCCAGTGGTAGTATACAGCAGCCCCACAGGTATATACAGCCCCAGTGGTAGTATACAGCCGCCCCACATATATATGCCCCAGAGGTATATACAGGCCCCCCGCCGCAATCCTGTAAAGGAATAGATTAGTATACTTATCCATCCGCTGCAGCTGTCCCGCCGCCATCGCGATTCGGCATCTTCCGACTTCCAGCGTCTCGCGTCTTCTTCCGGTTTCCTCCTCGGTCGCACAGGCAATGATGTCATTGCCTGCGACCAACGGAAGAAGACGCGAGTCGGAAGATGCTGAATCGCGATGGCGGCGGGGCAGCTGCAGCGGATGGATAAGTATACTAACCTATTCCTTTACAGGATTGCGGCGGGGGCTGTATATAGATGGGGGCAGGTATACAGTGACTCGCGTATAAGCCGAGGGGGGGGGGGACTTTTCAGCCCAATTTGTGGGCTGAAAAACTCGGCTTATACGCGAGTATATACGGTAATAATAATAATAATAAAGCTTTATTTATATAGCGCCAACATATTCCGCAGCGCTTTACAATGTAGGGTTAGAGTACAGAAAATATAATACAGTAAGTAATTACAGTAGAGAACACATACAGTACAATAATTGGATACAAAATAGGCATAGAATCAATGTAAAAAGAAAATACAATAAAGCAAGAAATGAAGGTGACCCTGCTCAAAAGAGCTTACAATCTACGACGGGATAGGGGTTGCACAAGGTACAGGGGCTTATTGCACTGATAGTCCAGGCATCTTGAGGAAATGGGGCATAGAGATAAGCTTACATGGATGGTCATTGTATAATCTGTGTAGACCTTTTTTGGTTTGGTGGAGTTTATAGAAGAGTAATATCCAGAGGGATAGCCCATTCACGGTCTACAGTACAAAGGACTTCTATTAGGGAGTATGATAGGCCACCTTAAAAAGATACGTTTTTAGGGATCGTCTGAAGCCATGCAAGTTGTGGATAGTCCTGATTTCTTGGGGTAAAGCATTCCAGAGTTTTGGTGCAGCTCTGGAGAAGTCTTGGAGCCGGGAGTGGGAGGATCGCATTAGTGCAGATGTCAGTCGAAGGTCATTTGAGGAACGTAGAGAACGGGTGGGGTGATAGACAGAGATGAGAGAGGAGAGGTAGGGGGGTGCTGCATTGTGAAGAGCTTTGTGGGTGAGAAGAAGCAATTTGAATTTGATCCTGTAGTATACGGGCAGCCAGTGCAATGACTGGCACAGAGCAGAGGCATCTGAGTAACGATTGGCCAGATGGGTGATCCTGGCTGCTGCATTAAGGATGGACTGGATAGGAGAAAGTCTGGTGAGGGGGAGGCCGCTTAATAGAGAATTGCAATAGTCAAGGCAGGAATGGATGAGGGCCACGGTGAGGGTTTTTGTTGTTTCCAGGGTGAGAAAGGGGCGGACTCTAGAGATATTCTTCAGGTATAAGCGACAGGAGCGGACGAGAGATTGCGTGTGGGAGGAGAAGGAGAGATCGGTGTCAAACATAACACCCAGACAGCGAGCCTGCTGCCTAGGCGTTATCGTGGTGCCACAAACAGAGAGAGATGTCCGATTTAGGGAGGTTAGTGGATGGGGGGAGCAGAAGAAGTTCAGTTTTGGAAAGGTTTGGTAATCGCATTGTCCCTCCGTACAAACGACCTTTAGATGCATGGGACCTTAACCTGGTTCTTACGGCTCTGCAGGAACCTCCCTTTGAACCTCTTCGGGACATCTCCCTCCACTTCCTGACTCTGAAGTTGGTTTTTCTAGTGGCTATCACTTCTCTTCGCCAAGTGTCAGAACTCAGCGCTTTCTTGTAAACCGCCCTTTCTGGTATTTCATCAGGACAAGGTTGTACTCTGTCCAGTGCCGTCATTCCTCCCTAAGGTTGTCTCCTCTTTTCACTTTGAACGAGGAAATTTCATTGCCTTCCTTTTGTCCGGCTCCGGTTCACAGGTTCGAACGAGCCTTGCATACTCTGGACCTCGTCAGGGCTCTTCGCATCTATGGGTCCAGAACTGCACCTTTCCGTAAGTCAGACTCTCTTTTTATCCTAACGGAAGTTCCTCGTAAGGGTATGCCAGCTTCCAAGGCTACACTGGCTAGGTGGATTAGATCAGCTATCCAAGAAGCCTACAGAATGAAAAATGCTCCTCTTCCGGCGGGGATTAAGGCACATTCTACCCGAGCCGTGGGGGCTTCCTGGGCCATTCGGCACCAAGCCTTGCCTCTCCAAGTGTGTAAGGCGGCCACCTGGTCGGGTTTACACTTTTACCAAGCACTACCGTGTTCACACCCAGTCCTCGGCGGACGCCAGTCTAGGTAGGTGCATCCCTCAGGCGGCAGTTGCCCACCTGTAGGTACTTAATTGTTCACTGACTCACTCAGTATGGGTAGTTCCATTGTCTTTCCTGCCCAGGGACTGCTTTGGGACGTCCCACGGTCCTGTGTCCCCCAATGATGCAAAGGAGAATTTTGTGTACTCACCGTAAATTCCTTTTCTCTTAGCCTCTAATTGGGGGACACTGCATCCACCCTGCTGGCCGTACCGGCCTTGTTACAGTAGTTTTTGTTACTCCTATATTGTTACATTGAGACCTTGCCAGGCTTTGTTGGTATTGGTTAACTTTAACTTCTCCTACTGCTTTAGCACAAAACTGGGGAGGCAGTGCCTGCTCCAGGGTGTATACTGCAGAGGAGGAGCCACTGTTACTCTTTTGCAGATTTGCTTAGTGTCGCCTCCTAGTGGACAGCAGCATAACACACGGTCCATGTACCGATGTGACAGGACCTTGCGTGACGTCATGGGCGCTGATTGGCCGCTCGTGGTCATGTGACATGTGCGTCACATGACGTCACATCACATGACCGCAAGCGGCCAATCAGCTCTCGTAACGTCATGCCAGGTCTTGTCACATCGGTACATGGCCTTGGCTCAGCTCCGGATAGCACGAACAAGCCGGCGGAGGACAAGCATTAATTCTTTATTATTTTTAATACTTCTGACTTGCTTTAATTTTGATTTCACAGTGTATATTAATACACTGCGAAATCAAATGGGGGCAGTCACACATGTCACAAAGGGGAGGAGGTGTTGGTCGTTGCGACAATACACTCCTTCACCAGTCATTCCAAATTAGACTATGAACATATGGTACCAGATAAGAGTAAATCAGACGGAGAATCTGGTTCAAACTTATAATATGTTCGTTGCTTTATTAAGCAATGGCAATGGTCACAGCAACAACAACTTTATTTCCGGGTACACAGCATTTTATACCCTAGGGAATAGGCGTGAATTGGCCAGGACAATGTGGGATTAGATGGGGGTTAGGTGGGGTTAGGCTAATGTATCTATCTCTGTTAGTAATAATTAGTATTTTGTCTTCTCTGTTGAGTCCATCCTTCTTCTTGACACGGTGCCATCTCTGGGCTCCTGGCATGTAGGACATCTCAGGTTTCTCCTGATACTCCTTGACACAGGCATCCAAGGACAGCTTATCTTCTCAGTTCTCATCCATCCCAACACAACAGTATCTTCTTTTCAGCAGGCAGATATATCTATTGGATACTAGGTTAAGGGAAAAACTTATTGTTTCTCACCTAGAGTATTAGTGAAAATATATAATATAAAAGTATATAAAGAAAATATAAGTATAGTGGAAAAGTGTATTTTCTACCTTGACAGAGGAACCAGGATTCTTCCTCCCCTCTGTGACATCACTTCTCCCCCGGGGCCCATAAAGCGTGCTGTCTGAAAAGTACTGCTTCTTTTTTTTGCGTGAGTGCAAAACGCTGGTAAAAGCGCCCGCGCTAAAAAACGCAAAAAAAGTGCTATGTAACTGATGTGTGGGAGAGGTTCTGCCCACTTTAATCAGTAGGTTTCCTGTCCTTGAGGGGTAGATCCCTCTCGGGGTGCTGTCATGGTCTCTAAAAAATTACTATTACCGGTAAGTGATTTAGTCTTTTTGTTTTTATCTTGTTTGGCACTGTTTTTGCCCAAAAAGCTGCTTGTTCAAATAGAATGTAAACATTTATTCAAAGTTAATGACACACATAAAATCACTCCTGTATGGACATGAGTACAATTGTGACCAGATCAGGTGAAAACATCTAAAATTGGTAAACCTGGCCCACAGTCACCAACTAAAAAAAATCAAACGCATAAATACTCTTGGAAAGATGAATATAGAGCAAGGCAAGATTCAAAACGCTAAAAGCAACTAAAAATCGTGGTCATACAATAATGATGGGCCCTTTGTTTTTTTTTATACTGTCTTATGAATTGCTAGTAACAACGAGAGTTTGTTTTTTAGACTTATTCAAACTCTGCACCGGTCATGTATCATCAGATTCCCTTGGGATGTCAGCAACCAGGATATTACCAGGTAATGTGCCTATTTTTAGAGACTGTCATTTGTCTTCTTTCTACTAGTTTTGAAAGTTGTTTGCCTCTCTTAATTTTTAGGTTCCCCAACAATGGCCCAATGCCGATCAGAGGAGCTTGGTATTTCCTCAGGTGAATAAATGGGACATAACTGCGATGTTGCTTTAGTGTTCTAGCAGAACTGAATGGTTCTATGAGAAAGGAAGCTTCAAATCTCGTCTATAGTTATGTCCTATGCATATCAATCCTGAAAGTAGGTCTAGTCAGAGCCCTGGGAATGATAGCTGAGGTCAAGCTCTTGCACCATTGCTTCATTTATAGTCTGAGACTGCTGGAGTTGGAGTGTTGTACTCTGCAATCTCTGGCATTCCCATACATAATGAATAGAGCAGTGGTGTGCATCTCCCTTTTCCCTAGAACCCAGTTCTCAAGATAAGTGAGTCCCAGTGGTCAGACTTCCCCAAGATCAGTGGCTAGATGGGCAGAAAACCTACCAGCTAAAGCTGTTAACTGCCTTGTGTATGATTCTCTGAACCAGCAATATCTGCTCATGTTTAGGAAGTGGAGTTTTAGGCTACGTTCACACATTTGCGTATTTTGCTGCGCTTTTTTACGCGCGCTTTTTGCCGCGTTTTTCGGCCGCCGCAAAAAAGCGCAGCAAAATACGCAGGACCATTCACACACTGCGCTTTCTTTCCCCCAGAAAGCGCAGTGATGTCACAGAGAGGAGGAAGAATCCTGCTTCCTCCTCCCCTCTGTGAGATGTGTGGCCGCCCCATTAGACTTCACAGTGTGTTAATACACACTGTGAAGTCTAAATTAAACTAAAGCAAGTGTGTGAAAAATAAAAAACAATCAATACTCACCTTCCGACGCTTTCTCCCGGTGTCTGGTGCCTTCTGCCGCTCTCCGGTGTCCGATTCTAAGTGAGATGTCTGTTCTCACAGGACCTGTGGTGATGTCAGAGGGGCGTTCCCGGGGCGGTCCCATCGCTGATTGGCTGCTCGCGGTCATGTGGTGTCACATGACCGCGAGTGCCCGGGAACGCCCCTCCTCTGACATCACCACAGGTCTTCACAGACGAGATCTGACTTACAACCGGGGATCGCAGACCGGGAGAAGGGCTCCAGACACCGGAGAAAGCGTCGGAAGGTGAGTATTGATTGTTTTTTATTTTTCACACACTTGCTTTAGTTTAATTTAGACTTCACAGTGTGTATTAACACACTGTGAAGTCTAGTGGGCGGCCACAGCTGTCACAGAGGGGAGGAGGAAGCTGGATTCTTCCTCCCCTCTGGGAAAATACGCAGAAGTAGCTCCGTAAAGAATTGACATATCAATTCTTTACGGAGCTGCGTTTTCTCCCGGAAAACGCACTGCGTATTTTTACGCAATGTCTGCACTGCAAAGTGAATTTCCCATTCACTTTGCAGGCAGACAAAAAGCACATTGCGTATTTTGAAAAGCACGCGTAAAAAAACGCGGCAAAATACGCAATGTGTGAACGCAGCCTAAGGCTGTGTTCACATACAGCGCTTTTTTTGCACGGGCGCTTTTTCCAGCATTTTGACCCGCACAAAAAAGCCCTGTAAAAATATGCAGTTGCATTCAAACACCGTGTGTTTTTATGGGGCTACTTCTTCAGTGATAGAGGGGAGGAAGAATCCTGTTCCTCCTCCCCTGTCACATCTGTCAGTCCTTATTTGATTTCACAGTGTAAAATACAATGCAAAATCAAAAGGAAAATAAAACCAAATGTATTAAAAATAAAGATTCTTATTCTTCCCCTCCGCCGTGCGATCGGGAGCCGGAGCAGGTATTAAACCTGCAAAGACCTTGCATTATGTCATAATGACATCAGCGCTGTGATTGGCCGCTCGCGGTCACGTGATTGGCCGCTCGCGGTCACGTGATTGGCCTGCTCGTGTCATGTGATGTGCATATCACATGACCGCGAGCAGGACAATCACAGCGCCAATGTCCTTTTATGACATCATACAAGGTCTTTGCAGGTTAAATACCTGCTCCGGCTCCCGATCACACGGCGGAGGGGAAGAATAAGAATCTTTATTTTTAACTAGCTGTGAGCCCGATGCAAATGCATCGGGATTCTAGAACGTGGCAATATTATTTCATTAATAGCATTATTATTACCATTAATAATAGCATAATAATTAGCATTACCAGCATTATTATTAGCATTAATAGCATTATTAATAGCAATAATAGTAGTAATAACAGTATTGTTATTAGTATGAATAGTATTACCATAAATGGCATTAATAGCGTTAATAGCATTATTATGAGGAGTAATAGCATTATTAGCATTAATAAAATTATTAATAGCATTAATAGAATTAAAAATAGCATTAATAGCATTATTAATAGGATTAATAGCATGATTATTAGCCTTAATAGCATTAATATTAGCATGAATAGCATTAATAGCATTATTAATAACATTAATAGCATTATTAATAGCATTAATAGCATAAATAATAGAATAGCAAATAATCGCATTAATAGCATTACTATTAGCATAAAGAGCATTAATAGCAATATTATTAGCATGAATAGCATTTTGAATAGCAAAAATAGCATGATTTATAGCCTTAATAGCATTATTAATCGCGTTAATGATTATTATTAGCATTAATATTAGCATTAATAGCATTATTATTAGCAGTAATAGCATTATTATTAGCATTAATAGCATTAATAATACAATTAATAGCATTAATATTAGCATTAATAGTATTATTAATAGCATTAATAGCATTATTAATAGCATTAATAATACGATTAATAGCATTAATAATACAATTAATAGCATTAATATTAGCATTAATAGTATTAATAGCAGTAATAGCATTATTAATAGCATTAATGGCATAAATAATACAATTAATAGCATTATTAATAGCATTAATAATACAATTAATAGCATTAATATTAGCATTAATAGTATTATTAATAGCATAAATAATACGATTAATAGCATTAATACAATTAATAGCATTAATATTAGCATTAATAGTATTATTAATAGCAGTAATAGCATTAATAGCATGAATAATACAATTAATAGCATTAATAGCATTATTAATAGAATCAATAGCATTAATAGCATTATTAATAGAATTAATAGCATTAATAGTATTATTAGCATGAATAGCATTAATAGTATTAATAGCATTAATAGCAATATTAGCATTAATAGCATTTTGAATAGCATAAATAGCATGATTATTAGCCTCAATAGCATTATTAATAGCGTTAATATGATTATTATTAGCATTATTAGCATTAATATTAACGTTAATAGCATAATTATTAGCATTAATAGCATTCTTATTAGCAGTAATAGCATTAATAGCATTATTAATAGCATTAATAGCATTATTAATAGCATAAATAATACGATTAATAATACAATTAATAGCATTATTAGCATTAATAGTATTATTAATAGCAGTAATAGCATTATTAATAGCATTAATAGCATAAATAATACAATTAATAGCATTATTAATAGCATTAATAGCATTAATAGGATTATTAATAGCTTTAATAGCATTATTAATAGCATGAATAATACAATTAATAGCATTATTAATAGTATTAATAGCATGAATAATACAATTAATAGCATTAATAGAATTAATAGCATTAATAGTATTAATAGCATAAATAATACAATTAATAGCATTATTAATAGCATTAATAGCATTAATAGGATTATTAATAGCTTTAATAGCATTATTAATAGCATGAATAATACAATTAATAGCATTATTAATAGTATTAATAGCATGAATAATACAATTAATAGCATTAATAGAATTAATAGCATTAATAGTATTAATAGCATTATTAATAGCATGAATAGCATTAATAGTATTATTAATAGCATTATTAATAGCATTATTAATAGCATAAATAGCATGAATAATACAATTAATAGCATTATTAATAGTATTAATAGCATGAATAATACAATTAATAGCATTAATAGTATTATTAATAGCATTATTAATAGCATTATTAGCATTAATAGCATTTGAAGAGCATAAATAGCATGATTAGCCTCAGCATTATTAATAGCGTTATTAATATTAGCATTAATATTAGCATTAATAGCATAATAGCATTAATAGCATTCTTATTAGCAGTAATAGCATTATTATTAGCATTAATAGCATTATTAATAGCAGTAATAGAATTAATAGCATTAATATTAGCATTAATAGCATTAATATTAGCATTAACCTCCCTGGCGTTATCAATAGGTCACGAATTTTGTGTTAAAAGCGGGCTTACCCGCAGTTGCGGCAGATGCGGTGAAAAAACCGCATCTGCCGCACTTGCCGCATAGCCGCCGCACTTGCGGCGTACTTGCGGCGCGGTTGCGGTAATCGCCATAGTAAGTATAGGGGGACTTGCGGCAGATGCGGCAAGTGCGGTTTTGCACTTACGGCAGGTGCGGCAAGTGCGGTTTTTTTTTCGCGGCCGCATCTGCCGCAAGTCCCCCTATACTTACTACGGCGATTACTGCAACCGCGCCGCAAGTGCGGCGGCTGTGCGGCAGATGCGGTTTTTTCACCGCATCTGCCGCGACCGCGGGTAAGCCAGAGCTGGACTCGGGGTTACCGCTTCTAGCAGTAACTTTTAATCCCGAGTCAGGCTCGGGAATACCGCTAGGCAGGTTAATAGCATTAATAGTATTTTTCTGATCATCATAATGGGAGACCCAGACAATGGGGTTTAGGGCACTGCCCTCCGGAGGCCACACTAGGTACTACAAGATTTGTAGACACCGCCCCCTCCGCTTATAAACCCCTACCGCAGGGAACATCCTCAGTTTTAAACTTAGTGTGCTCGGAGGTATCACACTCTTTGCTTGCACTTCATTGCATTCTCACAGCTTACGTGATGGCGTATGAAGACAAGGTAAAAGAGGGTCCCAGTCGGGGACCTCCGGCAGTCTCCCTGTCCACCTTCGGTGAACACGCAGGTCGAGGTACCGGAGGGCCGAGAGCCTGGACACATTGTGTCTCCCGGTACGCTGCCGCGCTCCTTCCCATCCCCCCTGGGGGCTCTGGAAAGTGGGAGATAGGAGCCTTGCAAGCCAGGCTCCCTAATGGTGCTCCCATGGGGGGCCTCCCTAAATGGTGCTTACAGACCGGACTAGGAGTCAGCTCTGTCCGAGGCCTCCCTAAATGGTGCTTACAGACCGGACTAGAGCCAGCCCAGTCCGAGGCCTCCCTAAATGGTGCTTACAGACCGGACTGGTGCTGAACCCCCGTCCGAGGCCTCCCATAATATGGTGCTTACAGACCGGACCGGCACTGAGATACCCCGGTGTCTCCGGTGTGCCTGGGGGCAGTGTCTGGCACTAGTGTGTTTCATGACACTCAGACCGCGCGTTGCCTTCGGGTCCGCGGTTCTGGCGGTGACCCTGTGCTGGGGTCATCCTGGCTGACCGCCCTGTGTGCCACAGGGGCTGCGGCTGTGGGCTTCAGACTTTTGTCTGTAAGCCAGGGTATTTATGTTTATACCTCCCGCGCTGCGGGCTCCGGCGCTTACATTATTGTAATGGCGGCCGGGAGAGATGTGGAGCGGCCCATGTGACCTGGATGGGCGTGTGTGTGTGCTTCCCGCGTGTTTCGGCTCCGCCCTCTGTTTCTACTGCGGCGGCCATCTTTCCCCCTCACTTTCCTGCTGGGATCGTTGGAGACTGCTCTGCTGCACTCCAGGGGAGACCAGGTCTTCTTACCTCGCGGAGGCCACACACACACCGTTCCCTTCACCACCGCTGTGCAGCGGTCGGTAAGCCACCGGTGTTCCGGTGAATATTCTCCTGTTTGATATTCCCCTACCGTGGGTATGTCCTCAGGGAAGAAAGGTGCTGCTAAGGCGGCCAGTACCACCCCTGTCTGTGCTACATGCAAAGGGACACTGGTGGAGGGGTCCTGCAATAATTGCGGACGACCAGACGCCTGGACTGTTCCTGCTGAGTCAGCAGCTCCGGTGCTATACCCTGAGGTTCAGGTGATCCCAGGGCCATGGGAAAAACAAAGCGAGATTAATGCTTCTATGTTATCCCAATTGTCCTCCATGTCGCAATCCCTGGAGGCACTAACAAGGAGACTGGATGCTCCAGCTACTCCTTCAAGCTACCCCCGGGTGTCTCCATCTTCCACCGTGAGACCCCTTAAGCGGGCTCGCCGTGATGATTCACCCGAGCTCCAGATCCTCTCTGAGGAGGAGCGTCACTCTGACGGTGACGAGGATGATGGGGGTTCAACTCTAGGGTCGGTGTCTGAACCATCTGAAGGGGTGGAGGATCTGGTGTCCTCCATCAACGAGACTTTGCGCCTCGGGTTACCCCCTCAGGAGACAGCCGTTCACCCGAAGGAGGTCTATCAGTGGTTACAACCTGAAGCTAGACCATGTGGTTCCTTTTTGGACCACACTAACTTTGAAAGGGTGGTTAGAGCTCCCAGGGTACACCCTGGACGGCGTTATGTCCGCAAATCCAAGGACAATCGCTTTCCCTTTCCTCAAGAGGTGCTTCAGGAGTGGTCGCAGTCCCCGAAAGTGGACGCTTCCATGACCAGGATTGCTGCACGCTCCCTTTTCTCTGCCTCTGATAGCTCCTCACTGAAGGATGCGACAGACAGACAGGTCGAACAACTCGCCAAGTCGTCTTATGAGGCTGTGGGGTCCTCCTTTGCCCCTAGTTTTGCTGCGGTCTGGACTCTGCAGGCGATCACATCCTGTCTGGATGGTATTGCTGACCTAGCAGGTTTCAACTCAGAAGTCCTGGCACTTACCGAGAGGGCAAAAGCCTATGCGGATTATGCCAGGACGGCGTCCCTGGAGACTGCCACTCGCTCGGCTGTGGCTTCGGCCAATGCGATAGCGATCCGCAGATTGTTGTGGCTACGTCTATGGGACTCAGATGCCACGTCAAAGAAGATTCTGCAGAATCTTCCATTCTCTGGTGACAGGCTGTTTGGTGCCGAGCTGGACAAGTTGATCAAGGACTCTACGGAGTCCAAGATACCACAGAACAGACCTAAGCCTAGGTATACTGTGAAGAGGAACCCCAAACAGTGGTCCTTTCGTTCCAGCTCGCAGCCGTCAGCATCTTCCGCTCACGCGGACCGTGGGGGCAAGACTTCTCAGCAGTGGCGTCCCAAGAGTCGACAGAAGAAGTCGGCAGGTACAACAGCTGCCGCCCCCAAACCCACTTCCGCATGACTCGCTCCCTCTTCCTGCCTCCCCACAGGTTGGGGGTCGCCTGTCACAATTTCAGGACAAATGGCGACTCCACATCCAAGATCAGTGGGTTCGAGACCTAGTCTCACGAGGATACAGGATAGAGCTGTCATCACAGCCCGCACACCGATTCCATCGGTCTGTTCCATCTCCAGAAAAGGCTCAGGCTTTTTATCTGGTGTTGGAGGGACTCCGCAGAGACGGAGTAGTGGTCCCAGTGCCCACTGGGGAGAGGTTCAAGGGTTTTTACTCCAACCTCTTTATCGTCCCGAAGAAGGACGGCTCCTTCCGCCCGGTTTTGGACCTCAAGTTGTTCAACCGCCATGTGTTGGTTCGGAAGTTCCGCATGGAATCCCTGCGCTCCGTGATCGCGGCTGTGTCGCAGGGCGACTTCCTAGCGTCCATAGACATCCGCGACGCTTACCTTCACGTGCCCATTGCACCGGCTCATCAACGCTGGTTGAGATTCGCAGTGGGGGAAGAGC
Source organism: Allobates femoralis (assembly GCA_033576535.1). NCBI lineage: Eukaryota > Metazoa > Chordata > Amphibia > Anura > Aromobatidae > Allobates > Allobates femoralis. The sequence goes on from JARQOC010000005.1 coordinate 466,581,808, forward strand.
ACTTCCAATTCGTGGCGCTGCCTTTCGGGTTGGCCTCGGCTCCCCGGGTGTTTACGAAGGTGATGGCGTCGATGATGGCCTTACTGCATGCGCAGGGACACGCCGTCATTCCTTATCTCGACGACCTGCTGGTCAGAGCGCCATCGGAACACCTGTGTCAGCAAAGCCTGGAGGCGACCATGCAGTCTCTGGAGCAGTTCGGGTGGCTTCTCAACATCCAGAAATCCACCCTGGTTCCAACCCAGTCACTGACGTATCTGGGCATGGACTTCCACACGGACTCTGCTCTAGTGTCCCTACCACGAGCCAAACAGCTGGCCATCCAGTCAGGAGTGCACGATCTCCTCAGATCACCTCATTCATCCCTGCGGGTATTGCTGAAGCTGGTGGGACGCATGGTGGCAGCAATAGAGGCGGTGCCCTTCGCACAGTTTCGCCTCCGTCCTCTGCAACTGGAAATCCTCCAGAGGTGGGACAAGAGGACGTCCTCTCTGAATCAGCTGGTGGTCCTCTCCCAGCCGACCAGGGAGGCTCTGCGCTGGTGGCTTCAGCCGAGCCACCTGTCGAAGGGACGATCCTTCCTGAAACCATCATGGTTAGTGGTGACCACCGACGCCAGCCTAAAGGGCTGGGGCGCGGTGTTCTTGCACCACAGAGCTCAAGGTCTCTGGACACGTTCAGAGGCGACGTTGCAGATCAACGTGCTGGAGCTCAGGGCGGTCTATCTGGCACTCCTGGCCTTTCGGGTGTTCCTATCTGGACAACCGATTCGGGTTCAGTCCGACAATGCGACGACTGTCGCCTATATAAATCACCAAGGGGGAACCAGGAGCGCACAGGCCCTAGCGGAAGTCCACCGCATTCTATCATGGGTGGAGGCCAACAACTGCTTGATTTCCGCAGTCTACATCCCAGGTGTCGAGAATTGGGAGGCAGATTACCTGAGCCGACAGGGGATGGACGCCGGAGAATGGTCTCTTCATCCGGACGTCTTCCGGGACATCTGCATCAGATGGGGCACCCCGGATGTGGATCTGATGGCCTCCCGGCTGAATCATCAGGTGCCACAATACATGGCGAGATCGTGGGACCCTCAGTCTCTGGGGGCAGATGCTCTAGTCCTGAGTTGGTCAGGTTTTCACCTGCCATATGTTTTCCCGCCCCTGGCGCTGATGCCCAAGGTCCTGTGGAAAATCAAGACGGAATGTCACACAGCCATTCTAGTGGCTCCGGATTGGCCGAGGAGGTCCTGGTATCCGGATCTGTGGCAACTGTCCGGCGGACACCGGTGGTCTTCAGACCGCGCAGATCTTCTCGCGCAGGGCCCCTTCTTCCGCCCCGATTCCAGGGCCCTCAGATTGACTGACTGCATGGCTCTTGAGGCCTGGCTCTTAACATCCAGGGGATTCTCCCCTACGGTGGTTTCCACCATGAATCGAGCTAGACGGCCCACATCACGGAAGATTTACCACAGAACGTGGAAGATCTTTTTCGCCTGGTGCTCCTCTGGGGGACATGTACCTTGGCCTTTGTCGATCCCGACCCTATTGGCTTTTTTGCAGTCAGGTTTGGAGTTGGGCCTTTCCCTCAGTTCTCTGAAGGGTCAGGTATCAGCGCTGTCTGTACTGTTTGACAGGCGATTGGCGCTCCTCCCGAAGTTTCGTCAATTTCTCCAAGGGGTGTCTCGCGTGGTTCCGCCGTATAGGCGACCTCTAGACCCTTGGGATCTCAACATGGTCTTGGCGGCTTTACAGAAGCCACCTTTTGAGCCATTAAGAGAAGTCTCTCTCTCTCTTATTTGTCTCAGAAAGTGGTCTTTCTGGTGGCTATTACGTCTGAGACGGGTCTCTGAACTGGCGGCACTATCGTGCAAGTCACCCTTTCTGGTGGTTCACCAAGACAAGGTGGTGTTGCGCCCGCGGGAGGAATTCTTGCCAAAAGTGGTTTCCACTTTTCATTTGAACCAGGAGATTGTTCTCCCATCATTTTGTCCCGCTCCAGTTCATCAGATTGAGCGCGACCTCCACACTCTGGACCTCGTACGGGCTATACGAATTTATGTGTCCAGAACTGCCTCCTTCCGGAATTCGGACTCCTTGTTCGTACTGACGGCGGGTCGCTGTAAGGGGTCAGCGGCGTCAAAGTCAACCTTGGCCAGATGGATCAAGGCACCCATTCAAGAGGCTTACCGTTCTTCTGGTTTGCCTCTTCCGGTAGGCTTGAAGGCGCACTCGACCAGAGCTGTCGGTGCCTCCTGGGCCTTGCGACATCGCGCCTCTGCTCTACAAGTGTGTCAGGCGGCCACTTGGTCCAGCCTGCACACCTTCTCTAAGCACTATATGGTGCATGCCCATGCCTCTGCGGATGCAAGCTTGGGCAGGCGGGTCCTCCAGGCGGCGGTTGCCCACCTTTGACGGGGACCGCGTATGCAAACGTCTTTTGAGGAACTTTTTCCCGCCCTGGGGTATTGCTTTAGGACATCCCCATTGTCTGGGTCTCCCATTATGATGATCAGAAAAAAGAGAATTTTGTTTACGTACCGTAAATTCTTTTTTCTTGAATCATCAATGGGAGACCCAGCACCCACCCAGTGTTCCGTTGTATGTTACAGTTGATCTGTCCCCTGTTGGGGCAGTTTTCTCCGGGTTGTTGAACCGTCTGTTCACGGTGTCTTCCCGAGGTTTTCGGGTGTGGTTTTTTTCTGTTGTCTCCTCGCAGCTTATGAACCAAACTGAGGATGTTCCCTGCGGTAGGGGTTTATAAGCGGAGGGGGCGGTGTCTACAAATCTTGTAGTACCTAGTGTGGCCTCCGGAGGGCAGTGCCCTAAACCCCATTGTCTGGGTCTCCCATTGATGATTCAAGAAAAAAGAATTTACGGTACGTAAACAAAATTCTCTTTATTAATAGCATTAATAATACAATTAATAGCATAATAGTATTAATATTATTATAGCATTATACATTATTAATAGAATTAATAGCAATATTAATAGCATTAATATCATTAATACAATTAATAGTATATTAATAGCATTAATAGCATTATTAATAGCATTAATAGCATTATTAATAGCATTATTAATAGCATATAAATAATACAATTAATAGCATTATTAATAGCATTAATAGCATTATTAATAGCATTAATAGATTATTAATAGCATTATTAATAGCAATATAATTGAGCATTATTAATAGCATTATTAATAGCATGAATAATACAATTGATAGCATTATAATAGCATTACTATAATACAATTAATAGCATTAAATAGCATATTAATAGCATTAATAACATTATTATTTTTGTTATTATTTAATTATTATTTTTTATTTATTTTTTTTATTATTATTTATTATTTTAAGTGAGACACAGTTCTCGTTCAGGTCCGCTCAAAGGGCCCATGGACATGCATTAGCGGTGTGTCCGCTATTTTAGGGCCGACAAATAGAACCAGGTGGGCGGCCATAAAATCGCCGACACACCGGTAATGTATGTCAATGGGAAATGAGTAGCTCTTCTGATTGGCTGAGGGCATTAGACAGCGACCAATCAGAAGAGCGGCTCACATCTCATAGAGATAGTATGGCGGATTTTTCGTCCATTCTATCTTAATGAGAAGTGAAGAGATGGAGCTGTCGGACAGAGCCCGGGAAAGTGGCGGAAAGAAGAGAGAAGACCCCCGGGGCCGGAGGAAGAGGACGCCTGGCCGGACGGACGACTTGTGGATCGGACGGACGATCAGATGACTAAGAAGGCATGTAAGTGATCGACGGGGGCGTTAGGTTAGGGGACGGCGGGGGCTTCGGGTGTAGGGCATTAGGTGTTAGCGACAGCGGCGGGGGAATAGGTGCGGCGGACTTAGACTTAGGGGGTAGGGGCTTAGGTGCGGCGGGGCTTAGGGGGTAGGGGCTTAGGTGCGGCGGGGCTTAGGGGGTAGGGGCTTAGGTGCGGCGGGGTTTAGAGGGTAGGGGCTTAGGTTCGGCGGGTCTTAGGGGGTAGGGGCTTAGGTTCGGCGGGTCTTAGGGGGTAGGGGCTTAGGTGCGGCGGGGCTTAGGGGGTGGGGGCTTAGGTGCGGCGGGGCTTAGGGGGTAGGGGCTTAGGTGCGGGTTTGGGGATAGGCAGTGGCTTAGGTGCGGCAGGGGGTAGGGGCTTAGGTGCAGGCAGTGGCTTAGGTGCGGCAGGGGGTAGGGGCTTAGGTGCGGGTTAAAGGGTATGCGGCGGGGCTTAGGGGGTAGGGGCTTGGGTGCGGCGGGGCTTATGAGGTAGGGGCTTAGGTGCAGCAGGGGGTAGGGGGTTAGGTGCGGGTTAGGGGGTATGCGGCGGGGCTTAGGGGGTAGGGGCTTAGGTGCGGCGCACTGAGGGGTGGCTAAGAGCATAGGGCTGTAGTGTACAGCGCTATGGTATACTACAGTCCCATGGCCATACGCCTGTCAGGCCTGAAGCGTATGGGCATGGGACTGTAGTATACCATAGCGGTGTACACTACAGCGCCATGCTCTTAGCCACCCCCTGTGGCTTTGTTAGCGACTCGTAATGCCCGCTTCGCGGGCATTGCTTCGCAAGTCTGCAACGACTCGCAATGCCCGCTTTTCCAGGAGAAACACCCAGGACTCGCTAACAAAGCCACCGGAAGTCGCGCCGCTCCGACGGAAGTCAGTTACGGCAATTATATAATAGATACATTTGGTTTTATTTTCCATTTGACTTTGCAGTGTATAATACACTACGAAATCAAATAGGGGCTGTGACAGATGTGACAGGGGAGGAGGAACAGGACTCTTCCTCCCCTCTGTGATATCAGCGCCGGCGTATTCCCGCTGGAATAACTGTCTGAACGGCAATGCTTAATTCCAGCGGTTATCATGGGGCCTATGGGAGAAAGTGCGTGCAAAAATGCGGAAAGAATGAACATGTTCATTCTTTTTACACGCACACTTTCTCGCATAAAAGCACAGCCAAAAATACCTCTGCGTGTGAACAGCAAAAGTGAAAGTCTGTTAACTTTGCTGTGAAACGCAGACACGTGCGCTTTGCTGGGAAAAGCGAGCGCAAAATACGCACTGTGTGAACGAGGCCTTACAACAGCTGGAGAGGCACAGGTTAGGTTCACTGCTCTGGGGGTATTCTAGGATGACCTCTAAAAGACTGTTTGCGTTCTGATTTTATGTATTTTTAAGAATTGAAATTTTCTTGTAATTAATTTGACAGCCTATTCCTTGGCAATATCAAGCTTTCGAAGCTGAGATGGCCGGCAATAACAATGAACCCTTCATCCAGGAGCAAAATGTGTCTCCTGTTACTTCAAGTCCACAAAAGGTAACATTAGGGATTTTCACAGAGATGCATTATATAGAACATAAACATGTAAGGTTTACATATTACACCTTTAAGGTCTGAGCAAAAGTTTATTTTTTTTTTTCTTTGTTTTGTTTTTCCTCCCCTTATTCCAAAAGCCATAACTTTTTTTTTTTTTTTTTTTTTTCCCCCTCTATCGGTGTGTGAGTACTTGTTCATTTGTGGGATGAGGTGTACTTTTAAATGACACCTTTCATTTTATCATACTATGTAATGGTATGCAGGAAAAAATTTGGGTAAATTTAAAAAAAAAGTCTACAATTGTTTTTTGTGCAATTTTTTTTTTTCATGAAACTGACCGTGGCCGTATGATTCTCCAGGTCCGTACGATTACGCAGATGCCAAATGTACAGTTTTTTTTTTTTTTCCATTTCAGTGGTGAAAAAAAATTCAAATGTTGCAGAAGAAAAACTGTCACGATTTTCCAAGAACTTTAACATTTCTAATCTTAAGGATCTGGAGAAGTATGAAGCCTTGTTTTTAAACAACCCAAATTTTTTTATTTTTGTATTTTGAGGTATATACGATGTTATGATCGTTTTTAATGCTGTTGCAGCATTCCAACATCTGCAATTGTTGCGTTCGATTTTTATTTATTTTTTCTCATTGAGATAGGCTAGTGGGATTTAACTGTCTGACTGCCACAGGTGGATACCTATTCAATCTGCAATCCACCCTTGACTGTTAGGCTGGCTTCACACCATTGTTTTGTGCTGTCAGGTTCTGTCCGGTGTTTTACCTATCATTAAAGGGATCCTGTCACCCCCAAAACACCTCTAAACCTATTAAAAGCTGTCCCTAGAGCATATTAACACTTACCCTACACTCCTTTTACCTCCTAAATGCACATAGTCAAAGTGAATAAAAACGTTATTATAGTACCTCATTACTGATGATAATGAGTGACTATGCTATTCATAGTCACTCATCCAGGCTGCCCCTCCATCATATCACGCCTATTCAGGCGTGATCTTCATCAGAGATTCAAATTGCTGCCTCCCTGCGCGCCTCCCCGCTCTCCCATTGCGTCCGGGCTTCAGTGTGGGGGCTGTATGACGCGATCCGCGTCATTCCCGGCGCCGGGTGACGTATTTACACCCGCGCCGCGCTGTCAGCTTCAAAATGCGCATGCGCAGTGCGGGACTTAAGCTAACAGCGGCGCGGGTGTAAATACGTCACCCGGCGCCGGGAATGACGCGGATCGCGTCATACAGCCCCCACACTGAAGCCCGGACGCAATGGGAGAGCAGGGAGGCGGCAATTTGAATCTCTGATGAAGATCACGCCTGAATAGGCGTGATATGATGAAGAGGGGCAGCCTGGATGAGTGACTATGATGAATAGCATAGTCACTCATTATCATCAGTAATGAGGTACTATAATAACGTTTTTATTCACTTTGACTGTGCATTTAGGAGGTAAAAGGAGTGTAGGGTAAGAGGTGTTTTGGGGGTGACAGGATCCCTTTTAAGGCTAGCTTCACACCACGGCAAGATCAAATCCGGGGTTGTCGGGGATGAACCTGACAGCCCGGACCAGATCAGCACACAGAACCGGAGGATAAGCCCTCCAGTCCAGTGTGCAGCCGAACGCAGCTGCTGCTGATTCAGGCTCGCGGGGAGCTAGCCGCGGTCCTGAAATAGCGACGTGCAGCCTCAGGTGTCCGGTTCCTGGATCCTCCCTGACCGGAGCACTCCGGCCCCATAGGCTGCCATGTTAGGGAGCCCCGGGAGGATCCGATTTGGGGAGATTTTTCTCCCCGGACACACAAATTGTGCATGCTCCGATTTTGTCTGGGAGAAAAATCTGATTGATTCCTTCCAGATTCTCCTGGACATCCAAAAACCAGATGCCAAAATACATTCATCCTGCGTATTCCGGGCCCCATAGGGTTACTATGGGGCCGGAATCAGATCAGGGGGTACCCGGTTCACACCAGACAGACCCGGATCCAAAAAAAGGGGTGTGAAGCCAGCGTAAGACAACCTGGTAATTCAATGCTCCCCCAGAGTCATCATATTGATGCTGAACTTAGTGCAGACACTCAAACCGGCCTAGGTTGGAAACAGTCTGTTCAGCGTTTTGCAGGATGCATCGGAAGAGCAGAAACTGAGGGCAAATATGCCCTCTGATCCTGTTTTTTGCAGGATTCGTTTCTGCTCATCTCTGCAGCTCTCCGTGGTGCTGAACGTTCAGCCCCAGTGAGCATTGGAGCTCTCCATGGTGCTTGAACGTTCAGCGGTGGCTCTGAAATGCTACGTCTGTCCATGGTGCTGAATGAGCGTGGCAGCATTTCAGAGCAGACACTGTTCTATAGTTGCATCCGAGAAACTATCCAGTTTGTTTGCCGGATCCGGGCGATCCGGTGCCCATAGATTCCCATGTTATGGGCACCGGATCCAGGAGGATCTGGTTTTGATAGTTTTTTGCAGTGGAAACACAAAATGATGCTGACTCGGATTTTGTGTCAGTGCAAAAAATTAACAAAACTGGATCTGGGCGAAACCGGGGGCCAAATGAGACCAATCCGGCGTCATAGGGACACATGGGGCAAAACCAGATCAGATTTTGTCCGGTTTAAACCAGACAATCTGAAACCACAAAACCGTGGTGTGAAGCCGGGCCTAAAGGTACAGTCACACGTAACTATATCGTTGCTGATATCGTTCAAAAGTCACGTGTTTAGTGACGCTTGAACGATGTAGAAACGACATTGTTGCGTGTGACACTACTAAAGATCAACAATCAGTCGGCTGATCGTTGATCATTTGATTTGAGGACAGGACCTCAAATCTATTGTTGGTCGCCCGTTGGACGTGCAGCATCGCTGCGTGCGACATCGGGAGACAAACGATGAACAAGCTCAGTCTAAGCTGGGAGCTCGTATCTACGGTAAACATCGGGTTACTAAGCGGCACTTAGTAACCTGATGTTTACCATGGTTACCAGCGATCTCGCTGGTCCACATCGCTGGTGAGTCTGCCTGTGTGACAGCTCACCAGCGATGTGAATGATGTTGGCAATCTCGCTTGCATGAGATCGCTAACAACAAATTGAAGTGTGTCACGGCACCTTTAGAGGCACATGTCGGCTAAATAAATCAAGTCATGTGTGGGAAAGATGCATGCTTGACCTGCAAGCCCACGTCAAAGGCAGGAAGACGACCCATGACCTCATGGGTCGTTAAGGTGTTAAAGTGTATTTCAATTTACTGAAGGGGGGAGAAAAAAACGCAATACTGCACTGGTTGTTGAGTCACACAGCAGCTTAGATGATGCTTTTTTGTGTCATGTGACTTATTTTCTCACGTGCTCTTTTAAAAACATTTTATGGCTGTGTGGCCAGCAGCTGATGGGGAACAGTGCATGTGTTGTCACAACTTCAGAGAGCAGGCTGACAGTGAGCTGTGTACGGAGCCAGCAGACAAGGGGTTAACAGGTTTTGACTGCGGTCTCAAGAGTTTGGCCCCTTCCTGACCTCCTGGCATTGCTTTGCAACTGTGCTGCAACCTGTGGTAATCTGATACATTGTTTGCTCATGAGCTGCAGTAAGCAGTGTAGGCCACACCCCCTCCCTTGTCTATTTACATGCCTGTAGTCACTGTGAAGAAGGATCTGACTGATAATAAACATATGTCTGCTTCACACACAGTGTAGTGGGGACACCTTGTGGAAGGTTTATGAATGGCTTGAAATCAGAATCTTCTAATGAAGTATATTAGAAAGTTTATTAAAATCACTTGCTCTACATTATTATTAAATAAAAATTTTAATTGCTGTTACGCTTTAACCTGTTAACGACAGCCGTACGTCTCTAGATGTCGGCTGTCATTACCCCCATGTTTGAAGTGAGCTCCGGCGTGGAGCTCACTTCAAACCTCCGACATCTCAGCTGATCTCACTAGCTGAGATGTCGGTCTAACAGCACCGATCGGTCTCGCCATCCGATCGGTGCTGTTAACCCCTTAGATCCTGCCCTCAATCTCCGAGAGTTTGATCTAAGGGAGCTGGCAGCGCGCGCTTACCGGGCTCCAGGGGAGATCTCGCGATAGTATGGCGGGATCTCCCGTGCTGATGTGACAGGCCAGGGTCCTGGCTTGACCTTGGAACCTGTCATGGAGCATTTCCTGCTTGTGGTTGGCAGGGGCTGCCAACCACAACAGGTCCGCGATTCTGACACATCAGAGGAGCTGCAGCTCCTCTGTATCTGTCAGAAGTGATCGGACTGTGCATCTGCATGCCTCTCTATGGGGCAGTGTAAAATTAAGAATCAATAAACAAAGTTTTTACAAAGTTGAAAAAAAAACATAAGTTCAAATCACCCCCCTTTTCTCCCATCCACAATAAAAGTATTAAAAAATTAAATAAAATACACATATTTGGTATCGCCACGTTCAGAATCGCCCGATCTATCAATATAAATAATCAAATAATGAGAGCCGTAAACTGCGTAGCGCAAAAAATGGTTCAAACGCCAAAATTACTTTTTTTTGGTCGCTGCAACAATGCAAAAAAATGCAATAACGGGCGATCAAAACAGCGCATCCACCCAAGTATGGTATCATTAAAAACGTCAGCTCGAGACGCAAAAAATAAGCCGTCACCCAGCCCCAGATCCCGAAAAATGAGGACGCTACAGGTCGCAGAACATGGCGCAAAAAGTGCAATGTTTTTTTCTTTTTTCTGGTCATCATAATGGGAGACCCAAACAATGGGGTTTAGGGCACTGCCCTCCGGAGGTCACACTAGGTACTACAAGTTTGTAGACACCGCCTCCTCCGCTTATAAACCCCTACCGCAGGGAACATCCTCAGTTTTAAACTTGGTGTGCTCGGAGGATCACGCTTTGCTTGCACTTCACTGCATTCTCACAGCTTACGTGATGGCGTCTGAAGACAAGGTAAAATGGTTCCGGTCGGGACCGGCGACAGTCTCCCCGCTCACCCTTGTGGAACACGCAGGTGGAGGTACCGGAGGGCCTAGAGCCTGGACACTTTGTGTTCTCCCGGTACGCTGTCGCGCTCCTTTCCATCCCTCTCTGGGGGGCTCTGGAGAGTGGGAGATAGGAGCCTTGCACAGCTCCGCTCCGTCCGAGGCCTCCCTAAATGGTGCTTACAGACCGGACTGGCGCAGCCAGCCCAAGTTCCCGAGTGAGGCCTCCCTAAATGGTGCTTACAGACCGGACCGGCACTGAGGCACTCTGTGTCTCCTTTTGCCTGGGGGTAGTGTCTGTCACTTTATGTGTCCTGACACTCAGACCGCGCGTTACCCTCGGGTCCGCGGATCTGCTGGTGTACCCTGTGCTGGGGTCACCCTGGCTGACCGCCCTGTGTGTCACAGGGACTGAGGCTGTAGGCTGCGGATGTTTGTGCATGCAGTCTGTATGTTGTGTTTTCACACTAATTCCCGCACTGCGGGCTCTGGCGCCTTCATGTTGAGGCTGCTTGGAGGATGGGAAGCAGCCCGTGCGGTGACGTCATCGATGGGCGTGTGTGTGTGCTTCCCGCGTGTTTTCGGCGCCGCCCACAGTTTCACTGTCGGCGGCCATCTTTACTCCTCACTTCTCGGCTGGGATCTGTATGCAGCGTGCGTCTGCACTCCAGGGGAGACCGGAAACCTTCGCGGAGGTCCACACACACACACCGCTTCCTCCTACCGCTTTGCTGCGGTCGGTAAGCCACCGGGACTCCCGGTTTTTGTCTGCAATTTGGCTTATTTTCCCCTACTGTGGCGATGTCCTTAGCTAGGAAGCGTGCTGCTAAGGCGGCAGAGGCCACCATTACCTGTGCTACATGCAATGGGACACTGGTGGAGGGGTCCTGCAATAACTGCGGACGCCCAGAGGCCCGGACTGACACTGCTGAGTCAGCAGCTCCGGTGCTATACCCTGAGGTCCAGGTGGTCCCAGGGCCATGGGAGACTCAGAATAAGATCAATGAATCTCTGTTGTCCCAGCTGTCCTCCATGTCGCAATCCCTGGAGGCACTTAATAGGAGGCTGGATAGCCCAGTTACTCCGTCCAGTTACCCCCGGGCGTCTCCCTCTTCTGCTGTGAGACCCCTTAAGCGGGCTCGTCGTGAGGAGTCACCCGAGCTCCAGGCTCTCTCTGAGGAGGAGCGTTCCTCTGATGGTGAGGACGATGATGGGGGTTCAACTTTCGGGTCTGTGTCTATATCTGAACCACCAGACGGGGTGGAGGATCTGGTGTCCTCTATCAACGAGACCTTACGTCTCGTGACACCCCCTGAGGAGGTGACGGTGCACCCGAAGGAGGTCTATCAATGGCTGCGGCCAGAGGCTAGACCAAGTGGTTCCTTCATGGACCACACGAACTTTGGAAGGGTGGTTAGAGCTCCCAGGTTACATCCTGGGCGGCGTTATGTCCGTAAACCCAAGGACAATCGCTTCCCCTTCCCCCAGGAGGTGCTTCAGGAGTGGTCGCAGTCCCCGAAGGTGGATGCTTCCATGACCAGGATTGCTGCACGCTCCCTTTTCTCTGCCTCTGATAGCTCCTCGCTGAAGGATGCGACGGATAGACAGGTCGAGCAACTCGCCAAGTCTTCCTATGAGGCTGTGGGGGCTTCATTTGCCCCTAACTTTGCCACGGTCTGGACCTTACAAGCGATTACTACCTGCTTGGATGGTATCTCTGACCTGGCAAGGTCCAGTCCAGAGGTCCTGGCACTTACCGAGAGGGCAAGGGCCTATGCGGACTACGCCAGGACGGCGACTCTGGAAACTGCCACACGCTCAGCTGTGGCTTCGGCCAATGCTATAGCGATCCGCAGGTTGTTGTGGCTGCGTCTTTGGGACTCAGATACCACATCCAAGAAGATTTTGCAGAATCTTCCGTTTGCTGGTGACAGGCTTTTTGGCACCAAACTGGACAAGCTGATAAAGGATTCTGCTGAGTCTAAGATACCGCAGAATAAGCCTAAGCCACGGTATACCGTTAAAAGGAACCCAAAGCAGTGGTCCTTTCGTTCCAGCTCGCAGTCATCAGCACCGTCCGCTCGTGCGGACCGAGGGGGAAAACCCGCTTCTCAGTGGCGCTCTAAGAGTCGTCCAAAGAAGCCGGCGGGGGCGGCAGCTGCCACCCCCAAACCGCCTCTACATGACTCGCTCTCCCTTCCTGCCTCCCACAGGTGGGGGGACGCTTGTCTCGCTTTCAGGACAAGTGGCTACTTCACGTTCAAGATCAGTGGGTTCGAGACGTGGTCTCGCGAGGTTACAGGATAGAGCTGACGTCAAAGCCGATATCCCGATTCCATCGGTCGGTCCCATCACCAGAAAAGGCTCAGGCTTTTTACCTGGTGTTGGAGGGTCTCCGCAGGGACGGAGTGGTGGTCCCGGTGCCTTCCGGAGAGAGGTTATGGGGTTTTTACTCCAACCTCTTTATCGTCCCGAAGAAGGACGGATCCTTCCGCCCGGTACTGGACCTGAAGTTGTTCAACCATCACGTGTTGGTTCGGAAGTTCCGTATGGAATCACTGCGCTCCGTGATCGCAGCTGTGTCACAGGGGGACTTCCTACGTCCATAGATATCAGAGACGCTTACCTTCACGTGCCCATTGCACCGGCTCATCAGCGCTGGTTGAGATTCGCAGTGGGGGAAGAACACTTCCAATTTGTGGCGCTGCCGTTCGGGTTGGCCTCGGCACCGCGGGTGTTCACAAAAGTGATGGCCTCCATGATGGCTCTCCTGCACATGCAGGGACATGCCGTCATTCCCTATTTAGACGACCTGCTGGTCAGGGCGCCATCAGAACACCTCTGTCAAGAGAGCCTGGATGTGACCATGCGGTCTCTGGAACAGTTCGGTTGGCTCCTCAATATTCAGAAGTCAACGCTAGTTCCGACCCAGTCTTTGACATATTTGGGCATGGACTTCAACACAGCCTCAGCCCTGGTGTCTCTGCCACGAGTCAAACAGATGGCGATCCAATCAGGAGTGCAAGCAGTCCTCCTGTCACCACAATCATCCCTACGGGTGTTGATGAAGCTGGTGGGGCGCATGGTGGCAGCAATAGAGGCGGTGCCGTTCGCACAATTTCGCCTCCGTCCTCTCCAGCTGGAGATTCTCCGCAGGTGGGACAAAAGGACGATTTCTCTGAATCGGCTGGTGACCCTTTCCCTACCGACCAGGGATTCCCTGCAGTGGTGGCTACAGCCACATCACTTGTCTCGGGGCCGGTCCTTCATCAAACCGTCATGGTTAGTGGTGACCACCGACGCCAGTCTGAAGGGCTGGGGGGCGGTGTTCTTACACCACAGGGCCCAAGGCCTCTGGACTCAGTCGGAGTCGGCGTTGCAGATCAACGTGCTGGAGATCAAGGCGATCTATCTGGCACTCCTGGCGTTTCAGAGATTCCTCTCAGGACAACCCATTCGGGTTCAGTCCGACAATGCGACGGCCGTCGCTTATATAAATCATCAAGGAGGAACCAGGAGTGCAGAGGCTCTGGCCGAAGTTCACCGCATCCTATCCTGGGCGGAGGACAACAACTGCCTGATCTCCGCAGTTCACATCCCAGGGGTCGAAAACTGGGAGGCCGACTATCTGAGCCGGCAGGGGATGGACGTCGGAGAGTGGTCTCTTCATCCGGAGGTCTTCAGAGAAGTCTGCAGCAGATGGGGCACTCCGGACGTGGATCTGATGGCCTCACGGCTGAATCATCAGGTGCCGCAATACATGGCGAGGTCATGGGACCCCCAGTCTCTGGGAGCGGACGCCCTGATCTTGACTTGGTCCAGATTCCATCTACCGTATGTGTTCCCGCCTCTGGCTCTGATTCCCAGGGTGCTGTGGAAAATCAGGTCGGAGTGCAGGGTAGCCATTCTAGTGGCTCCAGACTGGCCCAGGAGGTCCTGGTATCCGGACCTGTGGCAACTGTCAGGCGGACACAGGTGGGCTCTTCCAGAACGCGCAGATTTACTCGCGCAAGGCCCATTCTTCCACCTCAATTCCAGGGCCCTCAGATTGACTGCATGGCTCTTGAGGCCTGGCTGCTGACATCCAGGGGTTTCTCCCCTACGGTGGTTGCCACTATGAATCGGGCTAGGAAGCCAGTTTCCAGGAAGATGTACCACAGAACGTGGAAACTCTTTTTTACTTGGTGTGCCTCTGGCGGACGGTCTCCGTGGCCCTTGTCCATCCCGACGTTGTTGGCTTTCCTACAGTCGGGTTTGGAATTGGGATTATCCCTTGGCTCTTTGAAAGGTCAAGTATCAGCACTTTCAGTGCTGTTTGACAGGCGATTGGCGCTCCTCCCGAAGGTCCGTCAATTTCTGCAGGGGGTGTCACGGATGGTTCCGCCCTACAAGAGACCTCTGGACCCTTGGGACCTTAACATGGTCCTGGCGGCATTACAGAGACCTCCGTTTGAGCCGCTGAGAGATGTTTCTCTATCGCGTCTGTCCCAGAAAGTGGCCTTTCTGGTGGCAATTACGTCTCTGAGGAGGGTATCAGAATTGGCTGCACTATCGTGCAAGTCACCCTTTCTGGTGGTTCACCAAGACAAGGTGGTGTTGCGTCCACGGCCAGAATTCTTGCCGAAGGTGGTTTCAACTTTTCACCTGAACCAGGAGATTGTTCTCCCATCATTTTGCCCCGCTCCCGTTCATCAGGTTGAACGCGACCTCCATACTCTGGATCTCGTGAGAGCTATACGCATTTATGTGTCCAGGACCGCCTCCTTTAGGAGTTCGGATTCCTTATTTGTTCTTACGACAGGTCGCTGTAAGGGGTCCGCGGCATCAAAATCGACATTGGCCAGATGGATTAAGGCTTCCATTCAAGAGGCTTACCGGGCTTCTGGTTTGCCTCTCCCGGTGGGATTGAAGGCTCACTCTACCAGAGCTGTAGGTGCCTCCTGGGCTTTGCGACATCGAGCGTCTGCTCTACAGGTGTGTCAGGCGGCCACTTGGTCCAGCCTGCACACTTTCTCTAAGCACTATATGGTGCATGCCCATGCCTCTGCGGATGCAAGTTTGGGCAGGCGGGTTCTCCAGGCGGCGGTTGCCCACCTTTAAAAGGGAACCATGTGTTATCCGTCTTGTTGAGGAACTCTTCCGCCCTGGGGTATTGCTTTAGGACATCCCCATTGTCTGGGTCTCCCATTATGATGACCAGAAAAAAGAGAATTTTGTTTACGTACCGTAAATTCTTTTTTCTTTAATCATCAATGGGAGACCCAGCACCCACCCAGTTGTTCCGTTGCATGTTTTGCATTTGCTCTGTTCTCTGTTGAGACAGTGTTTGCCGGGTTGTTGAACCGTCTGTGCACGGCATTCTTCCCGATGTTTCGGGTGTGGTTTATTTCCTCCTCGCAGCTTATGGACCAAACTGAGGATGTTCCCTGCGGTAGGGGTTTATAAGTGGAGGAGGCGGTGTCTACAAACTTGTAGTACCTAGTGTGACCTCCGGAGGGCAGTGCCCTAAACCCCATTGTCTGGGTCTCCCATTGATGATTAAAGAAAAAAGAATTTACGGTACGTAAACAAAATTCTCTTTTTTTCATGCTTTTGAATTTTTTTCCACCACCTAGATACCAACAAAGGTATACATGTTTGGTATCTACAAACTCGTACTGACCCGAGGCATCGCACCGTCACGTCGGTTTTACCATATAGTGAACACGGCGACTAAAAAATCCAAAAAACAAATGTGTAATTGCACTTTTTTTGCAATTTCACTGCACTTGGAATTTTTTTGCAATTTCCCTGTACATTATATGGTAAAACAAATTATTGCATCTGATAGTACAACTCGTCCCGCAAAAAACAAGCAGTCATATGTCTATATTGACGGAAAAATAAAAAAGTTATGGCTCTTGGCAGCCGAGGAGCGAAAAAACGAAAATGAAAAATTACAAATTTCTTCGTCACTAAGGGGTTAAATATTAAATCAGTAACGTCTTTGAGGACAGTGAAGTCTGCAAGACAGGGGTGAGAGGAAAAAAGAAGGGGGGCGCAGATCTAAGTGCAGAAATATAATTATATTAAGCAGAATTAGGATTTCTCCTCACCTTTTTGGTGTCTTGTTGTTCAGCATGTAACCCTGTATTAGGGTAGTGGAGTAATGGTCTGGATCCTCTGGCCTGCAGCTCAAAACAGGTGAAATGAACCACCTTGCAGGAGATTCATCAGGGAGTGTAGAGAAGGATTTCCAGTTTGTCAAGGAGCGCTTCCAGATGGTTCATTGATTACTCCGATTATTTCAAAGAAATTCTGATTTATTATATATACAAACACAACGCGTTTCGGCTATATATAAAATTAGCCTTCATCAGGTAAAAGGGGTTAAATATAAGCTTTTAGCTTTACTATTCAGCTTCATACGCACTACAGTTGTAGTTGGGATGGTAAGGTATGTAAAATCTAATAATTTTTTTAATTTGTTTATTTTTATAGTTTGCAATATTATGATTATTGCTGTAAAAGATTTTGCGTAATCACATAAATGAAATTCTCCTTTATGCATTTGAGAGCGGTCTTCCTTTCTAAAACGATATCCTTACAAACTGACTCCTAATGTTTGATTTTTCTCGTATGCAAAAAATGATTTTATCAATGCTGTTGATTAGTGTCATCGGAGTTTGTTCAGCTTTTAAAATCAAAATTTAATCAGTTGTCAGATGGAAAAACTTGTTTATCCTATCAGACAAGCTGCGAAAAATAAATGGCATATGAGTGGCTTCAAAGTGCTGACCAGATGTGTGGGGTTTTTTGGGATCCATAGAATTGCTTTGCATTGGCGAGATCAGACCTACCCTTAACCCTTTCACCCCCCAGCCTATTTTGGCCTTACTGACCTTGCCATTTTTTTTGCAATTCTGACCAATGTTCCTTTATGAGGATATAACTCTGGAATGCTTCAATGGATCCTAGCGATTCTGAGTTTTTTTCATGACATATTGGGCTTCATGTAAGTGGTAAATTTAGGTACCGTATATACTCGTGTATAAGCCGAGTTTTTCAGCACAAAAAATGTGCTGAAAAGTCCCCCCTCTGCTTATACACGAGTCATATACGGTATACAGCGCGCCCCCCCCCAATCAGTGGTATACAGGGCCCCCCCTTGCTGCCGCACACCTGTAAAGCAATAGATCATTATACTTATCTCTGCCGCCACCGCTCTCTAACACCGCACTCTCGGTCTTCATGCTTCCTCCTCCGGGTCTTCATGCTTCCTCCTCCAGCGGGCGCAGGCAATGACGTCATTTCCTGTGTGCCGGAGGAAGAGGCATGAAGATCCGGAGGAGCACGGTGTCAGAGTGGCGGCGGCGACAGGGATAAGTATAATGATCTATTGTTTTACAGGTGTGCGGCAGCAAGGGGGGGCCCTGTATGCCCTGTATACCACTTGCTGGGGCTGCTGTGTATACCGCTGGGGCTGCTGTGTATACCGCTGGGGCTGCTGTGTATACCGCTGGGGCTGCTGTGTATACCGCTGGGGCTGCTGTGTATACCGCTGGGGCTGCTGTGTATACCGCTGGGGCTGCTGTGTATACCGCTGGGGGGCTGCTGTATACCGTGGGGCTGCTGTGTATACCGCTGGGCTTGCTGTGTATACCGCTGGGGCTGCTGTGTATACCGTGGGGCTGCTGTGTATACCGCTGGGTGCTGTGTATACCGCTGGGGCTGCTGTGTATACCGCTGGGGCGGCTGTGTATAAAGCTGGGGCGGCTGTGTATACCGCTGGGGCGGCTGCTGTAATACTGCTGGGGCCTGTATATACCACTGGGGAGGCCTGTATACCTGTGCTGAGGTCCACCCTCGGCTCATACACGAGTCAATAGGTTTTCCCAGGTTTTGGGAGCAAAAGTAGGGGGGTCAGCTTATACACGAGTATATACGGTAGATAATTTTTGCGTTTTTGTGAAAAAATAAAAAAAAATGTTAATTCTGTTAAACCAGAGAGTTGTGACACAAAATAGTTAATAAATGACCTTTCCCACATGTCTAATTCACATCAGCACTATTTTGGAAAAAAAAAGTTAGAAAATTATAAGGGTTCAAAGTTCTTCTGCAATTTCTAATTTTTCCAGCAAAATTTACAAAACCATTTTTTAGTGACCACATCACATTTGAAGACCCTTTGAGGGATGTACATGACAGAAAACACCCAAAAGTGACACCATTCCAAAACCCTGCACCCTCAAGCTGCTCAAAATTGCAAAAGCAGAACTAAAGCAACGTGCAAGGAAAAAAATCTACATTTAAATTTTTCCAACAAAAATGTTTTTAGCCTCAATTTTTTTTTTCACATGGGCAACAGGATGAAGTGGATCCTAAAATTTGTTGGGCAATTTCTCCTGAGTACACAGATACTTCATATGTGGTCCTAAACCACTGTTTGGGCGCTCGGAATGGAAAGGGCGCCACTTGACTTTTTGAATCTAAAATTAGCTGCAATTGTTAGCCGACACCATATCGCATATGGAGAAGCCTGTGTGTGCCTAAGCATTTAAACTCCCTCCCCCCTCCCCCCCCCCACACACACATGACCCCATTTTGGAAACAAGAACTCCCCACCCCCTTCCCCCAAGGAACTTATCTAGATGCACAGTGAGCACTTGCAATCCCCAGGTTCTTCACCCATAGATCCACAAATAGAAAACTTTTTTTTTTTTCCACAAAAATGTTCTTTCAGACCTGGTTACTCAGCAAATAGCACCACTCCCCTGTGGCAGTTTTGACTGCGCAGGTGACGTCCCTCACAGAGTCCCTGCGGTCAGTGTGATTGCAGACTCTGCAGGGAGAGGACGCTTGTCTAGGAAAATAGTATAAAAAATACAACACATAAAAAGATTTTTCTGTATTAGAAAAAAAAAAATCTAAATTTGGACTCCATCTTTATTATCCGACATAGTCCAAAACGATGAAGACTGCAGCAAGGGATCAAGTGTCCTCTTGTTATTGTCTCTGGGGGTCACGGTGCTGATGCACTGTATGACAGATCATTGCCATGCAGTGCACCATCACTGTTACCCCCAGAGACTACAACAAGAGGACACTTGATCCCTTGTTGTAGTCTCTGGGGTCACGGTGATGGTGCACTGCATGGCAAATCATTGCCATACAGTGCACCATCACTGTGAAAAATCCAAGTCTCAGAGATTACATGATCTGAGACTTGGGTCAGGTGACCCGACGTTGCCATGCAACGTCAGGTTACCATAGTGATCAGCTGGTCACCACCTCTGAGAGGTAAGTGACCCTGCACTCACTCCCCCTTCCTCCGAAGTGCTGTGATCATAAGATCACGGCACTTAGGGGGAGACGGAGCCCATGCAGCATGACGGCGGGGGCCTGCTTGCGCCCGCTGCTTCTCTGCAGCCCGATGTCCCTGCATGGATATCGCGCTGCAGAGAAGCGATCTGACACAGCGATCTGCTGTGCCCAGCTGTCAGATCGCTTCTTTGCAGCCGATCTGCATGCAGGGAGATCGGTCTGCAGAGAAGGATCTGACTGGCATAGCGATCGCTGTCCCCACGGTCAGATCCTTCTCTTCATGGAAAGAGGCTGCAGAGAAGCGGGCGTAAGCAGGCGGCGGGGCGCGCACAGTGCCCTGCACAGCCGTCATGCTTCAGATGATGGGGAGTAATCGGATCACTCCCCATCAGCGTGGAGGGGGTGATACCCGCCCCCTCCAGCACTTCAGCCTATGAAAGGGACTATGACATCCACTTCCATAGGTGGAGAGAGGACCGCGGTGATACTGTTCAAACAGCCAATAACCGCGATTGTGGGGGTGGGGTGGTTAATCCACACCCCCACCTCCCTGGCCTCAAGGCCCGGTAATCAGTGATAAGAAACACTGAACTCAGGGCCCAATGGCGGTTATCGTGGCAACGGTTTTGCGGTAACAGTCATGATGTTGTGCAACGTCAAACGTCAGGAAGGCACTGACTGCCCCCTGGAGGTCACACCAATTATAGGAGAGATTTTCTCCTCCTCCTCTGCAGCATATACGCCCCCTGCAGGAATACTGTCAGTTTGTATATTTGTGTCGTTGGAGGCACATCTCCACACTGAAGCTCTGCTACAGATGAAGCTTTGGGGACCATCGGGGTCCCCCGGCATGGGCCTTCAGCCCCATATGCCATGCTCCCTCACCATACCCTTTCAAAGGGCCTCTAGTGAGGTGGGAGCCGACTGAGGGGTTTACAGTTCTCTGTTCCCCTGGCCTTTACACAGTCACTGTGTGGCCCCCTGTGACGGAGTTCAACTCCTTCCAGTCACAGGCGATTGATGCAGGCTCAACCACAGGTGACCGAGCTGGCCCCCATCTCCTCCCCTTCTGGGGACTCGGGTATGTGCCGGACATGGGGGCCCCCGCATCTGCTGCAGGATCCAGGTTAACAGACCGGCAGTACTGTCCCTGCAACGGCCCCTAGCCTTGCTGGAAGCCCAGTCAGCGATCCCCTCCCTGCCTGTTTTGCACAGCAGGGGGACGGAGCAAAGGGGCTCATGGTATGGGGCACGTTTCCTCACATTAGCGGTGTGTTTTCATGTCTACCGCGCCAGACCCCTCACGCAGGCCGGCCGCGGCTTTCTAATTTAGTCCCTGGCTTCGCCGGAGGCCTAGGCCGCGATTCCGCCACCTGCATGTCTATCAACAGTAGGGGGGCGGGCTTTGCTCTCTCATCGCCCCAGCTCACAGGGCTCGGCCTCTGGCCTCTCCCCTCCTGTGTACATGTGTGGGGCCACAGTTCCTGTTTTTGCGGGCCCTCCCTTCTTCTGACTCCCCTTCCTCTCTCTGTCGGGGCCATTTTGGCCTCTTTCTCTGCAGATTCTACAAGCTGCTCTGGGAGACTCAGACTTTGGGATCTGGACTCATACCATTGGATGAGCGGTAAGCCACACCATTGGTGTGGATTCTCCTCTGTGGCTTCCCCCTTCAGTTATTCTGTTTTTTGGTAGCAAGTACACAGGATTGGGTCAGACTGTCTGCTTCTAAGAGCAAGGGTAAGTCCGATAGGGCTCCAAAATTGTATGCAACTTGTATAGTGTGCAAAGTCACGTTGCCTGGGCAGAGTGTCAATCCCCTCTGCACGGCTTGTGAGCAGAATGGGTCCCTGGATATCCTCGGAACCCGGTCCCAGGTGGATGCTCCTACCCCCTCTGGGGATCAGGCGTCCGCTCCCCTGGTTTTAACACCGGCTCCTCAGTGGACTGACGTCTTATCTCAGTCATTGTCTGATTCAGTGGCCCTGGCAGTGTCGCGAGCTATGTCGCAATCTGTAGCCTCCATGACTAGATCCATCATTCAGGCCATTAACCAGGACCCTGACCAGGACATGGAGGGTTCCTCTTCGGTCCCGGGTCTGTCTTTCGGCAAAGCGTAACAGGCCCACCCCGTCCCTTGGGGGGCCCAGTTCCAAAAAAAAAAAGTCGCCGAGACACTTCCACCTCCTCGCCCAGATCTCGAACAAGGGAACCTCTGGAGGAGGGTGAGGAAGAGGACTCGTCGTCCTCTGGCTCAGAGGCGGCCTCTGACTCGGTTCTGGAAGGGGACGTTTTAGCTGACAATATTGTCTCCATTATTAATAACATCCTAGACCTTCCTGCTCCTGACAGTCTGAGCAGCGAGCCAAGGTCTCGCTCAGGGATCCTAAGAGACCTGCCAACATCTTCTCTGATCATCCTGACTTTACAGACACTGTGCAGAAGCCCAAGGCATGTCCGGCAAAAGTTTCCTACCGAAGTCCACGGATCCCAAGTATCAGTTTGCCCTGGCAGTACTATCTAGCTGGTCTCAACCTCCCAAGGTTGACCCGGCCGTAGCCAGATTGGCTACCAGGACCGCAATCTCCATTGCCGACAGCTCGTCTTTGAAAGACTCGGCAGACTGTTAGATTGAACTTTTAACCAAGTCAATCTATGACGTAATTGGCGCTGCATTTCCTCCCGCCTTTGCAGCCGCATGGTCTCTTAAAGCTCTTTCTGCGTTTACAGACGCGGTTCATTCCATGACCTACGAGAGCGTTCCTGAGGTGTCTCCTCTCCTAGAACAAATGGCGACGGTATCGAAATATGATCTCAACGCTGTGCTTGACTCAGCCGGACGTTCAGCAGTGGCAGCCGCCAATTCCCTCGCAATTCGGAGAATTCTCTGGCTCCGGGATTGGAAAGGTGATGCTTCTTCCAAGAAGCATCTTACAGGGATCCCCTGTACCGGGGATCGTCACTTCGGGGAACGTCTGGACGAACTTATCAAGGACACAACAGGAGGCAAAAGTACTCTTCTGCCCCAACAAAAAGGAAGCAAGCCTACGCAGCAAAAGTCTGCCAGGTTCCGTTCCTTTTGTTCATTTTGTTCCCCTGGCTGGTCCTCCAGACAGTCCTCTACCAACAGGACATTTCGTTCCGACAAGTCCCAGCCCGCCCGAGGCCAGGGTTCCTCTTGGCGTTCTCGTCATCAAAAGTCCTCTAGTCAGAAGCCGTCCAAGACGGCCTCTGCATGACTTGCGCGGATCCAGCTCCACTCCCAGAGTCGGGGGCAGATTGTCCCAGTTCCGGGACATCTGGCTTTCCGACGTCCTAGACCAATGGGTGCGAGATATTGTCTCTCACGTCTACTTCATAGAACTGAACTCTGTTCCCCCAAGCCGTTTCTTCATAACATCTCCCCCTCCCGCCAAGGTCCTCGCCTTTCACCAAGCGCTGGAGGCTCTGAAGCGGGAAGGAGTCATCGTCCCGGTTCTCGAACGGGAACGGTTTCAGGGATTTTACTCAAATCTCTTCATTGTGCCCAAGAAGGACGGGTCTGTTCGTCCCGTTCTGGACCTAAAGCTCCTCAACACGCACGTCAAAGTGAGGCATTTTCGCATGGAATCTCTGCATTCTGTGATAGCCTCAATGTCTCAAGGGGAATTCTTGGCATCCATAGACATAAAGGATGCATATCTGCACATACCAATCGCTCCAGCTCACCAACGGTTCCTGCGCTTTGCGATTGGAGATGACCATTTCCAGTTCGTGGCTCTCCCCTTCGGCTTGGCCACCGCCCCACGAGTATTCACCAAGGTGATGGCTTCAGTAGTCGTCATACTCCTCTCAGGGGCTGTTGGTCATCCCTTATTTGGACGACCTCCTGGTCAAGGCTCCCTCACATCAGGAATGCCGACAAGCGGTTTCCGCGACACTGTCGACCCTAAAAAGGTTTGGCTGGATTGTCAACCTCCCCAAGTCGGTCCTCGTGCCCACCCAGAGTCTGTATCTGGGCATGCAATTCGACACTCGAGCAGCGTTGGTGCGACTGCCTCACGAGAAGACAGTCTCCAAGCGGGAGTTCGCTCCATCCTCCCTCCTCGCTCGTACTCCATCAGGCATCTGATGCAGATCCTGGGGAAAATGGTAGCTTCAATCGAAGCAGTCCCATTCGCACAACTCCATCTGCGTCCCCTTCAGCTGGAGATCCTTCGTGTCTGGGACAAGAATTCGAGGACCTTGGACCACAAGATCTCACTGTCCCCCGAAACGAGGGAATCTCTCCAGTGGTGGCTGGCATATCCGTCCCTGTCTCAGGGTCGCTCCCTCCTCCCGTCATCTTGGTCGGTGGTCACCACGGACCCCAGTCTCTCCGGCTGAGGAGCAGTGTTTCTTCACCACAGGACTCGGGGTACATGGTCTCCGGTGGAGTCCTCCCTTCCCATCAACATCCTGGAAATCAGGGCGGCTTATCTGGCGCTTCTGGCGTTTCAGTCTCTCTTAAGCGGCCGCCAGGTGAGGATCCAACCAGACAACGCGACGGCCGTCGCTTACATCAATCAGGGTGGCGCTCGCAGCACCCTGGCGATGCTGGAGGTCTAGGGCGGTGGCCAAGCCGAAGGGGAGAGCCACGAACTGGAAATGGTCGTCTCCAATCGCAAATCTCTGCGGTCCACATTCCGGGTGTGGACAACTGGGAAGCGGACTATCTCAGCCGTCAAGGCATGGACCCGGGCGAATGGTCTCTCAACCCGGAAGTCTTCCAAGCCATTTGCAGGCGGTGGGGGACGCCAGATGTCGACTTGATGGCGTCATTCCTCAACATCAAAGTTCCGGTTTTCATAGCCAGGGCTCACGACCACAGGGCTCTGGCAGCGGACGCACTGGTCCAGGATTGGTCTCAGTTTCGCCTGCAATACGTGTTTCCACCTCTGGCCCTATTACCTCGGGTTCTTCGCAAGATTCGGGCGGAATGTCGCCGTGTGATTCTAATCGAACCCAATTGGCCCAGGAGAGCCTGGTTACCGGAACTGCTCCGACTCGCCGACGGCGAACCTTGGGGTATGCCAGATCGTCCAGACCTTCTCTCTCAAGGTCCATTCTTCCGCCACAATTCTGCGGCACTCAGGTTGACTTCTTGGCCCTTGAATCCTGGGTCCTGACACAATCGGGTCTTCCCCGGGAAGTTCAGGACACCATGAAACAGGCTCGTAAGCCTGCCTCGCTGAAGATTTATCACCGGACGTGGAGAATTTTCCTCTCCTGGTGTTTTGCTAAAGGCCACTCTCCGTGGCCCTTCTCTTTGCCGACATTACTCCTGTTTCTTCAGTCAGGGTTGGACACTGGTCTCGCCCTAAGTTCTCTAAAAGGACAGGTTTCAGCTCTTTCTGTCCTTTATTCCAAGCGGCTGGCTAGGCTCCCACAGGTTCGCACATTTATGCAAGGGGTGGCCCACATTGTCCCACCTTACAAGCGTCCTCTGGAACCCTGGGATCTTAATTTGGTCCTCTCGGCCCTCCAGAAACCTCCATTTGAACCTCTCCCAGATATTCCCTTGTCCACTCTTTCACAAAAGGTGGCATTTTTGGTGGCTATCACCTCGCTCCGGCGGGTGTCAGATTTGGCAGCGTTGTCATGCAAGCCTCCCTTCTTGGTGGTACATCAGGACAAAGTTGTCCTGCGTCCCGTTCCCTCCTTTCTCCCGAAGGTGGTCTCTCCTTTCCACCTCAACCAAGATATCTCTCTTCCGTCTTTTTGCCCAAACCCGGTTCACAGGTTTGAAAAGGCCCTCCACAACCTGGATTTGGTCAGGGCTCTGAGGGTGTACTTGTCTCGCACAGCTCCTCTGCGTCGGACTGACTCTCTATGTTCTCACGGCCGGACGCGGCAAGGGCTCTTCCGCCTCCAAGGCCACAATTGCCCGTTGGATCAGAACGGCTATATTAAAGGCCTATTCGGCCTCGCACACGTCGCCCCTGGCGGGTCTCAAGGCGCATTCCACCAGGGCCGTGGGCGCTTCTTGGGCTTTGCGGCACCAAGCCTCAGCCCAGCAGGTGTCAGGCTGCCACTTGGTCAAGCCTACACACGTTTTCTAAGCATTACCAGGTACATGTTCATGCCTCAGCGGATGCAGGTCTGGGCAGACGCGTTCTCCAGGCGGCTGTTGCCCACCTGTAAATGTCTGAGTTGCCTTTCAGGCTGCAGTGGTTTTTTCCCACCCAGGGACTGCTTTTGGACGTCCCAATGTCAGGGTGTCCTAGACTTTGGACGACAAGGAAAAAGAGAATTTTGTTTACCGTAAATTCTTTTTCCTTTAGTCCTTAAATCTGGGAGACCCAGCACCCTCCCCTTTTTTGCCCTACGGGCGTACCTGCGTCTCTTATGCAGCACATAGTCTCACTGTTGGCCATTGTTCTGGCCTTATATTTTTCCTGTTCGGCCCGGTTGGCCGGGATTTGTTTTATAGTGCAAGGTTTTCCTCCTACTGCTTTATATACCAAACTGACAGTATTCCTGCAGGGGGCTTATATGCTGCAGAGGAGAAGGAGAAAATCTCTCCTATAATTGGTGTGACCTCCAGGGGGCAGCATATAACACCCAATGTCAGGATCTCCCAGATTTAAGGACTAAAGGAAAAAGAATTTACGGTAAGTAAACAAAATTTCTCTTATTCATGAAGTTTGTGTAATATCAAGGGTCGGGAAAGGGTTAAATCAATGTCAGATAAATTTCCATGCAGATCATTTAGAGACTAAATTTTAGACCAACGAAGAAATCTGACATGTGAACTTCCCTGTGTAGACTATCGGGTACATGTGCTATGTCCAGCATGCAAGATGTGAAGCCGGGCACCAACCAGGATCACTGGCTCAGAGCAATGTCTGCAATCCTGGCAACATGAGGAACGCTGTAAACAGGTGTTGCTCACTTTAACCCCTTGACCCCTGGCCTTCCACTTTTATTTTTTTCCTCCCCTTCTTCCAAGAGCCATAACGATTTTATCTTTCCGATAATAGACATAGGAGGGCTTGTTTTTTGTGCTACGAGTTGTAGTTTCAGATGAAATCATTTATTTTACTTTAAAGAAAATGGGAGAAAAAATCCAAATGTGGTGAAATTGTAGAAAAGTGCAATTTGTTTTTTAGTTTTCTTATTCATAACGTTCATTATATGATAAAACCGACGTGTATGCCTAGGGTCGGTACGAGTTCGTAGATACCAAACATGGATATTTGTATTGTTGTCTAAGTGGTGGTAAAAAAAAATGTACAAGTTTAAAAAGAAAATATTGCGCTTTTGTTGTCATTTTCCTTGACCCATAGTGTTCTCATTTTTCAGGATCTGGGGCTGTGGCATGGCTTATTTTTGTGTCTTGAGCCGACGTTTCTAGTGATGCCATTTGTTGCGGTGACCAAAAAAAGTAATTTTGGCATTTAGGCTGCTTTCACATAGGCGTGTTTTGAAAATGCCGCATCTTCCGCCTAGCGGCCGCACTTGCAGCATCGAACTGGCAAGCCTCATGCATTGTCTATGGGGCTTGCAGTTGGATGCGGTTTTGCCGGTTGCTGCAGTTGCGGCGGCGAAAAAAAAAAAGCGGTCAGCAGCGTTTTTTTTTGTTTTGGTTTTTCCAGTTGCTACCGTGGAATAAAACTACTTGCCGCAAGCCCCATAGAGGATGCATGGGACTTGCCACAAGTGCGGACATTAGGCGGGAGATGTGGTAAATCTGCCGGATCTGCCGCTTTTTCAAATACAAAACCTATGTGAAAGGGGCCTTAGACTTGTTGTCCATTTCACAATTTACCGATGTGATTACTGTATTTTTCAGACCATAAGGGTGCCTTCGTTTGCGTTTGAAACGCAGCGCACCGAACGCAGCAAAACTCTTGCGCACATGCGTTCCTATGTTTAACCATACTATATGGTGGCCCGATTCTAACGCATCGGGTATTCTAGAATATGTATGTGGTTGACATACTGTGACTGCCAGAACTTTTTCAGGCAACGTGAGTGAACTACACCGCTCCTCCTGTCACCTGCTCCTCCTTCTATCCTCCTGGGCCCCCCCCCCCCCTCCACAGTAAAAGTAAAATTTAAAAAAAAAGCCTGTGAGGATACTCGCCTGTCCGCCGGCTCGCTCCACCTCCGTTTTCTAGCTCCCAGGGCAGGACCTGTCGTTGGCTGGGAAACAGATCAGCTAATTGGTCACATGACTGCAGTTAGCGGTCATGTGACCGATCAGCTGATCGGTTTCCCAGGCAACGACAGGTACTCAAGCCCTGTAAGAGCTTGAAGACTGAGGTGGAGCGAGCCGTTGGACGGGTGAGTAACCTCACGTAAGGGTTTTTTTTTATTTTTACAGTGGAGGGGGGGCGGCGTAGGGCACGGCTCTTCTGCATACACTGCACTCATTGGTTGCCACTGCTGGCGGCGGCCAATGAGCGCTGGCATGCGATTTCCGTGACCGAGAACATTAGACTATTATATAGCAGATCATTTTTAATATATTAATGTATATATTAATATATACATTATAATATATATTTTTTTTAATATACCGTATGTACTCGCGTATAAGCCGAGTTTTTCAGTATACAGTATACAGTGCCCCCCCCCATATCAGTATACAGGGCCCCCCCTTGGGTAGCAATCCTGTAAAGGAAGAGATTAGTATACTTATCCCTCCGCTGCCCCGCCGCCGCCATCGCGCTCTTCCGTCTTCATCCAGCGTCTTCCGGCTTCCTCCGGTGGGCGCAGGCAATGACGTCATTGTCTGCGCGCCCGAGGAGGAAGCTGGAAGAGCGCGATGGCGGCGGGACAGCGGAGGGATAAGTATACTAATCTCTTCCTTTACAGGATTGCTACCCAAGGGGGGGCCCTGTATACTGATATGGGGGGGCTGCTGTATACTACCTCTGGGGCGGCTGCTGTATACTACCTCTGGGGCGGCTGCTGTATACTACCTCTGGGGCGGCTGCTGTATACTACCTCTGGGGCTGCTGCTGTATACTACCTCTGGGGCGGCTGCTGTATACTACCTCTGGGGCCTGCTGCTAGGTTAACCACACTGCTGGGGGCTGTATACCTGTGCTGGGGTCCACCCTCTGCTTATACACGAGTCAATAGGTTTTCCCAGGTTTTGGGGGCAAAAGTAGGGGGGTCGGCTTATACACTGGTCGGCTTATACACGAGTATATACGGTATATTAATCTTCCCCTCTTATTTGGGGGTGGGGGGGAAGAGGCGGTATAACATTTGCTGCGTTCACTGCTTGGCAAACCTGACCCTTTAAATCAGTACAATTGCAGTAGTGTCAAGCTTCTAAACATGTTTCAATGTTTTCTTAACCATGTGATTTTATCTTGTAGTCAATGATGCTGGGTTAGGCTACATTAATGTTTAGGCTGGTTTCACACTACCTTTTTTCCCATCCAGCGGGGTTTCAAAACTGCATTCGTTTTAAATTGTAAAAGCTGATGCAGCCGGGGATGACCGCTTCGGTATTCGAATGGATGCATCAGCCGGATCCGGAATGATACTGATGCGGTCATCTACAACTAAATCAGGGAATTTTCCCGGATCCTCAAAAAAATAGACAAGATATACTTAAAGCTTACCAGTCTCTCGCAGCTTGCTTCCGGGGCCGCCCATTAAGCTTCATGAATATTCACTGCACTGACAGTCAACAGCCAATCCAAGACTCTTGCGCTCTGTGACTCCGTCTGGCTGTTGCACTGACTGCACTCCTACCATCATGTGCATGGCAACCAAGCACAGAGTAATGATTGTAGGAGTGCAGTAAGTGCAACAGCCAATCGGTACTCTGCGCTTGGTTGCTATGCACATTAGTGTATGGCAACCAACCTGCCATCATAGTGTGTAAAATAATGGGGAAAAAAATGCATAGGACTTGCTGTATTTTTGGTTTCAGCACAGATAAAGCGGACTGCTGCGGGCTGCCACCCTCCGCTGCCTAGTTTTAAAATTAGACAGCTGGGGACTGGTATTCTATATGTGGTGGGGCCCATAGTTATAGCCCCTCCCACGCTATAGAATAGCAGCCCACAGCCACCCCAGAAATTGGCACATTCATTAGAAGCGCTTGGCTGTCCCTGGCGCTTTACCCTGCTCTTCCTGATGCCCTTGTGTGCAAGCAGCGGGGTGATAGAAGGGATTAATGACAGCTGATTGAAAGCTGTAATTTAAGCCTGGATTGGTAATGTCAGGTGTCTTGATACCTGCCCATTACCAATCCGGTAAGTGAATAGCTAATAAACACTGAAAAAATTCCTTTATTAGCAATGAAACATACAGACAACCCTCATTAACCCATTTATTAAAGTCCCAACAACATACCATCCGATGACAATCCACAATGAGGTGCGATCTCCGCTCTGCAGCATTGGAAGTCGCACTGAAGGAGGAAGCATCCTATCCTATCAAAGGACACAATGAGCGCGCCAAGAGCTTTAGTCCTGTCTACAGTCAGCTGACATGATTACCATGGTGACACGGCCAGCTAGCCGCAGACTGGGCCAAAGCTGTTGTTGCCGTCATTGTCCTCAGACGTTGTGCTGGAAGGAGTCTTCCTCCTTCAGCGTGACTTACGATGCAGCTTAGCTGATGGAGAGTAGTGAAATTCTCTGCTTCCGGAGGTTCATAGAGAAGTTTTTATTGCGTATTCGTCCAATGTTAGTCAATTTGTGATAGGCTCCACCCACACACAGGCAGCTATAAAAGGAGCATTTCCGGGGTAGTGCGGGAGGGTGCGTTTTGAGTTTTCACTGCATACACCTTGCTGTGCCCCTAGAGAGAACCTTTTACTCAAGCTGCTCTCACTGGGGTGCCAACTCCCTTTGTGTACTGAAGCGAGCTGGCAAATTGTCACATTGCTCAGGAAGGACACATCGCACAAGTGTTACTTGGCGAGTAATGAGTTTCACGAATACTGTATTATCCGGTCGAATAATGAGTATATT
Source organism: Allobates femoralis (assembly GCA_033576535.1). Classification (NCBI taxonomy): domain Eukaryota; kingdom Metazoa; phylum Chordata; class Amphibia; order Anura; family Aromobatidae; genus Allobates; species Allobates femoralis. Next base: position 466,612,363 of record JARQOC010000005.1, read on the forward strand.
CGCTCATCACTTACTACGACGTGGGATGAGACCTCATGGTGGATGATCGTTGAGGGTAGGTTGTTGGGACTTTTAGTAAATGCGTGAATGAGGGTTGTCAGTGTTTGTGTGTTATGTCTAATTTTCTGTGTGTTTAATAACTATTCGCTTACCGGATTGGTTACCAAGCCAGGGCTCAATGACGAGCTCTCAATATTCAGTTGCCATTAACCCTTTCTATCACCCTGATGCCACCACACCAGGGAATTGGGAAGAGCTGGGTAAGGTGTCAGGAGTTGGCGCTACTAATGAATGCGCCAATTTCTGGGGTAGCTGCAGGCTGCTATTCTATAGTGGGGTGGGGGCATAACACTATATAAGCCCCACCACACTGAGTCCCAGCGCTTCATGTGGTGTTTTTGCGAGGTGGCAAAATAAATTGGTTCTGCTGAATCAAGGAGCAGCCAGATGAAACCGCAGAAACCCATTGAAATGAGTCATTTGGCACCAACTTGATCAGTTTGCAATCCAGTTTTTGTAAATGCGCTACATTAAAAAAGTCTAAACCCTTTTGGAATCTCGACTGTCATTCACTGACTGCGGATCCCAAAACAACCAACGCGGGCAGGATCGTTCGCTTGTCTTCCTCCGCTGCTGACTGCGGCAAAACAGAGATCCCCGCAATATAAGCTTGTGGGATCTCCAGTGCTCACATGATAGCCCTGGGTCCTGGTGCGAACCCAGAAGCTATCGGGGACCGCTTCCTGTGAGTTTTTGGCAGGCGCTGTCAACCACTAAAAGTTAAAGCAAGTGCCAAGTCCCGCTGCAGCTCATTGAGACATGGCACAAGGCATCGAATGCTGCAGCAGGGTGGTGCACTATGGGGCACTGTTAAATAAATAATTGCAAAATAAAGTTTGTTTAAAATATAAAAAAACAAGTTCAAATCACCCCCATTTTCCCCCATTCAAAATAAAAGTATTAATAAAAAAAATACACGTTTTGTATCGCCGTGTTCAGAAATGCCCCATCTATCAAATATAAAATCATTCATGAGAGCTGTAAACTGCGGAAGGAAGATCAAAACAACAAAATTTACGTTATTCTGGTCGTCGCAACATTGCTATAAAATGCATTAATGGGTGAGCAAAACAGCGCAATCACTAAAGAATTGGTATCATTAGAAATGTCAGCTCAAACGGCAAAAAATAAGCCATTTAACTGCCCGAGATCCCGAAAAATGAGAGCGCTACAGGGCGCAGAGCATGGCGCAAAGATTCTTTTTCTGATCATCATAATGGGAGACCCAGACAATGGGGTTTAGGGCTCTGCCCTCCGGAGGCCACACTAGGTACTACAAGTTTGTAGACACCGCCCCTCCGCTTATAAACCCCCACCGCAGGGAATATCCTCAGTTTTAAACTTAGTGTGCTCGGAGGATCACGCTTTGCTTGCACTTCACTGCATTCTCACAGCTTACGAGATGGCGTATGAAGACAAGGTAAAATGGTCCCGGTAGGGACCTTCGGCAGTCTCCCTGCTCACCCTTGTGGAACACGCAGGTGGAGGTACCGGAGGGCCTAGGGCCTGGACACTGCGTGTCCCCCCGGTACGCTGTCGCGCTCCTTTCCATCCCTCCCTGGGGGGCTCTGGAAGGTGGGAGATAGGAGCCTCGCACAGCTCCGCTCCGTCCGAGGCCTCCCTAAATGGTGCTTACAGACCGGACTGGAGCCAGCCCAGTCCGAGGCCTCCCTAAATGGTGCTTACAGACCGGACTGGTGCTGAAACCCCCGTCCGAGGCCTCCCTAAATGGTGCTTACAGACCGGACCGGCACTGAGGCACTGTGTGTCGTCCGGTGTGCCTGGGGGTAGTGTCTGACACTTTATGTGTTCTGGCACTCAGACCAGCGCACTACCCTCGGGTCCGCGGTTCTGGCGGTGTATCCTGTGCTGGGGTCACCCTGGCTGACCGCCCTGTGTGTCACAGGGGCTGAGGCTGTAGATTGCTGGTGTTTTGGTTTACATGCAGTCTAAGTATTGTACTGTCACAATACTTCCTGCGCTGCGGGCTCCGGCGCCTACATTACTGAGGCTGCCTGAGGGGATGTGAAGCAGCCCTGGTGGTGACGTCATCGAGGGCGTGCGTGTGTGCTTCCCGCGTTTTTTTCGGCGCCGCCCACAGCTCATGTGCCGGCGGCCATCTTTTCCCCTCACTTCCCGGCTGGGATCTGACTGCAGCACAGGTCTGCACTCCAGGGGAGACCGGAAACTTTCGTGGAGGCCACACACGCACACCGCTTCCTCCCACCGCTTTACAGCGGTCAGTAAGCCACCGGGATCCCCGGTTTTTGTCTGTATAGATTGGCTTATTTGCCCCTGCTGTGGGTATGTCCTCAGCTGGAAAACGTGCTGCTAAGGCGGCCAGCACCACCACTGCCAGTGCTACATGCAACGGGACGCTGGTTGAGGGGTCCTGCAATAACTGCGGACGCCCAGAGGCCCGGACTGATACTGCTGGGTCAGCAGCTCCAGTGCTTTACCCTGAGGTTCAGGTGATCCCAGGGCCATGGGAAACGCAGAATAAGATCAATGAATCTGTTGTCCCAGTTGTCCTCCATGTCGCAATCCCTGGAGGCACTTAATAGGAGACTGGAAAGCCCAGCTACTCCTTCCCAGTTACCCCCGGGTGTCTCCTTCTTCTGCTGTGAGACCCCTTAAGCGGGCTCGTCGTGAGGATTCACCCGAGCTCCAGGCTCTCTCTGAGGAGGAGCGGCTCTCTGATGGTGATGAGGATGATGGGGGTTCAATACTCGGGTCTGTGTCAGAACCACCAGACTGGGTAGAGGATCTGGTGTCCTCCATCAACGAGACTTTACGTCTCGTGACACCCCCTGAAGAGGTGAATGTACACCCGAAGGAGGTCTATCAATGGCTACTGCCGGAGGCTAGACCAAGTGGCTCCTTTATGGACCACACTAACTTTGGAAGGGTGGTCAGAGCACCCAGGTTACATCCTGGGCGGCGTTATGTCTGCAAATCTAAGGACAATCGCTTCCCCTTTCCCCAGGAGGTGCTTCAGGAGTGGTCGCAGTCCCCGAAGGTGGATGCCTCCATGACCAGGATTGCTGCACACTCCCTTTTCTCTGCCTCTGATAGCTCCTCGTTGAAGGATGCGACAGATAGACAGGTCGAACAACTCGCCAAGTCTTCTTATGAGGCTGTGGGGTCTTCATTTGCCCCTAATTTTGCCACGGTCTGGACCCTGCAAGCGATTACCTCCTGCTTGGATGGCATCACTGAACTAGCAGGGTCCAGTTCTGAGGTCCTGGCGCTTACTGATAGGGCAAGGGCCTATGCAGATTACGCCAGGACGGCAACATTGGAAACTGCCACCCGCTCTGCTGTGGCTTCGGCCAACGCTATAGCGATCCGCAGATTGTTGTGGCTGCGTCTTTGGGACTCAGATGCCACGTCTAAGAAGATTTAGCAAAATCTTCCGTTTTCTGGTGACAGGCTTTTTGGCACCGAGCTGGACAAGCTGATAAAGGATTCTGCTGAGTCTAAGATCCCGCAGAATAAACCTAAGCCACGGTATACCGTGAAAAGGAACCCAAAACAGTGGTCCTTTCGTTCCAGCTCACAGTCATCAGCAGCGCCTGCTCGCGCGGACCGAGGGGGCAAGCCCACTACTCAGTGGCGCCCCAAGGGTCGCCAGAAGAAGCCAACGGGGGCAGCAGCTGCCACCCCCAAACCCACTTCCGCATGACTCGCTCTCTCGTCCTGCCTCCCCACAGGTGGGGGGTCGCCTGTTCCTTTTTCAGGACAGTTGGCTTCTCCACGTCCAAGACAAGTGGGTCCGAGACGTAGTCTCGCGAGGCTACAGGATAGAGTTGACGTCGCAGCCGGCACACCGATTCCATCGGTCTGTTCCTTCTCCAGAAAAGGCTCAGGCTTTTCACCTGGTGTTGGAGGGGCTCCGCAGAGACGGAGTAGTGGTCCCAGTGCCTTCTGGGGAGAGGTTCCGGGGTTTTTACTCCAACCTCTTTATCGTCCCAAAGAAGGACGGCTCTTTTCGCCCGGTTCTGGACCTCAAGTTGTTCAACCGTCATGTGTTGGTTCGGAAGTTCCGCATGGAATCCCTGCGCTCCGTGATCGCGGCTGTGTCACAGGGAGACTTCCTGGCGTCCATAGATATCCGAGACGCTTACCTCCACGTTCCCATTGCACCGGCTCATCAGCGCTGGCTACGATTCGCAGTGGGGGACGAACACTTCCAGTTCGTGGCACTACCCTTCGGGTTGGCCTCAGCACCGCGGGTGTTCACGAAGGTGATGGCCTCTATGATGGCTCTCCTGCATGTGCAGGGACACGCCGTCATACCTTATCTAGACGACCTGCTGGTCAGGGCGCCATCGGAACACCTTTGTCGGGAAACCTTTGTTGGAGGTGACCATGAAGTCTCTGGAACAGTTTGGGTGGCTTCTCAATGTCCAGAAATCAACCCTGGTTCCGACCCAGTCACTGACTTATCTGGGCATGGACTTCCACACAGACTCAGCCCTGGTGTCCCTGCCACGAGCCAAGCAGCTGGCTATCCAATCAGGAGTGCAAGATGTCCTCCTGTCACCACAATCATCCCTACGGGTATTGATGAAGCTGGTGGGCCGCATGGTAGCTGCGATAGAGGCGGTGCCTTTCGCACAATTTCGCCTCCGTCCTCTCCAGCTGGAGATTCTCCGCAGATGGGACAAGAGAACGTCCTCTGAATCGGCTGGTGGCCCTTTCCCAACCGACCAGGGATTCCCTGCAGTGGTGGCTCCAGCCACGTCACTTGTCACGGGGCCGGTCTTTCCTCAAACAGTCATGGTTAGTGGTGACCACCGGCGCCAGTCTGAAGGGCTGGGGAGCGGTGTTCTTACACCACAGGGCTCAAGGACTCTGGACTCAGTCGGAGTCGACGTTGCAGATCCACGTCCTGGAGATCAAGGCGGTCTATCTGGCGCTCCTGGCGTTTCAGAAGTTCCTGTCAGGACAGCCCATCCGGGTTCAGACCGACAATGCGACGGCCGTCGCGTATATAAACCATCAGGGAGGGACCAGAAGTGCTCAGGCCCTCACCGAGGTCCACCGCATTCTATCTTGGGTGGAGGACAACGACTGCCTGATCTCCGCAGTTCACATCCCAGGGGTCGAGAACTGGGAGGCCGACTACCTGAGCCGGCAGGGGATGGACGCCGGAGAGTGGTCTCTTCATCCAGACGTCTTTCGGGACATCTGCAGCAGATGGGGCACTCCGGACGTGGATCTGATGGCCTCACGGCTGAATCATCAGGTGCCGCAATACATGGCGAGATCATGGGATCCTCAGTCTCTGGGGGCGGATGCCCTGATCCTGAGTTGGTCCAGCTTCCATCTACCATATGTGTTCCCGCCTCTGGCTCTGATTCCCAGGGTCCTGTGGAAAATCAGGACGGAATGCAGAGTAGCCATTCTAGTGGCACCAGATTGGCCCAGGAGGTCCTGGTATCCGGACCTGTGGCAACTGTCAGGCGGACACAGGTGGGCTCTTCCAGAACGCGCAGATCTTCTCGCTCAAGGCCCATTCTTCCACCTCAATTCCAGGGCCCTCAGATTGACTGCATGGCTCTTGAGGCCTGGCTTCTAACATCCAGAGGCTTCTCCCCGTGGCCCTTGTCCATCCTGACGTTGTTGGCTTTCCTACAGTCGGGTTTGGAGTTGGGCTTATCCCTCAGCTCCCTGAAGGGTCAAGTATCAGCTCTTTCAGTGCTGTTTGACAGGCGCTTGGCGCTCCTCCCGAAGGTCCGTCACTTTCTGCAGGGGTGTCTCGGGTGGTTCCGCCCTACAGGCGACCTCTGGACCCTTGGGACCTTAACATGGTCCTGGCGGCACTGCAGAAACCGCCGTTTGAGCCACTGAGAGACATTTCCCTCTCTCGTTTGTCCCAGACGGTGGTCTTTCTGGTGGCGATTACGTCTCTGAGAAGGGTCTCAGAATTGGCTGCACTTTCGTGCAAGTCACCCTTTCTGGTGGTTCACCAAGACAAGGTGGTGTTGCGCCCGCGGCCAGAATTCTTGCCAAAGGTGGTTTCCACTTTCCACCTGAACCAGGAGATTGTTCTCCCATCATTTTGTCCCGCTCCCGTTCATCAGGTTGAGCGCGACCTCCATACTCTGGATCTCGTGAGGGCTGTACGCATTTATGTGTCCAGGACTGCCTCCTTCCGGAGTTCGGATTCATTGTTTATCCTTACGGCGGGTCGCTGTAAGGGGTCCGCGGCGTCAAAGTCAACCTTGGCCAGATGGATCAAGGCTCCCATTCAAGAGGCTTACCAGTCTTCTGGTTTGTCTCTCCCGGTGGGATTGAAGGCGCATTCGACCAGAGCTGTCGGTGCCTCCTGGGCTTTGCGACATCGCGCTTCTGCTCTACAGGTGTGTCAGGCGGCCACTTGGTCCAGCCTGCACACTTTCTCTAAGCACTATATGGTGCATGCCCATGCCTCTGCGGATGCAAGTTTGGGCAGGCGGGTCCTCCAGGCGGCGGTTGCCCACCTTTGAGGGGGACCATGTGTTATCCGTCTTTTGAGGAACTCTTCCCGCCCTGGGGTATTGCTTTAGGACATCCCCATTGTCTGGGTCTCCCATTATGATGATCAGAAAAAAGAGAATTTTGTTTACGTACCGTAAATTCTTTTTTCTTGAATCATCAATGGGAGACCCAGCACCCACCCAGTTGTTCCGTTGCATGTTTTGCATTTGATCTGTTCCCTGTTGGGACAGTTTCTTCCGGGTTGTTGGACCGTCTGTGCACGGTTTCTTTCCCGATGTTTCGGGTGTGGTTTATTTGTCTCCTCGCAGCTTATGGACCAAACTGAGGATATTCCCTGCGGTGGGGGTTTATAAGCGGAGGGGGCGGTGTCTACAAACTTGTAGTACCTAGTGTGGCCTCCGGAGGGCAGAGCCCTAAACCCCATTGTCTGGGTCTCCCATTGATGATTCAAGAAAAAAGAATTTACGGTACGTAAACAAAATTCTTTTTTTTTTTTTATTTTTTTTGTTCAAACGTCTGAATTTTTTTTTCATCACTTAGATAACAGTAAAAGTATACATGTTTGGTGTCTACGAACTCGTACCGACCCAAGACCTCATACCACCATCATATCCGTTTTACTATATAGTGATCATGAATATAAGCGTAAAGAATTGATATGGGCATTCTTGTTGCTGATGCGCTTTGCAAAATTATGGACCATGTGAATGGATTTCTGCAAAAGCCATTGCTTTCGCAGGAGAACGTTACGGTGCTGCGGTAGATGCCTAAATACGCTACGTGTGAACAGTTTTTCTGTCTGCATAGATCTGACTTTTACTGAAATGACAATAGTAGAAAAGAAGGTGATTTTAAAACTTGTGTGTGTAGATGTATAGATATCCTCTTACCTCCTGTACCTGTGACTTCATTGTCGATACATACTGTACTGTCTGTTTGCCCTTTCCACTTGTAAAACGCCATGGAATTTCATGGTGCTATATAAATAAATATGTATATGGAAAAAAAACAGGGCACTCCATTAAATCAAGTGAAAAAGGTGGATTTTATTACTGATCCATTTTAGAGACCGTTACAGATTGCTCTGCCTTTCTCAAACACTGTGCATACAATGAATCAACACTTGTATATTTAAGTATGTAACGCACATGAAAGAAATGAAACTAATTATTGGATATTTGCTTAATTAAGTTACTAACCTTTGTATCACGATAAGTGTTGATTCATTTGTATGCACAGTGTTTGAGAAAGGCAGAGCAATCTACTGACACTTCACTAGCATAGATAAGTAAAATCCACCCTTTTGACTTGATTTAATGGATTGCTGCCTGTTTTTTGTTTTCCTTTGTGTTGGTAAAGGTTTGGACACTGCCTTTTCAGGATTATTTTGCACCTGTATATATTTTTTTGGTAGTGAATATTATTTTTTTTTTTTATTTCATTCAAAATTTGACGCCCACATTTTTTCGCACTCCTGTCGGCTGATCTGATCAGCAGGCATGTGCCTCTAACAGTGGTGAGCAGAGCTCCGATCCACCTGCTGTAGTTAACTAGTTAAATTGTGCTGTTAAAAGCCTGACAAGCACTGCACCTATTAATCTTTGCGTACATCGTGCTGCTGTCAGATGAGGTATCCATAACCTGCTAACAGATTCCCTTTAAGATGCAGATACTATTAAAATCCAGATGATGGGTAATCCTTACGCCGTTTGGCATCAGGCTCTTCCAAACTCAGACCCAAATACTGGTGCGTTTTTTGGCACAGACTCAGGGCATCACAGAGTGCCTGCCCCTGAAGGAGAGCCCAGGGCCCCACCGGAGGGTTTTGTGGTCTTTAAAGTTAACTAGTCTAAAGGTTCTGTCTCGCATAACGAGATCGTTGTAACTTCACAGATTTTGTGATGTAACAACGATCCCGCTAACACTGTCGTTATGTGTGACATGTACCAATGATCTGGCCCAGCTGTGAGATCGTTGATCGTTACTTACTGCTCTGGGTCATTTCTACGTCGTTGCGCTCCCACTGGGAGTGCTGCATCACTGTGTTTGAAAGGGACAATGACCAACGATCTCAATGCTACGCTATGGAGTGACAATTCCCAACGACCTCGGTGTTATTCTGGATCGTTGCTGAAGTCCGTGACATCGCTGGTGAGATACCTGTTTGACATCTTACCAGCGATGTGAAATTGACGCACCAGTGATCCCAGCAAGGTCGTATCATTATCTGTATCGCTGGTGTGTCGTTATGTGTGACGGGGGCTTAACACTGGATATGCACCAATGTGCATAAAGGGATTTATTTTGGTTTAGTCTGTCACATTAGATTGTTTTATTTGTTAATCTTGTTTTGCCATTCCAGAAAGTGGACAGAAGCATTCAGACAATCTTATCATGTCTTATCCATGGAGATGGAAGGCGTCCAAGGTCTATCTTTCCACATGATGATTACATAAAGGTACAGAGACAAATTGTTTTTAAAGTTTTTTTCATTACTGTAGTGTGTTCTTTACCTCTCTGAACTCCGACTAGAGTACTGCTGCTCTCGAGCTCTCTGCTGGGGCCAGAAGTAATTATGTCCCTTTTTATAGCGTTTGCCTGGCTGCTGTTCACTTGCTTGGCCAGTGTTGGGTTTTAAGGCCCTTTCACACGCTACAACTTTCCAGCGATCATGACCACGATTTAACCTGGCCGGGATCGCTTTTGTGTCGCTATGTGGTCGCTGGTGAGATATCAAACAGTCACCTCTCACCAGCGACGATACGGAAAAATACGGCGGTCGTTGGGAGCTTGTCACTCTCGGGCGTGGTATTGAGATCGTTGGTTGTTGTCTGTCAAACACAGCAATGCACGCTGCCCAGCAGAAGTGCAACGACCAAAAGATGGTCCTGAACGATTTGTAACAATCAGCGATCTCACAGCGGGGGCCTGATCGCCGCTACGTGTCACACATAACGAGGTCACTGTTGCGTCACAAAACCTGTGACGTTGCAGCGATGGCGTTAGTGATGTTGTTGTGTGTGTGAAGTACCCTTTAGCGAGCACTACCTTTTGGGTGATGAGGTTTTGGGTTTGGTAAATGACACTGCTTTATATTAGTCATCCCATGACTGGCCACTTGAGCAGAGGAGAGCCAATTTACTCTCTTCCAATACCAATGACTTGCATGTATGTAAGTTGTGTTCCCTGGATTGATGCGGGCTCACACTGAACCCACATCAATTCTTCACATGTAGGCTGATCTGATCAGCTGACGTGCAACTAACAGGCGCTTGTCAAAAGGAGATTCGCCTGCTAACTAGGTAAATCCCGATGTCAATCTCTTACAGCTGGGTTTAAAGGCTAGGTCTCACATAACGATATCGGTAACGATATTGTCCTATTTGTGACGTAGGAACGATATCCTTACCGATTTCGTTGCGTGTGACTGATAGCAGCGATCAGGCCCCTGCTGTGAGGTCGCTGATCGTTGCACAGGGCTCCTGACCATTTTTTGGTCGTTGGCCCCCCCGCTGGTCACCACACATCGGTGTGTGTGACCGGCGGGGGCAGCGATCAGTGACCTGTCAGGATTCCCCGCCATGTCACAGCGCTGCACAGCAGCGCTGTAACATGACATCCAGGGTGACAAGCGGGCTTAGAGACCCGCTTGTTTACCATGGTTACCGGCACCCGCCCGCTTCCGAGTTGCGGGGAGCGAGCGGGTGCCGACCTCTCCTATCCTGTCCCTCACTATTCTCATCTCTCCCTGCTATTTCCCTGTTCCCTACTCTATCCCCTATCCTAAACCCTAATCCTATCCCTCTCCTTGTTCTAAATAAAGAAATCCCCCCCCCCCCGAGGCTCACCGGCATCAGAGGCTCCCATACCGGCATCTCTGTAATGGAGATCTCAGGGGTAAAGGACCTGTGATGAGGTCACAGTCATGTGACCGGCCTATACTATACAGTATACAGTATAGGCGGGTCACATGACTGTGACCTCATCATAGGTCCTTTACCCCTGAGATCTCCATTACAGAGATGCCGGTATGGGAGCCTCTGATGCCGGTGAGCCTCGGGGGGGATTTTCTTTATTTAGAACAAGGAGAGGGATAGGATTAGGGTTTAGGATAGGGGATAGAGTAGGGAACAGGGAAATAGCAGGGAGAGATGAGAATAGTGAGGGACAGGATAGGAGAGGTCGGCACCCGCTCGCTCCCCGCAACTCGGAAGCTGGCGGGTGCCGGTAACCATGGTAAACAAGCGGGTCTCTAAGTGCAGGAGAGACCCGCTGTTACCATGGTTACCAGCGTCCGTCCGCTCCCAGGATGCAGGGAACGAGTGGACGCTGGGTACCAACGATCTGGCTGCCCAGAGGTCGCTGGTGAAGTCTGTCAGTGTGACAGCTCACCAGCGACCTGATAACGATGTGTCAACGATGCATCAACGATGCTGATCGTTGTCGGCATCGCTGACACATCGTTATGTGAGACCGGGGCTTAACACTTTTTCTCCCATTCACAGCCCCGTGATGTGATCATAGGGTGCCGATGGGCTGTCATGACAGAGAGGGATCAGCTGATGACTTCCATGTCTGTCATAACCTATTTCCTGTGAGCAGTGCTGGAGTACTTGTCTACACAGCACAAGCCATCACAGTGGTAGCTTCATGTTCCCTAAAGGCACTAGTAAAAAAACAATAAACAGTGAAGAAAATTAACACAAGTAGAAATGTCCCCCCTTTTTGCCCCATTAAAAATAAGGTAAAAAAACAAACATTTTTTGTATTGCTGCGTTCAGAAATGCCTGATGCAACAAAATATAAAACTGATCATTAAGCTGCATAACAGAAAAAAATAACGCCAAAATTATGCTACTTTGGATGTCACAACATTGCAATAAGAGGCAATCAAAACCTCAAATACATACCAAAATAGTATAATTAAAAATGCCAGTTTGGGATGCATAAAAAAAAGCGGTCACACACCCCAGATCTTGAAAAATGAGAATGTTATGGTGCCAAAAGCACAGTTTATTTATATATAATATAACGTTTCTGAATTTTATCACCACTTAAATGATACTAAATGTTTTGGCATCTACATATTCGTACTGACTGGAGGCATCATACTTCCGGGCCAGTTTTGTCATATAGTGAACATAGTAAATAAACTTAAAAAAAAATTGAAATTGCATTTTTATCCTCCACGACAGCACCCAGGAGGTTGCCTCTTGGCCCTAATAGGTGCAGGAAACACAAGAGGTTAAATAGCCCTTCACACCTCCTATCACCAGTGTTTCCTTTCCCTTTGGGGCACGAACAGGTTCTCCTAAAGCCTGTGGGGCCGGCCAAACGGACTCTTACCAGGAAGTCGGGCGGCTGGTCGATTGGGCCTGTGCTCCTTCCTCCCAGGGCCGATCCAGGAGGAGCAGGACTGCACTGCTGTCCAACGCCTGATGGCAACACTGAGCGGTGCAGCTGGGCATGGTTCCTCCAGCAGCTCCTCTGCCTCCCTCCTGACAGTGTGGCTGCCTGCGAGTATTTCGCTCACGGAAGTGACACTAGATGCCAGAGCGTGCACAGTGGAACGCACCTAATTTCCGGGGTTTTCCTTCGGCATCCGGCCTCTGGCAATGGTGGCCATCACAGGGGAACCTGAGGGGGGGAGGGGTGCACCAGGTGCATCGTCGTTGAGGCTATGGATTTCACCATAAAAGGATCCCTGGTGGGGACACTCCTTGCAGGTAGGACAAGAATTGTTTCAATATCTCATGCTGCCCAGATGGAAGGTGTCTCCCTAGGACCTGCAGATGCAGAGCCCAGGGCTACCTCAGGCCCACTAAGTGACTTGGTAAGAGGTATGTTCAGTTCCCTTTTAGGGCTGGATTATTATTCCTTCTCTCCCTGTGTCTCGTTACAGGGAGAAAAGGAACAGAAGCAGAAGGTTAAGCACCTGTCCCATAAATGCGGTGTCTGCAATAAAAAATTACCTTCATCCCACAAGAAACTCCTTTGCTTGGAATGCACGGACAAAGTGAGTGCTTAGAAACTGTCTCTGATGGATGAATTAAAGGGACTGATTAAACAGGAAATTCTATTCTCCCTGGCTTCTGTCTCTTTTTCCTCTTCAGTAGCCCTCCGGCAGCCAAAAAGAGGAATGTCATGCTGGTGTACTCTGCTCTGGAGGCTTCAGATGCTTCCAGGTCAGAAGATGGTTTGGCAGAGGATTCAGATGCATGCCAGAGCAGTGATGCCCCCAGGAGATATTGTTGCGCCGAGGACATTGTTGAATTGGTGTCTGCTGTGTAAGGACCACCATGGGGTTGGAAAAGAAATCTGCCCAATCCATCCAGGATGTGATATTTGGGGGGTTACGGTCCAGGAAAATGTCTGTTTTTCCCAGTTCATGACAACTTAAAGTGTTGGATGAATGGAAGTTTCCTCTAGATATTTCAGTCTCTAAAATCTGGTCGGACATACCGAAGATAGACATCCAGATTGCAAAAGTAGCCAATAAGACTACTCTGCCATTTGAGGACTCCTCACAATTAAAGGATCCGATGGAACGTAAAGCAGATAGTCTGCTGAAGAGGTCCTTGGAATCCTCCCTCTTTTGCTATCCGCTAACATCGCATCTATTTGCATTGCAAGGTTCATGTCTAGATGGTTAGAGCAACTGGATTCACACATCGGAGGGTACACCCAGAGAAGATCTCCTAGCCTCCGTTCTCTTGCTGCAGAAGACAGCTAGTTTCCTGGCTGATGCATCTGAAAAATCAATTAGAGCAGCAGCTAGAACTATGGTTCTGTCCAACACAGCTAGACATGCTGTATGGTTGAGAACATGGAGCGGTGATGTGGCTTCCAAGAGCAAGTTATGTTCCATTCCATGCCAGGGGGAATGCCTTTGGCCAGGTCCTAGGCCAACTTCTGGAGAAAGCAGCAGACAAAAAAGGTCTTCCAGAAGCGTAGTCAAAAAGCAAGTCCTTTCGTCCACAACATACCGTATATACTCGTGTATAAGCCGAGTTTTTCAGCACAAAAATTGTGCTGAAAAGTGCCCCCCTCGGCTTATACACGAGTCAGTGACGGCTGTCAGTGTGTGGGGCCGGTGTCCGGGGGCTGGAGGAGGTGGGGGAGGCTGTAATATGAGCGCCCGATCACGTGGGGCCGCTCATTAGTGCAATGCAATATGCACTGCATCCCCCTGTCCATCAGCGGCAGGGGGAGCCGTGCATATTACATTGCTGTCAGCCCTCCGCCCCCTGTGGAAGTATACAGCAGTGCCCCCCCTGTGGGTATACACAGCCCCCCCCCCCCCGTGGTAGTATACAGCAGTGCCCCCCCTGTGGGTATACACAGCCCCCCCCCCCGTGGTAGTATACAGCAGTGCCCCCCTGTGGGTATACACAGCCGCCCCCCCCCGTTGCTGCCGCACACCTGTAAAAAGAAGCGCTTTCATACTTATCCTCCTGCAGTCACCGCGCGCATCCTCCGCTCTTCTTGCTTGCACCCGGCGTCCATCCACGTGACCGCGCACAAATAATGACGTCATTATTTGTGCGCGGTCATATGGATGGATGCCGGGGCCCGAGTGCAAGCAAGAAGGAGAGCGGAGGATGCGCGCGGTGACTGCAGGAGGATAAGTATGAAAGCGCTTCTTTTTACAGGTGTGCGGCAGCAACGGGGGGGGCGGCTGTGTATACCCACAGGGGGGCACTGCTGTATACTACCCCAGGGGGGGGCTGTGTATACCACAGGGGGGGCACTGCTGTATACTACCACGGGGGGGGGGGGCGGCTGTGTATACCCACAGGGGGGGCACTGCTGTATACTACCCCAGGAGGGGCTGTGTATACCCACAGGGGGGCACTGCTGTATACTACCCCAGGGGGGGGCTGTGTATACCCACAGGGGGGGCACTGCTGTATACTACCCCAGGAGGGGCTGTGTATACCCACAAGGGGGGCACTGCTGTATACTACCCCAGGAGGGGCTGTGTATACCCACAGGGGGGCACTGCTGTATACTACCCCAGGGGGGGGCTGTGTATACCCACAGGGGGGGCACTGCTGTATACTACCACGGGGGGGGGGGCTGTGTATACCCACAGGGGGGGCACTGCTGTATACTACCCCAGGAGGGGCTGTGTATACCCACAAGGGGGGCACTGCTGTATACTACCCCAGGAGGGGCTGTGTATACCCACAGGGGGGCACTGCTGTATACTACCCCAGGGGGGGGCTGTGTATACCCACAGGGGGGGCACTGCTGTATACTACCCCAGGGGGGGGCTGTGTATACCCACAGGGGGGCTGCTGTATACTACCACAGGGGGAGGCTGCTGTATACTACCACAGGGGGAGGCTGCTGTATACTACCACAGGGGGAGACTGCTGTATACTACCACAGGAGGAGACTGCTGTATACTACCACAGGGGAGACTGCTGTATACTACCACAGGGGGAGACTGCTGTATACTACCATAGGGGGAGACTGCTGTATACTACCACTGGGGAGGCTGCTGTATACGACCACTGGGGCTACTGTATATACCTCTGGCTGCTGTATACTACCACAGGGGGAGGCTGCTGTATACTACCACAGGGGGAGGCTGCTGTATACTACCACAGGGGGAGGCTGCTGTATACTACCACAGGGGGAGACTGCTGTATACTACCACAGGAGGAGACTGCTGTATACTACCACAGGGGGAGACTGCTGTATACTACCACAGGGGGAGACTGCTGTATACTACCACAGGGGGAGACTGCTGTATACTACCATAGGGGGAGACTGCTGTATACTACCACTGGGGAGGCTGCTGTATATGACCACTGGGGCTACTGTATATACCTCTGGCTGCTGTATACTACCACAGGGGGAGGCTGCTGTATACTACCACAGGGGGAGGCTGCTGTATACTACCACAGGGGGAGACTGCTGTATACTACCACAGGAGGAGACTGCTGTATACTACCACAGGAGGAGACTGCTGTATACTACCACAGGGGGAGACTGCTGTATACTACCATAGGGGGAGACTGCTGTATACTACCACAGGGGAGACTGCTGTATACTACCACAGGGGGAGACTGCTGTATACTACCACAGGGGGAGACTGCTGTATACTACCACTGGGGAGGCTGCTGTATACAACCACTGGGGCTACTGTATATACCTCTGGCTGCTGTATACTACCACTGGGGAGGCTGCTGTATACCACTGGGGGGGAATGTATACCTGTGCTGGGGTCCACCCTCGGCTTATACACGAGTCAATAGGTTTTCCCAGGTTTTGGGGGCAAAAGTAGGGGGGTCGGCTTATACACGGGTCGGCTTATACACGAGTATATACGGTACTTTTAGGACCCAGACCCAGTCTGAAAAACAAAGTGAAAAGTGGTCGCTGGAGCTATCCAAAAGGGGGTAAAGAAGTATTTTCTCCTCTCTCCCCCAGGTGAGAAATTGACGCCATTCCTGTAGGGGGGAGGATTACCAACTTCCATCCCCGATGGCGGAATGTGACATCAAGCCGCCCAATTCTTTAGCTTGCCAGGAATGTGGTGAGAATATTGTTTTCTTCCCCTTCTCAACAGTTGAGTAACTTCACTGTCTTCTCACAAACTTCAGTCGACTCTCTGGAAAGAGGTCCAACATCTCCTCCTGGGAGTGGTGATTCCTGTTCCAGAAGGAGAGATTGGAGGAGGACACGGTTCTAGTCTCTTTCTAGTGAAAAAACCAGGAGGTTCATTCAGAACCATCACTTGAAACCCCTGAACAGACACGTCTTCTACTCCAGGTTCAAGATGGAGTCTATTATGAGGTCAACCATTCCCCCGATAGGGAAGGACTTTGTGATAGCGACATTAGATCTGCAGGACGCACGTTATATTCCAAAACATCCTGCAGATCAGAAATTCCTGAGATGTGCAATACTGTTTGTCTGTGACTGTCAGGACCAAGTCCATCAGTTTCGAGTCTTGCCTTCCGGACTGTCCTCAGCGCCTCGAATGTTCACCAAAGTAATGGTGGAGGTGATGGCGTTGGTCAGGAAGTGGGGCATAGCGGTGATACCCTATTTAGACAACTTCCTGATTACTGCTTCCACCCGGTCACTCCTACAGTCTCACATGCAAGAGCTGATTCAGACTGACATCTTTAGGATGGAAAATCAACTTTCAAAAGTCAAGCCTGACACCATTTCGAAGGAAGACTTTTTTTTTTTTGGGTTGTCTTCTGGACTTGCCCAAACATGCCTGCTTTTACCAGCCAGAGAAGCAGATTCTGCTGAGATCCAAGCTTCATTTTCTTCAGAAACAACCCATCTGTACGGCCATGTCTGCTCTGGGATCAATGACCAGATGATCCCGTGGATCCTTTATACAAGAATCTCTTGCAGTCCTACATTCTACATCCTACATTCTATCTCAGTGGAATGACTTATCCTCGGGTCTAAACAAAAGGATTCAACTGGATGAACCAGGAAAATCTGCAGAAAGGGATTCCGTGGTTCCAGTCTCCGTTGGTGACTAATAAACGCGTATGCCAGCAAAAGAGGCTTGGGGGGAACTCTGGTCTCCCAATTTGACTTTCAAGGTTGCTGGTCTCGCCAGACAAGAGACAGTTCCTCAAACTACAGAGAGCTACGAGCAATAGAGGAAGCTCTTGGGATGTCAAAATCACTAACTCGAGGGAAGTATGTGAAGATTTTCTTCCAACAACATGACTGTGGTGGTTAATCTGTCACCAAGGGGTCACACGATGCAGAAGCCTGCAGGACGTCTCATCCCGAATATTCTATTGGGAAGAGGAGAACCTTCTTTCCCTTTCAGCTTTTCATCTTTTCCTCTAAAGGGCCCAACAAATGTGTAGGCGGATTATCTCAGCTGACAGGATCTGCTTCCACGTGAATGGTGCCTCAATCAGAAGGTGTTCCGGATGCTGACAAGAACATGGGGTTATCCAGAAGTAGATCTTTTCGTAAATCACCTCAACAAAATGGTGGTTAAATATTTTTCCCTTCATCAGGACGACTGGTGTCTCAGTCGATGCCTTGGCTCACCCTTGGGACTTCTAGTATACGCCTTCCCTCCGATACCCTTCTAGTAATAACAATTCAGAAGATCAGAGCGGAACGGCTGAATGTAATACCCATTGCACTGTACTGGCCAAAATGGAGTTGATTTGCCATTGTCGACACCATGAAGGTAACAGAACCAATTATACTGCTTGTGAGTCACGACCTTCTACATCATTGTCCGATCCTTCACTCGTCCCCAGAACACTTACATCTGTCAGCTTGGCTACTAAAGTAGACATTCTGAAGATGAGGGGTTTATCGGATAATGATTACCACCCTTCCAAACAGCAGGAAGCCAGTGATAAAAGCAATTTATGCAAATGTCTAGATCTTTAAAACCTGGTGCGGTACTTCTCCTCCAGATCTGTTCCACCCCAATATTGCCACGATCCTGGTCTTCTTAAGACAGACTCAATGTAGAAGTCTCTGCTCTCAACTCTCATTTCGACCAAAGTCTAGCCGATCACCAAAGGATCAAACGATTCATGAGGTCAGCATCTACAATTCACTCGAAAAAGTTTAATTCCTGTCTGCGCTGGGATCTCAATGTGTGATTAAATGGGTTGTCCAGATCATCCTTTGAACCATTATCCTCAATATCCTTAACTCGACTCGAACTGGTTTCCTACTTGCCATAACATTGCTTAGGCGAGTCAATGAGCTTCAGGCTCTTCCTATTGTCAAGCCTGATCTCAGAATTTTGGACTTTAGGATGAATCCAGACATAAAACAATTCTTTCTCCCAAAGGTTTCATCAGATTTTCTTAGATCCTAGGATATCATCCTTCCATCTTTCTGCCAGAACGCTAAAAATGAAAAGGAAAGAGCATTTCACACATTAGATGTACGATGAATAGTTTTATTCTATCTCCAACAGACAATCATGGAGATTGGATAACTGTCTAGTATGGTGGTCGTAACAAATGAAAGAAAGCGTCCAGGAGCACGATGGCTACAAGGATCAAGTGTGCCATCTTGGAAGCTTATTGTTGCCAAGATCTTTCTCCTCCGGTCAACTTGAAAGCGCATTCGACCTGAGCAGTGTCTGTCTCCTCGGCTTGAATGGCTGATGGTTCCATCGAGCAGATCTGCAAAGCTGCCACTTTGTCTTCAGTTCATACCTTCACCAAGCACTACCGGCTAAATGTCCTTAAACATACGGATCTTGCCTTCGGAAGGAAAGTCCTTCAAGCTGTGGTCCCTTCCTAAAAAAATGTTTTCTTTGGTATGACTCCTGTGTGCTGTTATGGAGGATGGGAGGAGAAAACAGAATTGGCTTTACCGGTATTTCTCTTTTGGGGAATCCTTCACAACAGAACAAGTAATTCCCTCCCTATTTTTTGTTTTTTTGCATCCTTTCCTCCTTGGAACTTGAAACTTCTTTTTCCAGGGGTCCTTGATAAACACTGGTGATAGGAGGTGGGAGGGGCTATTTAACCTCTTTTGTATTTCCTGCCCCTATTAGGGCCAAGAGGCAATCTCTTGGGTGCTGTTGTGGAGGATTCCCCGAAAGAATTACTGGTAAGTCTAATTCCGTGTTCTCTCCTCTCCACGACAGCAAACCAGGATGGCCAGGAAACACAATTGTCCCTCCTACATCCAATCACCAGTGATTTTTTTCTGTCCCTATGGGGCATGAATCTGTCTCCTGATGCTGTGGCAGGCGAGCAGTCCTCTTGCCAGTAAGACGGGCAGCAGATCGATCGTGCCTAGTTCCTTCCTCCCTCTTGCCACTCTCGTTTGACGTGGACCCCACTGCTCTCCAGCGCCTGCAGGAAAGGGTGAGCAAGTGTCCAGCCAGGGTTCTCCATTAGCTCTCCTGCTTCCTTCCTCTGGATCCAGCATGTCATCTCACTCGCCCAGAAGTGACTTTGGATGCAATCATATTGTCACTAGTGATGAGCGAGCATGCTCGGCGCTGCTCGTTACTCGCACGAGTATCACGGTACTAGAGATGCTCGGCGAGCAGAGTACTGCCGAGATGCTCTGTCTCTTCACTAATTATCGATCTGACGCAAATACACAGCTCCCTTCAGTGCACACAGTGAGCTGGCACTTCAGAGCAACTTGATTGTTAGGGTTCCTCTGGGGGGCACAGCAAGGTGTTGTATGCTGCAATGATTTGAAAAAGCCCCTCCCCGCCCGCCCTTTCCCAGAAACACTCGTTTTAAAGCCGGAAGTCTGTGGGCGGAGCCTGTCACTAATTGACTTGCATTGTGCTCGGTTGAGCACCCAAGCATCTCGAGATGCTCGACCCGAGCATCGAGAACCCGAGCATTTTAATGCTCGCTCATCACTAATTCACTTCTAGGTTTGCGTTTCACTGTAGAACACATGGATTCCTGGAGCTCTCCTTGGCGCCCTGACCAGCTTTGTGGGAGAAGCATTCGGAAGGGGAGGAGTCTCATATTCAGGTTGCTTCTATGCTGGAGCATTGGTCACGAAGTTCTTTAAAAGGAGACACCTTTAGGTAAAGCATATCCTATATGTCCCTTATCTTCCATCAGCTAAGGATGGAAGGTTCTTCTTTTTGCATGGTAGATGCAGAGCCGAGTGCTAAATCAGGCTCAGTAAGTCCTCTTGGCATGTGTTCCTTCTTTTGGTGCAGTGGTATGGTTATTACACTTTCTCCTCTTCAAGAGGGGTAAGGATCTAACACCGAAGGTGAGGTCAAAATCTGCCCGCATGTGTGCAGGCTACAGTATGAAAGCTGTCGTCCTTGTACAAAGACTGTCTTGTGTACGGATAAAATTGAGGATGGAAAACAATTTTTAGAGGTTCCGGACTTGTCTCAGCTACAATCAGCCCCCTAAAAGATATTTTACCACTGAGGACCTAAAGAAACTCCTCTCTGCTGTAAGAAACACCATGAAAGTAGAAAGATAGGTCTGCACAGCCAGATCACGATGAAATGTTTGGCGGTGGTGCATATCTAAAAAAGAAAAAAAAAAACTGGTATTTCTTGTTCACGATAACATCAAGAGTTTAATCTTGGAAGACTGGGTAGTACACCGAAAGACACCTTTAACACCACTGGTGGCTTGAATGGAAGGGTCCTTGTAGATGATTCAATTGCTATACCCTGGCCTAATATTCCCAAGATTGATTGTCCAGATAGCCAAGGTTGCCTAAAAGACAATCCTACCTTTTGAAGAAACTTCACACTCAAAGATCCCATGGGTAGGTAGGAAATTGGATAGCCTCCTAAAGAAATCTTGAGGGTACCGTTACACGAGGCCATATCGCCGCCGATTACATAGGCGACGCAGGGGCATGACCTATCGCCGGCGACAGCGCCGCTGTGTCGCCTAATGTAAAGGGGCGACGTCGGCGTTAAATATCGCCTGAGTGGTTGCCTGGTTTCTCAGCACTGCTCCGAAACCAAGCGAGCACTCTGGGGCGATGTGTACACATCGCACCATGTAACATGCCGATCGGCGATATTACAGGCGATGGGAGCCGTAGGCTCCCATGTTACAGCATCGCCGCTGGGGTTTTTAGACACCCCAGCGGCGGTGTCGGCTGTAACATCACTGGTGCATGTAAACGCGGGGCACCAAAAAACGTGCGTGCCCCCGAGCGTCATCTGCGATATCTCCGGCGATATGGCCTCGTGTAACGGTACCCTAAGAGTCCGCTTCCACCTGTCTCTACTAACATAGCATCCACCTGCGTGGCGAGATCTTTGTTTAGATGGCTGAACCAGTTAGAATTCCATCTACCCAGGGAAGATCTGGCCTCCTAGCAGAGGCCTTGGCAGAGTCTTAGAATCACAGCCGGATCTTTCATGTTGACAAACACAATCAGACGGGCATTGTGGTTAAAATCATGGAGTGGTGACATGACTTCAAACACCAAGCTATGTTCTATCCCCTTCCAGGGTGAATGTGTTTGGCCAATTTGGATCAACTTTTGGAAACCGCAACAGAAAAGAAAGGCCTAGCCAAACCTAAATTGGCTGGAGAGAAGTCCTTTTGTTCCCAACAGTCCCATCGTTCACAGGCCTGTAATCCTTATTACAAGTAAAAAGGAAAAGGCTGCATATGGAGCTACCCCAAAGGGTGTAAATTGATATCAGTTGGGTAAGGGGAGGCTTATCAACTTCCTCCCCCCAGTGGCAGAAGATTAAATAAAGCCACGCAATTCTAAAAATAATCAGGGAAGGAAGGGGTGAGAATTTAATTCTCCCCCTGTCCTCCTCAGCTCATGAAAGTAACTTCCCTTCTCTCTTGGAAGCTACAGAATGTGCTTTGGAAGGAGATTAAAAATTTCTGATCTTTAGGAGCAATTATACCAGTTCCCAAAGAGGAGCTGGGAGAGGGTCATTATTCTAATCTCTTCATAATAAAACGGGAGGGGTGTTCAGGATCAGCTATGTCAGTCCTGTGGTCATTTATTTCTTCTAGATGGCACTGTGGGCTCAGGCTCACACTAGACCTAACCAGTCTCAAATTCTATCCTGCTGGAATGGGGTACCTGGAGGCTTGAACAAGATTTTTACACCAACTCAAGTAAGATCCCCACTGATTGTAGCTTAGACCACAGCCCTTTAAAGAAAGGGCTGCCAAGGTTTCAATTTCCACTGGTGACGGTCTTTACAGACGCCAGCAAAAGAGGATGGGGAGCGGTGGCCTCCCAGGTCTCCTTGCAAGGAACCTGGCCTCAACAGCTAGGCAGTCGTTCCTCGAACTTAAAACAGTTGAAGATTTCAAAGCGACGATATCCCTGATCCAGGGAAAACATGTCAGTCTTCTCTGACAGTATGGTTACAGTGGCTCACCTCCGTTATCTGAGGAGCATAAGACACCGGAACCTAAGAGAAATCTTAACAAGAATTTTCTCTTGGATAGTTTGCCATCTTCTGTACGTATCGGCACTCCACCTGAAAGCTCCAATCAACATACAGCTAGACTTTGTAAGCCAAAAGGATCCTCTCCCGGGAGAATGGTATCTGAAGTCAGAAGTATATCAGATAACTGAGAGATGGGCACATCCAGAAGTCTATTTGTTTGCAAACTACCAAAATTCAAATGCCAAAGGTGGATATTCTTCTCCATCAAGACACGACCAGTGTAGAGCAGTGGATGCTTTAGCTCACCCATGGAGTTTCAAGCTAGTCTGATTTTTCCATTATTTCCCATACTAGTAAAATCAATCCAGATAGCTGGATAGAAAGTGTGCACAACGCTTAGTCGTCAGTCTCTCTCCCCCCCCCCCCCCCCCCCCCCCACTGGACAAAGGAGTTGGTTTGGAAATCTGAACATGATGCAAGCAGAAGAGCCAGTAATCCTTCCCCTAGTTCAGGACTTTCTACATAAAAATCCAATCCTCAATCTGGCTCCAGAATAGCATTCACCTACCTACCAGCTTGGCCACTGAGGCCGAAATTTTAAAAACAGTGTTTGTAGGATAAGTTATCAAGACTCTTCAAATAGTAGAAAGCCTTCAATAAATGTGATATACAAGATCTTTCATACTTGTGTAGATTTGGTGTCATCTCTCTCCTCCAGATCAGTTTCACCTTCAACATAGGTAGAATCCTGAAAATTTTGCAATGTGGCTTTAGGGAAAGGACTGAAGCCTCTAGTACCCCTAAGGTTCAAGTTTCAGCTCTTGGTTTATATTTAGATCAAGATTTAGCAAACCACTAATGGATTAGAAGATTGGCAGCATCTCAAATTTGTCCAAGAAAATAATTAGTTTCTCCCATGGGAGCTAAATGTTCTGAGGGTGTTAACCATGGCCTCCTTTGAGCCTCTACATCTGTCGTTGAGTACACTCTCCTGGAAAACTGCTTTTCAGATAGCCATAATATCGGCAAGAAGGGTCAGCAAATTATAGGCTGCATCCATCTTAGAGTACTGGATGATAGAATTATACTCTGGTAAGAAAGATTGACCTAACCAAAAGTTTCATCAGAGTTCCATTTAATTCTCCCATCCTTGTGTCAAAACCCAAAGAATGAGAGAGAATTCCATGCACAGGACGTACACAGAACCATTCTTCACTATCTTCAACAAACATGAGTAGTGGAGAACAGACAATCTGTGTACAATACGGTGGATGAAATAAGAGTAAGAAAGCATCCAGGAGCTCTATGGTCTATTGGATATAGGAGTCCATCTCGGAAGCTTACAGCGGGCAAGATGTATCCCCTCCAGAGTCCTTGAGCGAATTCAACCAGAGCCGTGTTTGTCTCCTGGGCTGAGAAGACAATGTTTCACTAGAGTAGAGCTACAAAGCGGCCGCCTGATCCTCAGTCCACATTTTTATGAAGCATTATAGACTAGATCTAACATGTAATGGAAATCTAGCTTTTGTAAGAAAACTCCTTCAAACGATAGTCCCTCTAACTTATTTGCCTTTTGGTATTACTCCAGGTGTGCTGTCATGGAGGGCGAGCAGAGAAAACAGAAATACTTACTGGTAACTGTCTTTCTATGACCATGATGGCACGAGTAATTTCCCACCCATGTTGTTTTTTTTTTTTTTCTATTTTATGGTTATTTACCACTGTTCCTTGGTGTAAGTAATCTTGGGCGCATTCATTGCATTGGTCCTTGAAAAACACTGGTGATGGATGAGAGGGACAATTTACCATCTTTGTGTTTCCTGTCCCCAGATGTGCTGTCGTGGACGGTTTATAGAGCGAGAATTTCCGGTAAGTCTAATTCTGGATTTTTTTGCCATTTCACCGCACTTGAAAATTTTCTTCCCTGTTTCCTGTACACTATATAGTAAAATGTATGATGTCATTCAAAAGTACAACTTGACTCCCAAAAAACAAGCCCACTTGTCCATACTGATGGAAAAATAAAAAGGTTAAGGCTCTTGGAAGAAAAGTCCAAAAAAACTGAAATTCACCAGGTAGTTTAAGGGGTTGTTGTTGAGAAGGTATATTTATTGCTTGACATTCTTGAGTTTGACCAACGTAAGCGATTTTTGGTGGTGAAGACAGATTGATGAAGAGCAGGTCTGATTGGGCTCATTGCACACCATGTTAAATTATTTACCATGTTTTGCTGAGTTTGGATTCACCCCTAATACGCTTATGCTTATTTGTATGCATCTTCAGTAGTTGACTTCTTTGGTCTGGCACATGAGCTTCCTCCAAAACCAGCACCATTTGTACTGTTGTGTGAGTGTCTATACAGTCTTACCATTGGTTTCAGTAAAAAAAAAAAAACGTAAAGCATGTTCCCTTTATTGGCATAATGATCAACCCATGGCTTCATTATGCTGTAAAATAAAATGTCACTTTTAATTATGGCATTTCCCCTTTGCTTTTTTTTTTTTTTTTTTTTTTTAAGCATGTAGGGGGACGCCTGCTCATGAAAAATGAAATGAAAAAGGAAGAAAGCAGAGGTAGTGTTTTTAAAGAGAAATGTGAAAAAGGGAACAGTGACGCGTGGAGTAACAGTTGTTATAAGCATTCTGTGTTTAGACATTTATCGCATATCTCGGGTATATGCAATAAATGTTTTCTATGTTCAGAACTCGCTTTAGGATCTGGATCTGTCTCCAGAACAAGGATCGTGTGTGGGTGTGTGTTTGCAGAAACAAAACAGTAGGTAGGTTATCTTAGCAACTCCCATATAATTGGAGAGATCTGCTCGCTTGTTTAGCCTGTTCGTCAATTCATTTCCTGCCTATAAGGGGTGGCTACCTAAGTAAGCAGGCTAGGAGACCCTCACCCTGGAGATCAATGCAGTTTAGATGTCAGAGGTGGGACCACACCTTTGTCCAGTTTGACATATCCTATGGATATAAAATGAGACCAAATTAGCTTTTCAACCCTTGTAAGACCTATGACGTATAGGTACTTGAGAAATATCAGCTAATCCACATACTTGTATCTGCTCAGTATTAACCCCTTAATGACCTAGGACATAAGTCCTAGGTCGCCTCCCTCCCTTTGATGCAAACTTGCATGCTGAGCTCACATCCTTCTCTGCACAAGCCATGTAATCTGATCAGCTGACAAGTGCAGGTAACAAATGTAGGTAGATCTGAGATCTACACACTTTTGTTAACGCCTTAGAAACTCTTGACAGCGCAATCTAAGACAGTCATTGGCAACTCTGTTATGCGATCATGGGTGCTGATGTGGTGCCATGACAGCCAGGGGTCAGATGAGGACTTCTGTTGCTATCATAACTCACCTCAGGTGGATGTCTGGCAAGCGCTTCCATTCACGTTCTCAATTGGAGTCGTGCTGATGGAAGGTATGGCTCCATACTGCAGAAGCTATTGGACACTGCAGTGTTGAACACCCTAAGGGGCCATGTAAGAGTTTTTTTTTTTTTTTTTTTTAAATAAAACCTAAGTAAAAAATAACCCCCCTTTTGCTCCATTGAAATGAAAGGTATTTAAAAAAAAAAAAAAAAACTGCATATGGAACAATTTGGTATCGCTGAATTCAGAAATGCCCAATCAAAATATCGAATCATCTGGTCGGTAAGTAGTGTAACGGAAGAAGAAAAGGCAAAATTACGAGTTTTTCTTTTTGGTCTTTCCGGGGCTGGGGGGCGGTTATACAAACTCCTGAATTATTTTCCACCACTCAGATAAAAGTATACGTGTGATATCTAGAAACTGATACCGACACATCAGTTTTACAATATACTGAACACAATGTCACCGCACTTGGAATTTCTTTCCATTTTTCAGTACACTATATGGTAAAATGGTGTTACTCAAAAGTGCAGCTCATCCTGCTAAATCCCTGATAGTTCTATTTTGAAAATAAAGTTATGGAACTGGAAGAAGGTAAGGTCATAAAGGTTAAACATCATTATTTTGGAGAAAACATAATTTTTAACATCCACATTTGTTTTTAATGTCCTGTGAAGTGCCTAATGGATACAGAATTCACCTTTTAGATTAATTCCATTAGGGGTCTTATATCTTAGATGGGATCACTCTCATTTCTTTGGGGACACTTGTGGGGGGGTTTCTTCTGTTCTGGCACTTCAGGAATTCTGCAAATGTGATACGGTGTCCACAAACTATTCCAATAAAATTTGTGCTCCAAAAATCAAATGGTCTTCCCTTCTGAGCCCTGCCATGTTCCCAAACAGCAAGTTCACTTAAAGGAGTTTTTCCTCAGAACAGTTTAATTAAGTTCAATTTAATCAATAGCTCTTGGAATAATAATTCTCACAATTTGATGTGATTACCTCAGCATAGGGATAGTTTTTTAATCTTGTATATGTACCCCTGCTATATACTGTGTAATGGATGTGTCTGACCGTACAGTGACATGGTCTGATCATACCACATCTCCTGTACTGAGATCTTATGTATGTGTCTGTGGTTTATACTGTTGTAATGGATGTGTCTGCCCATACCAGGTACATGGTCTGATCATACTACATTTCCTGGGCAGGGGAGGATGAAATGACCATACAGGTAATACAGCACGTGATCACAAAATTCTTTCTTTGAGATAAAACATTCATTACAAACCGGGAATTAAATATTTTACCTCACAAAAAGAATCAGCTGTGATCAACTGGTGTAATGGTACCGTCACACGTCACAATATCGCAGATACGACCTGTTTTAGAGGCGTGGCTACTATGTCCAAACGATATCGTAGGGTGTGACTCCTAGATACGACGATAATGCGTCTTATCGCTCATCGCAGATTTGAGAACATGTTCTCAAATGCCGATTTTTCGACCGTACAATCTGCTGCATCGTGCTGTGACACCGTGCAAACTATCTCATTAACTATTTCGCCTATTGCTGACACTGGCAGGCCTCGATCGGCACATTGTGTGCTGGATCGCTGGCGTGTTGCCAAATGTGAAATCGTTAACGAGATCTATGCTTGACACCGCACAAGCGATAATCGATATCATGTGACTTTCCAGCCAATATCGTGATTGAATTGAAGCGTGTGACGGTACCATAATGTCCATCTTCTTGTGGCACCCCTGCAGGGATTGCCACAGGACCCACTGGTGCAGGGAAGGATGTACACTTTGGCACACAACACTTTACACCCCAGGCCTGAAGAGGGAGCTCCACTTGCTGCCTTAAGCAAGATTCCCTATAAAGATCCAGGCCTGGAGGGAGGAGTCAGTCAGTCAGAGTTGACAGCAGTCATTCGGTGAGTGCCAGTTGAGGAGTCAAGAAGGAGGTAGAGCTGGTTGCTGGGACCAAGTCAGGCCCAGAAACAGAAAAGGGCTGTGTAGTACCCTAGAAAGGGACGGAGGCAAGTGGAAAGTTAGAAAATTCTAGAAAGAGGGAACAGAAATAATTGCCCTTTAGCCCACCCAGACACCGGAGTCTGAAGCTGCTGTTGATCCAGTCATAGAGAAAGCCCGGACAGACAAGAGGATTTAATCCCCCTGAAGCTCAGGAAACAAAGACCCGAAACCTGACCAAACATAGGATCAGGGAACCAAAGAAAGGAGTAGGGATCCCCACAGAAGGGTCCTCCTCATCGGTTGTGGCGTATCATCCTGAGAGAGGAAGAGAAAGCGGCTGGTTCAGCTCGAGCCAGAACTTTCCCAAATCACCAGATACACACAGAGAGGAGGCTTCATAACTTTCAAAGAGGGATGTTCCAAACTGCACCGGCCACCTGGTTACCCTCCTGGACCGTACCTGCTACCCGCCATCAGTAAAAAAAAAAAAGGTACTGAAATGGAGACTATAGTTTTGTGTGTGTGTGTGTGTGTGTGTGTGTGTCCGCCTGATTCACCACCACCGCCTCGAGAACTTACACAGAGCCGAGGACTACTACTCCCCTCATCCGCCCCACTGCCCTGAGGTAAAGCTCCGCCTGTGGGGAGCTGTACTACCCAAAGCTGAATCGCCATCACCTCAGCGGCCAGCTGCAGTGCTGGTAACTACATTACCAGGTACCACAGGTGGCGTCACGTATAATAATCCCCCATCCCAAATAGTTTTCCCCTCACCCACTGAGTGTCCCAGGACCCGACCAGCTGTGATCCCCACTGAAGTGGCAACCTGTCCCGCTATCAGAGTACCCACTACCCTGTTAACTGACTCATTCTCTTTTGCTTTCCCCCCTGCCTAGAAGAACCTTTATACAGTACACAGCAGAGACCACTATATAAGATTATCTCAGCACAGGAACATTCTTTTTAACACATTCAGTTGTGGAAAGTATTAATTTTAATCCATAGATCTAGGAATAACATTCATGGAAAAACCTCTTTAAGAGTTATTTCTGCACTTGGAAAAAAGAAATGCATAATTGTGAATTTATTTTTTGATGTAACACCTTGTGAACATTTGGGTCTAAAGAACCATATTTTTTTGGAATTATATACTTTTCCCCCCAACCTTTGGGGAAAGTGTGGCTATGCTGCTAAGAGCGGTCTCTGGAGGCTGGAGCAGGCAGCAGCTGTGTCTGGTGACCATGTGGGCCCGCTGTTTATGCTAATGTAATATGCACTGCAATTCCCCCCACCCATCACCTCTCAGCACTGAAGCCGGTGCTGAGGTTGGCGGGGCGAGAGGTGAATATTAAAGTATATTTTAAATCTACAAAGAGTGCACATTAAGATAATTTCTTTATTAGTTATTACTAAAATCAGTCAGTGGTGTGTGTATACCTTACACCTGTATCTGGTAAAATAGCTGAACAGTTGTGGAGGCAGACCCCTATATTTCTATCCTTATCCTGCCAACTGTCCCTGCCTGGCTACGGAGATTTAAACACATAACTTGTCTGGTGTCCCCGTTCCTCGGCGGCTCACCCTAGTGTCCCTATATCTTCACTAGGGGTGTTTGCTACCGGCAGGGTTCCTATGCTTTTCAATGTGTTAAACTAAATGAGAGCCTGGGTCGACCCCCAGTGCCCTCCCTGCGTGTGCGCGTGCTTAGTTTTGGTATCTGAAGTTGGAGGAGTGCTGTCCTAGGTATGTGATTGTACCCAAGGGGGACACTACCATATTAAGACCAATCCTACGTGATTCAATGGCACACATTTCAATAAATTATGTGCAATTAGAGGAGAGTATCAATCACTCCAGATCTCACCCCTTACTGTGACATCTGACTGGTCTCAAATATAGTGTACCCACTATCATATAGTTCTCCCCTCCTTCTATGAGCATATAATTGATTTTACTGATGTATATAGATGTTATGCCAGTCCCAGTCTTAGTCATACGACCTCTGTCGACTTGTTTCTGCCCGCCAATACTGCTGGGCGTACTCAGGAGTGACAATTAACTATTAAATTCCATGGTGCTTAAAGGTCCCGTCACACACAACGACGCATCAGCGATCCTGACAGCAATAACCACCTGCTGGGATCGCTGGAGCGTCGATACCTGGTCGCTGGGGAACTGTCAAACAGATCTCCCCAGCGATCAGGGACCTGGGAGGCACCTCCCACATCGTTGGAAGCGATGTTACCAGCGTCCTCCCTGCTTAGCTCAGCCTGAAGCTGGTAACTATGATAAACAGCAGGTATCTAGGCAGCCCGCGCTGCCTAGATACCCGCTGTTTATCATAGTTCCCATCATCCTCCCTGCTTAGCGCTGGTAATCATGGTGAACACCGGTTATCTAGGCAGCGCACACTGCCTAGATACCCGATGTTTACCATGGTTACCAGCCTGTGAGATCGCTGGTTGTTGGTCTTTCGCTGTCACACGCAGCGATGCGTGCTGACCAGCGGGAGACCCAACGACCAAAAAATAGTCCTGAACCCTTTGCAGCGATCAGCAAACTCACAGCAGGGGCCTGATCCCTGCTTGATGTCACACACAGCGACATCGCTGGAGACATCGTTGTAACATCAGTTACAACGATCTCACTAACGATCTCGTTATGTGTGACTGGGGCTTTACTTTAGGAACAGGAGAACAAGGACAAGTACAGTATGTTAGGACAATCAAGTCATGCAGGTACAGGAGGAGAGGGGACCCTGTCTGCGAGGGCTCATAGTCTGAAGGATGGGTGAGGATACAGTAGCTGAGCATGCGGTGGTGCATTGCCCAGCCGTGCCTTAAGGGACAAATTATGGTAAAAATTTAAAATCAAAGTTTTTAAGAATAAAGTCCAATGTGGTTGTGTTGACAGAAATGTTAAGTGGAGGGCATCAAGTACAGCAGAATGTTTTAGTTTAGATAATTTTCCTTGTAGTTACTGTAGTTTATGGAATTGTACAAACAGTTTGAACACTTTCCTTTGTCATTTGTTAAATTGATTTTTAATTTTTTTTTATTAATTTAATTATTTGCAATGGTTTATTGATTCAG
Source organism: Allobates femoralis (assembly GCA_033576535.1). Lineage (NCBI taxonomy): Eukaryota > Metazoa > Chordata > Amphibia > Anura > Aromobatidae > Allobates > Allobates femoralis. Next base: position 466,643,222 of record JARQOC010000005.1, read on the forward strand.
CCAGTCACTGGACTGGACACACTCTTAGAGAAATATCCTATAGTGCAGGGGTCCCCCAACCTTTTTTGCTCCGGGGACCGGCGTCAAGCAAGATAATTTCTCCGAGGCCCGACGGGGGGTGTTACAGGGGGCGGGGCTTTGACCATATGGGGTGGGGCATGTAGAAGGGGTGGGGTTTAGTATCCTGTTTCCCCGAAAGATGCATTACATCTTATTTGCGGGGAATCTCTTATTTCTCTATCCCCTTGCAGCCCCAGCCTCCTTTTTCAGCCCCCAGCCCACCTCCTCTTTCAGCCACAATCTGACACTCACACAGACATACTTCGTTCACCGGTCGTGTCCCCCCCCCCCCCCAGCACCTGCTGCATCTCGGCCTCTTCTTTTCCTCAGAGAAGCCATCAGCCAATCACAGTGCAAAAGCCACTAGCCAATCAGGGCCCGGCTGCTGCACCGTGATTGGCTGATGGCTTCTCCTGTAGTTCTTTCCCTCAGCTATATGAATAGAAGAGGAAATGTAATGAATGATGCAGGGGGCGGTGACATCACTCCGGGAGCCGCCGCAGAGCACACTGTGTAGTGCTGGTCTGCGGCGGTGCGGACCGGTACTGGGCCGCGGACCGGTGGTTGGGGACCCCTGCTATAGTGCATGTGTTCACTTTGGCTGGAATGTATCTGATAAAATAATTAGTTGTAGTGTTACATCACTAAATTGCAATATTAGTAATAATCAGATCCAATAAAAAATAACCAAACTTTCTATTTTATAGAAGTCTTATCAATCCTTCTGCTTTCAAAGAGAATATTTTATTTTTCTACAAAATTTAACTTGATGCCTTTTTTTGTTTTTCTTTAAAGGACAGAAGAATGAATCAGTATAGAAGAAGGCCTTTTATGAAGCCAAATTTTGAGCACAAGTGTTAAACTCCAGTTTTGTAAATGTTACGTTCAATGTTCTGTTCATAACGGTTTTTTTTTAAGTTATCTATTTATGTAAGTGTATTGATTGTACCAGACGTGACAGGCTGTCTATACAGCCCAGGCACCATTCACACCTTAGTTTGCTGTTTTGAACTAGTACATAAAAGTTGGCACTTATAGAATGGTCACATTAGAGCCACCAATATTAAGCACTAATAGTATTTTGGGATTGAATGATAGAGCCTATGTTGCACATAAAGGGATTTTGCCATTAACAACTATATGTTTTAATTAAAATATCTTAGAATAAAAATAAGTTCTACTATTGGATGAGTTAAAAAAAAAGTTCCTGTCGAGATATTCTTATAAAAGTGCCCCTGTGTAATATTGTATGTATCTGACCATGCAGGAACAGGTCAGATATACCACAGCTCTTGGGCAGGGAGGAAGTGAAAGAACCATCACAACCAGGGATCACAGCTGATTTTTTTTTTTTTTTTTTTTTTTTCTGTGATGTAAAACATGTTTAACAGGCAATGAAATGTTTTACATCACAGAAAAAATTTTGAAATCTCCGGCTGTGATGTTTGCATACTCTCTTTTACAGCCACCCCTGCCCAGGAGCTGTGGTATATCTGACCTGTCCCTGCATGGTCGGACACCTACATTACATAGGGGCACATTTACAAAAGAAATACCTCAGGACAGGAAGTTTTGGTTTGTTTTTTTTTTTTGTTTGTTTTTTTTTTTTTTTTGTTAACACATCCAATTGTGAAACTTTATTTTTATTCTAGGCTCTATTAAATATAATGTACAATTGTTCGTGACCTAACCCCCTTTAAATCACCCATTCTTTATGATCACACATTGCATTGTAGGTTACCACAATATTTGTTCACGGTTTTTTCACATAGATTAAAAAAATGTTTTGTTTTTTCTTTTACCCACTGAACTGCTGTTTTGAAAAAATATGTTTGCACTATATAAAAATGTAGTATTTTTGGTAAACTTACTCCATCGATTTGCCCCACGTGACACTCCCTACTCTTGTGCACTTAGTCATATTCCGGTACAGTCTTACACCTTTTAGAATTTGTAAAAGATATTACCCCTCTTTTATTCAGTTTTATATACCTTACTGGTGCCCTGTTGGTATCCAGACTGTTACATTGCACTACTAATTCTCCAAACGGATTCTCCAGATCTGCTTTAGTAAATGTTTTATTTTATTTTTATTGTAACCTCGAGCGAACAATACAAAAAAAATTTAAAGTAAACTGGAGCATAATTTTCAATAACACTGATGTTCTTGTTCTTTCTAGAAATGTATGCACAAATTGACAAGCGGATGTTATTGGTTGGGGGTGTGTCCTTACATATGGTCACACCTTCCAATCAGTGCTGCCAGTGGCAGACAATGGACACACCTCTTTGTTAAAAAGATTGGTAACATCTAGCTGTCAATTTCTTTCTAATTTTTTTTTTTTTTTTTTTTTTTTAAGTGTGGCACAGCATTAATTCATAACAAAATGAGCTCCACAATGTATCCAAGAAATTCCTAAAAGTCCCATGTTGGGAGCTAAGAGGCGTCTTTCTGGCCACCATTCCAGCACACTTACAGTATGATAATGCTATAGCTGCCTTGTGGTTGCCATGAGAAATGTCCAGTCAACAGATTGGATTAGTAGTGGAATATTTAACCCTTTCTAAATCTGTTAAACTAGTTTTACAGTTGGCACAGATTTATTATTTTACCAGAAAGCATGTAGGGTTTTTAAAATTGGTTTTAGAACAAGAAAAGTTGTAGTTAAAATTCCCATAGTAATCCTCTGTTTAGATAAGCAACTACTAAACCGTTACCAGGGTTTTGCACCTCCAATGAAATTATTGATCAGGACTACAAAAACAGGTCTATTACATGTTTTTTATCTTGAACCCATACTATCTACTATCTGTGTCCAGTGGCTAGATCTCAAATTGCAGCTCAGATCCATAGACATGTATAGAACTGAACTGGACCATTCACAATTATCCTAGACAACCCCCTTAAAAATAAATGTTATACTGAAATAGAGATTTTTCATTTAGAGAGTTTGTCAAACTCAAATGAAGCCACTTACACATTTATATGTTACACCTATTTCACTAATTTCATTTTATAGAAAAATGTTTCTTTACACACATGTAAATAAGGGGGGGTCCTTGGTGCACCTATGGCATGGCCATAAACTCCCCCCTCCAATTTACTTCCTTGGCCCTGCATGCACTAACCACATGGTCCTGATGGCCATAAACTCCGCCCTCCAATTTCCTTCCTTGGCTCTGCATGCACTAACCACATGGTCCTGAATCGCAGTGTCAGTGCATTCTCATCCACCTCACCTCTCTGCATTGGCTGCTTACTACAGCAATGCTCAAAGCAAGTATTGTCAAACAGGGGAGGTGTGGAGGATTGTAATGCTGGTACAGAGGGCAGATCGATTTGTGTAGGGCTAAGATTTTTGTATAAATGTACGAGAAGTTTAATTTGAGTCTTCCATGTGACACTTTAATACCGTATTTGCTACTTTTCTGGCTCTCATACATGAGACCATATATGTGGATGAGGCTCTTACTGTAGGTCATATGTGGCATATGCATGAGAACTTGTGAAACTTGCTTAACGTGGGCTAAAGCGGGCTTCTCAGCAGAAGACCCTGTAAGAAGCATAGTTGGGGATCTGTGATCGATGTGAGGGTAGTCATCCACAGCAGTCCCGTCTTTGACAGCCAAAGCAGCTGCCAAATAGAGTATAGCAGAAATGTGTGCAAATTGTTTGTAAGCCAAAACACATTTCCCTATAATCTTGACAGCGTCTGCGCCTGTTAGAACTTGGCCGCACCTGAAGCTGCACACTATCCAAACGTTGCTTGTGGCTCATCCTCGAAATTTAGAATGTTTTTAGTTCTAGACAATCTTTTCTGACACTTTCTTCTTGTAGAAAATGAATGCCTTTTAAATTATGTAAATATAATCCCTCAATATTTGGTGGTTGTGCAGCCAGAACCAGAAGGTGTTGTATACATGAATCCAGGGCTTGCGTTTAGACCACAGTGATCCACATAATAGTTACATTAGCTATTAAAATGGTAACTATCATGAAACATCAGTTTAACTGTATTGAGGGCAGCATTAAGTATTACTATTGTAAATGGGTATGGAATGGGTATATGGAAGTTGTCCTCAGTATGCTCATGATGCTACTGCAAACAGTTATTAAAATATTTTAGTGTTTGTTTTCTCATTTCTACTGGGAATCCTATTTGTTACCCCAAACTGTTCTGTATGTTAAGAAGTACACTAAATATAGAATTTTATGGAGGAGAATATTGAAAAAGCAGGTGGGGGTAGCTATTTCCTTTTAAATGTGGTTTTGAAGATTTCACACTTTGGTCTCACAGTACTTACTCAGCATTCCTGTTTATTTCTACTTCAATATTTTACTTTTTTTATCTGTATACAATTTCAGAGTCAAAAGCAAGAATATATTCATAATTCTAGTTGGTGTTTGCTTAACGTTAGTGTTGATGATAAACTTTCTACGTATACACTAAAGTCAAGTGTTTGTCATTTCTGTGGCATGTAAGTCTTTTATGAAAACCAAATTGTAAAGACTGGGCACTACTGGGATTTTGTATTGGGAGCTTCCCCGTGTATCAGTCGTCTTAAAGGGAAGGTGCCGCGTTTTTATATAATTTAATATAAATAAAAATGTTCAATTCCTTATTGTTAGAAGATATTTTCAAGTGCCCAGTATTTATAGTTTATTTTTTATTAACTTTTTTTGCTGCCAATGGGGGCTGCCATCTTGCTTTCCAGAAGTGTAAGAGTTACTACAGGGACACTTACACTCCTGCAAACATGGCAGCCCTGGACATAGACTTCAGCAGTCGGATGCCGACCCTATCTGTAACATTGTAGCCAAATTAGCTGTGAACTGGGCACGCCTCTGTGGGCTGCCCAATTCACAGATGTAGGTGTGGTTAGGTGCCATTTCATTGTGGCCCACGGCTTCACTGCTGAGGACCTGTAACTGGAAGCTTTTTACTTCCTGTATTATACATACTATGGGGGCGACAGTCGGCACATTCTGGAGCAGCTTGGACCTGAGGAAAAGAGCTGCCAGCAGTGGAGAAGAGAGCAGCTGCGAGGCCAGGACTGAGGAGACTAAACAGTGCAGATGTGAGGGTCTATATCTTTACTGCACAGGCAATGGAAAATGGGAGAATATGAAAGCAAAGCTGGGGGAGGGGAGTATTGTGGATGTGCACAGAGAGGAGTACAATACATGGATGCTGCAGTGAGAGAAGCATAGCACAAGGGAGCAGAGCCCAGCTGGGGTGAGGGAAACCTAGTACAAGGGCTCTGCTCCCTTGTAATATGCTTCCCTCACACCAGCTGGGCTCTGCTCCCTTGTACTACGGTATGCTTCTCTCACACCAGCTGGGATGAGGGAAACATAGTACAAGGGAGCAGAGCCCAGCTGGGGTGAGGGAAACATATTACAAGGGAGCAGAGCCCAGCTGGGATGAGGGAAAAATAGTACAAGGGAGCAGAGCCCAGCTGGGGTGAGGGAAAAATAGTACAAGGGAGCAGAGCCCAGCTGGGGTGAGGGGAGTATAGTACAAGGGAGCAGAGCCCAGCTGGGGTGAGGGGAGTATAGTACAAGGGAGCAGAGCCCAGCTGGTGTGAGGGGAGTATAGTACAAGGGAGCAGAGCCCAGCTGGGATGAGGGAAGCATAGTACAAGGGAGCAGAGCCCAGCTGAGGTGAGGGAAACATAGTACAAGGGAGCAGAGCCCAGCTGGGGTGAGGGAAACATAGTACAAGGGAGCAGAGCCCAGCTGAGGTGAGGGAAACATAGTACAAGGGAGCAGAGCCCAGCTGGGATGAGGGAAACATAGTACAAGGGAGCAGAGCCCAGCTGGGATGAGGGAAACATAGTACAAGGGAGCAGAGCCCAGCTGGGATGAGGGAAACATAGTACAAGGGAGCAGAGCCCAGCTGGGATGAGGGAAACATAGTACAAGAGAGCAGAGCCCAGCTGGGGTGAGGGGCGTATAGTACAAGAGAGCAGAGCCCAGCTGGTGTGAGGGGAGTATAGTACAAGGGAGCAGAGCCCAGCTGGTGTGAGGGAAACATAGTACAAGGCGATGCTATCACCGCTTCCCGCCGGCCTGCAGTGATCAGGCGACAGGAGTGTGATCATCACACTGTGCTCTGATCATGCAGGGAGAGAGAAGACACGCTGGAGGAGAGCAGACATTAGAAGGGACACTAAGGGGGACAGAGAGAGCGAGACACGCAGGGGGAGAGAAAGAGTGACATGCTGGGGCAGAGAGAGAGAGACACCCGCAGGGGGACAGCAGACATAAGAAAGAATACACACATGGGGGGGAGACAGCCATGAGGGAAGAGACATGCAGGGAGAGAGAGACATGGGAACAGACATGCAGGGGGAGAGAGCACACATGGGGAGAGAGACCAGGCATAGCGGGAGAGACACCAGGCACAGGGGATGAGCACACATGGGGAGAGAGACCGGGCACAGGGGATGAGCACACATGGGGAGAGAGACCGGGCACCGGGGATGAGCACACATGGGGAGAGAGACCGGGCATCGGGGATGAGCACACATGGGGAGAGAGACCGGGCACCGGGGATGAGCACACATGTGGAGAGAGACCGGGCACAGGGGATGAGCACACATGGGGAGAGAGACCGGGCACCGGGGATGAGCACACATGGGGAGAGAGACCGGGCACCGGGGATGAGCACACATGGGGAGAGAGACCAGGCATAGCGGGGTGGAGACAGCACAAATGGGGAGAGAGACAGTCACCTCCAGAACTGCGCTCACTATTCTGCTGCTACATCATGTCTTATCCTCCAGAGCTGCGGTCAGTATTCTGTGACCTCATGTAATAGAATAGTGACTTCCGCTCTGAAGGTGACTGGAGAATAAGACATCGTCTCTTATCCTCCAGTCACCTCTAGAGCTGCAACAACTTTACTGTTGTTACACTGTGTCTTATCCTCCAGTCACCTCCAGAGCTGCGGTCAGTATTCTGTGACCTCATGTAATAGAATAGTGACTTCCGCTCTGAAGGTGACTGGAGAATAAGACATCGTCTCTTATCCTCCAGTCACCTCTAGAGCTGCAACAACCTTTCTGCTGTTACATCATGTCTTATCCTCCAGTGACCTCCAGAGCTGCAGTCACTATTCTGCTGTTACATTGTCTTATCCTCCAGTCACCTCCAGAGCTGAAACAACTTTTCTGCTGTTACATCGTGTCTTATCCTCCAGAGCTGCAGTCAGTATTCTGTGACCTCGTGTAACAGAATAGTGACTGCCGCTCTGAAGGTGACTGGAGAATAAGACATCGTCTCTTATCCTCCAGTCACCTCTAGAGCTGCAACAACCTTTCTGCTGTTACATCGTGTCTTATCCTCCAGAGCTGCAGTCACTATTCTGCTGTTACATTGTCTTATCCTCCAGTCACTTCCAGAACTGAAACAACTTTTCTGCTGTTACATCGTGTCTTATCCTCCAGTCACCTCCAGAGCTGCAGTCACTATTCTGCTGTTACATGTCACTGGTACCTAATGGATAACATGAGATGTCACATGACTGGCGACCCTTTATATTTGCATCAACAGTGAAAATACAAATTACTGAATAAAGCTGAAACATTTACATTTATTATATACAAAATAAATAGTAAAAACACAAGGACAATATTCAGTCCAGGCCTGGGCCACAGAGCTGACACTCTAATATCAGACCTCAGTGTCCACTCTGTACCCTATATTCCTGTATATCCAGGCCTGGGCTGCAGAGCTGACGCTCTAATATCAGACTTCAGGGTCCACTCTATACTGTATATGCAGGCCTGGGCTGCAGAGCTGACACTCTAATATCAGACCTTGCTGCGTAAGGATCTGCATGTAGTTGTGTGTTGGTATCACCCTGTGTCTTCAACAAAATGGCTCCTCACTGTGATTGACCCCAAATGTCATTGTCTTTTATCTATTTGTTAACACCCAGAAAGGGAGGGGGGCAGGAGACATCACACTCATTGAGCAAATCCAGCCCAGATTTTCAGCAGTCGTAATGCATGCCTGCTGTACACTAGGTTTTCATGCCAAATTTTCAGCAGCTGCTCCCCCTAGTGTTTCGAAGTGGAACATATCAAACTTTTTATATTATTTTTCATATTTTACTCCATAAAAACAACATGACAATATTGTAAAAACAAATCAAAACATTAATACTTTACATTTTTGCAATTGTTGAATTTTTTTTTTTTTTGGTGGCACCTTCCCTTTAAATGAGACAGCTATGCGCCTGGGTGTGCTCAGTGTATGTTAAATAAAACAGTCCAGAAAAAAGAGGCTGGCACCCATTTGGTGCTGCTTAGGAATTTATTCCCTTTTCAGGGTTCAGTCAGGATTCCATACGGTAAAATGGAGGGAGGGGGGAGACGTGGAGGGATGCCGGACAACGGCCCTTTTCATGCCCTGAATGGCACTTCTGCTGGTCTGTTGTAATCACATTCATGCTCCCCCAACCATGGGTATCATGAATCAGTTAGTGGGGTTGCGTTATTAAAGTCATTTGTTTTTTACTGCAGCATTTTAACAAAAAAAATTCTTTGCACCAAAAATTTTTATTAACCTCTTAAGGACCCATGTAAGGGTACATCCCTTGTCTTTGATGTGAGCTCCGGCACGGAGCTCACATTTCCCTGACATCTCAGCCGGCCTTCACATGGCCCAGGGTCCTGCTGTGACCCCGAAAGCTTTCCGGGTTTACTTCTTGTTAGTGGTTGACAAGCGCTGCAACCACTCAGTGATCATTAGTGCCATGTCCTGATGTGCTGCAGCTCATCAGGACATTGCACAAGCAATCGGCCACTACAGCACTGTGGCACCTTATGGAGCAGTGTAAGATAAGGAATTAAATAAGTTTTTAAAAAATATGAAAAACAAAAGTTCAAATCACCCCCTTTTCTCAATTGCCTCATTGAGGGGCAAAGGAGCAACTTGGACTGCGATGTCTGAAGCGATGCCGCGTCAGCGTCCTATATCGCAGCCTGGCTGTCACATGGGAAGATGTTGCCGGTGACGTCACTGCGATGTGGGCGCAGCCATCGCTCGCTGGGAACAACCCAGCAAGCAATCCGCAGCAGTGGTGCAGAGTAGGCTGTATTGCCGCCAACATCGCTATTGCGGTGTCACACTGCGCAATACAGCCTAATCGCTGGGGTCAGATTGCCAGGTTTATGAACATATTCATAAACCTGGCAACTAGCGATTTATCGCAGTTGCATCATGCTGTCAAACAGCACAATGCACTTGCGATATCGCTAGCAACATCGCTGAACACGTGACTTTTCAGCGATGTGGCAAGCAATATTGACGTGTGTGACAGCCCCTTAAGTGAATATAAAATTAGATTAACTCCCTTTCCAATTATTTTTTTTAATATATATTTTTATCCCTCTGGATGAAGATCTGACTGGGCGACAGTTCCCTAGGGCGCTGCTCTCCACCAACAGATGGGGATCCATCTTATTTTTACTATATATTCTTTTTAACATTTTTTTCATGTAGGTGTGAGATGGTCTCCTCCAGAACACAGATTTCCCACAGCAATCAGAAGGGCACACGGAGTGTCACCTCCCCGTATCCCCCTTTGCACCTTTAACCCCTTCCAGACCCTTGGCCCACCCCCTGGGCCATGGAATGATCGGGCTCCTGCAGGTCGAGTGAGGGTGTCACTGACCTGTCACTCGGCCTGCAGGTACATGGGGAGTTGTACAACACCCCAGGGGGGGTCGATTTGCCCCCACCCCCACCCCCCCGGCTACAGGCGCGGTGATTGGCACTCAAAAGTGAAAGTGAAAATCACCGCGCCTGTAATGCTTCCCTGTCTGCCGCTGCTATCCCTACCCTCCAATCTTCTCCCCTGTCATCCTCTAACTGTCCCCCTGCCCCCCACCTCTTTCCTGCCCTCTCCTCATCTTTCTTACCCCCCCGCTTCCTTTTCCTGACGCCTGCTTCCTGTCCCTGCCGCCCGCTTCCTCTTCCTGCCACCCGCCTCCTCCTGCCTGCCCCCGCCTCCTCCTGCCTGCCCCCGCCTCCTCCTGCCTGCCCCCGCTTCCTCCTAAGTGCCCCCCTACTTCTCCTGTCACCCCCCCTCTTCCCCCTTCCTGCCCCCCCAATCACCGGAGCGGCGATCGCCTCTCCCACTCACCCCTCCGGCGGCCGCTCTGTCTCCACTGCGTCCCGCTCCTCCTCCTCCTCTTCACCGCCTCCGGATCTGACAGCTCTGTGCTGGAGCTGCCAGATCACTTTCTACAGCTAGATCCTGAGGATCTAGCTGCAGGAAGTGATCTGACAGCTCCAGCACAGTGATCCCCAGTGACATATATCACTGTGCGGACTGTCAGATCATTCTCAGCTGGATCTGGATCGTGCATCAGCATGTGCATGGACTGTGTCGTCAGATCATTTCTGCAGCGGATCTGGGATCTGGCAGCCAGGCGCAGTGATGCACAAGTGGTCGATCAGCATGCTGGCGGATTGGGCTCCAGAGTAGCGATCTGAAAGCAAAGGCATCGAGCAGCGTGGGACCTTCGTTTGGACTACGTCGGAGACAATCGAACGTCGTGGGACCTTCATTATGGACTACGTCGGAGCGATCGGCGTCGTGGACCTTCGTTGTGGACTACGTCGGATCTCTTTATAATAAAGATGGAGTCCGAATTGTCTGTTTTTTTTTTTTTCAAATAAAAAGATTTTTCTCTGTGTGTATTTATTGACTATTTACCGTACTAGAGATTCCTAATGGCGGGTCTAACATTGGCCCTATATTATGAATCTTGGGCTTAGTGCCTGCTGCCAATAAAAAGCTGGCATTAACCCCTTTATTACCCAGTTAGCCACTGGCACCAGGGCAACTGGAAGAGCGTGGGTACAGCGCCAGAAAATGGTGCTTCAATGAATGCGCCATTTTCTGGGGTGGCTGCGGGCTGCAATTAGCACCAGGGGGGCCCAGAACGCTTGGGCCTCTCTATGCTGAGGATTCCATCCCCCAGCTGCAGTGTTGTACCTGGCTGGACCAAAAATATGGCGGAGCCCCACGTAATTTTTTTTTCTAGAATTAGTTCTAGAAATTTAAAAAAAAAAAAAAAAAAGGGCTTCGCTGTATTTTTGGTTCCAGCCAGGTATGACCTGGGGGCTGGTGGCAGTCCGTAGCTGCCAAGTTGTACCTGGCTGGACCAAAAATATGGCAGAGCCCCATGTCATTTTTTTTTTTTTTTTTTTTTTTTAATTCTACAAATAAAATGACATGAAGCTTTGCCGTATTTTTGGTTGCCAGCCAGGTACAACTTGGCAGCTAGGGGGCTGGAATCCTCAGCATGGAGAGACCCAAATGTATTGGGTCCCCTATGCTGCGAATTGTAACTACTAGACTAGTATGTTTTTTCACAAAAAGTTTCTTTATTCATTTATACGTCTCAATTTGTGAAGCACATGGGGGTTCAAAGTGCTCACTGTGCATCTAGATATGTTCCCTGGGGGGTGTAGTTTCCAAAATGGGGTCACTTGTGGGGGATCTCAAATGTTTAGGCACACAGGGGCTCTCCATACGCGACCTGGTGTCCGCTAACAATTCCAATTGTTGGCAAACACCAGGTTGCGTATGGAGAGCCCCTGAGTGCCTAAACATTGGAGCTGCCCCACAAGTGACCCCATTTTGGAAACTAGACCCCCCAAGAAACCTATCTAAATGCATAGTGAGCACATTGAATCCCCAGGTGCTTCACAAACTGAGCCATAATAAGGTAAAAATACTTTTTCTCCCATCGCCTTCCACGACAGCATTGGAGGATGTCGTCCACGCCCTATTGGGGGACAGGAACACAGAGAGGTTAAAAGCCCCTCCCCTTCCTCCGCACTCCAGTGTCTTCCTGTCCCCCTTGGGGCATGGAGAGGTTCCAGTGCTGTCAGGCCGGCAGGGGCAGCATTGGTTAAACTTACGGCCGGGCCAGAGATGGTCGTCGGGGGCGTCGTCCTCCTCCTTCTCAGGGCTCCCATTTGGGACCTGGCGGCCTTCCTGCGTCCTCCGGGGCAAAGCAGGCCGGTTTAGGAACGCCGGAGGCCTGTCTCAGCTCTCCGGCGTCTCCCTCCTCCAGCTGCGGTCCCGGGAGCGCGCGCCGAGAGTGCCGCGACGTCACTTCCGGTTTCGGGTGACGTCACTTCCGGTTTTCGGCCGGCGGCTCCTCTGCGCGCAGCAGCGGCTTGGGCGCGGCTCCAGGGGCCCGGCAGGCCTATCGCACGCGTCTGCCTGCGGCCAGTGACCGGGAGGAGGGAGGGAACAGCTGTTCCTCGTTGGGGGCACGGTGCTTAGAGATAAGTACCCGCCGGAAGACTATACCCAGGTAAGGAGATCCCTGAAGATGGAGGGTGGTAGATCTTCCTCCTCTGCCTCTGCAGAGCCCAGCGTTCCCCCAGCTCCTGTAAGTGTATTGGGGGTGGTCACTGCGGTCAGGGGCTTAGATCCCTTCACTCACTCTGGGTCCCCTTCTCCCCCTTTTTCTATAGGGAGACAAGGGCCCCCCTGTTAAAAGCAGCAAAACCCCATCCAGAAAATGTGGCATCTGCGGCATGAAACTTCCTTCTTCCTGCAAAAAGAAGTTGTGTCAGCCGTGTACTGACGGTGTGGTCAGGGAAGAATCCCCGTCCCTGCTTGAGGAACTCCGGTCCATGGTTAGACACGAAGTTCAAGCGGTTAGACAGGAGGTACAGGCTTCTATCTCAGCCTTACCGGTTTTTGCTGCAGCATCCGGGCCATCCCCTACAAAAAAGAGGAAGCTCCAGGACTGTGATTCGATGGCTTTCATGGAGGCTGTCCAGAGCTCTGCGTCTGAGGACGGCGAGGATGTTGCCTCTGTTGCCTCTGCACAGGCACGAGATTCTGGACACTACTATTTTTCCTCTGAGTCCATGGGGGAATTGCTGGACGCTGTCCGTAGCACCATGGGAGTTGAAGAGGTGGAACCCCCTTGTTCAGTGCAGGACGCCATGTTCTGTGGCTTGAGGGCTAAGCGGCAATCGGGCTTCCCTGTCCATGAGGTCATCCGGGAACTCATCCTCCGGGAATGGGAGTTGCCAGAAAATAGGCTGATCACCCCTTCCGAGTTGAAACGGCGGTTTCCCTTGGAGGGTGCTGACTTTGTCGGGGATGTTCCGAAGGTGGACATCCAGGTGGCGAAAAAGACCGCCTTACCATTTGAAGATTCCTCCCAGTTGAAGGACCCCCTCGATCGTAAGATGGAGAGTGTTCTCAAAAAATCCTGGGAGGCGGCCGCTATGTCTTTGAAGGTGAACATCTCATCGACATGTGTGGCCAGATCGCTCTTTAAGTGGATCTCCCAGCTGGAAGATCACATCCTGCAGGGTACTTCCAGGGAGGAGCTTTTGGATTCCGTTCCACTTCTAAGACGTGCGACAGGCTTCCTGGCTGATGCCTCGGCAGAGTCAGTCCGCATTGGCGCCAGGAGCGCAGTGTTGTCCAACACAGCTCGCAGAGCGGTGTGGCTTAAGATGTGGAATGGGGATGTCACGTCGAAACTTAAGCTGTGTGGCATCCCTTTTCAGGGGTCTTATGTCTTTGGTCCGGCACTGGATGACATCTTGGAAAAGGTGTCAGACCGAAAAAAGTGTCTCCCGGAACAGAAGCCCTTTCGGAAGCAGTCCTTTCGGGCCGAGCGTAGCCAGCCCTCCCAGTATAGGGGGAAGGGTAAATCCGGTCGCTGGGCCTACCAGAAAGGTGACAAGAACCGTAATATCTTGCTCCCCCAGCACCGAAGTCAGGGGGCGGGGGGCCAGCCGGGCTCTAAGCAGTGACGCCGGGCCCATTGCGGGGCGGCTCTTGAGGTTTCTCCCTCAGTGGGAAGCAATCTCCTCATGCCCTTGGATCCTCTCGACCATTCGGGAGGGTCTACGGTTGGAATTCGTAAGTCAGCCCCCTCCATGTCTGCGGATCACTCCCCTTCCTCTAGGGGACTCTCGCACACTGTTTTTGTCGGGTCTGCAAGACCTGTTAGGTTCCGGCGTAGTGTCTCCGGTCCCTCCGGGAGAAGTGGGTCAGGGGCACTACTCCAGGTTGTTTGTGGTACGAAAGCCCTCCGGGGCGCCCCGTATCATCTTCAATCTGCGACTTCTCAATCGTCATGTTCTTTACAGGCGATTCAAGATGGAATCCGTCCGCTCGGCAATTCCCCTGATCGGTCAGGATTACATGATGGCCACCATCGACCTCCAGGACGCGTACTATCACGTCCCCATTCACCCGTCTCACAAACGCTTTTTGCGCTTCGCGATCTCCGGGGCAGGCGGGACGGTCCATTATCAATTCAATGTACTGCCGCTCGGGATCTCATCAGCCCCCAGGGTTTTCACCAAACTCATGGGGGAGGTGATGGCATTCATCCAGTCCCAGGGCTTATGCGTGGTTCCCTATCTAGACGACATGCTGGTTGTAGCGCCTTCGGCGGAGGTCCTGCGCTCCCAGGTCTCCAGGACTTTGGAGATTCTTCGGGGTCTAGGGTGGGTGCCGAATCTTCGGAAGTCGGAACTGGTTCCGGCGACCCGCCGTCAATTTTTGGGGGTCTTGCTGGACTCCTCCGAACGGACCTCGTTCCTTCCTGTCGCACACCGGCTTCTGCTCCACGACAAACTGACCCGCTTCCGGGCTCGGGTGTGTCCCACCTTGCGGGAGGCGATGTCCCTGTTGGGGTCCATGACGGCCTGCATTCCATCAGTGGCTTGGGCTCAGGCTCATTCCCGTTTGCTTCAGGAACACATTCTGTGCTCCTGGGACAGGCACCAGGATTCCCTGAACACTCGGGTCCAGACCCCAGGGCGGGTGGTGGCCTCCCTTTCCTGGTGGATGAATCCCGAGAACCTCCGAACGGGGGTGGCCTGGCTGCAGGCTCCAGTGACCACCGTGACTACGGATGCCAGCGGATCCGGTTGGGGAGCAATGGTGGATCGCGTACCGTTCCAGGGGGTTTGGAGTCGCTCGATCAGTCGTCAATCGTCAAACTTCCGGGAACTTCTAGCGGTGGAGAAGACGCTTCATGCTGCAGTTCACGTCCTACGTGGGCGTCACGTGAAGGTTCTGTCGGACAATGTGACTACGGTTGCCTTCTTGCGCCACCAAGGTGGTACGCGGGGCATCCACTTGCAGGTGCTCGCAAGACGAATATTTTCCTGGGCGGAACGCCATCTTCTCTCCTTGTCAGCCGTTCATCTGAGGGGAGCGGACAATGTACAGGCAGATTTCTTGAGCCGCACGGAGGTCCACCCTGGCGAATGGAGCCTCCATCCGGACGTGTTTCGCTCTCTCACAGACAGGTGGGGAGTACCTTCAATCGACCTGTTTGCATCGGGAGCCAATGCCAAGGTACCGACGTATTTTTCCCTGAGTCGGTCGGACCATCCTCTGGGGCTGGACGCCTTCGCCCATCGCTGGGACTTCCGGTTGGTGTATGCGTTTCCTCCGATCCCGCTGCTCCCCAAGACGTTGCAGAAGATTCGGGCGGAGGGGGTGACGGCTATCCTGGTGGCTCCCCTGTGGCCCAAAAGGGCACGGTACGGCGCTATCCACGACCTATGCCTGGAGGGTCCGATTCGGTTGCCCCACAACCTCGACCTGCTATCCCAGGGTCCTCTGTTTCACCCGGACCTGCAGTGGCTCAATCTGGCGGCCTGGCTGTTGAGGCCGAGATCCTGACGGCCAAGGGCCTCTCCCAAGCTGTAATCCGCACGCTTCAGCAGAGCAGGAAGCCCGTGACGAACGCCATTTACGGGAAGGTTTGGAAACGCTTTCTGTCCTGGTGTGCTCCTTCCATTCCGGATATCCATCATCCTAATGTGGCTCTCATTCTGGATTTTTTGCAGCGAGGCTTGGATTTGGGCCTTCAACCGAGTACCCTTAAGGTCCAGGTTTCAGCTCTCGGTGCCGTGTTTGATCAGGATCTTGCTGGCCATCGATGGATCAAACGATTTTTTACCTCTGCTTGTAGACTGCGTCCCAGGCTTCGGTCTTCCGTCCCTACTTGGGATTTGAACATTGTTCTTCATGGGCTTTCTCGGGATCCCTTTGAGCCCTTGTCTGCTGCTTCCCTTCCATCTCTCTCTCACAAGACGGCGTTTTTGGTAGCCATTACTTCGGCCAGGCGAGTTGGGGAACTGCAGGCGCTCTCGATCCAGGTTCCTTACCTCGTGGTTTCCGATGATCGCATTACGCTTCGGTTGGATCCGTCCTTCCTTCCTAAAGTTGTGTCGGATTTTCATCGGTCCCAGGAAGTGGTGCTCCCGTCCTTTTGTCATTCTCCTGCTAATGCAGCTGAGGCCGTGTTTCACACCTTGGATGTCCGTCGGTCCGTCCTCCACTATCTCCAAGTGACCGCTTCCTGGAGATTAGATCAAAACCTGTTTGTTCAGCATTTTGGGAAAAACAAAGGGAAGAAGGCTTCCAAGGCTACCATCGCTTCCTGGATCAAGAAGGCGATCTGTTCGACCTACGTCGCTCAAGACCTTGCTCCTCCGGTGGGGTTGAAGGCTCATTCCACTCGGGCTGCTGCTACATCCTGGGCGGAGCGCGCTGGAGCTTCATCTGAGCAGATATGCAGAGCGGCTACGTGGTCGTCCCTCCACACCTTTTCTCGCCACTATAGGTTAGATCTGTCCTCTAGTCGGGATCTGTCCTTTGGTAGGAAAGTCCTACAGGCAGTTGTCCCACCCTGAGGAGTATCTGTGGTATTCCTCCAATGCTGTCGTGGAAGGCGATGGGAGAAAACTGAATTAGTCCTTACCGGTAATTCCTTTTCTTGGAGCCTTCCACGACAGCATCAGTTCCCCCCCCTTATTGTCGATTTTGGATTCAGGTGTATCAGGTAATCCATGTCTTCAGGTGATCTTGGTAATACACTGGAGTGCGGAGGAAGGGGAGGGGCTTTTAACCTCTGTGTTCCTGTCCCCCAATAGGGCGTGGACGACATCCTCCAATGCTGTCGTGGAAGGCTCCAAGAAAAGGAATTACCGGTAAGGACTAAGGGCCCTTTCACATCAGCGTTTTTTTTAATTTGCGGCAGATGCGGTGAAAAAACCGCATCTGCCGCAACTGCCGCATAACGGTTCCACTTGCGGCACGGTTGCGGTTTTTTCCATAGGAAGTATAGGGGGACTTGCGGCAGATGCGGCAAGTGCGGTATTGCACTTGCGGCAGGTGCGGCAGAGAAAAAAACCGCAGTAAGCCGCGGTTTTTTTCTCTGCCGCACCTGCCGCAAGTGCAATACCGCACTTGCCGCATCTGCCGCAAGTCCCCCTATACTTCCTATGGAAAAAAACGCAACCGTGCCGCAAGTGGAACAGTTATGCGGCAGTTGCGGCAGATGCGGTTTTTTCACCGCATCTGCCGCAAATTTAAAAAAACGCTGATGTGAAAGGGCCCTAATTCAGTTTTTCTGATCATCATAATGGGAGACCCAGACAATGGGGTTTAGGGCACTGCCCTCCGGAGGTCACACTAGGTACTACAAGATTTGTAGACACCGCCCCCTCCGCATATAAACCCCTACCGCAGGGAAGACCCTCAGTTTTAAACTTAGTGTGCTCGGAGGTATCACACGCTTTGCTTGCACATCACAGCATTCTCACAGCTTACGTGATGGCGTATGAAGATAAGGTAGGTCCCGGTCGGGGACCTCCGGCAGTCTCCCTGTTCACCCATTGGGGAACACACAGGTTGAGGTACCGGAGGGCCTAGAGCCTGGGCACATGGTGTTCTCCCGGTACGCTGCCGCGCTCCTTCCCATCCTCCCTTGGGGGCTCTGGGGAGTGGGAGACAGGAGCCTTGCACAGCTCCGCTCCGTCCGAGGCCTCCCTAAATGGTGCTTACAGACCGGACTGGAGCCAGCCCAGTCCGAGGCCTCACTAAATGGTGCTTACAGACCGGACTGGTGCTGAACCCCCGTCCGAGGCCTCCCTAAATGGTGCTTACAGACCGGACCGGCACTGAGGCACTTTGTGTCTCCGGTGTGCCTGGGGGTAGTGTCTGGCACTTTGTGTTTCATGACACTCAGACCGCGCGCACCCGCGGGTCCGCGGTTCTGGCGGTGTACCCTGTGCTGGGGTCACCATAGCTGACCGCCCTGTGGTGTCACAGGGGCTGCGGCTGCGGGCTACAGATGTTGAAGCCCTGGGTATAGTGTTATTGCTATATCTCCCGCGCTGCGGGCTCCGGCACCAGATTTATTAAGATGGCTGCCTGGAGAGATGTGGAGCAGCCCATAGGATGATTTCATCGCTGGGCATGTGTGTGTGTGCTTCCCGCGTGTTTTTGGCTCCGCCCACGTCTTTACTGGCGGCGGCCATTTTCTCCTCACTTCCCTACTGGGACTGGATGAGTGCTCTGCGGCGCTCCCAGAGAAGACCGGTCATTACCCTCGCGGAGGCCACACACACACCGCTCCCCTCCACCGCATTGAAGCGGTCGGTAAGCCGCCGGTGTTCCGGTTTCCTAATTGGCTTATTCTTTTCCTCTGCTGTCGGCATGGCCCCAGCAAAGAAAAGTGCTGTGAAGGCAGACAATTCTACCACTACCTGTGCTACATGCAACGGGACGCTGGTTGAGGGGTCCTGCAAAAATTGTGGACGCCCAGAAGCCCGGACTGATTCTGCAGAGGCTGCAGCTCCGGTGCTGTACCCTGAGGTCGAGGTGATCTCAGGGCAATGGGAAACACAGAATAAGATTAACGAATCTGTGTTATCCAAATTGTCCTCCATGTCGCAATCCCTGGAGGCACTGACTAGGAGACTGGGAAGCCCAGCTGCTCCTTCAAGTTACCCCCGGGTGTCGTCTATTTCTACTGCTAGGCCCCTTAAGCGGGCTCGCCGTGATGACTCTCCCGAGATCCAGAACCTCTCTGAGGAGGAGCGTCACTCTGATGGTGACGAGGATGATGGGGGTTCAATGCTTGAATCTATGTCAGAACCACCTGACTGGGTAGAGGATCTGGTGTCCTCCATCAACGAGACTCCATCTCGTGGCACCCCCTGAGGAGGTGGAACTGCACCCTAAGGAGGTGTATCAGTGGCTGCAGCCGGAGGCTCGCCCATGTGGCTCATTTATGGACCACACTAACTTTGGAAGGGTGGTTAGAGCACCCAGGGTTCATCCTGGGCGCCGTTATGTCCGCAAATCTAAGGACACTCGCTTCCCCTTTCCCCAGGAGGTGCTTCAGGAATGGTCGCAGTCCCCGAAGGTGGACGCTTCCATGACCAGGATTGCTGCACGCTCCCTGTTTTCTGCCTCTGATAGCTCCTCATTGAAGGACGCGACGGATAGACAGGTCGAGCAACTCGCCAAGTCTTCCTATGAGGCTGTGGGGTCTTCATTTGCCCCTAATTTTGCCACGGTCTGGACTCTGCAGGCGATCACGTCCTGCTTAGATGGTATCACTGACCTGGCGGGGTCCAATACAGAGGTCCTGGCGCTTACTGATAAGGCTAGGACCTACGCAGATTACGCCAGGACTGCGACCCTAGAAACTGCCACCCGCTCGGCTGTGGCTTCGGCCAATGCTATAGCGATCCGCAGGTTGTTGTGGCTGCGTCTATGGGACTCAGATGCCACATCTAAGAAGATTCTGCAGAATCTTCCATTCGCTGGCGACAGACTTTTTGGCACCGAGCTGGATAAGCTAATAAAGGATTCTGCGGAGTCTAAGATCCCACAGAATAAGCCTAAGCCAAGGTATACCGTCAAAAGGAACCCAAAGCAGTGGTCCTTTCGGTCCAGCTCGCAGCCCTCAGCTTCGTCCGCTCGCACGGACAGAGGGGGCAAGCCCGCTACTCAGTGGCGCCCCAAGGGTCGTCAGAAGAAGTCAACGGGGGCAGCAGCTGCCACCCCCAAACCCACTTCCGCATGACTCGCTCTCCAGTCCTGCTGCCCCACAGGTGGGGGGCCGCCTGTCCCGTTTTCAGGGCAGATGGTTGCTCCACGTTCAAGATCAGTGGGTCCGAGACGTAGTCTCACGCGGCTACAGGATAGAGCTGACGTCGCGGCCAATACACCGATTCCATCGGTCTGTTCCATCCCCAGGAAAGGCCCAGGCTTTTCATCTGGTGTTGGAGGGATTCCGCAGAGACGGAGTAAGTGGTCCCAGTGCCTTCCGGGGAGAGGTTTCGGGGTTTTTACTCCAACCTCTTCATTGTCCCAAAAAAGGACGGTTCCTTCCGCCCGGTTTTGGACCTAAAATTGTTCAACCGTCACGTGTTGGTTCGGAAGTTCCGTATGGAATCCCTGCGCTCCGTGATCGCGGCTGTGTCACAGGGGGACTTCCTAGCGTCGATAGATATCCGAGACGCTTACCTTCACGTGCCCATTGCACCGGCTCATCAGCGCTGGTTGAGATTTGCAGTGGGGGAAGAACACTTCCAATTTGTGGCGCTACCTTTCGGGCTGGCCTCGGCACCGCGGGTGTTCACAAAGGTGATGGCCTCTATGATGGCTCTTCTACACGTGCAGGGGCATGCCGTCATACCCTATTTGGACGACCTACTGGTCAGGGCGCCATCGGAACACCTTTGTCAGCAAAGCCTGGAGGTGACCATGAAGTCTCTGGAACAGTTTGGGTGGCTTCTCAATATCCAGAAGTCGACCCTGGTTCCGACCCAGTCACTGACATATCTGGGCATGGACTTCCACACGGACTCAGCCCTGGTGTCTCTGCCACGAGCCAAGCAGCTGGCGATCCACTCAGGAGTGCAGAATGTCCTCCTGTCACCACAATCATCCCTACGGGTATTGATGAAGCTGGTGGGGCGCATGGTAGCTGCGATAGGCGGTGCCTTTCGCACAGTTTCGCCTCCGTCCTCTACAGCTGGAGATCCTCCGCCGATGGGACAAGAGGACGATCTCTCTGAATCAGCTGGTGGCGCTTTCCCAACCGACCAGGGATTCCCTGCAGTGGTGGCTCCAGCCACATCACTTGTCACGGGGCCGGTCCTTCCTCAAACCGTCATGGTTAGTGGTGACCACCGACGCCAGTCTGAAGGGCTGGGGAGCGGTGTTCTTACACCACAGGGCCCAAGGCCTCTGGACTCAGTCGGAGTCGGCGTTGCAGATCAACGTGCTGGAGATCAAGGAGGTCTATCTGGCGCTCCTGGCTTTTCAGAAATTCCTGTCAGGACAGCCCATTCGGGTGCAGTCCGACAATGCGACGGCCGTCGCCTATATAAATCATCAGGGAGGGACCAGAAGTGCTCAGGCCCTCGCCGAAGTCCACCGCATTCTATCCTGGGTGGAGGACAACGACTGCCTGATCTCCGCAGTTCACATCCCAGGGGTCGAGAACTGGGAGGCCGACTACCTGAGCCGGCAGGGGATGGACGCCGGAGAGTGGTCTCTTCATCCAGACGTCTTCCGGGACATCTGCAGCAGATGGGGCACTCCGGACGTGGATCTGATGGCCTCGCGGCTGAATCATCAGGTGCCGCAATACATGGCGAGATCCTGGGATCCTCAATCTCTGGGGGCAGACGCCCTGATCCTGAGTTGGTCCAGCTTCCATCGACCATATGTGTTCCCACCTCTAGCTCTGATTCCCAAGGTTTTGTGGAAAATCAGGACGGAGTGCAACATAGCCATTCTAGTGGCTCCGGATTGGCCCAGGAGGTCCTGGTATCCGGATCTGTGGCAACTGTCAGGCGGACTCCGATGGGCTCTTCCAGAACGTGCAGATCTTCTCGCGCAAGGCCCATTCTTCCACCTCAATTCCAGGGCCCTCAGATTGACTGCATGGCTCTTGAGGCCTGGCTGCTAACATCCAGGGGATTTTCTCCTACAGTGGTTGCCACTATGAATCGGGCCAGGAAGCCCGTATCCAGGAAGATATACCACAGAACGTGGAAAATCTTTTTCACCTGGTGTGCCTCTGCTGGACGGGCACCGTGGCCCTTGTCCATCCCGACGTTGTTGGCTTTCCTACAGTCGGGTTTGGAATTGGGCTTATCCCTCAGCTCCCTGAAGGGTCAAGTATCGGCTCTTTCAGTGCTGTTTGACAGGCGTTTGGCGCTCCTTCCTAAGGTCCGTCAGTTTCTGCAAGGGGTGTCTCGGGTGGTCCCGCCTTACAGGCGACCGCTGGACCCTTGGGACCTTAACATGGTTCTGACGGCTCTGCAGAAACCACCGTTCGAGCCTCTGAGGGACGTCTCCCTCTCACGTCTGTCCCAGAAAGTGGTTTTTCTGGTGGCAATTACATCCCTGAGACGGGTTTCAGAATTGGCGGCACTTTCGTGCAGGTCACCCTTTCTGGTGGTCCACCAAGACAAGGTGGTGTTGCGCCCGCGGGCGGAATTTTTGCCGAAAGTGGTTTCCACTTTCCACTTGAACCAAGAGATTGTGCTCCCATCGTTTTGTCCCGCTCCTGTTCATCAGGTTGAGCGCGAACTCCACACTCTGGATCTAGTGAGGGCTGTACGCATTTATGTGTCCAGGACTGCCTCCTTCCGGAGTTCTGACTCTTTGTTCATCCTTACGGCGGGTCGCTGTAAGGGGTCCGCGGCATCAAAATCGACCTTGGCCAGATGGATCAAGGCTCCCATTCAGGAGGCTTACCGTTCTGCGGGTCAGCCTCTCCCGGTGGGCTTGAAGGCGCACTCGACCAGAGCTGTCGGTGCTTCCTGGGCTTTGCGACATCGCGCCTCTGCTCTACAGGTGTGTCAGGCGGCCACTTGGTCCAGCTTACACACCTTCTCTAAGCACTATATGGTGCATGCCCATGCCTCTGCGGATGCAAGTTTGGGCAGGCGGGTCCTCCAGGCGGCGGTTGCCCACCTTTGAGGGGGACCGTATCTTTACACGTCTTTGAGGAACTCTTCCCGCCCTGGGGTTTTGCCTTAGGACATCCCCATTGTCTGGGTCTCCCATTATGATGATCAGAAAAAAGAGAATTTTGTTTACGTACCGTAAATTCTTTTTTCTTGAATCATCAATGGGAGACCCAGCACCCACCCAGTTGTTCCGTTGCATGTTTGCATTTGATCTGTTCCCCGTTGGGACAGTTTATCCGGGTTGTTGGACCGTCTGTGTACGGTTTTCTTTCCCGATGTATCGGGTGTGGTTTATTTTGTCTCCTCGCAGCTTATGAACCAAACTGAGGGTCTTCCCTGCGGAAGGGGTTTATATGCGGAGGGGGCGGTGTCTACAAATCTTGTAGTACCTAGTGTGACCTCCGGAGGGCAGTGCCCTAAACCCCATTGTCTGGGTCTCCCATTGATTATTCAAGAAAAAAGCATTTACGGTACGTAAACAAAATTCTCTTTTTTTTCACACATTTTCTTTTTTAATTTGTACGGATCAATTTGTGAAGCACCTGGGGGTTCAAAGTGCTAACTATGCATCTAGATATGTTCCCTGGGGGGTCTAGTTTCCAAAATGGGGTCACTTGTGGGGGAGCTCAAATGTTTAGGCACACAGGGGCTCTCCATACGCGACCTGGTGTCCGCTAACAATTCCAATTGTTGGCAAACACCAGGTTGTGTATGGAGAGCCCCTGTGTGCCTAAACATTGGAGCTCCCCCACAAGTGACCCCATTTTGGAAACTAGACCCCCCAGGGAACATATCTAGATGCATAGTTAGCACTTTGAACCCCCAGGTGCTTCACAAACTGATCCGTAATAAGGTAAAAATACTTTTTTTTTCACACAAATGTTCTTTTTTAATTTGTACGGATCAATTTGTGAAGCAGCTGGGGGTTCAAAGGGCTCACTATGCATCTAGATATGTTCCCTGGGGGGTCTAGTTTCCAAAATGGGGTCACTTGTGGGGGAGCCCCAATGTTTAGGCACACAGGAGCTCTCCAAATGCGACATGGTGTCCGCTAACAATTTGAGGTGATTTTCCATTCAAATTGTTAGCGGACACCATGTCGCATTTGGTGAGCCCCTGTGTGCCTAAACTTTGGAGCTCCCCCACAAGTGACCCCATTTTGGAAACTAGACCCCCCCAGGGAACTTATCTAGATGGGTGGTGAGCATATTGAACCCCCAGGTTTTTCACAAATTAATTCATGAAAATGAAAAAAAACATTTTTGTGGAAAAAAGATTACTTTTTAATTTTTACGGATCAATTTGTGAAGCACCTGCGGGTTCAAAGTGCTCACAATGCATCTGGATATGTTCCCTGGGGGGTCTAGTTTCCAAAATGGGGTCACTTGTGGTGGAGCCCCAATGTTTAGGCACACAGGGGCTCTCCAAATGCGATATGGTGTCCGCTAACAATTTGAGGTGATTTTCCATTCAAATTTTTAGCGGACACCATGTCGCGTTTGGAGAGCCCCTGTGTGCCTAAACTTTGGAGCTCCCCCACAAGTGACCCCATTTTGGAAACTAGACCCCCCAGGGAACTTATCTAGATGGGTGCTGAGCATATTGAACCCCCACATGCTTTACAAATTGATCTGTGAATATGGAAAAAGTACTTTTTTTTCACAAAAATGTTCTTTTAGCCTCAATTCTTTCATTTTCACATGGGTAACAGGATAAAATCATCCTAAAATTTGTTGGGCAATTTCTCCTGAGTACACAGATACCTCATATGTGGTCATAAACCACTGTTTTGACGCGCGGCAGGGCTCAGAAGTGAAGGAGCGCCATTTCACTTTTTGAATGGAAAATTAGCTCCAAAAGTCAAATTGCTCTCTTTCCCTTCAGAGCCCTGCCGTGTGCCCAAACGGTGGTTTATGATCACATATGTGGTATCGATATACTCAGGAGAAATTGCCCAACAAATTTTAGGATCCATTTTATCTTGTTGCCAATGTGAAAATGAAAAAATTGAGGATACAAGAACATTTTTGTTAGAAAAATTAAAATATCCATATTTTTGTTTCCAATTTGCTTAGTTCCTGTGAAGCACCTGAAGGGTTAATAATCTTCTTGAATGTAGTTTTGAGTAGCTTGAGGGGTGCAGTTTTTGGAATGGTGTCACTTTTGGGTGTTTTCTGTCATGTAAACCCCTCAAAGGGACTTCAAATGGGATGTGGTCACTAAAAAAAATGGTTTTGTAAATTTTGGTGGAAAAATGAAAAATTGCTCATGAATTTTGAACCCTTATAACTTCCTAACAAAATTTTTTTTTTTTTTTCCAAAATTGTGCTGATGTAAAGTAGACATGTGGGAAATATTATTTCATAACTATTTTGTGTCACATAACTCTCTGGTTTACCAGAAGAAAAATTCAAAATTTGAAAATTGCAAAATTTTCCAAATTTTTGCCATATTTTTGATTTTTTCACAAATAAACGCAAAAATTATCGACCTAAATTTAATACTAACATGAAGCCCAATATGTCACGAAAAAACAGTCTCAGAATCGCTAGGATCCGTTGAAGCGTTCCCGAGTTATAACCTCATAAAGGGACACTGGTCAGAATTGCAAAAAATGGCAAGGTCATGAAGGGGTTAATCACCCTTGGCTGCATGCACCCTGTTTTCCGAGGCTGCCTGCAGATACACACAGGAGATCATGGCCCTCCACATCCTCCCATATCATGGGATTACGGCTTGCAGGTGCCAGTGGCCCAGCAGGACATCCATGGCCCTCCCATATGGTGCGCAGACAGCTATTCTTTTTACTGCAGGCTAATGGGGCTGGGAGCTCTCCTCTGTAGCATACTCACCAGACCCCAAGTGAACAGGGATCGGCGAGCTCTCGGGTGAGGTGCGCGGTCCAGATAGAGGACTCTCCCATGGCTGCGGGGCCGCTAGAAGGCTGTTCGACTGCTTCTCACAGCGCGACCTCCTTGCCCAGAGCTGGGTTCACCATCACTTTAACCCCCAGTTCTGGCCTGCATCAAACCCCCGCCCCCTCCGGATGCCGCGTCGGCTCATTCATGCCCCTGGGTGATGTCACTTTTGCCAACGGAACACTCCCTGACTGCTTCCCATATGGGGATTTCATATCTGTATGGCGCTTCACTCCCTACGAGAATTCACAACACGCCCCTTGTGCCAGACCACACGCGCGCACCCCCTGCACACGTGGGTCCATCTGCACTGGTCTTCTCAGCAGTTTTTTTTTTTTTTTTACACCCTCTGTTCTGCACCATTCGGACCTCTGCACATCGAACCTCAGCTGCTGCAAGAGGACACCGGGGCTGCACCAGAAACCTAATCATCTCATCCATCTGGGATAAGGAGCTCAGCAGACCCCACTCTGCTGCATCGTATTCCTCCCTCTCCTGACTATTAGCTCCCTTCCCTCAGTATACTCTGTATCCCCCATAGTGTGTTTATACTTGCACACATCAAGTATAAGCCATGCAGAGCTCAAAGTACACAGACTGTCCCGAATACCCGCTGCGTTACATGCCACTCTGAGCTGCCGTGCAGCCATGCTACTCCACACGGTCAGAATTGCGAACCTGCAGTCACCCAGAAGCCCGGGGCCGTACTACCCTGCGCCTCTAATCTACCTGACCGTGACAAATGTGGCCCAATCGATGGACAAGTTTCTGTTGCAGTCTTTGGACAGGCTTTCTTTTACCCTGGTCCATGCCCTGCACAACAATCCCACGCCCTGCACTTGCAACCAGGCAGAGGCATGTACAGATACTCCAACACAGGAGAGCACATCAGATAGGGGCAGGCCGATCGAGGCCATCTCCGACTGGGACGGGCCACATTCCCTGCCTGGAGCTATGCACAGAAGTGTCTCACCTTCGTCCTTGCAGGGTTCACATACCTCCCTTATCAGGGACTCGGGACCTGGTTCACCCCCGCCCAACGCATATCATCCGGGTGGGATGCGTCTTTTGACCTAGATTCCCCAGACACACAGGCTATGGTCAACAACCCAATCATTGAGCATCTGGTTTACAGCAATGTTGATTCCCCATGTACGGCTCCCAATCATGCTGTGACCTTCAAGAGGGTCAAATGCCCGCAAAACATTTTTGCAGATCATCCTGAATTTCAGGATATCTTAAAGCACAGAAACTGCCCAGACAAAATGTTTGGTAACTGTAAGGCCTTTGAGGCTCGCTAGTCTTTTAAACCCACCACCACCACCACACACACCTCCGCTGAACAACCACAGACACACACACTAGGCCAAGATCGAGCGGATTCCCTGCCAGTTGAAGCCCCTCCAGTTTCCCGTTTGGCTGTGAAAACTTTGCTTTCTCTGCATGATGGGTCCTCCATTAAGGATCCGACCGACGAGCAGCTGGCTCGCTCGATTTGAGGCGACAGGTTCATCCCTTTTCACCCACCTATGCTTCTGTGGGGGTTAAGGCAATCATGACTTGACCCTGCAAAACTCCCTGTAGTACAGCAGCCTTCCATTGGAGCTAGCGGACTATCTTTTTCCGGGGAGTACCTCATTCAGGCATCCCTAGATTCGGACGATTGCACAGCTATCGCAGCCTCGAACTCCCATTACCATTTGCAGGGCGCTCTGGCACAGTGAGTGGAGGGCGGATTCTGCATCAAATCCCTGACTAGCCTCCCTTACCAATGTGGCCGCTTCTTTGGTGAGCGATAAGGCAAGCGCATTTTGGCCACCACCGGAAGGAAGAGCATGTATCTTCCCCAACACAAGCCAAGACGCCCCTTTGTCAGATTTCAGCAGATGCGTTTTTGGTCCTTTCAGAACTCATTCGGCTGAATCGAACCGCTCTCCACGCAGGGACAGAGGTGCACAATCGGCCCACAAGTCAAACACTGCCTGGCAATCACGGCCAAAACAGTCCAGACCTAGGTGATTCAGATCCCATAGGTTCTCCTTATCCTGACTCGCCCTCAGTCTTGGAAGACACCACCTTAGTAGGCAGCTGACTGTCTTTGTTTCATCATATTGCGAAGATGAAATTGCATCGGTGTTTCTCTTCTTGATGTGGTCTTCTAGGCGGTTGCCAAGCCGCTACACCGGTGCAGGAGTCCAGTAGGTAATTGCCAGTGGAGCGGCTCTTCCATTTCCCTCATCCTAAACTCAATTTGTTTCGTCTTGTCTGGCCCACTGTCATAGAAGACAGGTGGGTCAGGGAACTGGTGTCTTCTGGCTACAACATTAGTTTCTCCCACCAACCGAATTTCTTTTACTTCTCGAATCCCCCAAGGTCCCTGCCGAACGGCTGTGCCTTTTTCCATGCCGTCAATTCTCTCTAACATTCCCGTTGGAGGCCGAGAACTTCAGAGGTTTCTATTCAAACCTCTTTGTGGTTCCCAAGAAGGATGGCTCCGTACGCCCGAACTGAAGCATGTAAACAAATACCTGTGACTTAGCCACTTCAGGATGGAGTCCCTCCGTACCATTATTACATCCATGGAGGAGGGAGAGTTCTTGGCCTCAATAGATATTCGAGATGCATACCTACACATCCTGATCTCCCAGGTGCACAAACAGAACCTGCGCAATTCATGCAGATCATTTCCAGTTTGTCGCTCTACCCTTCGGGCTAGCCACGGCGCCCAGGGTATTCACCAAAGTCATGGCAGCCGTCATGACTATCCTTCATTCCCAGGGTGTAGTCTTCCTACCCTATCTGGATGACCTTTTGATCAAGGCACCTTTCTTCACTGACTGTGAAGAGAGCGTCCAAATTACTATAAACACGCACTCTCATCTGGGTTGGTGTTTCAATATAACCAAATCCTCCCGGACTAGACATCACCTTCCTTGTGATGGTTTTCGTTACCTACCGTGGGATGATAGTTCTCCCTCGAGACAAGTCTCAAGCCCAAAGTCAGGGTGTCCATGTTCTTCTCCATCCCTCGTCTCACTGCATTCATTTCGGGATGAGAGTTTCAGGCAGGATGGTTGTGGCAATTGAGGCTGCTCCATTTGCCCACCTGCACCTTGGGCCTCTGCAGATGGTCCTTCTATCAGCCTGGGCACTCGTTCACCCTCGACTGGACCTTTTCGGTTATCTCTCCAGGTCAAGCAGAATCTACGTTGGTGGCTACGACCAGCTTCCTTCTCACCACGAAGATCGTTCCTCTCTGCTCATTGGGCGGTGCTCACCACCGACGCCAGCCTGGTGGGTTGGGGGCGGTTTTCCGTCAGCACACAGCTCCCGCCATGAGTTCACCCATACCATCAATCTTCTGGAGATTCAGGCCATATTTTTGGCCCTGCAGGCCTTTCAACACTTGCTAGCGGGTCACCACATTCGAGTCCAGTCTGACAACGCCACGGCTGTGGTGTATGTCAAATCATCAGGAAGGCACCCGCAGCAGACAGGCGATGCATGAAGTGGAGCCCATCGTTCACTGAGCTGAGTCGACCCGCTCCGTTCTCTCAGCAGTGCACATCCCAAGCGTAGACAGCTGGGCGGATTTCCTCAGCCATCAGGGCATTGCATCAAGAGAATGGCCTCTACGTTCATAGGTATTCCAGCAAATTTGCCATCGCTAGGGGGCTCCGGACGTGGACCTCATGTCATCTCGTCTGAACGCCAAAGTTCCCACATTCATTGCTCTGTTACATGATTATTATTTATTTATATAGCGCCATTGGTTCCATGGCGCTTTACATAAGATATGGGGGTAACAAAAACAGGTACAGTACATATAAACAATCAAGGATTGCCGATACACGATGGTAGAGGGCCCTGTCCACGAGGGCTCTGTCTACAGGGTGGGAAGGACACGATAGGAGGGGAAGCGCCAAGCGTGTGGTGGAGCGGCGCTGGGTCTCATCGTAGGTTGTAGGCTTGTTTGAATAAATGAGTTTTCAGGTTCTTTTTGAAGCTCCTAAGGGTAGGCGAGTGTCTGACGTGCTGGAGAGAGTTCCAGAGTTTAGGGGAAGTGCGGGAGAAGGCTTGTATGCGGTTGTGGGAAGATGAGATGAGAGGGGAGAGGAGGAGTTCTTGTGAGGAGCGTAGGTTGCGTGCGAGTTGGTATTGGGAGACCATGTCGGAGATGTAAGGGGGGGGGGACAGGTTGTGGATGGATTTGTAAGTCAGGGTTAGGATTTTAAAGCGAGATCTTTGGGGGGTGGGGAGCCAGTGAAGTGCCATGCGGAGAGGGGAGATAGGGGAGTAGCGAGGAGGCAGGTGGATTAGACGGGCTGCTGAGTTTAGGATAGAGCAGAGAGGTGCAAGGGAAGAGGCTGGGAGGCCGGTGAGTAGTAGGTTGCAGTAGTCAAGGCGGGAGATGAGGGCGTGGATGAGGGTTTTGGCAGTGCCATGATCAAGAAACGGGCGGATACGTGAAATGTTCTTGAGCTGGAGTCGGCAGGAGGTGGCCAGGGCGTGGATGTGGGGCTGGGAGGAGTCTAGGGTGATCCTGAGGCACTTTGCGTGGGGGACTGGGGAGAGGGAGCAGTCATTGTCTTCCCCCCAGCCGCCCTCTCCCTCTACCAGACCTGTCAATCCTAGTCAATGAACTCTGTTTTGTCCATGTTCAACTTGAGGAAGCGAGCAGAGAAGAAAGATGAGATGGCGGACAGGTATTGGGGAATTTTAGACAGGAGGGAGGTGATGTCAGGCCCGGAGAGGTAGATCTGGGTGTCATCGGCGTAGAGATGGTACTGGAGGCCATGGGACTCAATGAGTTGACCTAGGCCAAGGGTGTAGATGGAGAAAAGTAGCGGTCCCAGTACCGATCCCTGGGGGACGCCGACAGTAAGGGGGTAGGACGAGGAAGATGTGCGGGAGTGGGTGACGCTGAAGGTGCGGTCTGTAAGGTAAGAGGAGATCCAGTTGAGGGCGAGGTCGGTGATACCAAGGGATTTGAGGATTTGGAGTAGGAGGGAGTGGTCAACTGTGTCAAAGGCAGCGGATTGGTCGAGGAGGAGGACAGTAGTTTTTACTCTTTGCGGTCAGTAGGTCATTGGTGAGTTTATTAAAGGGATCCTGTCACCCCCAAAACACCTGTAAACCTATTAAAACCTGTCCCTAGAGCATATTAACACTTTCCCTACACTGTTTTTACCTCCTAAAAGCATTGACATTGAAGAAAAACGTTTTATAAGTACCTGATTACTGATAATAATGAGTGACTATGTATTCATAGTCACTCATCAAGACTGCCCCTCTGCTTCATAGCACGCCTGAATAGGCGTGATCTTCATAGCAGATTCAAATTGCCGCCTCCCTGCTGTGCCCTGTGTCGTCCGAGGCTGCTCTGTGGCTGGGTGACGCGATCCGCGTCATTCCTCGCGCCGGGTGACGTATTTACACCGGCGCCGCGCTGTCGGCTTCAAAATGCACACTGCGCATGCCCATGCGCATGCGTAGTGCGCATTTTGAAGTTTACAGCGCGGCGCCGGTGTAAATACGTCACCCGGCGCGGGGAATGACGCGGATCGCGTCACCCAGCCACAGAGCAGCCTCGGACGACACAGGGCACAGCAGGGAGGCGGCAATTTGAATCTGCTATGAAGATCACGCCTATTCAGGCGTGCTATGAAGCAGAGGGGCAGTCTTGATGAGTGACTATGAATACATAGTCACTCATTATCATCAGTAATCAGGTACTTATAAAACGTTTTTCTTCAATGTCAATGCTTTTAGGAGGTAAAAACAGTGTAGGGAAAGTGTTAATATGCTCTAGGGACAGGTTTTAATAGGTTTACAGGTGTTTTGGGGGTGACAGGATCCCTTTAAGTAAGGGCTGTTTCGGTGGAGTGGTGAGGTTGGAAACTGGATTGTAGGCGGTCGAAGAGGGAGCAGGAGGATGGGTAGGACAGTTCGGAGTGGACGTGTTGTTCAAGTAATTTGGATGCGAAAGGGAGAAGAGATATTGGGCGGTAGTTGGCGACTGATGAAGGGTCGAGGGAGGGTTTTTTGAGGATGGGTGAGATTAAGGCGTGTTTGAAGGATGAGGGAAAGATGCCAGTAGTGAGTGATAGGTTGAAGAGGTGGGTTAGGGCAGGGATGAGGACAGCAGTGAGGTTTGGGATGAGATGGGAGGGGAGTGGGTCGAGGGTGCAGGTGGTGAGGTGAGATCGTGACATCGTGAGGGCGGAGAGCTGGGCTTCAGTCACCATGCAGAAGCTTCCTTTGGTCAAGGAGGGTTAGGTGGTAATGGGGGTGGGTTGGGGGGACGTTGGGCCAAAACTTTCTCTACTTTTGTCAATCTTTTGTTTGAAGAAGGTGGCGAAGTCGTCGGTGGAGATGAGGGGGGAAGGAGGAGGTGCATTGGGAC
The DNA here is from genome assembly GCA_033576535.1 of Allobates femoralis. Taxonomy (NCBI): domain Eukaryota; kingdom Metazoa; phylum Chordata; class Amphibia; order Anura; family Aromobatidae; genus Allobates; species Allobates femoralis. The sequence goes on from JARQOC010000005.1 coordinate 466,675,419, forward strand.
GGAGTAGGGAGTTGAAGGTTTTGAATAGTTTAGGGTTTTGGGACAGTGTGTTGATTAAAGAAGAGAAATAGGTTTGCTTTGCGGTGGTGAGTGCATCCTTGAAGTTGGAGAGGGATTGCTTGTACATGGTGAGGTGGTCCGTGGAGTGGGATTTCTTCAATCTCCGTTCGGCGACCCTGCACGTTCGGCGTAGTTCTTTTGTGAGAGGTGAGCCAGGGTTGTCTGTGTGTGCGAGTTTTGGTGTGTGTGAGGGGTACAGCCTGGTCGAGGGCCGCAGTTAGTGTGGAGTTGTAGAGGGTGGTAACAGTGTTGACGTCGGGTGAGGAGGCGAGGTCAGTGAGAGGGAGGAGGGAGTGAGAGAGTGAGTTGAAGTCGATAAGTTTTAAGGTTTCTGCGCGAGTGACTGAGTTTCCGAAGAGGGGGGATGAGGTAGGGGTAAAGAGGGAGGAGAAGGTCAACAGGTTGTGGTCAGATTGGAAGAGGGGCGGGTGTGAGAGGTCGGTGAGGGAGTAGAGGCGGGAGAAGATGAGGTCGAGCGTGTGGCCGTCTTTGTGAGTGGCTGAGGAGGACCATTGGGAGAGGCCGAAAGAGGTGGTCAGGGATAGGAGTCGGGAGGAAGCTGGGACGGGGGTGTCGATGGGGATGTTGAAGTCGCCAATGATAGTGGGGATGTCGGAGGAGAGGAAGTGGAGAAGCCAAGTGTTGAAATGGTTGAGGAAGGAGCCGGTGGGTCCCGGGGGACGGTAGATGACCGTGAGCTGGAGGTTGCAGGGGGAGAAAATGCGAACAGAGTGCAGTTCGAAGGAGGTGCAGGGAGGCGATGTAGTTGGGGTGAAGGAGCAGCTGTTGGACAAGAGTATACCCAAACCACTGCCACGTGTGCTATTAGGGCGTGGTGTGTGGAAAAGTGTGAGTCCGCCGTAGGAGAGTGCAGCAGGGGAGGCTGTGTCGGTGGGGGTGAGCTGCCGTGGTCACAGACGAGATGCAGTCTATGGATGGAGTGATGAAGCCAGAGATGAGATGGCGTAGCCGGGTGAAGAGATGGCGCAGCCGGTTGATGAGATGGCGCAGCCGGGTGGAGAGGTGATGTAGTTGGATGATGGGATGGTGCAGCTGGCGTTGATACGATGCAGGTGGGGAGGGATGGTGGAGCCAGGGGATCCAGGTTAGCCAGAAGAGTCTAAGGCAGGCGGGGGTCAGGCGCAGCCAGGTGGGTCAAGCGCAGCCAAGGGGGGGGGGGGGGGGGGGGGGAGTCAGGCACAGCCAGAAGGGTAGGTTTCAGCCGCAGGGCTGGGTGCAGTCAGGGGCCAAATGGAGACAGGGCCCAGATGGAGTCAGGGGCCAGAAAGCAGCCAGGGCCAAGACAGCAGTCGTGGACCCAGGTGCAGCTGACATGGACCAGGAGCGGGGGCCAGGAGTGGCCTAGGGTCCTTTGCAGCTGGGTGCTGGAGCAGTCATTGGGTGTCCCGGTGGGGGACCCCTCTATCTCCTCACCTGTCTGGCCGTGGTGCTGCAGGAGCGCTGGTGCTCCTGTCTCTGAGGAGGGTGGTTGATTGGTGTGAGCGGTGCAGTCAGCCGTCCAGGGCTGTGCTGCCGCTGCAAGCTGGGGGTAAGGCCGGAAGTGCAGGTCCCGCCGGCAGAGCGCACTGTCACCGCTGCACTCACGAGGGTCCCAGGAGCGGAGCAGGTATCCCGCCGCGGGCAGGAGAGACGAGCTGTCAGCTGGGTGGTGAGGGGGCTGCGACGCCTCCGGTTCAAGGTGGCGTCGGGCGGGAGCCGGGCGCCGCTGGAGGAGGCCGGCTTCCACGGTGCTGGCGCCTCCGGGTGAGTGGAGGAGGGTGGCGGGGCTTCAGGCGAGGGGAGCCAGGTGGTGGTGGTTAGCCGAACCGCTGGCGGGGCCAGGGTGGTAGGCCTGGGGAGGACCGACTAGGCCCGGCTGCCGGATCCCGATCTAGGCGGCCGCTGGTGAAACTCTGGGGTCCCGATGATAGGTGGGATGCTCGGGGGTGACAGCGTTGAGGGTGGGCATGTAGGGGAGGACAGGCGTGCTTGGATGCGATGGATGGTGTCCAAGTGCCTGGAGCCTCCTTACATGCGACTGTCACCCCCGATGGCCTGGGACATGATCTGCTGTCCATTGGTGCGGACGCACTTGTCCAGACGTGAACTCGGTTTCATCTGCCTTACATCTTTCCTCCTCTGCCCTTAATAACAGGGTAGTGAGGAAAATCAAGACTGAGGGTGTCCATGTCATTCTGGTGGCACCAGATTGGCCCAGGCGCGCCTGGTACGCCAATCTGGTGCGGTTCGTCGTCAATATGCCTTGGCATCTACCAGACCGTCTAGACTTTTTAACTCTGGGTCCGATATGCCACCAGAACTCAACTGCCCTGAGTTTGACGGTGATCAGAGCTAGGAAGCCCGCCTCAGCTTGCATTTACTATCGCTCATGGGAAAACTTTTCTCATGGTGCAAGAATCGGGGCCATTCTCCCCTTGTTTTTCTCTTCCCGTAATTCTGGGGTATGTTCAGGCCAGTTTAGATTCTGGTCTGTCTACCGGCTCTCTTAAAAGACCAAATATCCGTGCTTTCGGTGTTTTTCCAGCGACTACTTGCTACGACACCTCGTCAGGACTTTCATTAAAGGTGTTTATCAACTGGCTCCCTCTTACCGGAGACCACTAGAAGCATGGAACCTCAATCTGGTTCTGGATGCACTTCAATGACCTCCTTTCAAGCCTCTGAAGGAAATTTATCTTTCTTTCCTGTCCTGGAAAATCTCCTTTCTTGTGGCAATAACCTCTATACGTCGTGTCTCGGACCATGCCCATTCCAAACGGGTTGAAGGCACACTCGAATCATGTGGTTGGAGCATCCTGGGCTATTCGACACCAGGCATCCGCCAAGCAGGTGTGCAAGGCGGCAAGCTGGTCCAGCCTGCATACGTTTGAAAAGAACTACAACGTACATACTAAGTCATTGTAGGATGCGAGTCTTGATAGGCATATTTTGAAGGCGACAGTGGCTCACTTTTAAGTTGGTATGTTTTCAAGAGATATTGAAGTTCTGAGGTTGTTTTACCCATCCAGGGACTGCTTTAGGGCATCCCTGTCCTGTGTGCTCATCATAAAAATACTTTTCTCTGAGCCTCTAATTGGGGGACACAGCACCCTCCCTGTAGCCCGTTCTGGGGCGTTTTTAGTTCCTTTGTGGATCTTTGAGTTCTCCTATAGTTACCTTCGGATATACTTATTCTTTCTCCTACTGCTTGGTCACTGAACTGGTTCGGCTTGTGCCAGCCAGGGGGGTGTATACTGCAGGGGAGGAGTTAATCTGTTTTTTTATATTCACTTATTGTCAGCCTCCTAATCACTGCAATGTAACACACATGGTCCTGTGTCCCCCAATTAGTGGCTCAGATAAAAGTATTTTATGGCGAGTACAAACAAAAACCCCATTTTCCCCCATTCAAAATAAAAGTATGAAAATACACATTTTGTATCTCCGTGTTCAGAAATGCCCAATCTTTCCTAATGCTTCCGTCTGCGCCTCAGGCTTTGTATCAGAACCCTTTAACATCTCTAATAGCACACGCCAGGGATGCCCTCTTTCACCACTAATATTCGCATTGGCAATGGAGCCCTTGGCGCCCAAATCAGGCGAAACCCCCGGATCAGGGGAGTCAACATTGGAGGTATAGAACACAAAGTTGGCCTCTACGCGGACGACGTTATCCTGACTTGCACAGACGTCGTTCCCTCATTACTGGAAATAATGAAGGTTCTGGGAGAATTTTCAGCTGCATCCTATTATCGACTAAATGCTTCCAAGTCTGTTATATACCCGATAAATTTGACCAAGCAAATACAGGAAGAAGTTAAGTCGCTTTTCCTTTTACATGGTCCCCTGAGGGGTTTAAATACCTAGGTGTCTACATAACCCATGTTCATAAAATAATCAAACAAACGTTGATATGTTAGCCAAAGACATTGGAGGGGAATTGGATAGGATTACCTCAGTGGGCCTCTCTTGGATCGCTAGGATCCAATTAGTAAAGATGTTAATTCTCCCCAAACTAATTTATCTGTTCAGATGCGTGCCCCTCTCTTTTCCTCGATCATGTTTAACCAGACTTCAACGTATCCTCAACAAATTTATATGGAGTGGAAAGCCCCACCGTGTACCCCATAAAGTTATGATTTTACCATATAACAAGGGAGGCTTAGGGGTCCCTGATGTCCTCGCATATCATAGAGCGGCCATCATGGAACCAGCACAATTATGGTGGTCAGGAGATAAGACTTCATTGGACTGGTTACAAATAGAGGCCTGTTTGGCCCCACCTAATTCCCTCAGGATCCTGCTGGAGGCAGATTTATTGAGCCCCCAGATGAGTGGTGGGATTCTTGCTTCCATGAAAGCCCTACTGGGAATGTGGCACCAATTGGGCCGAACTCCTCTCCAATTCTTATTTAAATACATATCTCTCAAAGCTCTAGAGGACTTGATCCCCGAATTATCTCTGAAACAGTGGAGGGAACGTGGGATCTTCAATTTAAACGACCTTCTTGACCCGAATGGGATAAAATCTTTCCAAGATATAGCGATTAAATATGACCTATCTAACAACTTATTTTATCAATACCTACAGATCCGCCATTTGATAAATAAATGCAAACCACCCCCTACTGACTTAGTCCAAGCTGACGCTCCTCTGCAAAGATACTTTGTCATCTTGCAATCAACATGGTGTCTCCATATTCTATCAGGCTCTCATCTCCTCACCTGGGGAAACTAAGCTTCCATTTATGGAAATTTGGGAGCAGAGACTTGCTTTCACATCTTCCTTAGAGGCATGGCATGCTGCTACTTCACATACCGCTAAATACTCGTCCTGTTTAAAACCACCTGGAACAGGCCAAAAAATTACAATTAAATTGGTACCTAACCCCTTTAAAAATACACAAATTTCAACCATCCAAATCTAAGGAGTGCTGGAAAGGTTGCTCTCAGGAGGGCACAATGGAGCATATGTGGTGGCACTGCTCTAGTGTGCGGAACTTTTGGAAGATAACAGAACAAATTTTGAAGGAGGTCACAGGTCTGCCCATAACTTTGGACGCCCCTCTGGCCCTACTGGGCATAGACATAGGAGAATTCCCTTCCCTTCTCAAACCCAGGGGCGGAACTACCGTGGTGCAACTGGTGCAGTTGCACCAGGGCCCAGGCCACCTAGGGGGCCCCTGAGGCTCCAGCGGTAGGTCCGTTCCCCCCTGACATACAGAAGGAGGCTGCATTCGGGTGTCAGCAGCGCTGCGCACCCGCGGCACTGCTGTGCTGGCATTGCGCCCATGGTGCTGTCAGTGTCATATCATGTGCCAGCAGCGTCGCGCTGCACACCCGCGGCTCTTTTCTTACATTGAGTCCCGGGGGGGAAGTGCTGGCTGCGGGCGGCGCTGCTATCAGTAGTGCGAAGGGGGGAGGGAGGGGGGGTTGCTGGTGGAGCAGCAGCATTGAGGCAGAGGGGGCTGGGAGGGTCGGTGCTGCTTCACTTCCGGCTCTTCCGTGGAGGCAGGCATCACACCCTCTCCAGAAGTCGGAAGACAATGAGACGACCCGGCGGTGAGCAAGCTGCAAGCTGATTGAGGATTCTGTGAGGGCTCCAGCCAGGTAAGAGCCCCGGAGCAGGGCTTTGGTCTGGTGCCTGGTGGGAGGGAAACTGTGAACACAGCACTGCAGTGCACAGCCACCAACATGATTTGAGGGGGGGGGGGGAGCAGGATTTGTGCAGTACTTTATCGCCACTATGAGGGGCGGGGGGGGGGCCCCCGAAAAATTTCTTGCACCAGGGCCCACTACAGTCTGGGTCCGCCCCTACTCAAACCTATTATCACTAACATACTAATAGCTGCCAGGATGTGCGTGGCAAAACATTGGAAGGATGGGTCCGCCCCAACAAAGGACGAACTCATTTCTCTCATTAATTTACATATGCAACATGAAACTATACTAACGCATGATAATAAAGTCAAAACAAAAAAAATGAACTGGTGGGACCCATGGATCTCGTCACAATACTCACTTGTGTCCCAATAAGAGGGACCCTTTATTGCTCACTCTCATATCTTGAAATCAAACATATACACCGAACTTAAATTGCAGAAATAATCTGTACTGTATAGCGAATATAATCCTTTCCTCCCTTCCTTTCCCCCTCACCTATCCCCTTCCATTCTTTTATTCTTTCATTCATTTATCCTCTCTAGTATATATTTGATAATGTCACCGTATAGAATTGATTGTTTCCTGTATGTTACCTTTTACTTTATAAAACAATAAAAATCAAATGTTTTAAAAAAATCAGTGCTGTAAACTGCATAACGAAAGAAGTCAAGACGCCAAAATAATTATTTTGGTTGCCGCAGCATTGCAATAAAATGCAATAATGGGCGATCAAAACAGCGCACCCACCCAAAAATAGTATTCGAAACGTCAGGTCAAGCCACAAAAAAGCCAGCACAAAGCCCCAGATACCGAAAAATGAGAATGCTACGGGTCGCGAAATGTGGCGCAAGAAGGACTTTTTTTTTTTTCTGGTCATCATAATGGGAGACCCAGACAATGGGGTTTAGGGCACTGCCCTCGGAGGTCACACTAGGTACTACAAGTTTGTAGACACCGCCTCCTCCGCTTATAAACCCCTACCGCAGGGAACATCCTCAGTTTTAAACTTAGTGTGCTCGGAGGATCACGCTGTGCTTGCACTTCACTGCATTCTCACTACTTACGTGATGGCGTCTGAAGACAAGGTAATATGGTCCTGGTCGGGACCTGCGTCAGCCTCCCCGCTCACCCTTGTGGCACACGCTGGTGGAGGTACCGGAGGGCCTAGAGCCTGGACACTTGGTGTTCTCCCGGTACGCTGTCGCGCTCCTTTCCATCCCTCTCTGGGGGGCTCTGGAGAGTGGGAGATGGGAGCCTTGCACAGCTCCGCTCCGTCCGAGGCCTCCCTAAATGGTGCTTACAGACCGGACTGGAGCCAGCCCAGTCCGAGGCCTCCCTAAATGGTGCTTACACTCCGGACTGGGCTGAACCCCCGTCCGAGGCCTCCCTAAATGGTGCTTACAGACCGGACCGGCACTGAGGCACCTTGTGTGTCTCCTGTGTGCCTGGGGGTAGTGTCTGTCACTTTGTGTCCTGACACTCAGACCGCGCGTTACCCTCGGGTCCGCGGATCTGGAGGTGTACCCTGTGCTGGGGTCACCCTGGCTGACCGCCCTGTGTGTCACAGGGGCTGAGGCCGTAGACTGCTGATCTTTGGATGTAATTGCAGTCTGTGTGTGTAATGTGTGTTTTACACTATTTTCCCGCGCTGCGGGCTCCAGCACCTCCATTATGAGGCTGCCTGGAGGAGAGGAGGCAGCCCTTGCGGTGACGTCACCGGGGGGCGTGTGTGTGTGCTTCCCGCGTGTTCTCGGCGCCGCCCACAACTTTACTGGCGGCGGCCATCTTCTCCCTCACTTCCCGGCTGGGATCTACGGCAGCGCGTGTCTGCACTTCAGAGGGAGACCGGAACTCGCGGAGGTCACACACACACACCGCTTCCTCCCACCGCTTTACTGCGGTCGGTAAGCCACCGGGATTCCCGGTTTGTTTGTCTGTGCGACTTGGCTTATACTTCCCCTACTGTGGCTATGTCCTCAGGAAGCTTGCTGCTAAGGCGGCGGATGCCACCATTACCTGTTCCACATGCAATGGTACACTGGTGGAGGGGTCCTGCAATAACTGCGGACGCCCAGAAGCCCGAACTGGCACTGCTGAGGCAGCAGCTCTAGCGCTGTATCCTGAGATTCAGGTGATCCCAGGACCATGGGAAACGCAGAATAGGATTAATGAATCCCTGCTGTCCCAGATGTCCTCCATGTCGCAGTCACTGGAGAGCACTTCATAGGAGACTGGAAAACCCAGCTACTCCTTCCAGTTACCCCCGGGTGTCTCCCTCTTCTGCTGTGAGACCCCTTAAGCGAGCTCGTCGTGAGGAGTCATCCCGAGCTCCAGGCTCTCTCTGAGGAGGAGCGTTCCTCTGATGGTGAGGAAGATGATGGGGGGTCTACTCTCGGGTCTGTGTCTGAACCTCCAGATGGGGTGGAGGATCTGGTGTCCTCCATCAATGAGACCTTACGTCTCGTGACTCCCCCTGAAGAGGTTATCGTGCACCCGAAGGAGGTCTATCAATGGCTTCGGCCAGAGGCTAGACCAAGTGGCTCTTTCATGGACCACACTAATTTTGGAAGGGTGGTTAGAGCACCCAGGTTACATCCTGGGCGGCGCTATGTCCGCAAACCTAAGGACAATCGCTTCCCCTTCTCCCAGAAGGTGCTTCAGGAATGGTCGCAGTCTCCAAAGGTGGACGCTTCCATGACTAGAATTGCTGCACGCTCCCTGTTTTCTGCCTCTGATAGCTCCTCATTGAAGGATGCAACTGATAGACAGGTCGAGCAACTCGCCAAGTCTTCCTATGAGGCTGTGGGGTCATCATTTGCCCCTAACTTTGCCACGGTCTGGACCTTACAAGCGATTACTACCTGCTTGGATGGTATCACGGACCTGGCGAGATCCAGTCCAGAGGTCCTGGCGCTTACTGAGAGGGCAAGGGCCTATGCGGACTATGCCAGGACGGCATCTTTGGAAACTGCCACTCGCTCAGCTGTGGCTTCGGCCAATGCGATAGCGATCCGCAGGTTGTTGTGGCTACGTCTTTGGGACTCAGATGCCACATCTAAGAAGATTTTGCAGAATCTTCCATTCGCTGGTGACAGGCTTTTTGGCACCGAGCTGGACAAGCTGATAAAGGATTCTGCTGAGTCTAAGATACCGCAGAATAAGCCTAAGCCACGGTATACCGTTAAAAGGAACCGTAAACAGTGGTCCTTTCGCTCCAGCTCACAGTCATCCACGACGTCCGCTCGCGCGGACCGAGGGGGCAAGCCAGCTACTCAGTGGCGCTCCAAGAGTCGTCAGAAGAAGCCGGCGGGGGCAGCAGCTGCCACCCCCAAGCCCGCCTCGACATGACTCGCTCTCTCATCCTGCCTCCCCACAGGTGGGGGGCCGCCTGTCTCGATTCCAGGACAGGTGGCTACGTCACGTTCAAGATCAGTGGGTTCGAGACGTAGTCTCGCGAGGTTACAGGATAGAGCTGACATCAAGACCGTTATCCCGATTCCATCGGTCTGTTCCATCCCCAGAAAAGGCTCAGGCTTTTTACCTGGTGTTGGAGGGACTCCGCAGAGACGGAGTAGTGGTCCCAGTGCCCACGGCAGAGAGGTTCAGGGGTTTCTACTCCAACCTCTTTATTGTCCCGAAAAAGGACGGATCCTTCCGCCCGGTTCTGGACCTCAAATTGTTCAACCGTCACGTGTTGGTTCGGAAATTCCGCATGGAATCCCTGCGCTCCGTGATCGCGGCTGTGTCGCAGGGAGACTTCCTAGCGTCCATCGATATCAAGGACGCTTACCTTCACGTGCCCATTGCACCGGCTCATCAGCGCTGGTTACGATTCGCAGTGGGGGACGAACACTTCCAATTTATGGCCCTGCCCTTCGGGCTGGCCTCAGCACCACGGGTATTCACGAAGGTGATGGCCTCTATGATGGCTCTCCTGCATGTGCAGGGTCACGCCGTCATACCCTATCTGGACGACCTATTGGTCAGGGCGCCATCGGAAGACCTTTGTCGGGTGAGCCTGGAGGTGACCATGAGGTCTCTGGAACAGTTCGGGTGGCTTCTCAATACTCAGAAGTCGACCCTGGTTCCGACCCAGCTCATTGACATATCTGGGCATGGACTTCCACACGGACTCGGCTCTGGTGTCTCTACCCCAGGCCAAGCAGCTGGTGATCCACTCAGGAGTACAGAATGTTCTCCTGTCACCTCACTCATCCCTTCGGGCGTTGATGAGACTGGTGGGACGCATGGTAGCGGCGATAGAGGCGGTGCCCTTTGCACAGTTTCGTCTCCGTCCTCTCCAGCTGGAGATTCTTCGCCGATGGGACAAGAGAGCGATCTCTCTGAATCGGTTGGTGGCACTGTCACAACCGACCAGGGACTCCCTGCAGTGGTGGCTCCAGCCACGTCACTTGTCACGGGGCTGGTCATTCCTCAAACCGTCATGGTTAGTGGTGACCACCGACGCCAGTCTGAAGGGCTGGGGGGCGGTGTTCTTACACCACAGGGCTCAAGGCCTCTGGACTCAGTCGGAGTCGACGTTGCAGATCAACGTACTGGAGATCAAGGCGGTCTATCTGGCGCTCCTGGCGTTTCAGAAATTCCTGACAGGACAGCCCATTCGGGTACAGTCCGACAATGCGACGGCCGTCGCCTACATAAATCATCAGGGAGGGACCAGAAGCGCTCAGGCCCTCGCCGAAGTCCACCGCATTCTGTCGTGGATAGAGGAAAACGACTGCCTGATCTCCGCAGTTCACATCCCAGGGGTCGAGAACTGGGAGGCCGACTACCTGAGCCGGCAGGGGATGGACGCCGGAGAGTGGTCTCTACATCCAGACGTCTTCCGGGACATCTGCGGCAGGTGGGGCACTCCGGACGTGGATCTGATGGCCTCACGGCTGAATCATCAGGTGCCCCAGTACGTGGCGAGATCGTGGGATCCTCAGTCTCTGGGGGCAGATGCCCTGATCCTGAGTTGGTCCAGATTCCAGCTGCCATATGTGTTCCCGCCTCTGGCTCTGATTCCCAGGGTTCTGTGGAAGATCAGGTCGGAGTGCAGAGTAGCCATTCTAGTGGCTCCGGATTGGCCCAGGAGGTCCTGGTATCCGGACCTGTGGCAACTGTCAGGCGGACACAGGTGGGCTCTTCCAGAACGCACAGATTTACTCGCGCAAGGCCCATTCTTCCACCTCAATTCCAAGGCCCTCAGATTGACTGCATGGCTCTTGAGGCCTGGCTGCTGACATCCAGGGGTTTCTCCCCTACAGTGGTGGCCACTATGAATCGGGCTAGGAAGCCCGTTTCCAGGAAGATGTACCACAGGACGTGGAAAATCTTTTTTACCTGGTGTGCCTCTGGTGGACGGTCCCCGTGGCCCTTGTCTATCCCGACGTTGTTGGCCTTCCTACAGTCGGGTTTGGAGTTGGGATTATCCCTTGGCTCTTTGAAAGGTCAAGTATCAGCACTTTCTGTGCTGTTTGACAGGCGATTGGCGCTCCTCCCGAAGGTCCGTCAATTTCTGCAGGGGGTGTCGCGGATGGTTCCGCCCTACAAGAGACCTCTGGACCCTTGGGACCTTAACATGGTCCTGGCGGCATTGCAGAAACCGCCGTTTGAGCCTCTGAGGGATGTTTCTCTATCTCGTCTGTCACAGAAAGTGGCCTTTCTGGTGGCGATTACATCTCTGAGGAGGGTCTCAGAATTGGCTGCACTATCGTGCAAGTCACCCTTTCTGGTGGTTCACCAAGACAAGGTGGTGTTGCGCCCGCGGCCAGAATTCTTGCCGAAGGTGGTTTCAACTTTTCACCTGAACCAGGAGATTGTTCTCCCATCATTTTGCCCCGCTCCCGTTCATCAGGTTGAGCGCGACCTCCATACTCTGGATCTTGTGAGAGCTGTACGCATTTATGTGTCCAGGACCGCCTCCTTTAGGAGTTCGGATTCCTTATTTGTTCTTACGACAGGTCGCTGTAAGGGGTCCGCGGCTTCGAAGTCAACCTTAGCCAGATGGATTAAGGCTTCCATTCAAGAGGCTTACCGGTCTTCTGGTTTGCCTCTCCCGGTGGGATTGAAGGCTCACTCTACCAGAGCCGTAGGTGCCTCCTGGGCCTTGCGACATCGAGCGTCTGCTCTACAGGTGTGTCAGGCGGCCACTTGGTCCAGCCTGCACACTTTCTCTAAGCACTATATGGTGCATGCCCATGCCTCTGCGGATGCAAGTTTGGGCAGGCGGGTTCTCCAGGCGGCGGTTGCCCACCTCTAAAGGGAACCATGTGTTATCCGTCTTGTTGAGGAACTCTTCCCGCCCTGGGGTATTGCTTTAGGACATCCCCATTGTCTGGGTCTCCCATTATGATGACCAGAAAAAAGAGAATTTTGTTTACGTACCGTAAATTCTTTTTTCTTTAATCATCAATGGGAGACCCAGCACCCACCCAGTTGTTCCGTTGCATGTTTTGCATTTGTTCTGTTCTCTGTTGAGACAGTGTTTGCCGGGTTGTTGAACCGTCTGTGTACGGCGTTCTTCCCGATGTTTTCGGGTGTGGTTTATTTCCTCCTCGCAGCTTATGGACCAAACTGAGGATGTTCCCTGCGGTAGGGGTTTATAAGCGGAGGAGGCGGTGTCTACAAACTTGTAGTACCTAGTGTGACCTCCGGAGGGCAGTGCCCTAAACCCCATTGTCTGGGTCTCCCATTGATGATTAAAGAAAAAAGAATTTACGGTACGTAAACAAAATTCTCTTTTTTTTTCAAACTCCTGAATTTTTCACCACTTAAATAACAGCTAAGGTATTCATGTTTGGAATCTACAAAATGGTACTAACCCGCGGCATCATGCTTGACATGTCAATTTTACTATATTACTATATAGTGAACATTGTGAATAGAAAAACAAACTTGTAGTTGCACTTTTTTTTTTTTTTTTTTTTTTTTCTTTCAATTTCACTGCACATTTTCCTGTACACTATATGGTAAAATAAATTATGCATCTGTAAATAAACCATATGGTATCATGACTGGTGTTAATCAAAAGCACAACTTGTCCCGCAAAAAACAAGGCCTCATATGTCTATATTGATGGAAAATTAAAGTTATGGCTCTTTGAAGCAGGGGAGCAAAAAACTACATGCAACAGTCAACATTGCTTATATGGATTTTAATACTCAATATTTGCTTTCCCTCCCTCCTTACCTGTCCTTAAGAATTATTTTTCCTTCCTTTGGAAAGAACTGCTATCCCTATTAAAAAAAAAAAATAAAATTAAATACCTCTGCAAGTTTCCAATCCTAGTGTCCAGTTTGTGAAACATTTTCTCTTTCTCTTGATAATCTTTCTCCATTTGTAAAATGTATTTGACCGATTTGATAAATTCTCATCTTGACAGGTTCTTCTCTTATCCAGTGTCTTGCGATCTGTTTTTGAGCTATATACAGTAGCCTAACTATTGCAGTTTTATACATATTAGTCTTAATTTCTTCCACATAACTAAAATGCAAATCAGTGGGTCCCTGTTAATCACACACCTGTATACTCCCTCTATTCTATGTATGATAACAATCTAGGCAGAGCCATAGCATATGTAGTATGCACTACAAACATTTGAGACAGTCTCCCTGTCTTACTTAATGACAATTTACGATCCCCTCTAGTATTGAGTCCCACCTATCATCCCAATTCCTCCGCCTATTTTCTCCTTACCCTTAATGGATGTTTCCTCAAAAAGGTTTGCATTAAATCCCAATATATACTGGGGATCACCCCTCTTGTCTCCCTACAAAAAGAAATCTTATTGGGTTTTATTTTCATATTTATCTTTTTACTCTGAGCCCTATATGCATGTTGCATCTGCATGTACTGATATCTACAAGATTCAGGAATCTGAGATTCCTCTCGTAGCCTCAAATGTTTTGATACCATTTTGATCAACCAGCTGAGAGATGCATAGATACATTGCACTTCAACCTTGGTCCAATTATTAAAGAGGACCTGTCAGCCCCCCCCCCCCCCCAAAGATTTCAGTCTAAAGGCAGCACTGAATGCAGAATATATACTGCATTCAGGCATGGGGTCCCCCATGTGTTTCTGATGTATAAATCATTAAATATAGCCTTTTAAAATGTGTAAAACAAAGTCAGGAGGGCATTACCAGATGCATGAGTCAGCTCCTTCTCCGGGGGCTATTCCTACCCTCTGCTTCTGTTCCTCCCTCCTCCCTGTCCTTGATGCCTGTCAGCTTTCCTCACACTGCGTCTCCTTGTAGTACCTCACACTGGTGCAGAGCGAGGTGTTGCTACTGTGGGCCCCTTGCTCCTGTCAGGGCAGGAACAAGTGCTGACGTCAGGGTGGGAGGCGGGTCAAGAGCGCGGGGCCGACAGTAGCAACACCTCGCTCTGCGTGAGGTAGCACGAGGAGAAATGCTGCATTAAGTGCTGCCTTTAGAATGAAATCTTTGGGGGGGGGGGGTGACAGGTCCTCTTTAAAGCTACCCATCTTGTCTAACTCAGGTATGCCCTCATTGCACCAAATAGGTGAATACAAAGTCAAATGCTCCATCCTCTAATCTGTTTCACTTTCTCCCATGTTTTATGTAGCAAACCCTGCATAGTATATATTCTGTCCTACACTTTTAAGCTCTCAGACTCCAATCCCTGCATCAAGGAGGTCCTTCCGATCACATATCCCAATATAATTTGTTGACCCTCCCTTTTCAACTCCATTCCACCCCCTCAGATGTTGGCACTGGTCCGAGAGACAATACATCCATGGATTCAGCAAAGTCAAACCTTTTGCCTTTTGGTCTCTGCCACACCTCCATTTTGATCCTGGGTTGCTTCCTTCCTCACACTAGGTCCCTGAAAATAGTTAAACCTCTGTGAGTGGAAATGCCACCTCTGTACCCAAGCATTTGAACGGCTTTTTAATCCTAAAATGTACCACCAACAACCGTCCCCCCCCCCCCCCCCCCCCCTCCGTCAGATATATTCGAAACATCTAAACCTACCGTCATTATATTAGATCCGTCCCAATTGATCTCTAGGCTGGACAGTGCACCAAAAACCACTCTTTTACATTTATTGCGTTACTCAAAGACTCCCCAGGGTTTTCTAACAGTAACCTCATTGGCATAGAGAGCAATTTTTCCTCTACTGTACCCCAAATCTGATCCCTTTCACAGAAAACGGTCTAATTTTAGCTGCTAACTGCCACTGCCAGCGCAAATAGTAGCTGGGACAGCGGACACCCCTGTGGAGGGCAAAATCTTTTGACACCCCACCATTCATCTTAATTCTGGCAGTTATAGAGGGTACAACAACTTTACCCACAATATAAGCACTGGTCCGAATCCCATGTAACCCAACACCCTCCAGAATTAACTCCATTCTACACAATTGAATGCTTTCCACACATCTAGGAAGGCCACTACCCTTTGGTGTTATCAGCTGACAATTGTACATTTAAATAGTCTTCTTAAATTAATCGCCATGGACTTGTTCAGCATAAAACCAGACTGATCTGGATGTATCACCTTCTGTATAAAGGTACCGTTACATGGTACGAGATCGTGAACGAAATTGCGTAAACGTCATGGGTTTGGAGCGTTCAAGCGACATCGTTACTACCTCGTTGCATGTGTCTGAGAGGTTTATGATAAATAGTTTGATCGGTGATTGCAGATTTGAGAACATGTTCTCAAATCAGACGATCCACGATCAGCCATCCTGCTGCATTGGTCAGTGTGACACTGCGATAACTGTCGTTCACGCCTTTTTGCCCATGCACATCAGTGAACAAGTATCGTTTGCTGGGTTGTGCGAACGATACCTGCTTGCTACACCACAATATCTAGACGTGACATGTTACCAATGATCTCAAAGTGACGTCCTAACGACCACGAGATCGTTTCAATATTGAGGTGTGTAACAGTACCTTAAAGGCCTCGTTACACACACAGATAATTGTGCAGAGATTGTTCGCAGATCTCTGGTTGCAGTGAAATCATGGACACATTGTTCCATTTTGTGGCCATGTACAAATGGAACAATGTGTCCATGATTTCACTGCAACCAGAGATCTGCGAACAATCTCTGCACAATTATCTGTGTGTAACTGGGCCTTAACACCCGTCAAACAATCCGATAGAACCTAAGCAAGGATTTTACTATCTGTAGTTAATAAAGAAATAGGTCTATAGGATTCAGCCATTATAACATCTTTGCCTTCCTTCGGTGTCAGTACCACATGGCTTCTCTCATGAGTCTGGCAGTGCACCCAGGGAAGCCAGATGGGGCCCTGTGAGCTGCAGACATCAGGGTTGAGGCTCCGGTGTGTGTGACTGTGCCTTTTGGCTCGGTGGCGCCATGTTGCGGATGGCGTCCACCAAGTGTCCGGGACTTTGCACTTGCCCAGCCAGCCAGAAAGGTGGGCTGGGTGCTGAGTGCGACGGATTTCCAGGGGCGGGCCCATGACATCACGCGTGGCAGTGCTCGCTGATTGGCGGCCACCGCACGGAGCATGAGACGTCGTGAGGCAGCTCCCAATGACGCGCATTCTGTCATTTGACATACCTGGACTTCCAGGCTTAGGCCAGGAGTAGGCGTTAAGGAGCAGTGACTATGGGCATAAATGGAGGCAAGTTTAAGTGGAGTTGTGCCTCTGCTCATTTCGCTTCCTGCCTGCAGCATTGCCCCTACAGCAACAGTGTTTCCAGCATGAGTGGCACAGAGGCTCCTCCAGAGATGGAGTTTCAAAAGAAGTCACACTGCAGCAGCAGTCGCTCTTCCTATGAAAGCGCTAAAAGAGAATTGTCACTAGACAAGGGTCCTTTCCCGGCTCCAGTATCTCTTCACAGCTGAATGGTGAGAGAACTCTGAGAATGTAGTTTTATTGAATGTCCCTCTGTTCTACGTTTTTTGTTGTTAGACTCGGCAGCAATCCAAGATGGCAGCAACTAAAACTAAGCACTTGCAGTGTAGGCTCTGCGAGTGTGCCTTTCCGGTTAGCTGGACTAAAAAAAGTATAGAACAGACCATCACTGAAGAAACGCAGAATTTGTCTTCCAACTTGCAATCCTTGATTACGGCCCAGATGGAAAATGCCTTTAGGTCCTTTTCTCAGGGACAACAGCGATTTTCTGCCTGTAATGTACTGCCTCAGCCTTTAATTGAGTCTGATAGATAAAAAGGAGAGTGTGAGTCCTCAGCAGCTTCTTCACGGTCCTCTTCTAATGACGAATCTAATAGACGCCATTAATTTTCAGTAGAGGACGTGGGCGGCCTAGTTAAAGCGATGAGATCCGATCCACAATAGGAATTGAGGATGAAAAATCACAGCCATCTAAGTTAGACTTAATGTTTGGAGGGTTGGGACAAAAGAAACATTGTCCCTTTCCTCTTTTTTTAATCAGATAGTTTTTATTAAAGTTTAAACATTATAAACAAATAATGCAATACATCCCAAACTCCCATCCCAATCACCTCCCCCCTCCCGGTCCAGTGATACATTCATTTTGAGCAGATATAAAGTTTATATACTAACATAGCATTTATCACAATGTACCCGTTGTACCAACATAACAAATCCCGGAGCCCGGGTATCGCAGGTCAATCCTTGGAGTGGCTAACCAACCGATGACACGTCTCGAAGATTCAGCCTTCCCGCCCATATTTTGTTGAATATATTCGGTCTTTCCCGTTTGATGTAAATGAGTTTTTCTCTGCTAACAATCAAATTAAGCTTCTGTATATATTCTCTACGCGTGGGGACCGTGTTCTGAGGTCCAATGTAATGCTATCAGTTTCCTAGCTATGTAAAGCATTCTGGCGACTGCAATTTGTAGATAATCATCACCCCCAACCTCCTCCACGTATCCGAGCAAACCGATGCACGGATCCCTGGGGATATCCTGTTCCGTTGCCCTATGTATTAGATTAAGGACCACGATCCAAAACACTTGAATGCGAGGGCATAACCAGAACATATGGAGAATATCAGCGCCATCTAGTGTGCACTTGGGGCAGCACGAAGTCTGTCTCAAGCCTCAATCAAATAACCATGTGGGCGTCCTGTATACCCCATATAGGATATACAGCTGAGAGACGGCCCGGCTCACTAAGCGATAACCGAGGGATCATTTTTTATTACTGACTCCCAATGTTCTGCCGTAATACCCTCTATTTGTTGTTCCCATTTCTCCAATGCTTTTATCGGGTGTCCTGTCAGACTTGTTGACAGGAGTCCCCCATACACAAAGGAGATGAGTCCTCTCGTAGAGGTTTGCATGCCTATCATAGTAACAATAGCATCTTGTTGTATGGCAATGTTTTGTATTCGAGCCTGTGCCGCGTAAGCATGTCGCAACTGCAAATACTGGTAGAATGAGGAGTGTGGAAGCGAAAATTCGCCTCGCAAGATTTCAAATGTTTTAAAAACTCCCCCATCCACCAGCTGTGAAAGCCACCAGATGCCCACACGACGCCAGTTCGCGAACCTCATCAGTGCCTCTAAATGTTGCAGATGAGGGTTGTCCCAAATGGGAGCATATCTTCTAAAGCCTACAATTCCTCTCAAACTTTTCAACTTATTCCATACTCTAACCATGAGCATTACCATGGGGATCCTGGATGCCCATAGCCTCAAGCTTCCGGACTCCAGCTTGGACAGTAGAGGTCCCCAACCCCCCAAAAACTGGAGGATGCCGCGACCTCCCCCCTGTCTCCCGACTGAGTGTTCCGCTCCCCCCGCCAGATGTTGACATTGAGAGGATATAAAATATAACCAAGGGTTGGGCAGCGCCAGTCCCCCCCCTCCTTACTCAGTTGCAGATGTTCCAACTTTATCCTAGCGCTCTTTTTTTCCCCCAGACAAGTTCCCTAAATAATGCATTTATTTTGAAAAATCTATTCTGTGGAAGCCAGATTGGGGAATTGTGTAGGACGTACAGGATCTGACGCATGACTACCATCTTCAACAAGTTCCCCCCCCACTGCCGACAGGTGTAATTTAGCCCAGGCTTTAATCTTTTGTTTAATCCTAACCATCAGCGGCGTGAGATTCAAACGCTCAGTCGGAGATAGTACCAGACACAGTGACACCCAAGTATTTAAAGCTAGCTACGACCGGCACACAAGGTATTTCAATCACAGTTGGGTCTAATGGCATGATTGCAGATTTTTCCCAGTTTATAGTCAGTCCCGAAATAGCACCAAATTGTGTAAGCAGCGACATGGCACTGCGTAAAGATTTGTCCGGGTCAGCTAAAAAACAGAAGTTCGTCTGCATAAAGGGCCACTTTCTCCTCCAACAGTCCGTACTTGAACCCCACAATGTTCGTATGTCGTCGTATCCTCGAAGCCAAGGGCTCTATAGCCAAGGCAAAAAGCAGTGGGGAAAGCGGACAGCCCTGCCTCGTACCCCTGTGGAGAGGAAAATAATCAGATAGCGATCCGTTTGCCCGTATTCTCGCCTTCGGCTGCGAGTACAAGAGCCTGATCCAGCTAATGAAGCATGGGCCAAACCCCATGCACTCCAGCGTGGCAAAAAGATAAGACCACTCCACACTATCGAAAGCCTTTGTGGCATCTAGAGACAGGACTACCCACCTCCCCACATTGTCCGCCCCCTGCATATTTAAATATAAACGTCTAATATTTAAAGCCGTTGACTTACGAGGCATAAAACCCGTCTGGTCCGGGTGCACTAAGGATTCCGCTACTTTCGAGAGGCGAATAGCCAGTACCTTTGCCAACAGCTTAACGTCGGCAGTCAGGAGCGAGATCGGCCTGTATGACGCCGGGGAGGTAGGGTCTTTGTCCTTTTTCGGTAGGACAGTGATAATGGCCTCCTGCATAGATGGCGGAAGGGTCCCCAGTCGGAGACTATCATTGAGCGTGTCCAAGAGCACAGGGAGCAGCACTGCCCTATACTCTTTTTAGACCTCCACAGGTAGACCATCCGTCCCCGGCGCCCTGCCGTTCGTCATAGTACCCAGAGCCTCCTCCAACTCATCCAGGCCCAGAGGTTCGTCCAGTAAGGCCCTGTCTACGTCAGTAAGTCGTGGAAGTCTAGCAGCCCCCAGGAAGTCTGTAATTTCCACCGCAGACCCCCTAGAGTGTGAGGAATACAGGTCGGTATAAAATGTCTCTAGAATGTTAAGTATTCCCGGCGTGTCAGTAGCAAGCGATCCGTCCTCACGTCAAAGCCCCGCTATAAAGGACGGTCCTCTCTGTGCCGACGTTATAATCGAGAGCAGATGTCCCACACTCTCCGCACTTTCATAATATTGGGTCGATTGAAACATACGCTTTTGTGCCGCCATATCTAAAGTTATTTTGTGCACACGCGACTGAGCTTCCTTAAGTCTCGTCTGCGCAGCAGGCGTGAACTGCGTCGAAAGATTCTGCTCCGCTGCCTCCAAGTCCCGTAATAAAAGCTCAGAGCTACCGTGTTTCCCCGAATATAAGATCGTGTCTTATATTAATTTTACCCCCAAAAGTCCCACCCTGTCTTATATTCGGGGTATGACTTATATTTTTTAAAAAAATGACAAAAATGAAAAGTCCCAGCCCCATACAGTATGCCACTGCAGCCCCCAGCACAGTACCGTTAAAAACCGCAATTCCGCCGCACAGCCGACTTGCGGCACACTTGCGGCATACTTGAGGCAGGTCCCCATACAATGTACGGTACTGTATGGGACACTTGCGGCGTAACCGCACCTTGCCGCAAGTGTCCCATACAGTACCGTACATTGTATGGGGACCTGCCGCGAGTGTGCCGCAAGTCGGCTGTGCGGCGGAATTGCAGTTTTAATGGGCAAGTCGGCAAGGAAACATCCTTACTTTTTAGGGTAATGGCGGCCTCGGGCTATGGATTCCTCCGCGGTGCAGGGCGTTGTCCAGATGCTTCTTCATGCAGGAGCTTCTGGCCAATCAGCGCTCCAGATGCTGGGGAGCTGCTGGCCAATCAGAAGCTCCTGCCGGCAGTGGTGACGTCGGGGGCGACAGGCGCACAAGATTAACCCTATGCCCTCGGGGTTACCTGCGGCACCTGAGGGCAGAGGGGAGCCCACGGGGTACAGCGGACCTGCGGCTGCACCTGAGGGCAGAGGGGAGCCCACGGAGGACAGCGAGGCCAGTGGGACAGCGGGGACACAGGTAAAACATGCAATGGGCAAAAATGGCACTTTAGCGGTACCCTGTCTTATATTCCCCGAAAATAAGTCATCCTGTCTTATAATCTGGGTATGACTTATATTGGAAAATTCTGCGCCAGCCCTGCCCTGACTTATATTCGGGGGTGAGTTATTTTCGGGGAAACAGGGTAGCTCTAGAAATGGACTTAACCTTAGAAATTTCACGTATATACATGCCGCGCAGGTACGCCTTCAGAGATTCCCAAACTACTAGACTCGAAGTCGAGTTCACATTTACAGAGCGGAATTCCTGCAACTCAGAGGTGAAAGTACCGGCCCCATCCACCAGCTGTAGCCAGAATGGATTTAGGCGCCACAACGGCCTGTTCCCCAACGCGTTTGCTTCCCCCCTAATCTTAATGAACAATGGTGAATGGTCTGACACTGTTCTCTGTAGATACATAATGGACACAACCTTTCCCAGTATAGGACCATACCCCAGGGCCAAATCTATGCGAGACAAGGAGGAAAATGTAGAAGAAAAGCACGAGTACTGATACACTCCCGGGTTACTTCATCTCCACAAATCAGTCAATGCCAACTCCTGCACAAGCGTTCCAAAGGGCGTGCGATTACCCCCAGGTCTCACAGGCGCATGATTACCTCTATCCCAATGTGCATCAAGAATATTATTAAAATCTCCCACCCATAGGCATGGGATCCCTGGGAAGTCTCTCAAAATAGTCAGTATTTGGTATATAGGTTTACTGCTATATGGCGGGGGGATATAGAGAGCCACTAAGACCAGCGAGACAGCGAACAACATACAATGTAAGATCACAAACCGCCCCTCCTCATCTTCCACCACCCACTTACATACAAATTGGGCACCTTGTCTAATTAGGATACTAACACCCCTGGAATATTGCGAATATGTGGAGTGATAACCCGCCTGTATCCACAGTTTATCCAGAATGCCTAGCGTCGCACGGGTGAGGTGTTTCCTGTAGGCATATCACAGTTTGTTTATGGTCTGTAATAAAGGAGAATATCGCCTGCCTCTTGACTGGAGACTTTAACCCCCTGACGTTCCAGCTAAATACCCCAAAATCTCCCATGATAGGCACTTAAAAGAAATAACATCAATAAATTTCCCGCTCCCAACAATACATAGCTTGACATACCTATTCGTATCAAAGGACCAAACATCCCTTCCCCTCCCTCCTCCCCCCTGAACAACATGCCCCAACATAGTGTCCTAAAGCGTCAATTCACCCCGATAGAGGCTAATGCCAAGCCCGAGGCAAATTAGACACCGGGCGCCTTACTTCCCATCACGCCACCCCCATGTGTCAGGATACCACCCCACAGCACGTTATGTTTGTCCGCGCATTTGTTGATAACTATGCATCAAAGAACCTGCAGCGTTCAACCACAGTCCTCTCCTTCCGCCCTTAGACGCTGCTCGTTAATGTCCAGCCACTCAGCAGCCTGTACAGCCTCCAAGAAGTGAACTTTATTCCCAGCTTCCACCCTCAGTTTGGCGGGAAAGATCATAGAGTATTTGACGCCAAGATCTCTGTCGTCTTTTAACATCTGTAAACTTGGCTCTCATTTTCGTCACTTTTGGAGAGAAGTCCGGGTAAAAAGATACCCTCGATCCCTCAATGGTCAGACCAGGATGGTCTCTGGAGAACCTAAGGATAATGTCTCTGTCCTTTATAATGAAGGATTTTAGCCAGGATAGGTCGTGGTAGATTGCCGGGGGGAGGGGGACGGGCCGGAACCCTGTGGGCGCGCTCCACTGCGTATAAGTGAGTCAGATTGACCGCGCCGACTGCTCCTTTAATCCAATCCTCAACATAAGCAGTAGGGTTTTTGCCCTCACATATTTCAGGCACACCAACAATGCGCACATTATTGCGCCTGGACCTGTTCTCTAAGTCATCTGTTTTGTGCCATATTGCAGCAATGTCTTTCCTGGTTTCTTTATGGTGTTGCACATACTTAGTAACTTTGTCCTCCAGAGTGCCAACTCTCCTATCCTTGACTGTATGCAGATCATGTTTGACTGTTTGCATGGACTCTTGCAAGCATCCTAGCTGTGTGAGTACATTCGTTATAGCAGACCCACATTGCAGCACAGCCATCAACACATCTTTTATTGTGGGTTCAGCAGGGACTAGGAGATGCAGTGCTGTTAGATGCTTTCTGTTTTGTTCCACCATCTCTCCCCAGCTAGCCAGGGGCTCCTGTGTCTCCTGCCCTCCAGCACTGTTCATATCCTCCTCCCCCTCCTCACTGATTCCTGACTCCGTACCTTCTCCTCTGGTACCTGGGTGACTTTTCATATCTTCCTGCATTCCTCTTTCAATCTCCTCCACTCTAGCAAATCTATGCAGCCGGGTCTCCACGTCCCTGTTTCTGGCTGCACTATCTGCTGCCTCCTCCTCCAACACACGTGCTGAGGCTGCTGCGCCATTTTGTGAGCCCAGGGTCAGCTCCCCCCCCCCCGTCTTCTTAAGGCCTTTCTTAGGCATCCTGCCAGGTAAGAACGCTAACGCCGGCTCCCAATCGTGGCCACGGGTCTCAGGCAGCTATTCCGATATACCGTCCGTGCTGTGGTGAATAGCAACGGTAATTAGCCCAGTCGAGTGGGAACTCTTCACACGTGCGTCCTATCTACATGCCGCTTGGCCACGCCCCGTCCCTTTCCTCTTGATGAATGACTCCAGGATCTGGTGTCCAGAAAATGTAGGAAACAAGATAGGAAGGGTGCTCCAACTTCTTTGCTAAAGTGCAAGTAGTATTCATTGCCCTTTGAAGATATGGCCACCTTAAAGGATCCACTAGACAAGAAGGCTGACCAGTTCCTTAAAGGGATCCTGTCACCTCCAAAATGCCTCCTAAGCTATCAAAACATGTCCCTGCAGCATCCCATCACTAATCTCACACTCCTTTTGTGTACTAAAAGCATCCTGTGAAAGTGCATAAAAACGTTTTAATACTTACTCATTAGTGATTATAATTAGCAGGGGCTGTATTCTTTAGTCACCAGGGCATGTTGTTTTGCAGCTCCAGGATCCACCCTCTGTCTGCACAGCAAACAGACAGAGGGTGGATCCTGGAGCTGCAAAACAGCCCGCCTTGATGACTAAAGAATATAGCCACTGCTAATTATAATCACTAATGAGTAAGTAATAAAACGTTTTTATGCACTTTCACGGGATGCTTTTAGGATACAAAAGGAGTGTGAGATTAGTTATAGTATGGTGCAGGGACATGTTTTGGTAGCTTAGGAGGTGACAGGATCCCTTTAAGAACAACTGGGAGTCATCAGCAGGTGTGCTGAGACTGGGCCTGCTGACAATCTGTACTGCCAAATCCTTGATGGTCTGACTAGACCAACTAGTTTCCCAATTATGAAATAGGGTTTCTAAGGAGCAGATTCTGGCCTCAATTCCCGTCATTCAAGAGGCCGCAGCTTTCCTGGTAGATGCAGCGGCAGATTCCACAATGTTGACTGCAAGATCCACAGCCGCCTCCAATGCAGCTAGGAGGGCGTTGTGATTGAAGAACTGGCTGGGTGATCTGCAGACAGTCTAAGTTGTCTTCTTCCCTGCGAGGGTGAATATCTGTTTGGAACAGCCCTAGATGACATCTTGGAGAAAGCAGGAGATAAGAAAGTTTCCAGATCAGTCTTTATTCCTTTAAACGGCCCCTTCAGAGCAGATGACATTCAATTAAATATTCCTCGAAAAAAGATCAGTCCAGTTGGTCTGACCAGAGGGTGGAAAGCGGTTCATGTACAAGGACTTCTCCCGCGAAGTCCTGAAAGTGACTCTCTTCTCCAGGTGGGAGGTTGTGTCTCTTCCTCCCGACCTGCGCACGAATTTCATCAAGTCCTTGCATTTTGGATTTCATAACATCGGGTCTGAAACTCTGGTTTCCACATCTTCCTCCGTCCACATTACTCATCCCTCCTCAGAGCATCTCGGGTCGAACAGTGGGCGCTGGAGAACTAGATTTTCAGTCTCTTGGACAAGGCTGTCCTTGTTCGGGTTCCGATTCAGGAGGAGGTGACAGGGTATTACCCTCCCCTCTTTCTGATGAAAAAAAAAAAACAGATCTTTCAGGACTATTTTAAATTTAAAAAGCCTGAACAATTACTTGGAGGTGCTGACTTTTAAGATGGAATCGATTGGATCTGTAGTCAAAATGCTCTTTCCAGGCTGCCACATGGCAGTTCTGGATTTGAAAGATGCTTATCATGTTTCCATTTGCGCCCAGTCCCAACAGTACCTCCAGGTGACATTTCAGGTGCACCCCCGAGTCCTACATTTCCAGTATCGAGCCCTTCCGTTAGGCTTAGCAATCACTTCATGTTTTCACCAAAGTAATCTCGAGTATCATCTCACCTCAGGGGGAGCAAAATATCCTCATTGTGTCATACTTGGACAATTTAGATCAGAATATACTTCAGGGTCAGATACTCGAAGGACAGCTCTTCCAACATGAGAGAATCGGTAGCTGTAAGATGAGCCTTAGAGTGTTTTCTACCAACACTAAAAGGTCATCACATCAAAGTCCGGTCCAGCAATCGGGTGACTATTGCCTATACAAAACACCAAGGGAAGGGCTGTCCAAAGCACTGATGGGGTAGTGGAACGTATAGTCTTACTGGCAGAATCACACCTAGCCTCCATTTCGGCAGTACATATACAGGGGAAGGACAACGACAAGGCAGATTTCCTCAGCCAGATAAACAGTCACCAGGGCGAGTGGGTTCACCAGGGCGAGTGTTTCACCAGATCTAAACCATGTGGGGAACCCTCAACATATATTTGTTCGCAACCCGTTCCAACTGGCAAGGGAATCTGTTTTTCTCTGGATCCCAGGGATCATCTGTTTGCAGTGGATGTGCTCCTGCTCAACTGGGACTTCAAACTAGCATATGCCTTTCCCCCACTAATTCTGATTCCGACAGTCCTGCACAAAATTTGGGAAGATCGAGCTTGGGTGATCTTGACAGCCCCCTTCTGGCCGAGGAGGCCATGGTTCTTCTGGCTCCGACAGATGTCTGTATCTGATCCTTGGGTCCTTCTGGACCTTCCTGACCTACTCTCCCAGAGGCCCGGTTCATCAACCTCAGGCAGACAGATTACACTTGACTGCCTGGAACTTAAAGGGAACCTGACCCCTCCAAATCACCCCCCAACCCTATTAATAGATGTGCCTGCACCCTAACATATCACTATTAGTGCTCCCTTTTCTATAAGAAAAAAGCGCTCTGTAACGTTGAAATAATCAACAATATACACTTACAAATCTGAGACTTCTTGCCCCTGAATAAGTCTCACGCCCGGCGTCCCCTGTGAGACTCTAAGCCCTCCCTAGGTGCTCATTTTCACGCCTCGAATGATCCACCCTCTCTCTGTCTGTGCTGCTGTGATGTGGAGCTGCAAATATTCAAAAGCATGACACACCTTACACCACACCATAATTCATACTCATGTTTGTAAGTTCATTATCATTATAGTGTGTAATTTTCGGACAGTAAGTAACTCCTCTCAATTACTTAAACAAGTGGAGACCACTGTTGAGTTACATAACATTTTACCTTTATTAAATATATATATATATATATATATATATATATATATATATATATATATATATATAATAATAATGATCTGCTGCACACTAAACAATGACTAAAGGATATATGTGTGGTAGATAGGAAACTAATGCAAATTTTGAGGAGGAAAATGAACACTACAGAAACTGCTTCAGGATATAATATGAAATATGAGAATCTTGGTTTATGCACTGGCCATTGCATGTAAGCCCAGTGACCTGCTTCAAGGTGTTCTCATGTATACCGGGTCCCTGTCTCCCTTACCTTATGCCTCTGTCTGTGGTACAAATGCATATGAGTGTATAAGCCAGTTTCTTTAGTGTTCATTTTCCTCTTCAAAATTTTAATTAGTTTCCTATATACCAAACATATATCCTTTAGTCATTCTGTTTAGTGTGCAGCGGATCATTATTATTATTATATATTGTTATTTTCTAGCTAGCACCTAAACATGCAGGTGTGCCAGTCTTCATCATATGATACACATATATATATATATATATATATATAATATATATATATATAATATAATGTATGTATATGTATGTATGTATGTATGTGTGTGTGTATATATATATATATATATATATCTATCTAATATATATATATATACACACATACACACACATACATACATACATACATACATACATACATACATACATATGTATGTGTGTGTATATATATAAGATATAGATTAGATGTATATAGAGATATATAGATATAGATTAGTATATTGGTGCAGCACAGCTCCCCTTGGTGCTCAGCAGTCACAGCTCCTCTCCTCCTTGCTGTATAAGTATACAAAATAAAGGACTGCAGCACTCTTCTTTGTGAAACAACCTCCTTTATTCGGCCATCAGGTGGGACAGGATCCCGAAACGTTGTCACCACCCACCTGATGGCTGAATAAAGGTGGTTGTTTCACAAAGAAGAGTGCTGCAGTCCTTTATTTTGTATGTGTATATATTGTGGTGATGCGACCCCGATGTGTCCCCTGACCGGTGAACAGCACATGGGAGATTGTATCTTTTGCTCTGTGGCAGCACTCACAGGGTTAACAGAAGTGAGATCTGAGCTAAGTGCTGATGGAAAGCACTCAGCCCACCTGTGATGGGATAGGAGATGATATGAGCTGCCCTGGGCTGAGGAGTGGAGGAGAAGAGGAGGAACTGCTGTGTGAAGCTAACACAGCCTGGGAGCTCTCTCAGAGGACGTTCAGGAGACTAGTGAGCGGACGGTGCAGAGAGAGAGTGGTTGTGTGCTGATAACACAGCCTAGCAGTGAGGACCTGTCCCTCACCAGTGGAGCCGGCCAGGACAGAGCCTGTCCTAGGTACAGAGGTACTGTCTGTGTTGGATGAACAGAGTTGTACCAGCTGTGCCCCGGAACCTGGAGATCTGTAATATACCTGAACTGTACCATTAAACTGTGTGTTGTGTGAACAGTTGCCTGAGTCACTGCCTTCCGTCGTGCCGATCCTAACCGCTACCTTACTATATATATATATATATATATATATATATGTATACGTGGTGTGTATATGTATGTATGTGTGTGTATATATATAATATATATATAATATATATACACACACACATACAGGGCCGGCAGTGAGTATATTACACATTGTTAGGAGCGGGCTAAAATGCGATTGCGTTCCCTTGCGCTTTTTAAAAATACCCTTCAAATGCAAAATGTTGCATTTTTGTGCGTCTGAGGATGCTTGGTATATACACAAGCATTCTCAAGCACACAAGTAATGCAAGCAGCTCAATGGAGCCGCACTGCCATATGGTGGCACCGCAGCCAAGCGGAGTGTCTGGCCGTCCAGATCTCTTTCGCCTCACCTTTCTTCTTGCCACTCCGGTCTCCTCCGGTCGCTCTGCACATATCAGCACAGTGATGACATCGTGCCCCTCCATGCTGAGCTGCAGAATGCAGACAGCGGCAGAAGAGACTCTGGAGAAGAATGCTGCTGGCAAAGGCGGCTGGGACTATAGGAGCGGAATCCGCGGGGGGCTACCACTGGTACACATACTTCGTACACATGCGGCTCTGCTTCGTACACCTCGTATGCACGCGGCTCTGCTCCGTACACCTCGTATGCACGCGGCTCTGCTCTGTACACCTCATACACACGCGGCTCCGCTCCGTACACCTCGTACGCACGCGGCTCTGCGCCGTACACCTCGTACGCACGCGGCTCTGCTCCGTACACCTCGTACGCACCGCGCTCTGCTCCGTACACCTCGTACGCACGCGGCTCTGCTCCGTACACCTCGTACACACGCGGCTCCGCTCCGTACACCTCGTACACACGCGGCTCCGCTCCGTACACCTCGTACACACGCGGCTCTGCTCCGTACACCTCGTACACACGCGGCTCTGCTCCATACACCTCGTACACACACGGCTCTGCTCCATACACCTCGTACACACACGGCTCCGATCCATGCACCTAGTACACACTCGCCTCTGCTACATTCACACTGTAAATGCCTCCTGACCCCACACAAACTTCACCTAATTGCCATAGACCTAGTACACACTCACCTCTGCTACATTCACACTGTAAATGCCTCCTGACCACACACAAACTTCACCTTATGTGAGCATCATTCATGGTGGCCAGCACAGTCCTGGATACACTGAGGAGCTGATCATGAGACCCCTGACTCCTCCCCATCCATTGACATCATCACAGGTCCTGTCAGCCTGAGCCCAGAGTGTGCAGCTCTGTCGGCTCCCGTGGAGGGGGGAGGAGGGAGACCTCCGGTGCTGCAGGAGCCTGAAAATGACCCCCCAGCTGCCCCTGGATATGGCTCTGGCTGTGGGGGCAGTGCTCAGGGGCCCCTGAGGCTAGGGTCACACTTGCATTGTGACCCTAGCCTTATGCAAGTATTGTATGTTGCAGCGCATAGCGTTTAATGCTATGCGCTGGAGGCAGCCCATAGAAACCCGACATTTACCTTGACAACCACTGGTTGTCAATGTAAACATCGGGTTTCTATGGACTCAGTTGCTGGCAGCGCATAGCGTTAAACGCTCTGCGCTGCAGCAGACAATACTTGAGTCAGGCTAGGGTCACAACACAAGTGTGACCCTAGCCCTCAGGGGCCCGGTGGGCCCCCTCCAAGCAGTCGGGCCCCGGCACTTGCCCGGGTACGCCGGGTGCTGACGTCGGCCCTGTGTATGTAATATATATATATATATATATATATTTATATTTATATAATTTAAATATAATATGCGCAGACACAAACGATCTGAAAGAAGTACAAGAATGGGAGACACCTCCAGAGGCTACAAGCAGGTCGTCACTCCATGGGTTTTGCAATATATGTGTACATAGTACAAACATCACCATAAGTTTCAGTGTGCACATATATAGTGAATACCTAAGCCATGGCTAGCACAGATCACTCACCCATTGCACACACCAGTGAGTTGTCCTGAAAACCCCCACAGAGTCCTGGCGTTGTAGCGCGCCCCTAACAGCTGTTTCACCACTGCTTGATCATGATTTGCATTCTGAGTAATAGAGAGGGGGTAGGGTAAAGCCTGCACAAGCAGAGCACACAGACAGAGAGAGGGTGGATCCTGGAGCCTGCAAAACACGCCCTAAG
This sequence comes from Allobates femoralis, assembly GCA_033576535.1. Taxonomy (NCBI): domain Eukaryota; kingdom Metazoa; phylum Chordata; class Amphibia; order Anura; family Aromobatidae; genus Allobates; species Allobates femoralis. The sequence goes on from JARQOC010000005.1 coordinate 466,705,543, forward strand.
GGCTAAAGAATATAGCCCCTGCTAATTATAATCACTAATGAGTGAGTATTAAAACGTTTTTATGCACTTTCACAGGATGCTTTTAGGAGACAAAAGTGTGAGATTAGTGATAATATGCTGCAGAGACATGTTTTGGTAGCTTAGGAGGTGTTTTGGAGGTGACAGGATCCCTTTTAAGAGACTGTTTTTGAGTAATAGGGGGGGTTCTCTGCTGCAGGGACCAGAAGGGGAAGTCCCTATCAACTTGGTACTAGCATTTTTGCAGAAGTGAGTGGAGATGCAATAAGATTCCCATCTAGTGTGCTTCATAATTGTCGCATGCCTAGCCCCATCATATAGGCCTCTCACATCCAGCTAAGTATCTTTATCGCGCCTCCCATAGTAGATTCTCATATCTGTTAATCTTCTCCAATCCCTTTCCATTTGCTGTTCTCCCCTAATGGATCTGCCCCGCCCCCCCTTAACCAAACTCCCTGTACCTCCCTTCCCCCCTTACCCTTTTTAAGTGAACAATTTAAGTATCTACTCTATCCCTTTTTCGTCCTCTGTCTTAGAGTGGGTGGTATCTAGCTACATTCTTAAATGTCAACAATTAACCATTAATTAAATAACTTTCCAAGCCTCCTTCCGCCTACTAGATCATCATAAGTCCTTAACCATATCTCACGATTGCAATTTATAGTTCACATTCCGTCTTCTCAGCTCCATTTCACCTGTTAAAATTGAATATCCAAACAGCGGAAAGTTCCTGATCACTTAACTTTGTCTCAGCTCTTATCCTCCTGCCATTTAAGTCTAACCATTTTGTATTTTCTGTTGGTGTCTGGAAGAAGCGATTTTCCCCCCCCCCCCCCCCCCCCCGTCCTTCCCTTTTTGCCACTAATCTCAACTTTGCAGGGTACATTGTGAAGTAGGCTAGTCGCTGGTCTCTTATTCACCTCTTCACCTCTCCATATCTCGTACTCTGCTTTTGGACTTCTGCTGAATAGTCGGGGTAGATCGAGATTTTTTTGTCCATTAACACGAAGGTCCTCGATGGTTCTAGCTTCCCTTAGGACAGGGGTGGGGAACGTCAGGCCCATGTTACCTGATCCGGCCCGTGGCCACTTTGCTTTTATTTGTAGCGCGGTCCCTTTAAATCAGCAGCGGTGCGTGCCGGAATTGTCTCCGACCTGAAACATAGTCAGCGTGAGGCGTTCTGTGAAGCAGGAGCCTCTGCACTGTCCAGCTCAGCTCTCGGGAGGATTACAATCACCTCCTGCTTATCTTAAATAAACAATTCCTCCACCTCGAGAAGTCCGTGAGTAAATCTAAAGGTGTCAGATAAGTAAATAAAGTGTCTGCTCTGTGATCGTCAGCTGTGCAGGGATGAAAACTGTCAGCAGTATAAGAAGGACTGCATCCAGAAACATAGCCAAGGGAGGGAGATAAAAATCATGTGAAGCCATGTTAAAATCATATATGTCCACATTGATTTTTATCTACCTTCATTTGATGAAAGATTCAAGGATGTCAAAAGTAAACAAATGGAATTAAACATCTTTGCTACACCATTTAATGTAGAACCAGCTGATTTCCGTGCCAACCTACAACATGAAATCCGTCAGCTGCAAAACAATGATGAGTTGAAAGCTAGGTACAACAACATCCCATTGCTTGAGTTTTATAAACGTTATGTGAACAATGATGATTTTCCCACTGTGAGGAGACATGCATTAAAATATGCATCTTTGTTTGGAACAACATCTTCCTCCACCTCTCTGCATTGTGGTGTTTTATTACCTCCTTTTTTTTTCTTGGTCCTTTGGGTCATATAAGATATAGGTTTTTGTTTTTTACATTAGTATTTTGTATGTTAAATGTATCCACATACCTGCCATCCTAATATTATCTTCATCGTTTTGCCCTCAGAATCATTGATAGTGTATTTATATACCTGTCCTTACCTACACATTGCGTGTTTTTGAAGAAAAAAATTGATGTGATTAACTTTTGGGGTATTTACGTATAATTTTTACATTAGTGGAGTAGTATTTGTACACCTTTAATCACATGGGGTCACCTCATTTGTTATTCTTTGTGTTGTTGTATTGTTATAATAAAGACTATTTTATTACTTTAATCTTTGTTGCTCTTATATGTAAGTTTAGCAATGTTTTTTAAGTTAATAAATTTATACGGCCCTCGAATGATATTCTAAATTTCCAAATGGCCCTTTGCAGAGAAAAGGTTCCCCACCCCTGCCTTAGGATAATATCTGTCTCTATAATTCAGGATCTTAGCCAGAATAGTGTGAGGGGAGAGGGTTCCTGGAGGCAGGGGCCTCATCTGGACATGCAGTGTCATCCTCTCCGCAGCAAACAGCTTTGTTATCTTATCCAACTTTAGCTTGTAGCCAGGTCTTGATGAACGCTGTTGGGTCACTCACTCCTTTGTTTTTATCGGGCTTACCAGCAATCCTGAGGTTATTCCTCCTGCAGCTGCATCCAGGTCATCTACTTTTCCTGCCAATTCTGAAAACCACTGCACATGATGATTTTGGATTTTCTGCATCTTAGTGAGCTGATCCTCAGCAGTGCTCACTCTCCTCTACTGCCCCAGTTCTGTATCAGCTTTTTGCACAGCCTCTTTGATGTTGGCCATCTCTCCTTTCAATCCATTTACACGCTGTGTCATAGCATTTTGGGGGCATTTTGCAGAATGCTATATTAAACATGTCTTATTGTGGGTTTTTCTTCTCCAAGCTCCCCACGGATCTAGTGTTCCTTGCTGTCCTTTCCCCTTTGTGCATTTTACCCCTACCCCATGGGGTGATGAGTGCAGTGTCCGAATGTCACATTGTGAAGCGTGTTGGGCAAAAAAGGCGCAAAATAACTGCCCATGAATTGAGGAAAATCAAGTGTGAAGCTGCCAAGATGCCATTTGCCACCAGTTCTGCAATATTTCAGAGCTGCAATATTACTGGAGTATCAAAAAGCACAAGGTGTGCTATACTCGGAGACAAGGCCAAGGTAAGGAAGGCCGAAAAACGACCACCTTTGAACAAGAAACATAAGATAAAACGTAAGACTGGCCAAGAAATATCTTAAGACTGATTTTTCAAAGGTTTCATGGACTGATGAAATGAGATGACTCTTGATGGGCCAGAGGTTGGATCAGTAAAGGGCAGAGAGCTCAACTCTGACTCAGAGCCAGCAAGGTGGAAGTGGGGTACTGGTATGGGCTGGTATCTCAAAGATGAACTTGTGGGACCTTTTCAGGTTGAGGATGGAGTGAAGCTCAGGAGTGAAGCTCAACTCCCGGACCTACTGCCGGTTTCTCTAAGACAACTTCTTCAAGCAGTGGTGCAGGAAGAAGTCTGTATCGTTCAAGAAAAACATGATTTTCATGCAGGACAATGCTCCTCACATGCATCCAACTACTCCACAGCGTGGCTCGCCAGTAAAGGTCTAAAAGAAGAAAAATAATGACATGGCCCCCTTGTTCACCTTGATCTGAAACCCCCCCTAAAATGTGAGATCTACAGGGAGGGAAAACAAGTACACCTCTTGGAACAGTGTCTGGGAGGCTGTGGTGGCTGCTGCACGCAATGTTGATCATAAACAGATCAAGCAACTGACAGATCTATGGATGGAAGGCTGTTGAGTGTCATCATAAAGAAAGGTGGCTATATTGGTCACTAATTTTTTGGGTTTTGTTTTTGCATGTCAGAAATGTTTATTTCTAAATTTTGTGCAGTTATATTGTTTACCTGGTGAAAATAAACAAGTGAGATGGGAATATATTTGGTTTGTTATTAAGTTGCCTAATAATTCTGCACAGTAATAGTTACCTGCACAAACAGATATCCTCCTAAGATAGCCAAATCTAAACAAAAACCACTCCAACTTCCAAAAATATTAAGCTTTGATATTTGAGTCTTTTAGGTTGATTGAGAACATAATTTGTAAAATAAAAATTACAACTTGCCTAATAATTCTGCTCAGTGTATGTGTCCCTGCTATGTACTGTGTAATGGATGTGTCTGACCATACAGGGACATTGTCTGATCATACATATATCCTGGGCAGGGAAGGATGCATATGAGTATACAGACATTATGGCACAGGACTCAGTTGATTCGTTTCTTTGAGGTAAAACATTTTTTAGAAACGGTCAAATGTTTTACCTCACAAAAGGAATCTGCTGTGATCCCCTGCTGTAATGTCTGTTACTCTTTTCCTTCTACCCCTGCCCAGGAGATGTGGTATAATCAGACCATGTCCCTGTACGGTCAGACACTACCATTACACAGTACATAGCAAGGGACACATATATAAGATTATCTCAGCACAGAGATTTGCGATGATCAGACCCCGTCGGTAACATTAATTGCCCACCCATAGCATGCTTACAAGTCAGTGTTTTGTATTATAAAGCCTTATCTAAATTTTTGGTAAACTATTGTGATGTTTGCATCAAAATGATTAAATCTTTTCAGTTCTTCCTGAGAAAACTATACATTTGTATAACATTACAATATATTTATAGATTACCAATAATTCCTGTGTCAGGTTTAAAGGTAATTTCTATCATAACCACTGGATGGCAGCAAAAGTACATCAATTCGTAATTGAATGTTATGTGGTTAGACTGCTTTAGATAATGTTATAAGATATTCTCTAGTGTCCACTTTTATGGTTTCCCTGTGAATAAAAAGAAAATGTCATGAATACATTGTTAAATACCTTTCTCAAATCACACTGGTTTTGTCCTGTGGGGGTAATCAATGTGAGAAAAAAAAGAATATGTTTTCACAATCAATGTTTGAGTTTTTTTTACGCAGCTGAATTTCCACATCATTTTCTTTGCGTTTTGTATGCAGTTTTATATAATATAAATAGGGTCCCCCCCTGTTTTTGATAACAAGAAGCCGCGCCATGTGTGCTCGAAAAAGCGCAGTGGGCATGAGATTTCTATAAATCCATCCACCCAACCCCCCAAATAAAATCCAGTACAGTCTGCGCTCCCAAATCTAGATGCCAGCCCCTCCTTCTGAGTGCCCCTGTGCCTAAACCTCAGTAATGTGTGGCATTATTGTAGTGGAGAAAGCACACTTAATTTATAGGATGTGTCGCCAGTAGCACAAGGTGTGGGTGTGCTAAAATATGAAGTGAACAATGTTGTATGGTGGCGTTACAATATATGGACACTAAACTTAACATATTTGCAATTCTTAAAAGTGTGTTGGGAATTTTACAAAAGTCACTGCAGCCATGGATAAATTACTTCAGAGGTGCACTTTCTATATTGGGGTCACTTTTGGGGTTTTTCTGCTGTTCTGGGCGGCTCAAGTGGTTAGCACTGCAGCCTTTGCAGCACTGAGGTCCTGAGGTTTTGGGTTCAATTCCCACCAAGGACACTAAGGACAACATCTGCAAGGAGTTTGTATGTTCTCCCTGTGTTTGCGTGGGTTTCCTCCCACATTGCAAAGACATACAGATAGGAGGTTTAGATTGTGAGCTCCAAGAGAGACAGCATTACTCATGTATGTAAAGTGCTATGGAATGAATAGCGCTTTATAAATGAATAAATATTATATTATTTTGGCACCTTAGGGCCTCTGCAAATATCGCCGGCGAACTATTCTGGCTAGCAATATCTGTGCTCTAAATGCTAAATAGCGCTCCTTCCTGCTCAGACCTGCTGTCTGGCCAAACAGAACTTTTTGATTACATTTGGGGTATTGCTGCACTCATAAAGTGGGTAACACTCCTCGGAGTTCACTTTTTGGTGTTACATCTTGTAAAAGTTGAAAAATGTGGGGGAAAAGCAACACTTTAGTGAAAAAAAAAGTTAATATGCTGATCTAATTTTATGAAATTTTGTGACGTACCTGAGGGTTTAAAATGCTCACTGTACCCCTGAATAAAATACTTGAGGGGTCTAGTTTCCACGATGGGGTCACTTGTGGGGGTTTCTGCTGTTTAGGTACTTGAGGGGTCCTACAAATGTGACATGGTGCCCGCAATCTATTTCAGCCAGATGTGTGTTCCAAAGTTCAAATGGTTTGCCCAAACATATTTCTGAACACATGTGGGGTATCAGTGTGCTTAGAAGAAACTGGGTAACAGTGTCTCTGGCCAATTTGTTGTAAAAATTAATAAATTGGGGCTAAATCAACATTTGTAGGTAAAATGTAAAAAAAAAAAGTATTCATTCCTGTGACGCACCTGAGGGGTTGATAAACTTCTTAAATGTGGTTTTCAGCAGTCTGAGGGGTGAAATATTTGGAATGGGGTGACTATTGTGTATTTTCTGTTTAGTCCTGTGAAATCACTTCAAGTGTGATGTGGTCCCTAAAAAAAATGGTTTTGTAAATTTTAGTGTAAAATGAGAAATTGCTGGTGAACTTTTAATCATTTTAACAAAAACATTTCTTTCATAATTGGGCTGATGTAAAGCTTGCATGTGGGAAATGTGTTTTTTTTTTATTATATTAAATCAGATACATTTTTTTTGATCAAAATAATGTATAACAAGATATCAAATCAGTAATAATCATTAGTATCACAACAATATCTCCACCACTTTTCCCCCTTCTCCCCTCCCTGCCCAGACAGGATGATCCTCTATACCTGACACAATACATTACATGTATTTAAAGAGTTCTTTTCTTGAATGAAAGAGTGTCTAGCAATGGAAAACGCCAAAATACAGTAGAACAACCAAATATACAGAGGTTCGTCAGTCCATATCCGTCAAAATTAACCTGACATCTAACCAGCCAACTCAACCATAGTTCAACCAGTGGTTCCAAAATTTCTCATACATTTTGGAGTTGGGAAATGTTATTTAGTATTTTATGTGACATTAAAGGAAAACTGTCAGGTCAAAAATCCGTATATAACTGCTATCATTCTAATTCCTTTCTCTAAGCTCTCTCTATTTATGTATTTCTGTTATTTATATTCCCCTCTTCTGTAAACTTCAAATAAAGAGATTCATTCCATCTGTCACTCACAGTGAGTGATCCACTTAGTTCTCTGCTGTCCACTTCACATAGAATGAATATGCATGTTACATCACTGCACAGGAGATCAGTTTGTGTGTGTATGGGGGGCTGTATCCTCCTTTTTACTCTCTTTGCAGCAAAACCAAGAGATAAGATAAACACAGGATCTCTCACAGCCCAGCAGGGATTCCTTTTTACAGAAACCAATCAGATAAGGCAGATGTGTAACTTTCTCTCTGTGTCCTGAACAGAACAGTAGCTCTAGAAGTGAAACCGCACAGTACTGAGAGCAGAGGGAGGAGAGAGCTGCAGAGAAGGCGTGCATAATTACATGACAGTTTATACAGCATCAAACTAATTGTCACTGCTTATAATGGACAGGACCAATGCAGCAGCTCCCTGCAAGGGAGTGAAAATGCTGATAACATGGAAACTACAAAGTGTACAATAATGATTTTACATGTTTTTAAAAGGTTTGCCCATGCACTATTCAAGGGTAATATTAGTATCATACTGAAAAATCACCTGACAGTGTCCCTTTAAATTTAAGACTATAAAAATTTTGAAAATTGCAAAATGTTGAAAATGTTTGCCAAATTTCCCCTTTTTACAAACAAATCCTAAATTTACCATAAACATGAAATACAATATGTTGCGAAAAAAGCAGTCACTGGGGTCCGTTGAAGTTGAGTTAATACCTTATAATGTGACACTGGTCAGAATTGTACATTTTAGCCTGGTCATTAAAGGTGTTTTTTGTGCCTTTTATAAAATCTGTGTGTATCTAGCTGCAAATGTTAACAATTTGTAAATTACACCCTGTTAGCAATTTGCAGGGTTATCTAGGTATCACTATTCTGCATGTAGAGGAGCTGCTCACCCCCGACTAGAGGCGTGGTGTTATGGATCCTGGTTTTAACCGTACAACTGGACATTACTCAGACTCCAACATGTCCCACCTGTCTCCAGTATGACCACCTTCAGTGCAGTTCATTCTCCTTCTCCATGCCTATGCTGTCACTATAGGGATCCTCTCTGTATCAGTTGCAGTTGTCCTCTCTGTGAAGACTGCTCTGTGTCAGAGATATGGTGTGTGCACTGTCATCTCCCTCCCTCCACAGAGCGGCGGCTGCTGCAAAGAGATGCAGAGCGAGGATTGCTCCAGTGAGAACGCTGACCCCTTTGAAGATGACTGTGCACACAACGCATCACTGACACAGAGCGGACCTCTTCACAGGGGGGCAGATGCGTCAGTGATGCAGAAAGGATCACTTCAGTGACGGCGCGGCCAAGGAGAAGGAACAGCACTGAGGGTGGAGGTGGTCCTATTGGAGATGAGGCGGGCCTGTTGGAGTCTAGGCGTAACGTCCAATTGTGAGCTTAAAACCACGCTCCAAAACAATATGCCTCTAGTCGGGGTTGAGCAGCTCCTCCACACACAGATTGCTGATATCTAGTTAATCATGCAAAATGCTGACAGGGTGTAATTTCAAACTGTCAGCATTTTACAGCCTAGATACGCAGATTTGATAAAAAATCTGGACAACCCATTTATGGTCAAAATTGGAACCGTCACTAATGGGTTTAAAGCTGTTCAAGACCAGACCGTTTGCTCTTCGTTCATGACCAGGCACATTTATTATGTTTTTTCTTCCTGCAGATATTGATTTAAGAACTCTAAATTGTGGTTTTGTGGTCTGGTTATTCAACTAATTATAAAGAATATTTACATTTTTGTTTACTTTTTAATCCATAATACGAGTTGTGTAATGTAATTTGTATATATAGTCTTTTTTTCGTTTTTTATTTTTTTTTTATTTTTACAACCAAACAGGTTTATTAAAATACATTTTTTTTCATAAACAATTTTTATTGAATATTTTTGTATGTAACAAACAAAGTAAGAAATATCAAGGAAAGGAAAAATAAGAAAACAATCAAATAAAATTGAACTTCTTTACAGGAGTCAGATTCATTCAATGACCACTAAATGATTGTCTTAAACGTTTCCATAATGCTGTCTTGGGAATCATATTTCTTTATCATTATAAACATCCGAAAAAGAATATATAAAAAGAAAATATGAGAAGAAGTAAGAAAAAAAGGTCAGATTAGTGGGATGGAAAAAGGGAGGGAACTGGGGGGAGGTTTCCAAGGGGAGCCGATTCTCAGCCATTTGTGTAGACTGCCTCTCTGGTCTACCCTACTCGGCTAACTTGTTTCCAAGAGTGTTTTAAATTCAGGCAATTTGTGGAATATAATCCATTCCTGCCATGTTTTGTAATACATATCCTCGCGCTGTTTCGCAACATCTCTCCATCCTACATAGGAAATCCATTTCAACCATCCAATCCCCAATATTGGGGGCTATCTTAGAACTCCACTTCCTGGGAATGATAGCGTGATAGGCCATTATACAATGTTTTAGGTGTCCTACATTGATGCTCCTAGAGGAGCCTGTGATAATAGACAAGAGACCCCGCTGTGAGTTTCCTTGAATGACATCATCAAGAAACTTAAATACATTTAGAAAACTTTGTTTCAAAGTCTTTTAATTGGGGAACAATGCCACCAGATGTGGAGCATGGTACCTTCAGATCATTCACATCTCCAGCAAAGGTCAGACACCAGTGGATATATCTTATACAGGTGGGCTGGACATCTGTACTACCAAATTAAGAGTTTAAGGGTGAACACACATTGCATATTTGCTGCTTATTTTTACGCGAATGCTCTTGCAGTTTTTGTAGTGAAAACCAGGAGTGGCTGATTAAAACCAGCAATGGGTGATTAAATACAGAAGTGGAGCACTTGTTTCTATTAGAATTTTTACTCTGATTGTTCCACTCTTGGTTTTATCTACAAAAACTGCAAAAGTACTCGCGTAAAAATACGCAGCAAATACACAGTGTGTGAACGCACCCTAAAATTCATCTCCTGAGCCCTGCAAGCCAAGGGGAGCCTGTGTGCACAAAAGAAAGCTCTTTTCCACTGCTCAAAACAAAACTCCAGCCCAATCTCTCGCCCCCAATCCAAAGCAAACCGTGGCTTGTTCTCTCTGACATATGAGACCAGTGAGATCGAGTGTGTAGGGGTTCATTCCTTGCATCATCAATTATTCCAATGGCGTCAAATCTGTCTCGTGTATCGAAGCCAGCTGGAGGGACAATATGAAGGAATGTAGTTGCACATATTCAAACCAAGAGACATGGTGTTCTGGAAATTCCTCCCACAACTCCAGTGATTGCCGTTTGCCTAACGTCCTAGAGATTTGCATCACCCAGAGTTTGATGTGTTGGACTCCACCAAAACCGACCCTGATCCAACACCAGGGAGACACTCGGGCTTATCAAACACTGGATTCATGGGAACAGGGCTGTTTGAGAAACTCCATGCCAGAATAGAGGAGTCACAAATTTTAAGTAAATCATGTGTCAGAAAAGGCATGGGTTCGAGCCAGTTAAGATGTGTCTTAGGGATCCAAAGTAATGAAGTCAGTGTTAGTGGTGAAAGAGACCTGTTTTCCTCTCTGATCATGAAACCAGTCCAAGGCACATATCACTGTAGCTGCCTGATGGTAGTTTCTCAAGTTCGGCATGCCTGTACCACCCTCCGATTGGGGTCTGCTAAGCAGTGAGTGAGCTAGCTAAGGTTTTTTCCAGTCCCCATAAAGCTTACCACAGACACTGTCAAGATGCTTAAAAATTTTACCTGGAGTATTACCGAAATTGCTTGGAGCCTGGGGAGAATACCCATCTTGATGACATTTATTCTACTAAACTAAGACAACCTAGCCCTCCCATATCTTTGAAGATTGGCTGTGATACGCTTTAGAGGAGGGGTGAAGTTGGCCTGATATAATTGGGAAATCTCTGAAGTCAACTGCACTCCCAGGTATTGCATTGAAGTGGGTACCACCAAAAAAGGAAATGAGTTGTAGTAACACCATCTGCTGACTGAGCACCATAATGTTTGGTATCTTGGATTTAGATGGATTCATTTTAAAGTTACTCACTCTGCTGTATTTATCAAACTCCTTCATGACCATGGGAAGAGAAAGTCTAGGATTTGTGATATATAGTAATACATCATCTGCATATAAGGAGAGCTTATATACCCTAGACCCAACCTGTATACCAGTGATATTGCGGTTTTTCCCAAGGGCTACCGCTAGGTGCTCCATCACTATAACCTACAGCAACGGTTACAACAGGCACCCCTGTCTCGTTCCATTTGATATCTTGAAAGAATCTGAAAAGACACTATTGCATTTTACTTTGGCTGTGGTGTTATGATATAGAGCCATTGTCTTCTCCTGTAGGTTAAGTCCTATATTTCACCCGGTCGAATGCCTTTTCAGCAATACAAGCTTTCTATGCGGGGGGGTCTCTCAAGACGCGGGTACACAGCCGACATGGACTAAGCATTATGTCACATTTACACAAAACTAATGAACCCTGCACACAAAGAACGTGTGTGTATGGTCACGTTCACACCGCCAAAAATCTGATGCAAAAAACCTTGTCCATTAAACATATAAAGTACTCTGCAGTAAAAAAGGTAAAAATGCAAGTGCAGTAAAAGACATAAATAAACAGGGTACTTCAAGCTGCCTCACCTCTTCACAGTGTACCCATATCAAAGCAGTCCTATCTGTTGTATTAAAAACCTGATCATGTAAATATGTACCTAGTGAACAGGGTCCAAACAGGTCCAGTGTCCGATGTGGACTGAAGTTGGAAGCAGCTTTTTGTGTGCAGAGCCCAGAGTGAGGGGCGGGGAACTCTCATCTCTTGCATGGCAAGAGGCAATTTTACACAAATCTAATGAACCCTGCACACACAGAACGTGTCTGTATGGTCACGTTCACACTGTCAAAAATCTGATTAAAAAACCTTGTCCATTAAACGTATAAAGTACTTTGCAGTAAAAAAGGTAAAAATGTGAGTGCAGTAAAAGACATAAATAAATAGGGTACTTGGTTCATACGTTTTTTGCGCAAAAAAATGTACTTCAAGCTGCCTCACATCTTCACGGTCTACCCATATCGAAGCAGTCCTATCTGTTGTATTAAAAACCTGATAATGTCACATTTACTCAGATGTTCCAAGTATTATAATTTCATCTAGAAATAAAGCAATGAGCACGGTAACCTTTAAGCTTCCCACTATCTCTGGAGAACCACACAGATAGGCGGCATTAAGACAACATTCTCAATGTCCGAGATATGAACAAAGATCAACGCCACCTCAGCCCGCATGCTGACTCTCCTCCAAAGAAACTGTTGTCCCATCAGGAGCAAGGTGCCCCTCTTAGTCATGGCTAAGTCCAGGTTGACACACGGACTGCATCGGCTCCGATGCACTTAATAGTATCTACAGCCTTGCAAAAATGGTAAAAGAACAAATGTCACTGTTCTGAAGATTGTGCTGAGGATGGGCGAGGGCATGTGCGGCTACAACCACTACATTATGGCAATGGTTGTTGAGAGGGTATGCTGTAATTGTTGTAAGGCGCACCAGCTTTGGCATGTTTGTTGGCCAATCAGTTATTTGAATCTGTGGGAGATTAAGCCTCTGCAGGAATCCCTGCAAGCCCTCAGGGATGCCACACCCCTCTGATCTCGTACCTGCAATTGGAAGGGGAATTCCGCACTCTCAATACTTCCAGAATAGGATGTAGAGCCATGTGTTTGGCCAGGGATCTCCAGGACAAGTCTGTCAAGAAATACAGACGGACGCCATCAAATTCAAAGGGGCCCTTGATCCTGGCTTACGCCATTATGCCTTCTTTGACCCCGTAAAAATGGACCCGGCAAATAATATCCCTCAGCCTGTTGGTGTCATTACTCCGAGCCCTGATGGCTTGATGTGCCCTGTCAAGGATGATTTTGTTTGCTGTATTTATATCCAAAAGCATGCTAAATATTCAAGGCGTGCATCAGATCCTGGTTTGTTGTAGCTTCAGGAAGGACCCAATGCTGGATGTTATTGCGTCTATTTCAGTTCTCAGAGTCCTTCATGTCAAATACGGCATTTATCTGTCAAGTATGTTGGTCAATGAGAGTCTTTTGGGCAGCTTGCTCAGATGTCAGCACAGTTGAGGCTGACTCCAGTTGTTACACCCTGTAGGTGACTTGGGTCACAGTGGCATTTATTGATTGAATCTCTGTTTTATATAGGTTCTCCAACCATGCTATATACCCTTCCATATCAGTCTTTGTGAGGAACTCTGACATTTGGCCACTCAGGTCTTTTATTTCACCCATCATGAGAGCTGGGTTTAACACTGGTGTAGTTGTGTTAACCAGGGGGTGGTGCATATTCAACATTCAAGGGGCTGGGGGCCATACTGGTGTCATTCCTTTTTTGCAAAGTTTTGTCTTGCTCTCCATCCTGCTTACTCTGGGAGAAGGGAGGGACACAAATTGAGAAGAATCCCCTGCGGCTATATTACATCCTTGGAGTTTAGTAGAGCCTGCTGGGTCAGTAAAGAATTTTTGAATATTTCCTGTTTTGCTGTCTCTGATACCGTGGGTATCTCTGTAGTGAAATGTTTTATTTATTTTACACATTGTGAATATGTAAACTCATAAAAACCTCTCGGGCAAGTGGTTGGCATTTCAACACTTAAACACATTTATAATAGAACATTGGCCCACTGGATAGCACTATTGCTTTACAGTGATGTAGTTCTAGTTTCAAATTCCAAGGACATCTGCAAGGAGTTTTTATGTTCTCCCTCTATTTGCATGGGTTTCCTCCCACACTATAGGGATCTTGGATTGTAAAACCCAATGTGGACAGTGATAATTATGTCTGTAAATCACTGAGGAATATGATGGTGATATACAAGCAAAGGATAATAAATAAGTGTTCCTGATTTCCCCTGTAACTGAAGATTACATTAGGTCCAATTACAGGGCATATTCATCCACTGTCCACTACTGAGCTTGATCTTGGTCTGCTAAGAGCCAGCGCAGCTCATACTCCTTCCCTGCACACGGTGATCACATGATTGCTAGGATGGAAGTGCTGCTTCTGCTTCCTGAATTGTTACGTAGTGCTTATTTAGTGCTGTATACACGGATCAGTCTAGTCTTGTTGACTCCCTGTTTTTGAAGCTATATGATAGTGTAGCTGCTTATGAGTGGAGCCGGCAGGGAAGGGGTTACTCGGAACCGGGATGGCGGGGGAGGGAATCACGGTTGGTCGTTTCCCGGTTCCGTGCCCTAGGCACTCAATGGCTGATGGAGGTGATGATGGTGGGGGATGATACGTGACACCACCTGTGGTACCTGGTAATGTGGTTACCAGGCTGCATCCAGCCGCTGAGGTGATGGTGAAGCAACTTTGGTAGTACAGCTCCCCACAGGTGGAGCTTTACCTCAGGGCAGCGGGGAGGATGAGAGGAGTCATAGTCCTTGGCTCTTTGGTGCTGTAGAGACCTTTCGGGCAACAAGTAATTGATGCCAGAGACCAGATTAGCTCAAACAGATCTTTACTGGTACCAGATGACAAGGGTACACGGTACAGTCGGGTTCACTGAGGGTTTGTAGTCGTGGATTTTGGAGGCTTTTACAGAGTCTGTCAGCGATGTCCCTCCGCTTACTTTCTCGGTCGCTTTCCTCCCACACTAAAGTCTGGCTACTGGTCCCCAGTCTGTTGCCTTGAGTTCTTTTTACCTCTTGGCATCTTGGACCTAGCTTTGGGACAGAGGTCAGGCTCCTTGATTGGTGTCGTGGCTCCCTATTGAGGGCCCACAATGGGTTGGTCTGCAGTATGGGATAAACCTATCAAAACGCCTCGGCTCCAGAATACCGGTGTTGACCTTGGCACTCCAGACGGCTCCAACCAAACCTGGAGTGTCCCCCTTCTTTGTCTGGGTCACCTCTCTCCTTAGAAGTGCCCTCCTGTCATGGCCACAGGGTCCCCTGCGTCCATTCTCCTCTTCTGTCACCGTCTCACTTGTGTGTCTGTCACCTCACGTCTCCCGCTCTCCTAAGCTCCACCCCCCTGGGACCTACTGAATACCAGTCCCCTGTGCTAAGGTGTGATATGAGCATGTTTGCATGTGTGGCGCCCCGCAACGAGTGCGTCACAAGAGGGTATTGCAGCCACAAATGCAGCCGCAATATTCTCTGACTCAGCAATGATCCGGTTAACATAGAAATCCAACCCTGCATGCATCACCTAGAACAGAGGGCCAATCATAGGTCCTGGGGGGTGGAGCGTTAGGGAAGTGTAGTAGAACACACACAGTAATCTAGATAGTACAGACAGAGAACAGTAGGAGTCTGGAAACTAGAGCAGAGCCTAGAACACAGAACTTGGAGAGGAGCGGGGGCTCCGCACCCCGTGCGGACCCCTGGACCGTCACCGGTCGGGTGTCAGCACCTGAGGCCTTAACTTCCGGGATTGGGCATTATTCACACGGGTTCCCAAAAGACTCCCGTGCCCACAACTCACAGCCGGTTCACTGGTACCGAAGCTGGCAGCAGTTCACCTCTGCTACGCGAACCAGAAGCGTGGAGGAGCAGCTTCACATGAGCACCCCACCACCAGCCAACTTCCAGTCGTCTAACCAGCGGTGTACCCACTGAGGGACCCAAGGCTCCCCAAAACATCCAGAACGTACATCATGGATAGGGCATTGAAGCAGCCTCCCCGTACCCGACCTGGTATTCCTGGGCGACACTGGCAACCAATTAGTTCGAATGGAGGAACACTGCGGATTTCTAAGGGACACCATCACTGCTGAGTCCACCTGGTCTACTACTCAACCACTGTATGCCATGTACTGCCTGCTGGTTACAGTAAAGACCCGTTGAAGAGACTTTCTGTGTCCGTGCTTCCTTATGAACTGTCCGTCCGCACTACAAGGTAACCGCAGCTGCCGCACAACATCTTAAGCAGCTCCAGCCTCCGGGGATCACCGCTCAGCCTGTGGGGAGCGTAACATCTTGCTGCTATCCATCCCCCGGGGGCTCCGCAGTGTCGGTAGTCCTTACCGAATCTACTCATAGGTGGCGTCACGAATAAATTAAAAACCCCTTTAATCTGTTCCACCAAGACGTCTTCAACACTTTGATCTGCACTACACCGGGCCCCACTGCCGGCAGGCGCGGTCCACCCGTGACAAGGAGGAAGGAAGCATCGCCTGTCTAAACCGGAGTCCCGGCCACGGTGAGTCAGAAAATGGCGTCACGAACAGGATACGAGCAGGCCCGTTACCCAACGGGTATAATGTGCTTAAAATGGACTTTATTGTCTACAATTTGGACTTTGTTCGTCCCTAAAAGAACTTTCCCGCCTTTTCACCATTGGGCCAAGATGGCGCCCAAGATGGCGCTCCCGCCACAAGAATCCGCCACGTGCAAGCCCAGGAGTGAGTCAACCCCCCCCTCATCGTGGGAGGGCTAAAGACAAAAGGCGCCAAACTCTTTGTCCGCCCTGATTGCTCGAATCAACCATGGGGGCGGACCCCAAAGACTTTTCCCACGATTGGACTACAAAAGCCCAGAGGAAATGGGAGTGTCAGACAGACCTTTTTCACCAGCTCTACCATAACGCTTACCTGTTGAACGGGTGTGGTTTCCCTCCAAGAAGAGAATGGCCAGCATGAGACTCCAAGACCTGATGCGGGAGGTCGAGGCGGAGGCCAGAGCAGCCATAGGCCAACCGGGCCCGGGTCCTGCCCTTACCATAGACGGCAGCCCCGACTTCTGGCTAGAGGCTCTACAAGACCTCCGGGTGCGACTAATTGAGACTGTGGAATGGACGATTCGCAGCTGGAGCGCGACCCTAGGCAGAAGACTCCATCATGCGATGCAGCAGAGCCGACCGGGTACAGCTTCTCCCAGCCCAGACGACATCGCCAGCTTCTCTACCGCCTCACCGTCGCCCACCACCTGTCCTGCTTCGTCACCGGAGCCCATAGACTGCATCATTCCTGTGAGGACCACAGCTCGACCCGTTCCAGCGGTTAACCCCGCAGCCGACCCCGTTCCAGAGCCGGAGCTTCCAATACGCTCCCACGAAGAAGCTGACACATACCTGGTTCCACCTGCGGAACCCGCGACTAGTTTCCACACTACTGAGACTGTCGCCTATTTCTCCCCTGAACCGGAGGCCTCCTCTGCAACTACAGAGGCCTACCTGGTGACCGGGATCGAAACACCACTTCCCGCTGCTACAGAAGAAGAGGCAGGCAGCATGGAAGTCCTGCACAACGACCCCGAGGAGAACTTTGCAGCACAGCCACCCATCGAACCAGAGGATTCCAGTCCATCGTCTTCGTCAGCCGAGCAGCCCGACGTAGTCATCGAAGGAGAGGTCGAGGAGGATGACGACGAGACCTACAGCCCAGCTGAGGATCTCTACACCGGGTTCGCCTGGGGAGACACCAAGGATCCTGCTGCTGGGCGATCAGCTCGGGTGCACTGGTCGGGTGCCGCCGCAACAACATCTTCTCCGGTTCCGTTAAACCGGGCTCCACTCCAGACTGCCCACCAAGCTCGAGCGGTTCAACAACCAGCACGCCGTAGTGACTTTATCCACACGCCGCACCACTCCGACAAAGAGGTACGTCATATCCGGAGAGAGGAGTGGCACCTTCGACTGCAAGCCAACATGCAGGCTCGCGCCGAGGCCCGCCGCCAATCTCCATTACCTGAACAATTCCGTAAAACCGGGCGGGTAAGCACCTTTAACTTGTCCACCGGGTGGGGATTCGTAAGGGAGGAGGGTGTGAGTACCGAAGTATTTGTGGGGCGTCGTGATGTGGAATCGCACCTACCGCGAGGTCATCCAAACCGAGACTTGTATAGAGGGGACATAGTAACCTATGAGCGACATGTATGCTGTGACGGGTGGTTCGCTATACGAGTCCGGAACACTGCCCTCCATAAGTGACTTTTGTTGTTTGAACTTTTCTGCTAAAAGAGACTTCTTCCTGTTGGCGCAATAACACCGCGACTTGGCGGCTACAGCCTGAACTTTTATTCTAAGGACAGCCGACCGCCCGCCGGGTCCGCGCAATGTGTTAACCTGTTTATTTACCTCACTTTTATGCATACAATGACCTGTCATTAATAAAAGTGTATTACCTGTTATAAAATATAAAAACCTCTGTAATGTGGGTAGTGTGACGCTTGGGGACAAGCGTATTCAACCAAGGGGGAGTGTGGCACCCCGCAACGAGTGCGTCACAAGAGGGTATTGCAGCCACAAATGCAGCCGCAATATTCTCTGACTCAGCAATGATCCGGTTAACATAGAAATCCAACCCTGCATGCATCACCTAGAACAGAGGGCCAATCATAGGTCCTGGGGGGTGGAGCGTTAGGGAAGTGTAGTAGAACACACACAGTAATCTAGATAGTACAGACAGAGAACAGTAGGAGTCTGGAAACTAGAGCAGAGCCTAGAACACAGAACTTGGAGAGGAGCGGGGGCTCCGCACCCCGTACGGGCCCCTGGGCCGTCACCGGTCGGGTGTCAGCACCTGAGGCCTTAACTACCGGGATTGGGCATTATTCACACGGGTTCCCAAAAGACTCCCGTGCCCACAACTCACAGCCGGTTCACTGGTACCGAAGCTGGCAGCAGTTCACCTCTGCTACGCGAACCAGAAGCGTGGAGGAGCAGCTTCACAGGAGCACCCCACCACCAGCCAACTTCCAGTCGTCTAACCAGCGGTGTACCCACTGAGGGACCCAAGGCTCCCCAAAACATCCAGAACGTACATCATGGATAGGGCATTGAAGCAGCCTCCCCGTACCCGACCTGGTATTCCTGGGCGACACTGGCAACCAATTAGTTAGAATGGAGGAACACTGCGGATTTCTAAGGGACACCATCACTGCTGAGTCCACCTGGTCTACTACTCAACCACTGTATGCCATGTACTGCCTGCTGGTTACAGTAAAGACCCGTTGCAGAGACTTTCTGTGTCCGTGCTTCCTTATGAACTGTCCGTCCGCACTACAAGGTAACCGCAGCTGCCGCACAACATCTTAAGCAGCTCCAGCCTCCGGGGATCACCGCTCAGCCTGTGGGGAGCGTAACATCTTGCTGCTATCCATCCCCCGGGGGCTCCGCAGCGTCGGTAGTCCTTACCGAATCTACTCATAGGTGGCGTCACGAATAAATTAAAAACCCCTTTAATCTGTTCCACCAAGACGTCTTCAACACTTTGATCTGCACTACACCGGGCCCCACTGCCGGCAGGCGCGGTCCACCCGTGACAAGGAGGAAGGAAGCATCGCCTGTCTAAACCGGAGTCCCGGCCACGGTGAGTCACATGCAGACTCTGAGTTTCATCCACGACCACGGAGACACCACACCTTCTGTTTGGGGTGCAGTACCTCCCTGTGGCGTCCCGCCAGAGGGGCGCCACATTTACACTGTAATAACATTTTAAAATGTCATTGCAAAGTCATAAATAGACCGACTAATGTTGGGTGATCGTAAGGCAGTTAAAGGGAATTTAACAGAATATTTCACATAATGAATTAATGGTATGGTTCTGTTGGCATTTGTCCTTCACCAAATATGATATCTTATTTTATAAATGAGAAGTCTTTCATTGAAGACCTAAACAAAGCTGGCTGTTAGACTGCACAAATATTCTTCCAGTGTACTAAGAACTTTGACACTCCCCTTATCTAGTGAACTGTCAGCCTGATTTGGTTATGGCTCTTATGCTAAATTTCCCATGACCGGTATACTTTATATTGAGCACAAGATATCTAGATATAGCAGTAGGGGCCTAAGCATGGGGTTGTACGTAATGTGGATACAAAAACTCCACACACCACTGTTAAAATGTCATGTAAAAGGAATCATACCAAGAAGAATTATTTCAGAATATTTTCTCCTTTAAAACCAAACATCCAATCAATACCATTGTAAAACAAACTGAAAATATTTTGAGGGGAAATATATAAATATCATAATTAAAGTTATATGGTTGCATAAGTGCAACACTATCTTATAATTAAGGACGTGATTGTGCTTAGAAATAACCAATCATGTTATAGTTGATATTAAATAGTAAGTAGACAGGAGCCATCATTTACAGTGATTCTGATTAACTATATAGAAATTCTAGCTGTTCTAGATTTTCCCGGCATTTTCTTAGCTACATTATACAACAAAAACCGCAGTCCATGAGAATCTCATTTTTAAGCTATCAACCAAGAGAAAGGTACAAAAAAATTTCCAAGTCATTAAATATATCATGGGACAATGGAGACAGTTATCAAGAATTAGTGTAAATTTTGCATAATTGTGACATTACCTAAAAAATAAACATCTCTCAAAAATTGATGAAAAGAAGAAAATTAGCCGTGGAGGCTTCCAAGAGGCCTACAGCTACATCAAAGAAGGTGCAGGAATTTTTGGCTATTATTTTCCTCAGGTCACTTGAGCTTTTAGAATTGATTGCAGAAAGCATGAATACCTCATAGTATGTTGGCACCAGTTCCCCCCATTGCTCTTCACACTGTGCACTACTTCCCCCCCCACCTGACTAATCATACTGTGTAGGCACCAATTCCTACCCCATTGCGCCCCATACTGCCTACATAAAAAATCCCCCCTCACCTTTGTTACTTTTGATCTCTGATGTCTTTAGCCCCGAGGGAGCGCTTACCAGACCGATGTTGTTTCCAAATGTGCAGCACCAGAGAGAGACGTCAGCAGGGTGAACAGATGACCAGATCTTGACATCCGGAAGTGCTGGCTATCAGGGTTTCAATAGTACTCATGCCTGTAATATACGAGTATAATTATGTGCTGGAAGTTCGGAGAATAGCTGAATCCGACTATGAGGGGCAGCAAAATAGAGTCAACAGAGAGACACCTTGGACTGATGCATCAGGCGATCTAACAATACCCCCTACCAGCTGTGCATGGGTATATAAATAGGAAATACACGATCAAGCGTCCAATAGTTTGCAAAAAAACAAGTGATTTTTAATGACAAGTAAAAACAGGGCGTTACAACCACAGTACAAGCAGCATTGTGGCAGGCTGCACCACCGACACACACAAGATATATGTGAGAATGTATCAATGCACAAGGTCATTTCATACTAGAGGATAAAAAACAAACAAACACACATATAGTATTAGTACAACATAGTCTATACCCAAATGGGTGTACATATGTGCAATGTATAAAGGTTTTATACCCAGCTAGGCACATTCAACCTAGGTACAGTTTCACCTGAATATATATAATAATGACAATTGGCTCAATGTGTAATAGATCTAGTATATGGATGTCCCCTATATCCCCAGACTCTGGTTGCATATATTATTATGATTATTATTATTTATTTATATAGCGCCATAATATTTCATGGCGCTTTACATGTTAAGAGGGCAGACTAGAACAAGTAACATAGTAACAATACAAGTAACAACGGCTGTGGACAATTCTAACGTACAGATGCAATAGGGGAGAAGATCCTGTCCGCGAGGGCTCACAGTCTATGAGGGGTGGGTGGGGATACAGTAGGGGGGGAGGTGTCGGTCGTGAGGCGGTGCGGTGGACTGGGTCTCATTGCAGGTTGTAGGCTTGGTGGAAGAGGTGGGTTTTCAGGCATCTTTTGAAGGTTCCCTGGGTAGGGGAATGCCTGATGTGGTGGGGCAGCGAATTCCAGAGTATGGGTGATGCACGGGAGAAGTCCTGTATGCGGTTGTGCGAAGAGGAGATGAAGGGGGAGTAAGGAGTAGGAGTAGCTCATATAGCAACCACACTATTGAGACCAGTATCTGGCCCTAAATGAAGTGTATTAACAGCTGTGTATCGGGCAGATGGTCCGCTTGTGCCCGCCGCCCATTTCCCAACCCCCGCAGATAAGCTGCTTGTCAATAAAATAAGATATTTATGTTATTACATTCTTGTTTTCTTTACATCTTAGAGTCCAAATGCTCTACAAAGGGCCAAAAAAAAAAAGAATTTTTAAATGGATAGCTGACCTCGGCAACTGGCCTGAAGATGCATAAGAATTTTTTTAAACTCACTTATTGAATAAGTTTGCTCTGATCTCTGACCTACTAAAGTGGAAAGGTTTAAGCATCATGAAGAGATGGGTGAACCCACAGATGTTCGAGTTCAACGGATTCAGATAGAAAGTCCGGGTTCGAGGCCTGACTTTAGTGCTGTAAAATAGAAGCTGTACGGCCTAGGGGGCTGTAAAAGAAATCAAAATGGCTATTAAAGCAGGAGCGTTATACTTGTCAGTCTCTAGCATTGTGGTCACATTTGCTTGCAGGTCAGCTCAATAAGCCTCATGAATATACACTGCACTGATTGCAACAACCAATCACAGGTGCCCACTCTCTGTGACAGCATCTGTGATTGGCTGTTGCAGTTAAGGGCCTGTCACACGTGTCAATGTCGCCCTCAATATCGCTCATGCGTCACAAATTATTAATCGCCTGAGCGATGTGAAATTATCGCAGGTAAGATGTCACACGCGTCAATATGACCCAGCGATGCGGTGATGTCGCCATATTGCGAGCGATTTTATTTAGTCGCTTGTACGTTGTCAAAATAGAAAATACATCGCTGAGTTTAGTGTCACACGCAGCGATGCACAAGGTCTACTGAGCGATCAGCGGCAGGTTTTACATCTGGCAGTGAAACCTGCGATCGGCGATCAGCAACATATCGCTGGTTGCATCGCTTGGTCACACGCTTCAATGTCGCTCCTGCGTCACTTTTATGTCGCTTGAGCGACTGAAAATCCGTGACGTACAAGCGACATTGACAGCGATATTGACGCGTGTGACATCCCCTTTAGATTGCGCCCCCACAATCTGCACCGGTGTCTGTGATTGGTTGTCCTATACATCAATGTATGGCAAAGAACCTGGAGTCAAGTGTGTAAAAGTAAATGAAAAAAAACTGCATAGGGCTCCACTGTATTTTTTATTCTCCGCACAGGTGAAGCAGACAGCTGCGGCTTTAGCCCCAGACTGTGTGCTTTATTTTGGCTGAGTATCAAATATAGGAACCCTACATGAGTTTTTTTTATTATTTAAATACATAATTTAAAAAAAAACAGCGTCCTGGGGGTCCTCACAATTTGATACTCAGCCAAGATAAAGTACCGGGGTGGGAGGGCAGCAATAGCTATGCCACCCCAGGGTGAGAATACCAACCCTATTGCATGTGCTTTATCTTGGCTGAGTATCAAATTGGGCGGGACCCCGAGCCACCATTTTTTAAAATGCTTTCTTTAAATAAAAAAAAACCTGAGTGGGCACCCTTTATTTGATCCCAATACAAAGCACACAGGTGGTGGCTGCAAGCTGCAGCTGTCCACTTTATCTGCGCTGAGAATAAAAAATACAGCGGAGCCCTATGCAATTATTTTTCATTTATTTTTACACACCTATGATGCCATGTTTGTTGCCATACATTAACGTATATGGCAACCAATCACAGACACCAGTACAGATTATGGGGTCATAGTCTAACTGCAACAGCCAATCACAGATGCAATCACAGAGAATGGACGTCTGTGATTGGCTGTTGCAGTCAGTGCAGTGAATATTCATGAGGCCTAATGAGCAGACCTGGAAGCAAGTGTGACCACAGTGATGGAGACTAGTAAGTATAATCTCCTGCTTTAATCATCATTTTGCTTATTTTTACAACACCATCTCCTGAACCAGAACAGTAAAATAAAGCTTGCAAACGCTTGCAAAACTGTCTCTGCTTTCAGCACTGGAGTATGAGTAAGGGTGCAGGCACACTGGCATCAAATTCGCACAAGTGCAATATGAATAAAAACTCGCATTGCACTCGGACCAATGTTAAAATCTGTCGGGTCAGATTATTTTTTTTTTCCTCCGCTGAAATTGCATTGTGAGTGAAATTGCAGCATGCTGTGATGGTATGCGAGTTTTACGTGCAAGAGGCCAATGAAAGTCTATGGGTGTGAGAAAAAATCGCACACTGAGTTTGTAGCGTGGACTTTCCCTTGCTGGTAAAAGTTATAATAAATAGATGCATAGTAGGAATAGCTAGATTGGATTTACCAGTCTGGTAAGCCCGATGTAAGTATTCTATCTTATCTATCTACTTTTTTCTCACTTTATACAGCATGGGAAAGACCATGTTAAAAACGCATTGCACTTGCACCACACTCGCACGACCATATGAAAAGCACTTGTGTGACTGTCATGCATCAAAAACGCTCCAATTTACACACATGCTACTGTCTCCACGCTAATTTGGATTACCAGCTCAACCATAATGCTGGCCCAAGCTGTCAAACATTAAGGTGCAACTGAAATTTTCACAGCTGTATAAGATGTTTTGTTACTCCATAAGAAGTACACGTGCAGGGTTATTTATTATGGTACCTTTACACGCCACCACCGAGAGGTAGAAACCGGCAGGTGTCGGAGACAATTGTGCCTTTTACCTTCAAAACACCGCGAAGTGGCGGCGTGTAATTCAGGTTGTTCCTTCCTGTCTCTTTGGATACCTGTCTTTCAGCCGTGCTGAAAAACAAGCAGGTATAACCCCTATGGTGGCGGCGTGTAATCGGGGCACAGGCACGGTATTGGAGTTACCTGGGGCGTGCTAGAGCGTCATGTATGCCACGCCCCATCAGCTATCATTGGTGGGGGACTACTGTGTACCCATTGGCTGTCCCTGCACAGGCGGCATATTTAACGAGCTGCCCAGTCACAATACACATTTGCTATAGCGTCATGTATTAGCCAGCCTCCCTGCGCTGGCTGGCCAATCATGATGTTATTGCATTGTCCAATCACCGTACGAGCGTCGCGTAATACACTACTCTGTCACGCCTATGTAGTTACGGCGCACAATATGTATGCCCATATTCCCTGGTAGCGGCGTGTAAATCAGGGAAGGTGCTCCACAGAAGGTATCCTGCGGCACCCGTCGGCACTTCCGGGGAACGAAAATACCTTCTGTGGAGCACCTTGTGGCGGCGTGTATTTGCGGCATCAGGTACCGTTAGCAACCGTTGAAAACGCGCATGTGCGGTGCCTACCTGTTGCTACCCTCGGTAGCGGCGTGTAAAGGTACCATTAGAGATCAACATCAAGTTTGTCTATACCCCAAGTGCTGGAAAACTTGGCTATCATATGGCATGTTTCTGCTGCAATATTGTATTCAATATGTCACTGTGTAGCTATAGGAATCATTTCAGTAATAAATAGGTTGTACACCTCTGGAGACAATTTTAGGTATCACTTCATTCAGAAATGTAAAATTAATTTGTTCAGTAAGCAGTGTACCGAGAAAAAAATTAAACCGCCAGAATCAAGTTTTTCTTCCCTGCCACAACATTGCAATAAGGCAGAAGTCAAACTGAGCGAGGCGCATGTGAGATACTCGCACAAGTCTCGCATGCCTCACCTGGAACGGCCACCGACTCTCTGGACAAGAGCGCATCAGCTGCTTGTGTTTCTATGGGGCTGACAGTCTCTTGTTGAGAGAGTCCGTGGCCGTGCCGGGTGAGGCATGCAAGACTTGTGCGAGTATCTTACATGTGTCTTGTTCAGTGTGTCTCTGGCCTAAAATGCAATAACAGGTGATCAAAACATCTCATCTACCCAAAAATTGTATCATTACACCATGTTCCAAATTATTATGCAATTGTTCTTTTTCTCTGATTTTCCTAAATTGATTGTCATTTGCACCGACCATGTAATAAAAGTCATCACCCGTTAGAGTATATATCAAATTTTATTGAAGAAACCTCCCAATGATAACAGTATAATCTGCAAAATTAAAAAAACTCTAAATGCAGTGTTCCAAATTTTAGGCACAGTAGAGTTTCTAAACTTTTGATATGTTTGAAAGAATTGAAAATGCTCATTTGTTGAAGTTTCAGGAGGTCACATTCACTGACATAAAAAACTTTTTAACTCCAAAACATCCTAAGAGGCCAAGTTACATGTTACATAGGAACCCTTCTTTGATCTCACCTTCACAATTCTTGCAACCATTGAACTTGTGAGTTTCTGGAGAGTTTCAGCTTGTATTTCTTTGCGTGATGTCAGAATAGCCTCCCAGAGCTGCTGTTTTGATGTGAACTGCCTCCCACCCTCATAGATTTTTTGCTTGATTATACTCCAAAGGTTCTCTATAGGGTTGAGGTCAGTGGAAGATGGTGGACACACCATGGAGTTTATCTCCACTTATGCCCATAGCAGCCAATGACACAGAGGTACTCTCAGTCAGAAACTCTATATATTTTGCAGAGGTCATTTTCACACCTTCAAGAACCTTAAAGGGGCCTACTAGCTTTTTCCAATGATTCCGGCCCAAAACATGACTCCTCCACCTCCTTGGTGACGTCACAGCCTTGTTGGGACATGGTGGCCATCCACCAACCATCCACTACTCCATCCAGTGTTGCTCGGCACTCCTCAGTAAACAAGACTGTTTGAAAATTAGTCTTCATGTATGTCTGGGTCCACTACAACCGTTTCTGCTTGTGAACACTGTTTAGGGGTGACCGAATAGTAGGTTTATACACCGCAGCAAGCCTTTGAAGGATCCTACACCTTGAGGTTCAAGGGACTCCAGAGGCACCAGCAGCTTCAAATATCTATTTGCTGGTTTGTAAGGCCTTTTTATCAGCTGCTCTCTTAATCTGATGAACTTGCCTGGCAGAAACCTTCCTCATTCTGCCTTTATCTGCACTAACACGTCTGTGCTCAGAATCAGCCACAAATCTCTTGACAGTACGATGATCACGCTTACGTTTTCGTGCAATATCTAATGTTTTCATCCCTTGTCCAAGGCATTGCACTTGTTGTTGCTTTTCGGCAGCGGAGAGATCCTTTTTCTTTTCTTTGGGTAGGGACACAATTCAGTTCCTGATCAGTTTTCCTCATCAGTTTTCCTGATCAGTGTTCATCAGTTTGTGTGCCAAAACCAGGAGTGAACCTTGCATAGAAAAAGTATAAATGAAAGATTGACACCTGTGGTGGGTTTTGGAGTCACTCCTGATTTTGGCACACAAACTGATGAACACTGATCAGGAAAACTGATCAGGAACTGAAGTGTGTCCCTACCCTTTAACTTGAAATCTGTGGCCTGCTTAATATTGTGGAACACCCGGTTTTCCTCTTATTGGGCTCACCTGCCAAACTAATTATCACAGGTATCTGATTTCAGTGATCCAAAGAACCCTGAGACACAATACCATCAATGGGTTTCATTGACAAAAAAAAACTCCTAGGACACTTAAAACCAATTTGCATAATAATTTGGAACATGGTGTAAAAACATCAGCTCAGGCACAAAAAGCACGCCATCACTAAACCCCAGATCCTGAAAAATAAAAATTTTATGATTTTCAGAAAATATATATTTTTAATTTTTTTTATTTATGTAAATGTCAGATTTTTTTTTCACCACTTTAAAAACAAAGAATATACATGTTTGGTATGTACTGTACATACTCGTACAGACCTGGAGAAATCATTCAGCCAGGTCAGTTTTAACCATTTAGTGAACATGGTAAATAAAAAAAAACTATTGTGGAATTGCACTTTTTTATATTTTTACCACACTTGGAATTTATTTTGCAATTTTCCAGTAAACTATAAGGTATAATGACTGGTGTCATTCAAAAGTACAACATGTCCTGCAGAAAACAAACCTTCATATGGCTATATTAACAAAATGGCTCTGGAAAGAATGGAAAATTGCCATAACATAATTGTTAATAAAACCCAAATCCAAAAAATATTTTTAGACAAAAATACATGCATTAAAGCGAACCTGTCACCCCCTCCAGACATCTAAAAATAACATAGCCACCTTCTGCAGCACTAAGGCTGCAGTCTGACAAGGTGTCTATAGCATTTATGCTCCCTTGATTCACTGAAATAAAGACTTTTATAAAATCTGTTTCAAACCAGATCCAAGACCGGGAGGCGGGTTTTCAAGTGTCTATCTCCTTCCTCTGTGGTGTCAGTCATCCCTCTCTGCTCTCTGTGTGCCGCCTCCAGGGCCATCTCCCTGCATTACAGAGCTTTGTCAGCTCTGCTACAACATAGAGCTGCTGTTATAGAGACCCACAGTGTAAATCTAGCAGAGACCCTGAGCAGAAAGCACTGCCTGCTACATAGCAGCCCTTGAGCGAGAGCTTCAGCAGTGCAGCAGAGTGAGTTTGTGCTTTAGATCAGGCTGAGATGGAGAAATGCTGCTGGTACAAGAACTGAAAGTAAACTCTCAGCTCAAGGGCTGCTAGTACAGCATTTATCCTCCTGCTAGATTTACTACTGTGGGTCTCCTAATAACAGCAGCTCTATGTTGTAGCAAGCTGACAAGCTCTGTAATGCATGGAGGTGGCCCTGGAGGCGGCACACAGAGAAGCAGAGAGGGATATGACTGACACCACAGAGGAGGAGACAGACACTGAAAAACCCGCCTCCCGTCTTGGATCGGTTTGAAACAGATGTTTATATAAGTCTTATTTCAGTGAATCAAGGGAGCAAAATGCTATAGACACCTGCTAGAATGCAGCCTAGTGCTGCAGAAGAGTATGGTATTTTTAGATGCCTGGAGGGGTGACAGTTCGCTTTAAAGGAGGTTGTTCACTACTTTAACATTGATGGCTCATACTTAGAAGAAGTCATCAATGATCAGTGAAACACCTGGCTCTTCAGCTGTTCTGGGTGTTGGCAGCGGTTAGAGTTGCTATGGCCATGTACTGCACATCCTCCCTTATTCAAATCAATAGGAGGAGGATGTGGGCAGTACCCGGCTTCGGCCAGTATACAGTAGATGGATCCATGCTGTGCAGCTCTGTAATTGTGCAGTTCCGGCTGACACGTGATTGTTCGGGTGCCAGGTGTACCCAACCCGATCAGAAATTGATAACCTATCCTATGGATAGGGCATCAATGTTAAAGTAGTTGACAATCTTTTTAAGTAAAAAAATTAATTGTCCCCACATGTTTATAAGCCCTTTCAATGAAGGAGTAATATACACAAGAACGATAGAAATTCATATGAGTTGTAGCAACGATGGATTCTAAAAAAGAACTGAAATGAACAGAAAGCAT
Source organism: Allobates femoralis (assembly GCA_033576535.1). Taxonomy (NCBI): domain Eukaryota; kingdom Metazoa; phylum Chordata; class Amphibia; order Anura; family Aromobatidae; genus Allobates; species Allobates femoralis. Next base: position 466,734,622 of record JARQOC010000005.1, read on the forward strand.
CATGTGACTGTATGAAAGCAAATGCTTAATTATCTGCTGCATGTGAGACAATAGAGAAGATTCATAAAAAACAACATTAACCAGGTACCTGTCAACGTGACTCATTTTACAGTGAAATGATCCTGCACTTCTGCTTTTCATGCTGTACTGACTCATTTGTGTGGGGTTCAGGACTTTTCTTTCCTTTTATCAGTTAACTCAAGATGAGTTTTTTTTTTTAATTAGGAAATTACTGTAGAAAGCCACATTACTGCCTCAAGTTGAAACATCTGTGAAATGGTATTTACAGCACCGCATTTCCAAGTAATAAATTGCTTTTATAAAACAGTTGTCGTCCTTTCACCAGTCACTTAACCTAATAAATATTTTTGTAACAAGTATTATCTAATTAAAAGGGATAGAACTTTTCCAAATGTGCACCCCACGTGATATTCATTAAGAAAGACATAGACATGTGTCGTAGACTTGTTGTAGAGATTTGTGGCAGTTCTATTCATTTAAATCCATTCTAGCAAAATAACCGAGTTTAGTCCGGCTTCACACCATGTTTTAGCCACACATGAGTGGCTAGTGACGTAACTAGAAGTCCATGAGTCCCAATGCAAAAGCTCCATCGGGCCCACAATAATTGAAAATCTTTTAATAGCATTAGTCTTTTTCTATAGGCCAAAAGGATTTTTGGGGCCCTCTAGTCTCCCAGGCCTAGGAGCGATTGCAACTCCCGCACCTGTTGTAATTATGCCCCTCTCAGTGTCTCTGTCAGCGCTTCCATCTGAAGTCCTGAAAAACAGGAGTCAGCCATATCCACTAACTGGACCATTAATTTTATTGAAGCAAAGAATCACTTTGTTCTGCCCACATGAAAAAGGTGAGCAGTGCCAAAAATGGGATCAGACAGAGCACAAAATAACTTCCGAAAAGTAGATGGATAAGCCTGAATTCAGTTTTTCAGATCTTCAGACGGAAGTCCCAATGTAGGCTTTGACGTGTGGCTAAATTGTGATGTGAACCTGGTCTGAGGTTTAATAAATTTATTTTCATTCAGAAAGATTTCTTCCAAAAATCTGAACTTGCCTGAAATCTAAGACTGTTAAGGCTACTTTCTCTGAAATCCAGATTTTTGCTGTTTCTGTGCTTGTAAAAATACAGGGTGAAACCGCAAGGTAACTGGTCAGGATTTCCTCTGGATCCGACGATTGAATCTGGAAGAAAATCTGACTGGCTGTATCCGGTATTGTGTTTTTTTCCGGATCCATTATTTTAGTGCCCATCCGCATGCTATATATAGACAGTGTTCTAGTGGCTCCAACATTCTGGCCATGCTCAGTAGGTGTGTCAGATCTGTAGCTACTGGATGTGGTGAGATCTGGCAAAAATAGATTCGACACCCGTTGACTTGCATTGCAGTATATGCTGGATCCACCACAACGTGTTTTTTTTGGCCGGACAACAAACTACTACTAGTTGTGTTTTAAAAAATGCCTGAAAGTAACATTGGCCGACCTCATTAAAACAAGGGAGGACCAAATTGGACTAACAATTTATTAGGCAAAAAACGAGATACCTCTGGTTCATGTACGAATATGTGGGAGAACCCTGGCTAAGATTTTACACCCTAGAGAATTCCCGGGTCATATCCTTCAGATTAAACAATCTGATGGCACACTAACAAACACAGCACCCTAACAAAATTTCCGAGGCCTTTGGGGAATATTATAGGAAGCTATACAATATTATACAATATTATTATTGCGCAATCGTTGGAAGCTCACTTTAGTGTTATCCCTAAGCCTGGACGAGACTCCACAGAGGTGGTCAATTACCGACCTATCTCTTTGATTAATATTGACATCAAATTATTTTCAAAGGCCATTGCCAATAGACTCACGCCCCTCCTACTGGGAATTGTTCATAATGATCAGGTGGGGTTCATTAAAGACAGGAAGGCTAGGGATAGCACTGACAAGTTGTTGCTGCTCATTGCTAGGGTGAGGGCAAATAATACCCCCACATGCCTCCTATCTGCGGACACGGAGAAGGCCTTCGATTGGGTAGATTGGGGATTCATGAAGGCTTCTCTTGGTCAGATTGGTTTGGGATCTAGATTTATTGAATGGGTATTCTCCCTCTACAGCAATCCCTCAGCCAGGGTGAGAGTGAATGGGGTTCTCTTAGCGTCTCTGCCAATTTTAAATGGCACAAGATGGGTGCCCCCTGTCTCCCTGTTGTACGTTATCGCAACGGAACATATAGCAGTGGCCATACGGAATAATCCAAGCATTAATGGTATTGAGGTGAGCCAAAGGCAATGTAAGGTAGCCCTATTTGCCTACAACTTGCTTTTGTTGGTTACTCAGCCCAGAATAGCCTTTTCATTGATTATTAAAGTGTTCGATAGATTTAGTAAATTGAGTAAATTCAAGGTAAATTTTGCCAAATCGGAGGCCCTAAACATCTCTCTGCCAGAACCAGAGGTGTTTTATCTCAAAGAAAACTTTCCATTTAAATGAAAACAGGAAAGCCTTAAGTACATGGGGGTCATGGTACCTTCTGACCCGAGTAGGCTATTTGCCCTTAATTTTCTTCCTCTTCTAGAGAAAACTATCGAGAACCTTAAGAATTACAACAAAAGAAGTCTCTCCTGGTTTGGGCAGATTAATGGGCTCAAAATGGATGTGCTTCCTTGTTTCCTCCTTTTTCAGACTGTTCCGATACATATTCCCCGCTCAGCACGAGTCCGCAGTCGGCGATCCTGAGGTTTGTGTGGGGAAATCGTAAATCGAGAGTTAGTTTAAAGATTCTCTGTATACATAAAAGTGATGGGGGTGTGGGACTTCCTGATTTCAAACAGTATTATAAAGTGGTTATCCTTACCAGACTTTTAGACTCGCATTATCACCATCACTCTAAACAGTGGGTAGGAATTGAACAGCTGGGTTCGGAGATTCCCCTGCAAACTCTTCCTAGATGAAAGTTGAAGCGTGAGCTGGATTTAGGTGTGGTTGCATTGAGGATGTGGGACTTAGAGACTAGAATGGGGCCGTTTGTCCTTGGACTAGGGTCCGGGAACCCCGCTCTTTTCAAATCCAGAGTCGTGGCTACCCCCGCCGCCGCAGTTGGAGTGAACAGCTTTTTGGGCTGGAACAGAGCAGATGACCCTCATTTTTAGCAGATTCTAGTGGAAGGAGACCCTGGGACACTTGATTTTTCTCTTACAGTCAGACTTGTATGTTCATTAAGAGTAATAATTCTAGACCTCTTCCGTGGAGTAACATCCATTTTTACAGGCACGAATCACACTGAGAGAAAAAGTACACTAAACCACTCCTCACAGAAACAAGCTCTCAACTGAAGTGGAGGGGGCAGCTAGCTGTTATTTTCTGGCCAAAACCAGTCAAAGCACATTTTGTTACTCAAGGTTGTACACTCACACCTGTTCAAAGCAGTTAAAACTGGTTTGAATCACTGACGGGTAACCCCAATTTACGAATTTACTTAAATAATGCTTTGTCCCAATTATTTTGCACAGCACTGTAGGTTCTGGAAATCCCAGCAGTGTCCAAGACTGACAGACTGGCTACTAGAAATGAATAAGATTTTTGAAATAGAAAACCTTATAGCAGAACCTAAAGATTCTAAAGATATGTTCCTGCGTCAGTGGATAATGTACTTAGACTCACCATAGTTCACAACTATATTTGGGGCCACTGACCTGGAGCATTCATCCCTGGCTAGTTAGGAAGTTCTGTGTGCCAGGAAAGTGAGTGTGACAATTCCACCCAAGACACCCCAGCCTAACGCCAAATTTTGGGGGGGTAATGGTAGGAGAAAGGGAAAGAGTTTTGTTTTTTTTTTGGTTGTTTTTCCATACTTACCCCCCTCCCCCCTTTCTTTCTTCCTCTCCTCTCACATCTTCCCTAGTATCTGTGGATGTCCTCTCTTTTACACCTTCTTTGTATATATAATAAAACAATTGGACTTTATATTACCAATATAGTGCTGAAATGGGCTTTGAAGTACCTTCAAACTCTTTTCTTGTTTTTGTTTTATTTGTTTTATACTGTTGAGCCCAGTAAGTAGGGCAGAAGAGCAGAGACCAACCTGGTGTGTCTCCCTTACCACATCTCAGTTTTAGGGAAATCTATCTTTTAGGCTGCCTTCACACTTGCAGATGCATCTGCAGCGTTTTGCAGATGCATCTGCAAGTATCAGCATGCAGACCGCGGCCGCTATGTTTATAATGGGGCGCACCGCGGTCTGAAAGCACTCATTCATTCCTATATGTGAACCGTCCGCAGGCGGATGCCTGCTTACAGATCACACACTCCCGCCCGCACCATGGACGCGACATCTCGCGTCCGTGGTGCGGGCGGGAGTGTGTGATCTGTAAGCAGGCATCCGCCTGCGGACGGTTCACATATAGGAATGAATGAGTGCTTTCAGACCGCGGTGCGCCCCATTATAAACATAGCGGCCGCGGTCTGCATGCTGATACTTGCAGATGCATCTGCAAAACGCTGCAGATGCATCTGCAAGTGTGAAGCCAGCCTTAATGCTATTGTGAGAATCCTACCTAGAGTATTTACTTTTGTGATTGGATGGACTATATAACACTACACCTGTATTTGTTTAGGTGTGATGACGCACTGGATGTATGTTGATTTACCTTTTTTTTTTTTTTTTCCTCAATAAAAATAGATTAAACATAAAAAATGCCCAAAGTGTTGTACTAGATACGGCAGAAAAAGGTTGTCAATGCACATTACTGGAAGTCCATAGGAAATGCATTGGTCACTAAACCAATGTTGCCAGATCCATTTTTTTTTTTATTTTAAAAAAGGCAGAATTCTGCCGGATTTAAAAAATGCAGATGTGAAAGTAGCCTAAGGGGGTCTAACATAACCCCAGTCATTTGCATCATAATCAGACAACAGATGAGACATTTTTGAGATTAGTAATACTGGGAAGTTATTCAGTTATCTACTTCAGTACCGTAGAAGGCCTTTTCTGTGTGAGTGTGACATGAGATAGACTAAACGGCAAATAAAATCCTATAATACTGTAGCAACAACTTCAAACTAATTAATTTTGCATGCATTTTTTTTCCCCAGTAGAGTATAAAGGAAAAAACATGACTGCAGTTATATGCAAGTAGCATTTGATTTTAAAGGGAACCAGTCAGCTCGTTTGTGCCTCCCCAGCTATCACTGTCTGTACCTGCAGCTTTATAATACTAGTCTAATCATCCCTGTCTGAGCTCAGAGTGTAATGTTAAAGGTGACAGAAAAGCATTTATACACTTTCCTTATGTAATGAGGCAGTCAGTCTCCAGCTTGGAGGACGGAGACTGTTTGGCAGGTTAATAGTTAACATTTCAGCCTTATGTTAGAACATGTTGGGAGACCTGATATGATGTCATAACCATGTGACTACAATAGGCGGAGCTAAATTCCTTTAACATAAGATGAGTTTGCTTAGCTCCGCCCACTATAGTCACATGTTTGTTATATCACACAGGTCCTTTAGCCATGCAAGTAAATAGTGAGTTAACTATTATCCTGCTGGACAGTCTCCCACCTCCAATGTGTAGACTGAAATGTAAGTGTAGAAATGCTTTTTTTTCACCTTTCACATTACACTATGAGCTCAGACAGGGATGATTAGAATAGTATTATAAAGCTGCAGCTACAGAAAGTGATAGCTGGGGGGGCATAAACCACCTGACAGGTTCCCTTTAAGTGGACCTATAGATATACTTAAAACCTTTGTATTTAGCCAAATATACTGTATATGGAGGGAAATGTTCCAGGCACATACTTTAACCCCTTCATGACCCAGGAATTTTTCGTTTTTCATTTTCATTTTCATTTTTTGCTCCCCTGCTTCCAAGAGCCATAACTTTTTTATTTTATTTGTTTTTTGTGGGACGAGTTGTACTTTCATATGCAATCATTTATTTTACCATATAGTGTACAGGGAAATTGCAAAAGAATTCTAAATGCAGTGAAATTGCAAAAAAAAAAGTGCAATGACACGTTTGTTTTTTGGGTATTTTAGTCGCCATGTTCACCATGGTAAAACTGACGTGACAGGGTGATGCCTCGGGTCGGTACGAGTTCGTAGACGCCCAATACCTTTACTGGTATCTAAGTGGTGAAAAAAATTCAGAGGTTTTGAAAAAAAAACGAAAACAGACTTTTTGTGCCATGTTCTGCGACCCGTAGCGTTCTCATTTTTCGGGATCTGGGGCTGTGTGATGGTTTATTTATTGTGTCTTGAGCTAATGTTTCTAATCATACCATATTTGGGGGGATCCGCAGTTTTGATCGCCCGTTATTGCATTTTATAGCAATGTTGCGGCAACCAAAAAAACTGAATTTTGGCGTTTGGACCATTTTTTCCGTTACGGAGTTTAAGGCTCTCATTAACGGATTTAATACAATGATAGATCGGGCGATTCTGAACTCGGCAATACCAAACGTGTATTTTTTAAAAAAATTTTTTTCATTCTTATTTTTACACTTCCTCTTTAAGAGGCACCTTGCTGCACAGTCCAATCGCTTCTGGGAGATACAGATGAGCTGCAGCTCATTTGTGATTGCAATCATTTTCAGGAAGAAACTGAGTATTATCTGACAGAATAGCAGGGGTGTCAATACTTTTGGCCAACACTGTAGATAACTGTAAGGCTATGTTCACACAGAACATTTTGCTGCAAAACCTAATTTCTTGGAAGAAAAAAAAGCTGCCTTTTTGCAGTGTTTTTTTTTTGTTTGTTTTTTTTCTGCACTTTTTAACTTCCTCATTGCTTTGCATGGCTGAAAAAAATGCAGCAAAAACTCTGAAAGAATTGACATGCTGTTTCTTTTAAAAATACAGCAAAAACGCAGTAGGTTTCCATTTCAATCAGGAAAAAAAAAAAGAGGATGAGTGTGTGTGCATGAGATTTCTGAAATCTCATAGGTTTTACTGATACTGTAAAAAGCAGCTTGCTTTTAGCATATATTTGCATAAACCAATGAAAGATACATAAAAAAGGCTGCAAAAATGCCTTATGTGAACATAGCCTAATAGCCACGTCACACACACACAGATATCTGTGCAGAGATTGTTCGCAGATCTCTACTTGCAGAGAAATCATGGACACATGTTTACATTTGTATACGATGTGAGGTAGCGCCGGGATTGCAAGACAAACGGCCGTGAGCCCGGTATCAGTTTATACAGTACCCGGATTTATTAATGAGGCACAGCAGTGGTACAATTTGCCAGGTTCCGAGACGCAGCCGGGTACAATGCATACATCCCCCGGACAGTAACACGGTCCCTTCAGGTTAGGAGTTCTCTCCGGTCTAGGTCGCCCTGGGCTCCTGGGTTAGGCCGTGTTGTAACAGCACAAAGCCTCTCACGCCCTGGACCTGACCACTCAGCATTCCCTTCTGCCTCAACTCAGGCCGAAGCTCTCCACAGGGGACTCCGCCCCTCTCCTAACCTAGCTTTTAACACCGTGTCTCCCTCCGGGGAAAGCCTACAAGACCCGGACTGGAGTGGAGCGTCCCTCTATCCTATATTCCATACCGGGTTCAATACGTGACAGTGCACATTCTGGGGGGCACATAGCGCCCCTCGCATATGATCCCCCTCACTGTCTCACAATGGCCACAAAATGGAACAATGTGTCCATAATTTCACTGAAATCAGAGATCTGCGAACAATATCTGCACAGATACCTGTGTGTGTGATGTGGCCCTTAGAGTGTTACATAACAACTTGGCCAAATTCCTGTAATGTCTGCCTCCACTGTTGGGCACTGCCACTATAACTCAGCGAGAGGTTGCGACGCCATCACTAGGCTTCCCACCAAGTTTCTTTTGCTATAACCCCAATTCCAAAAAAGTTGGAATGCTTTGTAAAATGTAAAAAAATAAGTACTTAGTAAATTGGAAATCTTCATAGCCATATTTTATTCAGAACAGAGGACACACATCAGAAGTTGAAAGTTATGTATTTTTCCATATCATTTGAAGTAAAAAAAGAAACATTTCGAAATTGATGACAGTATCACATCTCAAAAAAGTTGGGACAGGGTTGAAAAAAAGGCTAGAAAGGTATTCATTATAATTAAAAACAGCTGAAGGGTCAATTTTCAATTAAGTCACATGACTATAAAAAGAGTGTTTTAGAGAGGCAGAGTCTTTGAGAAGCAAAGTTGGTTAGCGTTGCACAGATCATTAATCTGTGAACATCTGTATCTAAACATTGTGGAATAGTTTTAGAGAAATGTTCCTCCATGCAAAATTGTAAAGACTTTAAATATCCCACCATCTGCAGTACATAATATTACCAAAAAATGTAGAGATTCTGGAAAATCTATGTACACAAGGGTAAAGTCCAAGGGTCAACATTGGATAGTCCTATCCAATAGATAGTTCCTAAGGGGGCCCCAATTATGGCAAGTCTTTACTATAATAAGTCTATTTATATAGGAAAAAGAGTCTTTTGGGGCCCCCTTGGCTCCAGGGCCCAAGGGTGGTTGTAACCCCTGCATCCATTGTAGTTACAGTGGCGAAAAAAGTATTTAGTCAGCCACCAATTTTGCAAGTTCTCCCACTTAAAAAGATGAGGTCGGCCTGTAATTGACATCATATATAGGCCTCAACTATGAGAGACAAAATGAGAAAACAAATCCTGAAGATCATATTGTCTGATTTTGTAAAGAATTTTTTTTTTTCAAATTTTGGTGGAAAATAAGAATTTGGTCAATAACAAAAGTTCATCTCAATACTTTGTTATATATCTTTTGTTGGCAATGATAGAGGTCAAACATTTTCTGTATGTTTTCACAAGGTTGGCACACAGTGTTGCTGGTATGTTGGCCCATTCCTCCATGCAGATCTCCTCTAGAGAGTGATGTTTTTGGGCTGTCACTGAACAGCACAGACTTTCAACTCCCTTCAAAGGTTTTCCATAGGGTTTTGATCTGGAGACTGGCTAGGCCACTCCAGGACCTTGAAATGCTTATTAGGAAGCCACTCCTTTGTTGCCCTGGTGGTGTGCTTGGGATCATTGCCATGCTGAAAGACCCAGCCATGTCTCATCTTCAATGCCCTTGCTGATGGAAGGAGGTTTGCACTCAAAATCTCATGACACATGGCCCCATTTATTCTTTCATGTACACGGATCAGTCGTCCTTGTGCCTTAGCAGAGAAACAGCCCCATAGCATGATGTTGCCACCCCCATGCTTCACAGTAGGTACGGTGTTCTTTGGATGCAACTCAGCATGTCTTCTCCTCCAAACATGACGACTTGTGTTTCTACCAAATAGTTCTACTTTGGTTTCATCTGACCATATCACATTTTCCCAATACTCTTCTGGATCTTCCGAATACTCTCTAGCAGACTTCAGATGGGCCCAGACATGTAATGGCTTAAGCAGGGGGACACGTCTGGCCCTGCAGGATCTGAGTCCCTGGCGGCGTAGAGTGCTACTGATTGTAGCCTATGTATTGTTGCTCCCGCTCTCTGCAGGTCATTCACTAGGTCCGTGTGGTTCTGGGATTTTTGTTCACTGTTCTTGAGATCATTTTGACCCCATGGGGGTGAGATCTTGTGTGGAGCCTCAGATCGAGGGAGATTATCAGTGATCTTGCATGTCTTCCATTTTCTAATTATTGCTCCCACAGTTGATTTCTTCACACCAAGCTGCTTGCCTGTTGCAGATTCAGTCTTTCCAACCTGATTCAGGGCTACAATTTTGTTTCTGGTGTCCTTCGACAGTTCTTTGATCTTCACCATAGTGGAGTTTGGAGTGTGACTGCTTGAGGTTGCAAGCAGGTGTGTTTTATACTGATAACAAGTTCAAACAGGTGCCAGTACTACAGGTAATGAGTGGAGGACAGAGGAGCCTCTTAAAGAAGATGTTACAGGTCTGCAAGAGCCAGAAATCTTGCTCGTTTGTAGTTGACCGAATACTTATTTTCCATCAAAATTTGAAAAAAACTTTCTTTCCAAATCAATGTGATTATCAGGATTAGTTTTCTCATTTTGTCTCTCATAGTTGAGGTCTACCTATGACGTCAATTACAGGCTTCTCTCATCTTTTTAAGTGTGAAAACGTGCACAATTGGTGGCTGACTAAATACTTTTTTCCCCACTGCATGACCCTTATTAGAGGTGTGCTCTTAACTAGTTGTGTACATGTGTGTCCATCACATGTCCAGGACAGATTACAGGTTATGTATGTGCATTAGAGGTGTGCTCTGTTACTAGTCATGCTCCTGTGTGACCATCGTTTGACCAGGAAAGATTTTTATCCTCTGGGAATAAAAAATGATAGTTACTATTGAATGGTGGGATATTGAAAGCCAGAAAATATGTTTGAAAATTGAATTGAAGAATAACCTTTACAATGTAATACCTCTTTAGATTACTGATAATAAGATGTGAATCGTGTTCCTTGACTGTTTCATTGTGAAGTTGTGAATTTCCTGTTGCTGAAAATTGCCTGGCTCTTGACCTGTGTCCCAGCCCTTTTAAAGCTCTAGCATTTTGCCTGCCCTATATACAGCTTGACATATTGAATTTTTTAAAACACACATCTTCATTTCCTATTTTCTTGCAATTTTCATTGATATTTCCAGTTTATTTTGGCATTTTAAAAATGTTTTATTTTGTGGACCTGTGGTCATTCTCTACTTTGCCACCAAGGGCCCTGATAGGCCTTACACATACATTAATATAACAAGAAAAAGAGAGGGGGGGGGGGACAAGAGGCGCAATAGTGCCCTTATCACTAGACACTAAACAAAGCAGGTGAGAAAAGGTTCACTCACCTAGTCCAGTTGTGCCACCCACAACTGGTTAAGAGGCCTGATATGATAAGTATCCTGATGGCTGCTGCTGGACTTCCACCGGTCTCCACTCGGGTAGACGAACTTGAAGTTTTGGGAAGGAAGGTGTGTCACAGTCCGCGCTGCCAAGAAATCCGCTCGTAATAACGCTAGTAGTCAGTATCCAAATTTATCCTCTTTATTCATCCAACGCGTTTCAACGCCCTCCTGGCGTCTTCCTCAGGGATGTCCCTCCCCCACCAAACAACTCATATTTATACACATAGCAATTGCCATAACAAGTGGGTGTTCCCCATCATGTGACGTCAAAAACGTCATCATGGCTGGGCGGGTGTTACATTTTGGCGCAAAAATGTAAAACAACTTTATACATGTATCAAAATGCAGGTTACATATCATTACATATATCTAAAAATTCAGTAAAATGTTAACATAAAAATCCTTCCTAAAAATCAAGCGGAAAATCACCCAAAAACCTGTCCTGTGTGCGTGCATTGTGTAAAAAAATGTATAATGAGTAAAAGTAATGGTGGAGCATCAATTGTCACCTCTGAGTTTCGAACTTGTGTCTGCACAACAATCATTCTCATGTGTAAATACATTATGCACTGAGCCATCAGTGTTGGCAACTATTTCAGCTTCTGATTTTTTGCATCAGGTGACATGTATCTCTCTTTATTTTGCAGGCACCATCTTTATTTTGCAGATATCTTTGAACCAGATGCAATAAAAACATATTTAGCCTCCATTGACGGGTATTTGGACACGAACCTGGTTAATAAGCCACCCCTTTGGAAAGAAAAAGCTTCTGACATCTTTCCTCACAGGCTGCGAGTGAGTGAGACTGTAACTGCACTTGTAACCTCTCAGCTTTTTTCGGAGATAGGGTTCCCCACAGTGGAGAGATGAACCAATACATCCTGACCCCCCATCCTTATAAGTCCCTCCTATATACCAATCCTTGGAATTCATTTGTCTCGCATACAAATAATAAGACTCTATGAATTCTTTTTAATGAAGAATTTTATTTATTTTTTGAGATATATTTTATATTTTATATATTTTTTTATTTAGATATATTTAATCATATGTAACAAAGATGCATTTATATTAAAATCAATATTCAGATTCTAATTTCCTTTATCTATTAATTCGTTTAATATACTCAGTTTCAATCATGTTTCCAGTGATGATCATAGTCCTAAAAATTCTCTATAGTTTATTACTAATTTAATAACAATTTAATATTAAATTAATACGTTTTTAATTTTTATTTGAATAAAGTCATTTTAAAAAAGAGGGAAAGAACAAAATTCATATCCGGATTAAATTCTCCTATGGCAGTTTCTTCTGGAGGGTGGTGCCTGCAAAATAAAGAGAGATACATGTCACCTGATGCAAAAAATCAGAAGCTGAAATAGTTGCCAACACTGATGGCTCAGTGCATAATGTATTTACACATGAGAATGATTGTTGTGCAGACACAAGTTCGAAACTCAGAGGTGACAATTGATGCTCCACCATTACTTTTACTCATTATACATTTTTTTACACAATGCACGCACACAGGACAGGTTTTTGGGTGATTTTCCACTTGATTTTTAGGAAGGATTTTTATGTTAACATTTTACTGAATTTTTAGATATATGTAATGATATGTAACCTGCATTTTGATACATGTATAAAGTTGTTTTACATTTTTGCGCCAAAATGTAACACCCGCCCAGCCATGATGACGTTTTTGACGTCACATGATGGGGAACACCCACTTGTTATGGCAATTGCTATGTGTATAAATATGAGTTGTTTGGTGGGGGAGGGACATCCCTGAGGAAGACGCCAGGAGGGCGTTGAAACGCGTTGGATGAATAAAGAGGATAAATTTGGATACTGACTACTAGCGTTATTACGAGCGGATTTCTTGGCAGCGCGGACTGTGACACACCTTCCTTCCCAAAATTACACATACATTGTCATCTATGTGGAACCAGGGGCTGTCCATGACCACAAATGTTTCTCATATTTTCTTTCATTTTCTGATCACAAATTTATTCAGAAGAAATGTATACAAAGAGATTAATGTGACAGTTTGTAGATATGAGGGCAAGGCATTATCTTAGTAGAGGGCATGAAATTGGATAAGTTATTGAAGTACCTGGAAGCTATTTGTACAGATTTGAACGCCATCAGCTCATCTTATCTTTGTAATTCAGGCATCTCTGTTCTTCTATACAGAACTAATAAATGTGATTGTCTTGGTAATTTAGAAACTCTCTGAAATGAATTCACTTACGTCACAGTTTATGAATTAATAGGATAATAGAAAATATAAAGTCTCTATTAACTCTGCATTTATGGCTGGATTACAAGAAGAACACAAGGGACCTGCGCATAACTTTGAGGATCTAGGGAGCCTTTATGATCCAGTAATGTCTGATTCACAGACTCACTTCTACATGTCAGGATGGGGTTGTTTTTGAAACATTTGCATAGTTTTCTTTAGCCCAATTAGATGATGGGGAGTAGAAAAGCCATTGTAAAAGTATTTGGAGGACATTATTACAACATAGTGGCAATCTAGGGACTCTTTGTAAGAATTCAGAAGATTAGTTGGAAAACCCCTTTAAGTGTTACTAAGTATGAGTGGACAGTTTGACATCTATGATTTTATATTGCTTCCTCTTTACAGTTTTTCTTAAAAAAAAAACCTATGTTCCCATTCTTACACCAGAAACATGAGTTTTCATGTTGCAAAATTTTAAACAACCAAGGGCGTAATGATCGCGGTCGCAGGGGTCACAGGTGCAAAAGGCCCTGACGTACAGGGGTCTGTGCTGCTCCCAGCACCCGCCCCCTGTGTCGGGTGCCCGCTTCACGTGGCTGTGCGGCACTGCGTGGCAGCGCACTCAGCTATGGGGCCCTTGTGTCATGGAGAGAAGGGAAGGGGAGCTTCCTACTGCTGCTGCTCCTCCCCTCGCTTCCTCTTACCACTGCCTGCTTTCCATCTGCATTCCACTGTGGAACACATTTATCAGGCTGGTGCTGCCTCCTCGCACCTCCTCCTCCAGAGTCTTCTCTTCAGTTTTTGGGAGAATGGATCAGCGAGGGAACCAGGAGAGGTAAGTACAGATTTTTTTTTTAAATAAGTGAATGCAAGGTGGCCAGAGGACAATGGGGGAGGAGGGCAGGTGTATGATACTATATGGAGAGGCTATGAGCCTGCACTATATGTAGAATTATGAGACTGCACTATATGGAGAGTTAGGAGGCTGCACTAAATGGAGAGATATGGGGCTGCATATATGAGGCTGCACTATATGGAGAGCTATGAGGCTGCACTATATGGAGAGTTATGAGGCTGCACTATGTGGAGGTCTATGAGGCTGCATATATGAGGCTGCACTATATGGAGAGATATAATGCTGCACTATATGGAGAACTGAGTCTGCATTATACTGTATAGAGGGCTATGAGGCTGCATTATACTATATGGAGAGATATGAGGCTAAACTATACTTTATGGAGGGATGTGAGTCTGAATTATCCTATATGTAGGGGCTATGAGGCTGCACTATACTATATAGAGGGTTGTGAGACTGTATTATACTATACAGAGGACAACATGAGGCTGCATTATACTATGTGTAGGATAATGGGGGTGCATTATAATAAGTGGATAACTATTGGAGCTTTCTTATGAATGGGGGACTATGGGCTGCATTATAATACATAGAGGACTATCGGGGTACATTGTAATATATGGAGGAATATGGGGGAGCATTATTATAATTGCAGGACTATGGTGGCAGAAGGAGGAAGACTATATACACCAGGACAAGGGACATATATACCATGATAAGGGCAATATTTCAGTAGGAGAACCATATATTGCAGGATGAGGGACATTAATACATAATGAAGGGGAGAGGGGTCAATCTGTGAGTTTTTAAAGTATTTAGAATGTTACACAGGGCCCGTACATCTGACTGACATGTGCATGGGGGTGGGGCCCAGGTCTAAATTTTGCACCAGGGCCCACCAGACTCTAGTTACGCTACTGTACACAACACCACATTTTCTAGTTATTATGTTTTTTTATTGAGTAAAAGAACATTATATATTAAACCCACAAAACGAAGGAATTACCACTAACTTCCATTACAGGTAGGGCACATGCACATCGCTTTTTCCAGAGCCGGCAGCCTGTGTCTTTGTGCAAACTTTTCTCCCACAGCAGTATTGCACAGTTTGATGTAGCACCGCAGCTTTTTCTGTTACATTTATTAGAAAATCAGAGGAATGACAAGAAACAATACACCTCTGTGCCAGTCCTATTATGTGTCCAAACTAAGCGAAGTCAGAATAGGTCAATATGCATAAGCCCATAGTTATAATTTTTCCTTTGGTTTGGGTTGCCATCTTAATAAAATTCTAATAAAAAAAAAACTAAAGTTAGCTTGAAAACTATCAAAGTAAACACAGGTCTGTTTCGGATCTTATGCTAAGACGAGTCATTCACTTAAATTAAATATCAACTTGGATAGATTTTGAAACAAACTTTTTTTATAGTCATTTGCAAATAAGTTTGAGAGTACTGCAGGGTGCCCTTCTGACCAGAGTACTGCAGAGCACCATACAGACCAGACTACTGTGGAGTGCCCTTCTGACCAGAGTACTGCAGAGCACCATACAGACCAGACTACTGTGGAGCACCCTTCTGACCAGAGTACTGCAGAGCACCATACAGACCAGACTACTGTGGAGCACCCTTCTGACCAGAGTACTGCAGAGTGCCCTTCTGACCAGACTACTGCAGAGTGCCCTTCTGACCAGAGTACTGCATAGCACCATACAGACCAGACTACTGTGGAGCACCCTTCTGACCAGAGTACTGCATAGCACATACAGACCAGACTACTGTGGAGCACCCTTCTGACCAGAGTACTGCATAGCACCATACAGACCAGACTACTGTGGAGAACCCTTCTGACCAGAGTACTGCAGAGTGCCCTTCTGACCAGACTACTGCAGAGTGCCCTTCTGACCAGAGTACTGCATAGCACCATACAGACCAGACTACTGTGGAGCACCCTTCTGACCAGAGTACTGCATAGCACCATACAGACCAGACTACTGTGGAGCACCCTTCTGACCAGAGTACTGCATAGCACCATACAGACCAGACTACTGTGGAGCACCCTTCTGACCAGAGTACTGCGGAGCACCCTTCTGACCAGAGTACTTCGGGACACCCTACTGACAGTATTGCCAACTTTCTAGGTGCTGTCAATCAATGACCATGGGTCAGGGCTAGTAGGCTAAAATGACTGAAGAAGGGTAGTCTGGAGAGCACATCCCACCCAGACTGCTCTGACCATCCCATTTGTAAATGAAAACAAGGAATGATTTCTCCAACATGAGCAGCTTTTTAAATTAAAATTATGTTTTTAATTAGTTCGTTCATGGTACCCTATACAAATTGTCCATATTTTGATATGGCTTTTGGGGCTGATGAACTCCTTTTTTAGGGAATCTCTCAGCAGGTTTTTGCGATGTAATCTGAGGGCATCATGATGTAGGGGTTAAAACACGGAATACAGGGACATGTCACTTATAAGGCTGCGTGCTGTTGTTTCCACACAATTAAAGTCTCATCATCAGGAGATTATCACTTTCAGGACTACAGTGCACACACGCCCTGGTCCGACTATGCCCCCTCCTCTGATAAGCAGCTCATCGTCAATAGACAATGTAAATAGAAAGCTAAGATGTATGCGGGGATAGCTTTTGAAGCTCTGCTACATCTACAACTGTTGCACCCAATAAACTAAGTGATACATTGTTGGATTCAGAGTCTCTTTTCCTACATTATGTTGCCCCCAGATAAAGGAGCAAAAACTTGGTGAAGTATTTCCCTAAAAAAAAATGAAAAAGATAACAGCATATATAAAAGATTTCAATATCAAGATGTGAAATTCTCTCAGCTTTCTTCTCCTCAGACCCTTGTTTTGCTGGTGGTGAAGTCAGAGGAGGATCCCATCCATCTTTTTTCTATAAGAAAATGAATTGTTAACTAAAGGCTGAATCATAATCCGGGATCATGATGGATCATCTGAAAAAAATATTCTGCCAAGACTATTGATTCATGAGTGAAGGGAAACTGTCTCACATTATGGCTGCCATATGTTCACATTCTGTGATCCCATCTTATAACTAACTCATTTTAATTCATCTCGTGAAATTCTAAAAAGAATCTGAGGAGAAATGAACCTGTGCTAATTCTCTGCCAGCGCTGTGCAAAATGCATGGATACAGTGTACTAACATGTTCTAAGGGCTGAAAACCAGGGAAATATTGGGTGTGGACATTTGCTATTTGTATTGATACAAGTACCGTATTTTTCGCTTTATAAGACGCCCCCAAATTTGGTGAAGGAAAAGAGACAAAAAAATGTTTAATGTTATGTGGGGTCCGTCTTATAATACCAGTGTCCACCTTATAATCAATATATATGTCCCCCATCCTCGTACACTAACCCCCCCATGCTGGTATGTATGTCCCCCATGCTGGCGTACTGTCCTTCCCATGCGGATGCACTGTTCCCCACCCTGGCACACAGGGCCCCAATGCTGGCATACAGAGCCCCCTATGCTGGCATGCAGAGCCCCCTATGCTGGCATACAGAGCCCCCTATGCTGGCACACTGGCCCCCTATGCTGGCACACTGGCCCCCTATGCTGGCACATTATCCCCCCATAGAACAGACAGCCCCCACCCTTGCACACTTTCTCCAATGCTGCACTCTGTAAAAATAACAAACGATCTCATACTCGCCTCTCTCCACCGCTCCCTGCAGCCTCCATCTCCGCTGCCTGCTTATACCGGAATCCAGTCCTGTGAGCGGCGCGCTGTGATGATGTCACAATGAGCGACGCTCACATGACCGGAGGCCGGCACAGCTGAGCGGAGACAGCGGGAATAGCGCGGGCTGCAGGAAACGATATGAAGAGAGGTGAGTATGAAATTCTTTGGGTAATCAGTGCTTTCCATGCAATGAAAGCATGGAAAGCACTGACTGTTCACATGGGGCTGCGGACCGCTCCTGTCATATGCGCTGCTCCCGCTGTGATTGACAGCGGGATGCAGTGCATATTAGAGGAGATAATGAGCGGCCCCACGTGATCAGGGACCGCCGCTGCCGCCGCCTCCAGCCTTTCCACAGCCCCCGGACACCGCTCCACAGCCCCCCCCCCCCAATCCTCCTACTCCACAGCTACCAGGTTCGCTTTATAAGACGCACCCCCACTTTCCCCCAAAATTTGGGGAACAAAAGTGCGTCTTATAAAGTGAAAAATACGGTATTTAAAAGGATCAAACAGAAAGCAACCACCGATCTTCACACACCATATACCATATTCTACTGATCTATTATGTATGTCTGTAAATCCGTGTCCTAAAGTCTGGTTCGTCCTGCCTTGTGAATTTCCTATTGTGCTTACTATAGTGATAATGCCTCCTTCCCCGAGTTCTTACGAGATGTCACATGACGCCGATATGAACTTATTCTATGACTGAGAGTGTTCATCTACAGAATGATGTTATTTTAATACGGTTTGCTATGGATCCTGCCGCTTATCTGTTTTTAAATATTTTTTAATAATGATGCACTGTTTTATTCTACTCAGGATGGAAATGCTTTTCTTCACTGTTTCAATACAATTGCTTTGCTGTGCTGCACCAACCAAGAACCAGGCACGCACCAGATTCATTACTTACTAGCATTATTATAGACTCACAAGTGTGGCACCCCAGCGGTCTGATCGCCACTGAGGGGTACTGCACCCACACTATGGGGTGGTATTCCCATCTGCGGCAACCAGGGTTGGTAAGTCCAGTCCCCACAAACACACCCAACACACCCAACACACCCGGCCCCAGGGATAGCGAGTGAAAGCAGGTATTGGGATAACTCAGGCAGCCGTGGGGTGGCGGAGGGAGAAAGGTGGTGGGTGGAAAGGGAGCAGAAAGTGGTCAGGAAAGGAAAGGGACAAAGGAAAAACACTGCAGGAAGTAGAGGGCAGTCGGAGGAGGTCAGCTGGAGAGAGGACAGAGAGAAAGGACCCGGAGGACTTCAGCAGTGATGAAGCTCGTCCCGAGACCAGAGACCATGAGGAGACAGAGAGAGCCCTAGGGGCATAGGCAGTGAGCAATCCACCCATGCTCCCAAATCTATAGTAAAGCGGAGGGGCAGGGTGACAACCATATATATTATTATTATTATTATTATTTATTTATATAGCGCCATTGGTTCCATGGCGCTTTACATAAGGAGTGTGGGGGTAACAAGGACAGGTACAGTACATATGAGCAGTCAATGCTTGCTGATACATGCGGGAGAGGATCCTGTCCACGAGGGCTCACAGACTACAGGGGTGGGGAGGACACGATAGGGGGGGAAGCGCCAAGCGTTTGGTGGCGCAGCACTGGGTCTTATCATACGTTGTAGGCTTGTTGGAATAGATGAGTTTTCAGGTTCTTTTTGAAGCTCTTGAGGGTAGGCGAGTGTCTGACGTGCTGGGGGAGAGAGTTCCAGAGTCTAGGGGAGGCGTGGGAGAAGTCTTGTATGGCGTTGTGGGAGGATGAGATGAGGGGGGAGGAGAGGAGGAGTTCTTGTGAGGAGCGTAGGTTGCATGCAGGAGACCGTATTGGGAGACCATGTCGGAGATGTAAGGGGGGACAGGTTGTGGATGGATTTGTAAGTCAGGGTTAGGATTTTAAATTTAAATCTTTGGGGGGTGGGGAGCCAGTGAAGTGCCATGCGGAGAGGGGAGATAGGGGAGTAGCGAGGAGGCAGGTGGATTAGACGGGCAGCTGAGTTTAGGATAGAGCGGAAAGGTGCAAGGGAGGAGGCAGGGAGTCCGGTGAGCAGTAGGTTGCAGTAGTCAAGGCGGGAGATGATGAGGGCGTGGATGAGAGTTTTGTTGGTGTCATGATTAAGAAACGGGCGGATACGTGAGATGTTCTTGAGTTGGGGGTGGCGAGGGCTTGGATGTGGGCTTGAAGGAGAGGGAGGAGTCGAGGGTGACCCCAAGGCACTTTGCGTGGGGGACCGGGGAGAGGGAGCAGTCGTTGACTCAGATTGACAGGTCTGGCAGAGGGGGAGGGCAGCTGGGTGGGAAGACAATGAACTCTGTTTTGTCCATGTTCAACTTGAGGAAGCGAGCAGAGAAGAAAGATGTAGATGGCGGACAGGCATTGGAGGATTTTAGACAGAAGGGAGGTGATGTCGGGCCTGGAGAGGTAGATCTGGGTGTTGTCGGCGTAGAGATGGTACTGGAGGCCATGGGACTCGATGAGTTGGCCTAGGCCGAGGGTGTAGATGGAGAAAAGTAGTGGTCCAAGTACCGATCCCTGGGGGACGCCGACAGTAAGGGGATAGGAGAGGAAGAGGTGTGGGAGTGGGTGACGTTAAAAGTGCGGTCCGTAAGGTATGAGGAGATCCAGGAGAACTTATTGAACTTGTCCTCGTCTACCCTCCTATTATGTAAAGCGACATGGGAACTAATGGCGCTATATAAATAAATAATAATAATACTAATGTCCATAAATTGAGGGGATTAATATCTCAGGGACTGGGATGGAGTTGTGGTTGAAGTTGCAATATCAATGTGTATATTGGGAAGTATAGTAAACTATCAGAATTCACCACTGAAAATGACCCCGCTGCTACTGCTTCAGGATGTTTAAGCAGCATACGGCAGATAAAATGGGCATTGGGCACAGTAACTATTCAATAAAAGCTAGATATATGCCGTACATGATATATACGCATTTTGTGACTTTGATCCTAAATAACTCCTATGATGGCAGCGGCTTTGTGACAATGCATTGTGGAGAGCTGAGATTGTGGCTTTCTGAGATGGCTAATTTATTTCTCATTGTGGCTACATACCCTAGTGGCCAATTTAGTCATAAAGAATTGTACTAACTACCCCCTTGGTTCAATCATCCAGATAACTTTCAATCTTAGTGCAGGATGTCAGGGTATTTGGATAATGAATTTATGTGAAGGACATCAACAGGATATTTTCATTCTTTCACCGAGCCCTATAACTGTCTTTTCAGTTCTTCCAGGACTTTTATTGAGCAGGTGTATTTGTCCCCTCTGAATCTCATTTATATCTGATTGGTACTTAGCTTTTTGGTTAGCCATTTTGCCATTTTGTTTTGGTAAAACCATTTTGTCCTGAGATCAACCGTCCGAATAAGTGAGGATATTGTCCATAACCTGCACCCCACCCGCTTTCTCTTTTTTAATCTTTCTTCTATAATTCCTCTTAATTTCCTTTTTCTAGAGTGCCTGTGAGTTTTCTTCCACTCTATACCATCTGCTTATTATTTTGTAGACTTTGAAGGTCATAAATGTCCATTTTAGCTAGTCAACCATTATACCCAATCAAGGGCTATCCTCTGCTTCTCACTGCCCAGTCTCCTATATTTCGCCACACTATTATGATTGTTGTAGGATACATTTGCACTTTATCTACTTCCCGTATCTAGTGTGATATGTTTGCATAGAGTGGCGTAACTTCAGGCCCAGGGGCCCTGGTGTGGAAGCTCCATGGGGCTCCCAATTATTGCAAATCTTTAATAGTATCAGTCTTTTTCTATGGGCCAAAGGGACTTTTGGGGCCCCCTAGGCTGCAGGGCCCGGTGCGATCGCAACCCCTGCACCTATTGTAGTTACGCCCCTGTTTGCATATACTTTTTTTCTACATCCCTTCCTGTTTCTTACTTTTATATGTGAAAACACAATAAATAAGTGTATGAAGAAAATTAGATTACACCAAAAGAAACTTTAATTTAATAGTTTTAACTGTTGGATTGTATGACAAATGGATGGCACAGGCCACAAACCTGGTATTCCAGAAATGAGATGGTTAAAAAAACAATTATGTCTTGCAAACTCCAAAGCTGAACTGATGATTCCCATTCACAGATAAGTGGAGTAGGAATAGGATTTTCTTAAATTGTCTGGTTTTTAAATTTTCCATTTCTTGATTGCTCAGAGTGAACACTGTCTTTGTAATTTATATATTTCATAAGTGCACAATTAAGAAACAGACTGCAGATGCTGTGAGCTTCATTTTAGTCCCCCATTACTGTGCTATGCATGACACCATGCAGCATTGCACTCGGTCTTTATACCTGTATGTAGTTCTGCCATGAGGCAACTTATTGCTAAGAGCCTAGAACTACAAAGAGTTATGGAGAATGTACCCCCAAAAAATGTAACCAGCTCAGCCGTCATAGATAGACCTAATCCTGGGTACGATACTACTAGTAGAAAAAGCGGTATATAGGGCGCCTCGAAAAAAACTGGACAATACAAACTATTACAAAAATAGATAATTTCAATTAACATACAATGTTATGTTACTTAAAATCATCTATTTTTTTAATAGATTTAATTGAACAGTTTTTTCGAGACGCCCTATATACCGCTTTTTGTAATAGTAGTACTAATTGTCCCTCCATGAGATTGCAGTGGGTGGTGCCTTGTACTTTGGGCCATAATCATTGCCTTGGTATCCCAATCCATCTGGATTACCATACCCATGCTATCCAGGGACAATCACCTGAAGCAGGAGGTTTCGTGTAGGGGGTAGATCATCAATGGTGCCGCGTCTATGGAACAAGCAGTAAGGACACGATCCCCTATACGATTTGACTGAGTTGTGCCGGCCACCACAACCAGAGGAGGTGAGTGTAATAACTCATGTCCCTGTGGGGTTCGTTGCGTGTATCAATTCACACAGGAGCGCCTTGTCTTTTTGTTTATTGCATAATCCTGGGTATGGACCATGCTTGTGTTCAGAATTCCAACAAAAGTCCAAAAATAAATTTTGCCATTCCATGTCATATTAAGTGCAGGTAAGCTGCTTGAAACATGCAGGCTCTATGATGTTACTCCTTCACAATATGTTTTTATTTCATATTTAATAAAGAAGATTTATCTATTCCTGTGGACTAAATATGTACTTGTGGACTAGTGATGTAAAATGACCCAATTCATTGGATGTGTAAAAAATCAGACATGCAAACCCACAGGCTCAAAGAATGGGTGCTGTCAGAATCATTCACAAACGGATTATTAACGTTCCCTTGATGAATGTTTGGTGAGTTTTTGTCTCTTCGTATTTTTACTGTTCCGGTAAAATGCCCACTGTGCTTTTTTTAAGGTTATGTAAACTTTCAAATCCGCAACATGTCAATTTCTCATGCGGGTACGCTGAATTTTATGTGCAGATTTTCCCCCTAGAATTGTGTTAGAAGTGGAAAACTTGCAAGTAAAAAACATTTTTTAGTGAATTTCTGCTGTGGAAACACTGAAAATGCAGGTAATCCACACATATATGTATCGGTAAAGATTTGTCAAGGCCAAATATCAGGAAGTATCAACAACCAACAGCTTTATCTAAAACATGACATATCAGAAATATACGAAAAACACAGCATCAAAAACAAGATAAAGTATAAATAAAAACACTAGTAACCTCATTTATCTAATAGGGTAAGCCTGCTGCAGAAAATCTACAACATTAAAAAAAAATCATCAAATACTGGTGGGAACATGGCCTTATGGTGGGTTTGCACGCTAGGATATCCTGAACGATATCCTTGAAACGTCACAGATATGTGATCGTTCAAAAGATATTGTTCGGGTGTCGTTGCGTGTAAACGAACGATATAGCATGAAAAGATCGTTGAATTGTTCATCCTAGATTCATGGGCATATCTAGGATCAAAACTAGGTGGGGGGGAGAGCCATGGTCGTTCGGAACATCATATCCGGCCCGGTGCATTGTGGGGGCTGATCACGTGTTCGGCCGGGCTCCAGTGCATGCGCAGTGCGCATATTGAAACTGGGACGAACACATGATCAACCCCAACAATGCATCGGGTTGGATATGACATTTCGGCCAGCATGTCAGAGTACCACATGAGGTGGGAATTTCAAAAAGAGCTGACAGGTTCCCTTGAAAGGGAACCTGTCACTCCCTTTGGCTGTTCTAACCCCTACCCACCACTTTATACATGATGTATTTGGGATTCCTGTGACCACTCTATATGCTCAACGGTTCCCCTGTGTACCTCAAAAATGAACTTTTAATATCTCTACTGAGCGTTATGGAAATTAACTAAAATTGGTCCGGGAGGATCTGCTCAATCTGGTCCTTGTCGCCCCACTGGTTGAAATGCCTGCCTTGCTCCTGTGAAAAGGCCACTGCTCCTGTGTATGTCACATTGCTTTCATGCCTGCGCAGTGGCGCAGGTCTGCATGCTCAATGCAAGCGCACCTGTGACCTAGTCTTGCGAGCACAAAACTACAGGACAAACACCACAAAACTACATCACCAGACCCACCAGTTACAGAAATACATCCATATAACCTCCATTAGTGCAGAAACACTATGTCAAAACTCTCAGTACAGAAATACATTACCAGAACCCTCATCAGTGCAGAAACACAGCATCAAAACCTTCCTCAATACAGAAATACATCCATATAACCCCTATCAATACAGAAGCACTATGTCAAAACCCACATCAATACATCACCAGACCCACCAGAGGTACAGAAATACATAAATAGAACCCTCATCATTAACACAATTCATCATCACAACCACCATCAGTACTTGGTAAAACAATTGTAATGTCAGGTCACACATATGTACTGCATGAACCTACAACTCCTACTACATCCTTAACAATGGTAAGGGTACTGGGAGTTGTTGTTACCAGCCATCAATAGAAGCATACAGGAACCACAGTACTCATGAGAATTAGTCATTATCACAAATAATTTTTTACATCCAGGTACCTTATAGATGACGTTGTCTCTGATCGGGGTCGTCTATTTCTTTCCTTCATCTTGTCCAGGCACCTTGATGACTTTTCACATCCGCAGTTCATCTCTGCAGACTTCCAT
This sequence comes from Allobates femoralis, assembly GCA_033576535.1. Taxonomy (NCBI): domain Eukaryota; kingdom Metazoa; phylum Chordata; class Amphibia; order Anura; family Aromobatidae; genus Allobates; species Allobates femoralis. Next base: position 466,759,469 of record JARQOC010000005.1, read on the forward strand.
CTTCTCCAGTCTTCTGCAGGACATCCCGGCACGATACCCTTAAAAATAGCAGAATTGTCAAAACTCTCCTATGTAAAAATATATGCCCTACACTGTGCCCCAGAATAAATAATTGCTTCTCCTCACTGTTCGCCGCACATATGATTTACACACTGTACCTCTCATGGCAAATGCCCTCCACACTGCCCTCTCCCTCCATACTAGGCGCCCTGGTCACACTGTCCTCTAACACTATGTCCCCTTATACTGCCCACTGTTTATACTGTTCTATCTCATCAAACTCCCCATCCTCAACATACTGTCCCTGCATGCTGCCCCCTCTCCATACAACCCCACACTACTCACACTCTATTCTGTGCCGCAGCCATCCCCCTCACTCCACATACTGTGTCTACACTGATCCCCCTCACTCCACATGCTGTGCCGCAGCCATCCCCCTCACACCTCATACTGTGTCCACACTGATCCCCCTCATTCAACATGCTGTGCCACAGCCATCCCCCTCACTCCTTATACTGTATCCACACCCATACAAACCCCCCTAACTTCTTATACTGTGTCCACACCTATCCCTCCTCACTCCACATACTGTGTCGCAACCATGCCCCTCACTCCTCAACTGTTTCCACATCCATATAATCCCCCCTCACTCCACATACTGTGCCGCAGCCATCTTTCCCTTACTCCTTATACTGGATCCTCAAATTTACACTCTTGCTTCCCATACTGTCCTCCACATACTGTGTCTATACCCATCTCCCCTTGCTCCATATTGTGTCCTCAAATCCCCCATTTTCTCTTCATGCTGTCTCCACATACACCACTCCCCCACCCTCTCCCCCTTGTTTGCTCCTTTTATACTCCTCCCATCCTCTCCCCCTGTTTGGTTCACATATTCTCCTCCCACCCTCTCCCCAGTTTGCTCCTCATACACCCCCATCCACTCCCCCCTACCCTGTCCTTTCAGTTTGCTCTTCATACTACCCCAGCTTGTGCCTCATACTCTCCCACCTTGTCCCCAGTTTGCTCCTCATACTCCACCCACTCTGCTCTCATACACCCCCATCCTCTCCCCCAGTTTGCTCCTCGTACTCCCCCACTCTGCTCCTCATACACCCCTACCCTCTCCCCCCAGTTTGCTCCTCATACTCCTCCCACTCTGCTCCTCATACACCCCCTATCCTCTCCCCCCAGTTTGCTCCTCATACTCCCCCCACTCTGCTCCTCATACACCCACCCAACCCTGTCCCCCTTCTCCTAATTACGTTAATGCCTCCTGTCTTCCTCAGCTCCAGTGTGGAATGCTGCGCTCAATCCTTCTGTCACCTCTGCCGGGTGACGTCATCAGTGTAATCAGGTGACCTGATGATGCGGCCCTGACCCGGAAATGCCGGGAATCAGGGCTTCCATTGTACATACAGAGCATCTAATAGACGCTTCATGTACAATGGACTGCAGGACCGGCGGAGAGACCTCGGGCGCTGCAGCGTAGATATTCCACTGGCCAAAGGGGGTGACAGGTTCCCTTCTGGGGGGGACAGCTGCCCCCCCTGCCCCACACTGGGTATGCCCATGCCTAGATTTGAGATCCTGACCTCAAATCTATCGTTCGTCGTCCAATTAGCGCTGCTTCAGGAAGCAGCATCGTTAAGTGTGACAGCTTTTTGAACAATATCGTTCAAAATTCTCCTATTCCTGCCGCTTTATTACAGCGCTCAGTCCTTCCTCTCCTATTTAACATTTGCGCTGCCACATAGGATATCGTAAACGATATCCTTGTGAGTGACAGCGCACTAACGATGTCGAAACAATCACAGTCACATGATCGTTCCAAGGATATAATTTACGATATCCTAGTGTGTAAACCCACCAGTAGGATGTTAGTGGTACAGTTGAGAATGGCCCTAATATGCTTTTTGTTTGTTTTAAGAAGATGAAGACTATTATTATTCTGTATTATAGCGGCATTTACAGTATGTCATGGAGCTTTACATGTGAAAAAGGGTATACATAGTATAGGCTATCATGACTGTCATGACTGCATTAGATGCAAAAAATCTGCAGATAAAACACATTTAGAACTGTGTCATGAAATGCTCCCTGTACACACTAATTTTTCACCAAGACTGAAATTTGTGCAAAGGAAATGACTTACTTTAACTGACCTCTAAATGCCATGACTAAGGGTGCGTGATGATGCAGCATAAATGCTTCTTATTATTGTAAGTCGATATACATGTTATTTGGAATTTTTAATATGTATCAAAAAAGGAGTTTTTTATGTCCATAGATCTGGATCTCTTCTTGCTTTAAAGGGGCAGTTCGGCCTTTTCCTAAAATCTGTGTGTGCATCTAGGCTGCAAAATGCTAACACGTTGTAATTTACAACCTGTTAGCATTTTGCATAGTTACCTAGATATCACGATTCAGTGTCTGGAGGAGCTGCTCACCCCCATCTAGAGGCATGTTGTTTTAGAGCCTCGCTTTAATGTCACAAATGGATGTTTACACCCAGTCTCCAGTAGGCCCCCACCAGTTTCCAATAGAACCAGCCCCATTCACCTATGTAGATGCTCATTGAACCACATTGCACTGACTGAGCAGTCATATCCTCTATGCATCAATGTGCCAAAGTCACTCCTCTGTGAAGGAGAATGAACCACTCTGTGTCAGCAATGCGGTATCTCTGCAATTCATCTCCTTCTCCTGATTGCCTCAGTGACAGTGCGGGCACGGTGAAGGAAATGGACTGTGTACACACCGCAGCATTGAAACAGAGCAGTTCATTCTCCTCCACAGACTAGCGGCTTCAGCACATGATGCATTGAGAAGGAGATGACCGCTCAGTCAGTGCAATGTGGTTCAATCAGCATCTACATACCGTAGATGAATGGGGGTGGTCTTATTGAAGACTGGGGTGGGCCTGTTGGAGTCTGGGGCTGACCTGCTGGAGACTGGGTGTAAATTTCCATTTGTGACGTTACAGCCAGACTCCAAAACAACACATCTTTACTCAGGAGTAAGCTGCTTGTCCACACACACTGAATCATGATATCTAGGTAACCATGCAAAATACTGGCAGGCTGTAAATTACAAACTGTTAGCATTTTGCAGCATAGATACACATACAGATTTTATGAAGAGCCTGGACAACCCCATTAATTTTCAAGTGTTTGGGCTGAAACATTATCCGTGCTTCGGGCAGGACGTGAATCAGACATTAATGGTGAGGTGGACTTTGTTTCTTTGTATATGCATAGGATACATTTTAAAAGTCTGTTATGGTGTGATGAAACAAATTGATGAAATACCCAGATGAAAATATGGACTAGTAGAACAATAAAGAAAAAAAACAACACATATGCGCACAAGAAAAATTCCTGCATGGAAAATGGTGCACCAATTAGACAACAATGGGTTTTTCTTGGCTACATTTTCTTGTGGCTTTAGTTTGTTAGTCGCAGATCCCAGCTCAGGTAATGGGAGTCTGTGACCAAAGTCTGGCAATTAATGTGAATGAAGAAGAGCTCGCAAATGGAAATATTAGACGTGAAAGAGAGAGCAGAGCATGCATGGCCACCTCTCTATTGTGTGGTTGTGACTTAAAGAGGACCTGTCACCAAACCAGGCATGGTGATCTAATGACAGCACTGGATGCAGCATGTCTGCAGCATGCAGGCAAGGGGTCCCCCAGCACTTGAGCAGCCTGTACCTCGAGATAATACAGTTAGAAAACTTACATGCTCCAGCCACTAAGGAGGTGACTAGGGGCTGCAGCCAAGGGCAGATTCACACCCCCTGCATGTGTAATCTGCCCACCGCTGCCAATCATTGTCTCCCTCTTCAGCAGCATTTAAACAGAGGTTTTTTTTTTCTCTCTCCCAGAAAGTCCGTTTAGCCCCGCCCCCTGAGGGGCGGAGCCAAACAGCAAGTTCTGAAAAAAAAATCCTTGTTTAAATGCTGCTGAAGAGGGAGAGAATGATTGGCAGCGGTGGGCAGATTAAACATGCAGGGGTGTGAATCTGCCCTTGGCTGCAGCCCCTAGCCACCTCTTTAATGGCTGTAGCATGTAAGTTTTCTAACTGTATTATCTCAGGGTACAGGGCTGCTCAAGTGCTGGGGGACCCCTTGCCTGCATGCTGCAGACATGCTGCATCCAGTGCTGTAATTAGATCACCATGCCTGGTTAGGTGACAGGTCCTCTTTAAATGCATTCATGTCTGATATAACCTACAATCAGTGATCAGAAGGGGTTTTCCCAGTAGTGGATAACCTCTTTAATTGTGCATTCCCACAATGAGCATTTGATAAGTTTCTGATGTTGCAGATCTTGTCCAGCATTTCTTCATCTATTAAGTAAATTAGGTTACTTCCTGTGCGGCAGGGGCGGACCTTAACCTCACGGGGCCCTGGTGCAGCCATGTTGAGGAACGGGGGGGTGTTACTGGCTGCGCGGTCTGCTCAGGAGCAGGGGGGGGTTGGGGTGGGAGGTAGTGCTGGCGGCACGGTCTGTTGTGGAGGGTGCTGGCGGCTGGCGAATCTCCTACCTGCTGAGCCGCGCCGCTCCTGGAAGCCGGAGGGCCAGAGGAGAGGAGGGGCGGGATCAGGCAAGGGAAGCAGGAAGCTTTCTGCTTCCTTGCCTGACCCTCCTCTCCTCTGACGTGGGGTTACAGGGGTCGGCTGGGGGCCCCCTTCAGGCTTGAAGGGGCCCCCTAGCGGTCGGGGCCCTGGTGCAGCTGAACCAGCTGCACCACAGTAGTTCCGCCCTGCTGTGCAGATCAAATGAGATTTTATTTATCAGGTCAGTTTATACTGAATAAAAAAGCACAATGACAATGAGATTTCTATAGATACCATCCACTTTGCTGGAACTTTTAATTGCTGTGTTTTTGTTCAGCAAAAACATACACTGTCAAAAATTCACCAGAAACTTCATGGTAACTTAACCCAAAAAACCTGCTGTAACATTTCCTAAACACTCATATTTACAGTGGGTGAAATAAATATTGCACGTCACCAATTTTTTAACTAACCATATTTCCAAAAGTACTAATGACATGAATTTTTCACCAGATGTTGGTAACAATCTGTGGCGCCCTGCTCACGCAGGTAGCCACAGACTTCTCTAATGCACAGTTGGGTTTCCACAGCAGGTACCTACTTACATGCAACATCTTCCACCCCGACACAGTAGGGGGAGCTCTACTCACCGCCTTTAGGTGAGTTCCCCTATAAATAATGCTGCTGGGGGAGGAGTTAATCAGAGTGTGCAGACGCTAGGAGAGCTGCTGCGACGTCCTGGTGGTCGGTGCCGCGGTTAGGCCCGAACCAGTGACCCGGAGTGGCCCTTCTGACATCCCGCCAGCCTAAGTGGGGACCGAAGGCAAGGAGCAGACAGCCAAAAGGGAGTGAGGAACTTGAGGGAGTTCGCCCCAAAGAAGTACCGGACATCGGGGATCCGCACCTGTGGGATACTCTAGAACCACGGAGAACCACGTCACACCATGGAGGCTTCAGCCACCCGGTCCCCCTTTGATTCAATAGAGGAAGCCAGACACCGCAGTGCATCACCGCAGTGATCAGAGAGGGTAACCCGGAGACCACACAGGATATATATATATATATATATATATATATAAATCCCCTGTAAACATGCCCTTTTTTGAAGATATACCCAGGACACGGGGTCAGGCGCAGCCACCATTCCCCGTGACACAGCAGACGTTAACCCCTTGGAGCCTGATACCCGAGTACCCCAAAGCCTGGACTCTACAAATCCATCCAATCCACAGGCAAAGTAATCAAACATCTATGGTTTTTAGCAGTCAATGAAAACCCAAAAGTCATTATCTCAAAGAATTAGAATAATTAACACAAAACACCTGAAAAGCCTTACTATGCATTTACAATGGTCCCTTAAGGTACCGTTACACACAGAGATATCTGTGCAGACATTGCTTGCAACTCATTGGTTGCAGTGAAATCATGGACACATTGTTCCATTTTGTTGCCGTGTACAAATGTAACAATGTGTCCATGATTTCACTGCAACCAGTGAGTTGCAAGTAATGTCTGCACAGATATCTCTGTGTGTAACAGTACCTTTAGTCAGGTTCAGTAGGCTACACAATCATGGGGAAGACTGCTGACTTGACAGGTGTCCAGAAGGTGGTCATTGACAGACACACTCCACAAGGAGGGTAAGCCACTGAAGGCAATTTAATGTAATATTAATGACAAGCTGAATGGAAGTTATATGTGCGGTAGAAATAGGTGTAAAAGCAACCAGGATAACCGCAGCCTTGACAGGATTGTTAACAAAAGGCCATTCATTCCATTTGGGAAAGATTCACAAGGAGTGGACTGCTGCTGGAGTCACTGCTGGTGTAAAGAGCCACCACACACAGACGTATCCAGGACATGGGCTACAACTGACGCATTCCTTGTGTCAAGCCACTTGTGACCAATAGACAACTCAAGAAGCGTCTTACCAGGGCCAAGGAGAAAAAGAACTGGACTGTTGCTCAATGGTCCAAGGTGGTGTTTTCAGATGAAAGTAAATTTTGCATTTCATTTGGAAATCAAGGTTCCAGAGTCTAGATGAAGAGTGGAGAGGCCACAATCCAAGCTGCTTGAGGTTTAGTGTGAAGTTTCCACAATCAATAATGGTTTGGGGGGAGCCATGTCATCTGCTAGTGTAGGTCCACTGTGTTTTATCAAGACCAAAGTCAGTGCTGCCGTCTATCAGGAAATGTTAGAGCACTTCAAGATTCCCTCTGCTGACAAGCTTTTTGAGGAGGGAGATTTCATTTTCCAGCAGGACTTGGCACCTGTCCACACTACCAAAAGTACCAATGATATGGTTAATATTTAATAATATTAACAAGTTGCCTGCTACTGTCCAAATTAATATAAGCTGATGCATGCAAGAAAGAAATACACCGAAAACACAGTCAGGTGTAAGCTCTCCTCAGCCCTCCAAAAGACACAGCTCCAAAGTGAGTTTATTTGATCAAACATGGTACTTTATACAACACTCAGTAAAGGGGCTCGGTTACACAGAGAATGGGGATAATGGAACATTCATTGGTCAACACAGTGGGATGTGGGCTAGTCCATGGGCGGATTCATGAGGTCATTAGGATAGGTTGGTCCATCAGGTCATCAGGATAGGTTACTCCATGAAGTCATCCGATGACGTGTCATTCTGTGATTGGTCAGTCTTTCTCTGGACTCCATCTTGCTCTCAGAGAGCATGGTGTGATGAGACAGGAAATGGCAGCCATCTTTAAGTCTAAAACACGCTTATGTAAGATGAAAATAATACCCTTTATGGGTCATTTCTCTCAAGCCCTTATGCCTTAAAGTTAATTAAGTATTTGATCCTATGGCTCTCCTTAACACCAATACCTGGTTTACTAACCACAGTATCACTGTGCGTGATTGGCCAACAAACTCGCCTGACCTAAACCCCATAGAGAATCTATGGGCTGTTGTCAAAAGAAGAAGATAAGAGACATCGGACCCAACAATGCAGACAAGCTGAAGGCTGCTATCAAAACCACCTGGGCTTCCATAACTCCTCACAAGTGCCACAAGCTGACCGCCTCCATGCCACACCGCATTGATGCCGTAAAGTACCAAATATTGAGTGCATTTACTGTACATACTTTTCAGTAGGCTAACATTTATGAGTTAAAAATCATTAGTTCTGTTGGTCTTATATCATATTCTAATTTTCTGAGATAATGACCTTGGGTTTTCATTGACTGTAACCCATAATCATCAACATTTACAGAAAAATACACTTGAAATAGATAACTCTGTTTGTAATGACTATATAATATATGTGTTTCACTCTATGTATTGAATTACTGAAATTTCTTATGTTTTTTATGATATTCTAATGTATTGAGAATCATTTGTATATGCTTATCACTTTTCATAAAGCATATAACCTCATAATCTTTTCACCAGCAATTATCAGCACACAACTACCGGACATGAAATGCTCTTATGTTGTTCACTACATGGTATGTCATGACTTACTCAGTTTCCTGGCAGATATGGGTTTGTTCGCATTAAACCTTTGCAGTCACAGAAAACTGAGAAAACCTCTGGATTCCTGTCCCACTGAGCACAAATAAATGTGTTTCCTCTCCGACACATTCAGAGCATATCTAAATATGCTCACTACACGAAAACTGCTCAAATAATACCCTCACCTCCCGCTTACTACTAATCCACAAGGTAGTTTAACTATTTGTGGGACTATTGAAGCAGGAAATAGCGTCTATTAAAATGTGGCGATTACTAGCAATGGAAGTCTCCGCTGATCAGCACTGGAACATATTTGTAACACATCCAATTCTAGAACTTATTATTATTCCAAGATCTATTGACTAAAATGTGCTTTATTTGTGAGACAATCCCTTTAACCCCTTCATGACCAATCACGTATATGTATACGTACGTACATACAGGGGCGTAACTACAACAGGTACAGGGGTTGCCATCGCACCCGGGCCCTGAAGCCTAGGGGGCCTCAAAAGTCCCTTTGGCCTATAGAAAAACACTATTGCTATTCAGGATTTGCAGTAATCGGGGGCCCCGTTGGAGCTTTCGCATTGGGGCCCATGAACTTCAAGTTATGCCACTGCGTACATACATCTTTGAACCCAGCCTTACAGTGCTGTGAAGATAGGCTCTGATTACAGATGTGCTTCCCAAACCTCAGAACCAAATAACCAAAATATATTATCATTTTGTGTCAAATTATCATTCAGGGGTTGTGCCCATATAATTGTAGTAGTGTAGTAGATTGTAGTGGTGGAAAAAAATATCAAAAATCATCTGTTAGGTATATACAACAGGTGAAATAAGTATTGAACATGTCACAATTTTCTAAGTAACTATATTTCTAAAGGTGCTATTACAAAATATAAATATAAGTGGCTGGCTAAGCCACGAAACACGTATGCTCATTAAAGAGGATTTGGTGATAATCTTCTGTGGATGGTGGTTCTTCGGTCAGCGCGGTAGCAAAGCCCAGGTCCTATCTTTTATCTTGGATAAAGGTGCTATTGACATGAATTTCTCACCAGTTGTTGGTAACAACCCATCCAATCCAAAGAGACAAAAAAAATCAAACTATAGACGTCCACAAATTAAGTTATGCATAGTAATTAGAAATGACACATGGAAAAAGTATTGAACACGCTTACTGAAATTTGTTAAATATTTTGTAAAAAGCCTTTGTTGGTGATGACAGCTTCAAGATGCCTTCATATGAAGAAAATAGTCGCATGCATTTCTCAGATGTAATTTAGGTCCATTATTCACAAAACACTTTTCAGATCCTGAAGGTTCTGTGGATACTTCTATGAATTCTTTAGTTCCTTTCATAAATGTTCTATTGGGTTCAAGTCAGGTGATTGTCTCGGTCATTCTAGCTGCTTTATTTTCTCTCTGAAACCTACTGATGGCGGGTTTACACGTCGCGATATCGCAGTACAATTTCAATGAAAAGTCACGTGATTCGATCGTTGGACCCGATATCGTTCCTGCGTTGTATGGTGTGAACGTCCAATACGATGCAGGAACGATGTCAATGCGATATCGGGGATCGAATGAGCGTGCTATTCAATGCCCCGATATTGAAGGGAGATTGGAGCAGATCGTGCTGTGTAAACGCCCAATTACGATGCGATTTGAAACGTCACCCATTCACTCCCATGTTAACTATGCGATCCTGGGTTGGGAGGCGGAGACATCGCATGGACGTTGTATTTCGATATCGCAGCATGTAAACAGTCAATGCGATGCGGGAGGAACGTGCACTATTGCGCACTCCCGCGCCATTGAGTTGCGATATCGAAACGATATCGTGGCGTGTAAACCCACCATGAGAGGCTCCTTGGCTGTGTGTTTGGGATTATTGTCTTGCTGAAATGTCCACCCTCTTTTCATCTTCATCATCTTGGTAGATGGCAGCAGATTTTTATCAAGAATGTCTCAGCACAGTTGTTCAGTCATCCTTCCTTCAATTATATGAAGTTTGCCAGTGCCATATGCTGAAAAACAGACCCATACCATGATGTTCCCACCTCCAAACACTGTTGTTAAGGTGTATTGGTGGTATTTTTGACCTCCAAACATGGTGTGTTTTATGGCATCCAAATAGTTAAATATTGGCCTCATGTAACCAGACTATAGTCTTCCAGTATTTCGCAGTCTTGTCTAAATGTTGTTGAGCAAACTTTAAATGAACTTGAACATGCTTTTTGTTCAGCAATGTTGTCTTGCGTAGTGAGATACAGACCATGGAGGTTGAGTGCATTATTTTCTTTGAAACAATTATACCTGCTGATCCCAGGTCTTTCTGTAGCTCGCCACAGGTGGTTATTGGCTCTTGGACAATTCTCCTGGTAAATCCTGGAAAGTCTTTTCACTCCTGTCTGATACCTTGCACGCATGGTTGTGGCCAGTTTATGGGGAAATTATGTTCTTTCCACTACCGGATTATGGCCTCAACAGTGCTCACTCGAACCTTCAGTAGTTTAGAATTGTGTCTGTAACCAATCAGTATGTTTTGCAACAATAAGGTTGCAAAGGTCTTGAGACAAGTCACTGGTTTTACCCGTCCTGGCACATTGGTGATGAGACAACTTTTTATAGGCCATTAGTTGAACCAGCTGATATAATTTTTCACTAAGTGGTAAGTTTTTTTTCTAATTACTGATATATTTCAGCTAATGTAATGACTTTCCATGGCATTTTGCATTTCTCTTTTTTCATGTGTTCAATTCTTTTCTCCTGTGTCATTTCTCATTATAGTGTGACTTACCCAGGGGGGTGGGCGCAGTGCTGGTTGAGCAGAGGGGTGGTGGCGTCACGTTGGGAGTTGGCGGCGTGGCGGTGGGGGTTGGCGGCGGCACGGTAGGGCAATGCTGCGTGGGACCCGAAGCTGAGAGCTGGGGGTGTTCTGGTAGGTTATCACTGAGTGCAACTAATCTCCCCATAGTTGATGCGATGGTGTAAAGAAAAATGGCAGCACAGGCATAGATGAAGATTTTGGACAGCCAAATTTCTTATGCACCTGCACTGCCTTCGCAGTTATTTTCCATTTGTCCATTGCGTCAGAAGCAGCGTACGCGCAGATCAAGAGCTCACCTGTCCAAGTTCTTAATCTGTGCTGCTTCCGCAGCCATTTTCTTTTCATACAGCACGTCAACTGTGGGGAGATTAATAGCGCTCAGTAATAAACTGTTGAGCTATCCCCTCATCGCCACAGCATCGCCCCACCATAACGCTGCCACCGCCCCCCTCCACTGCAACCATCCCTCCTGTGACCATGCACCACCACCACTGCACCGAAACCCAGTTAGCTGCTGTTCAGATTTTAGGACATACCTCCATTATTCCCCCCCAAATCTTTTTGGGAAGAAGAGCGTTTTATCATCCGAAAAATTTGGTGACGTGATCAATACTTATTTCACTCACTGGACTATTGAATTTAAAAAAAAGAACTTATGTCACCTTCTGCTGGATTTGAATTCCCGGTTGCTGAACTAGGCTACGTTGTTTTTTGATGTTGCAGAATTTCGGCAGCATTTCTGCACCTATTATGTAAATTATGTTACTTTCAATTTTTTGCAGTGCATTTTATCGTATTTTGGTGCTCTAGTTTTTGTCTCTTTTGCTATGTCATGTTTTAAATAAAGCTGTTTTGTTTTTGATACTTCCTGGTATTTTTTTCCAAAATCATTTTTATTGGTATTTATCAAAATCTCCATCCAATAATACAATGACAAGAACATAACATAAGTATCCAGCCATAAACATCAACAAAATAATGGCTTATCTACTCCCAGATTAGTAACCCAGTAGGACGTCAACTGGCCAACTGCCCATGTTAGCTTGGCACAGGTATATTAACTCTAGATCTTCAAATTCCCTAGAGTACCATTTATCTCCCCTAGTAGATACCAGGTAGAATTCTTGAAAGGAGAGACCGGGTGTCTCAACTTATTCTGGGATAATTGTGTGGTTATAAAATCTCTCCATGTATTGAAGAATTCCTCTGTTAATGTATCTTTGTTCCATTCAGCCTCCAGCCTCTCTATCTGCATCACATCTTTTAGCATTAGTGTCATGTCTGAAGTAGAAGGACCTGACCCATTCAGCCAATCTCGTAAAATAAACTTCTTGGCCAACATTGCAATATTATGTAGTAGTCTAGCTCCTTTCCCTTTCCAAATGTCGCCCTCTGGAAAATGTAACAACCACGTCAGGGGGTCAAGGTTGATATCTTTTTAATAGATGTCTCGTGCCATATTGGTCACCCGCATCCAGAACCCCTGGATAGTCGGACAAGTCCATAGGCCATGAATCATGTCCGATTTCGGGACACCACAGCATTATAACCTATCAGGTGTCTGCGATATACAGATAGGAGATGTTTATAATATTTATGTCTGTCTCCACTAGTTTATCCCACACATTAATAATGCATTCATTCGAAATATCTTTTAATTGGTTCAGGACATGAAACTTCAATTGCCCGTGTTGCAACATCTGCACACCTGATAACCCGTATTTCTCTAATATCTCTGTCCCACGAAAAGCCATCGTCTTTCACCTATGTCACTGATCCGTTGTATACCCTTGTCCCTCATTCTTTAAATCAAATGTTGTCTTTTCTCAATTTAAATCCCACATGTGAGCAAGGATTGAGGTACTTTGAGACTTTCCATGCCAACTGGAATTTCTTTCGGACCGCTTTCCAACACATAGTTGTGTCTCTATATGTTAATAAATGTTTCAGAGACTGCGGGACATCCGACCAAGAAGCGTGCAAAAGGCTAACTAGATCCCACGGCCTACAAAGTTCCATCTCTTCTTCGTAGTTGGAGTGTTTTCCTGATTTGTTTAGACAATCTAATACATGGCGTGCAAGGCAGGCCAAATTATAGCCCCTGATATCTGGCAATCCTAGCCCTCCCACATCTTTGGGAAGCATCAGAGTATCACTCCTAATTCTTGCCCTCTTTCCCCTCCATAGAAACCGCGAGAATCTGTGGTCAACTTCATGACGTCTGCCTGACGAAGCAAGAGAGCAATAGTCTGCAAGGGGTACAGCAACCTCGCGAAACTTATCATCTTTATCAGATGACATCGTCCAATTAGAGACAGTGGGAGATTTTTCCAGCTCTCCAATTCCTTTTCTATTTTAGCTATTAATGGCCCATAATTTAAAGCATAAACTGAGCTTGCAGATTTCCCCATATAGTCCCCCAGATATTTTATATGGTCGTGACGTATCTTTATACCTCCGATCTGATTCACCCCTTTCTCCTGGGGCGTCTTTTGTCCCGTACCCCCGAGTCGTAATAGCTCGCATTTGGATTTATTTAATTTAAAGCCCAAAAAGGTGCCATAAACTTCCAGTTGTGTGAGCAGTGCCTCCAAATCTCTACTTGGTTTGTTTAGAAAAAGAATGATGTCGCCCGAAAAAAAAGCGGATCGTAAAATTCTCTGTCTTACTCTAATTCCCTCAAATATGCTACTATCATTAAGGAACCTCAAGAGGGGCTCAATTGCCAGGTTGAAAAGCAACGGGGACAATGGGCATCCCTGTCGTGTTCCCTTTTCTAGTGGGTAGGTGACGGATAAAAAGCCTGGGGTGTTCACCCTCGCTCTTGGGTTGAGATACAATACTTTCAGAAACACCCTGAATGAGCCTTGGAGGCCAAATAAGTCCAATACCTTATCAAGCCATTTCCAATTCACATTGTCAAATGCCTTTTCAGCGTCCAACAATAAAAGGGCTGGTGGATCATTTTGGCTTAGTTTCCTCTTCCCACCTCATCCAAGATAAGAATTGCCTTCCTAATATTGCCTACTGCCGACCTTCCCTTTACAAACCCCGATTGTTGGTGTCCAATCAATCGTGGCAAAATCTGTGCCAGTCTGTCTGCCATAACCTTGGACAAAATCTTGAGGTCCTGGTTTATTAATGATATGGGTCTACAACTGGAAAGATCGGTTGCATCCTTGTCCCCCTTAGGTAGCAATTTAATATAAGCTATGTTTGTCTGGTCATACAGGCGTTCTTCCTTCATAATTTTATTAAAAAAAGAAACCAAACATGGGGCTATTTTATCACGTAGAGCTTTGTAATATTCCCCTGTCAATCTGGCGGGGCCTGGCGCCTTATGGGGACCTAGATTCTGTATTGTCCTTAGAATCTCTTCCTGAGTTATTTCTTTATTTAATCTCTCTAATTCATCGACCTTTATGCGTGGTAATTTTACATTCTTCAACGATTCTTCCCCTCCCCCGCCCGATTGCAGATTGTCCTTAAATAACTCTGAGAAGTATTTTCCCAGCATCTGATTAATTCCCCTTGGAGTGGATTCTAGGGTTTTATCTGTCCTCATCAAAGATGTTGTTGTCGTGGGCGATTTTTTTCCTTTGGCTAAATTTGCTAAGATATTCCCTGCCTTGTCTCCGTACCTATATAGATCCACTTCCCATTGGGCTTTTCAAAATAACTCTTTTTTTCTTTGAGCACATGTCAAATTCTTTTTTCGCTGTTACCCATTGGGATTTCAGTGTTGCCGTCTGGAGTGCCCTAAATTTAGTGTATGCCATCCTAACGGCCTCACTAGCCACTTTAAACTGTGCGTTGGCTTTGCGTTTTTGCGTTCTTGTGTATGCTAGGATTTTACCCCTGATCACAGCTTTACCTGTCTCCCAGAGCAACTGCGGGTCAGACTTGTGTACCTCATTATCCAATGCAAATTCAGTCCACCATTCTCCTAGCAATTTGTCAAAGTCTCCGTCTCATCTAAGATATGACGGGACACGCCATAAAATATCCGTACCCCTTGGTGCCAAGTCCCCCAACTGTGGAGTGACTGGGGCATGGTCTAAAATGACCGAGTTTTCTATGGTTATATCATCCACTCTATCTAGTAACGTCCCCCCCAGTAGAAACATATCTATGCGTGACCATGAATCATGTGGGTGAGAATAATGAGTGAAGTCACGGTCAAGAGGGTGGTATAATCTTCAGGCATCCCTCAGATTTGTGCATGAAATTAAATTAACTCCTGTAACACCCCTGTTTCTCCTGCGGTTGTCTCTGTTCTATTCTCCCGTGATCCAATCCTTTCCCCTCTCTGTCTGTCTTCTAAAGTGGATATTACTGCGTTAAAGTCACCTCCCAAGATTCTGACATCTTCCCCATCCTCTAACAATATTTGTTGGATGTGAGTGAAAAAATCTCCCTGGTCCAGGTTGGGTGCATGGTGCGTACCTGCTGTGGAAACCCAGCTGTGCAGCAGAGAGATATGTGGTTACCTGCGTTGGCAGGGCGCCACAGGAGCACTGGGATCGGGGAAGCGAGAGGGGCAGCAGGGGGGTGATCGACAATCACAGGGGGGATGAGGCAGCGGGTACAGCGCTGGCGCCGCAGGAACAGCGACGACTTACCGTCTGGCGGCAGATCTGTGGGGATCGGCGGCAGGCGGCAGATCGGTGGCAGCAACAGGCACGTGGAGGGCAGCAGGCAGCAAGGGTCCTCCTTCCTCAGCCTCCACAAACGGGATGAGGCTGAGGAGTGAGGGCACCATAACATCACACAGCCCCACCATAGCTAAAATCACTGTGATTGGTACTTTGATTTCAACTACCAATCACAGTGATCGGGAGCATGGGGGTGAAGCCACTCCCCCTGGGGTCATCCGGAGGTCCCTGCCTGCGTGCAGCTCCGGTGACTGGTCACTGACCCGGTCACCGGAGCTGCAGGACCCGAAAGATGCCATGACGTTTTAGAGACGTCATAGGTCGGGAACGCACCGACTTTCATGACATCTCTATAACGTCATTGTGGCGCCCCTGCGTCCAGGAGGCCACAAAGGGAACTGCAGCCAGGCAGGTAGGACATTGTTGCACACCAACACCCTCACAGCCCACACAACCCACGTGTAAGAGAAGGCAACATCCAGCCCTGAGATTAGAACTCTAAGAGATTGAGGGGTGGTGGATTCAGAGGAGTGGGTTGGGCACACCAGAAGTCAGGTGACTTGACAGTATATAGTGAAGGGGAGGAGTGAAGGAAGTCAGTAGGCTCAAGGTGCCGAGAAGCAAAGACCAGAAGTAAGGAGTAAGGAGTAGGCCACAGTAGGCTGAGCTGCAAAGACTGAGAGACAATCACATGTTCTGTGAGTGCAAGGCCGAGGAGCGCAGAATCCGTACTGAGCCAGAGGGGAGAGAAAGCCCGTCCGACGCTGATGCCACCAGGAGTGTGACAGGACAGAGAGGGACGGTGGAACCCGTGCCCTAGACAGCAGCTAAAGCCACTGACTGCAGGCGGAGTAGCCCTCCTATATACAGAGAGGAACAGAGAGAAGGAGCCTGGCAGAGCCTCGTGCTGGAGGACTGCTGGAGGCTGGGCTAAAGTAGAGTGTCGGCTCTAGAGGGGACCGTAGTTCACCCGGCATCCCCAGACAACACGACGAGGGGTCTGAATTTCAGATTGAGATCCCTACCCTAAAGGACAGGCAGCAAAGTGACACACTAGGACTCACAGAAGCCCGAGTCACCGCCATACTGTCCAGCGTACCACACACCACCCGTGCAAACGGAGACCGTAAACAGCCCGGAAAGGACACTACGGACTGTGTGAGGGGTCACAGAGAGAGGCCTGGCTGCAAGGAGCAAAGGGAACCCGGAGAGGGAGAATGTGCCCGTGTCTTTGAACTGTGTACTGAGAACTGTACTTGAACTTTGTAAGAACTGCAAACTACCTGTGAACTGCCTGAACAACAGAGAGTAAAGCTTTGGAAAACCCTGGAACTGATTCCCTTGAGTCTCTGTGTGAAAGCTATTCTCTCCATACAGGATACAGCCTGTCAGCACCAGCCAGGAGGAGAGACCCCTGCAGCGTCTGTGAAGTAAGTGTGTTACAACCTCACCATAGACTTAACCCTTACTGCCCCGGGGGATATAGTTCTTCCCACTGGAACTGCACCATCTCCGCTGCCACTCCATCACCCCCGGAGGTTCTGCAGCAGCGGCGGCCCCCATCACTGGCCGCATCAAGTGGGTGGCGTCACGAGTGACATTTCCCCTGTAAATAATCCCCTTTTATTGCCGAGCCCGGGACACGGTCCGGACCAAGCCACCGGTGACTTCCCCGGCACCATCCAGTCTGGTACCGAGTACCCCCGTCCCGAGGGGCCCGACATCATAGGTTGGGTTAAAAAATGCTTTAGTTCCTTTCATTTTTATACAATCATTTTGTTTAATCCACTGAATGAAAGCTGAAAGTCTGAACTTAAACTGCATCTGAATTGTTTTGTACAAACTCCCATTGTGGTGATGTACAGAACAAAAAATTAGAAATATGTTGTGTCTATCCAAATATATATGGACCCTACTGTAAGCAGTGGAAAATTAGTGAATGAAAGTGATGTAATAATTTCATGTAGCTGAACAGTAGGCCCCGATGGTCGGTGTTACGGGTGGGCCCTAACTACCCCAGTCTGACAGTGACCATGAATGAAACATCTTCATACAGTTCACTAGTGTGCCGAGGGCAACAGATTTTTTTTATCTCATTTTTCTATTCACTCACAGTTAATATTTTGCTTTTCACAAAGCCACAGCCAAATATCCTTGTGTGACCTAATGAAGAAATCTAGAGTATTATATCATAATCCGAGACCACCCCAAACATTTTTCTGCATCTGCATCATGGAACTTTTCCCTTCCCTATGACCTTGATGTGGGAGTAGTATGTACAAAGTCCCTATATGAGATGATTAATATGTATGATGCTTGGGTTTTTCCCAGGGGGATCCATATTGTGACGTTGGAAATCTGTAACTTGATATGTGTTTTTCCAGATTTCTGACTCCCAGTGGTATTAACAGAGTTATTGGGGTTAGATTTACTGCATATGGCAATGAAAGGAGGCTGAATGACTGAGCACAAATGTGTCGAGCGTGACCTGTTAAAGAAAAAAAATATACATGACATGCCCTCGAATAAACACCCTCTTCCCCCCAATAAAAACATGAACTTTTTCTTGCTTTCAATGACTCATAACAAACCGTATAATCGTGAAGGTCACGTATGTAATTTCTAATCTACATGTAATAAAATTCTAATTTTCAATCCATTTTCTTCTCTGGCTAATTTGTTTGAGCTATAATTAAAATGTTGCTGTTTTTAGAATCATTAATTAGTGGCTAAAATATGAAGCGGCATTAATTATTTCGATTAAATCAGTATTGTTCTTAAAATTAACTGAATTAACGAAATGAAGATTAGACAAAATTATATTTTACTGGCATTGAAAATGAGATTGCCTTTGGCATGTGATCCTCGAAGATTACCCATTAATCATGTCATGAATGTGCAGAAAATGTATTCAATCAGAAATTGCAGGTACTATACAATCAAACATACTGGACTTGTTGCAGAAAATGCTGCTGAAATCCTCAACGGCAACTCCGTACTGGATCATGTTGTGTAGAGTTACTTGGGAATTTATTGACATGGATTGCTCTTTTTCTCACTTTAGGTTGGTTTCAAACTACCATTTTTCGGTATCCGTGTGAATCTAGCTGAAACTGGATGAACCCACATCTTTTTTCGGTCCCGTTGACTTTCAATGGGGCTGCAGGAACTTGCGGGTGCATCCAGTTCTGTACAGTTTCCCCTGATCTGGGTGTTCACGTTTTTTTAACTGAGACCAAATTCGCATTTTATTGTGATTTGGATGTCCGTTTCCCAATCGAGAACACCCAGATCCGAGAAACTAAGGGTTCAATTAGAATGTGGCTCTACCGAACCCAGATCCAGTGGACGCCGGATCCGAGTTTTTGGACTGAGCATGCCCAGTATCAGGTTTTAAATGACACACCCACTAGGGGGAGTGTTATTTACAACTGGATCCAGTTAAAAAAGGTAATCAACCAGGTGTAACAGGATACTCACTCACCGGTATTATCACTGATCCATGAGATGGTGCTGGTGCATCCAGTTGCGTCACGTTTTACAATTGCGGAGGAATCTGTGGGAAAGTAGGTTTTACCTGCATTCCCCCGGATTCCAAAAAATGGTAGTGAGAAGCCAGCCTTATACTGTAAAGACTGTGGACACCTTTGAAGTGCAAAAAAATTATTTCTACACATGTTGCTGCTCTGAACTTACAGACACTCTGCGTCAGCAAAATAGTAGACCATTTTTAATGAAGACAGTTTAGAAAGCTGCTTGATTTTCTTTTATTTAGGAAATAAGTGAAAATAAAAACAGTTTTAGGCCTCTTTCACATCAGCGTTTTACGCTGATCGTGGCAGTTGCGGTGAACAAAACGCAACTGCCGCGATTACCGCATAACGGCCGCACTTGCGGTTCACTTGCGGCAAGCCCCATACAATGTTGCTGGGGATGTCACGGAGGTCCTGGTCCAGACCGTGTCCCGGGCCCACACAAGTAAAAGGGGATTATGTACAAGGGATAAATGTTTGTCGTGACGCCACCCACGGTGTGTGGTCAGTAATGGGACCACCGCTGCTGCAGAACTGTGGACGATGTTAGGCAGCTGTAGATGGAATAGCTCTCCGCAGGTAGAGCTGGGTTCCCCGGGGCAGTAATGGTTGAAGTGTATGATCGTTGGTTGTGATAAGTGCAATTCACTTACTTTCCTGCTGCTGCAGCCTTCTTCCAGCCAGTGCCCGGAGCTGACAGGCAGTGGCTCTCCAGGTGGGATCTCTCTGTTGTCCTGCTGGAAGGAATCATTCACAGGCAAAGGAGCAAAGCTATTATAAAGTTCTGTTTGCTGATAATCATACAAGGGAGTCAGAAGCAGGGTTCACCATGTTTACTTTGCAGTTCTTTCAGTACAGCAGTTAGGTTACAGTTCAGTTCTTACACGGGTTACAGACTTTCCTCTCCAGATTCCTTTCTACTCCCTGCAGCCAGGTTGTTACTCTGTGACCCCTCACTCTCTCTCTCGTCCTTTCCAGGCTTTATTCTCTCTCTCCGTGTGTGTCCCGGACAGTGTAGCGGTAGCTCGGACCCCTGTGGGTCCTCTGTGGTCGCCACTGAGCTGCCTGTCCTTTGGGTGGGAACTCCAACCTGGAGTTGGAGTTCCCCGTCGGTGAATCTGGGGATACCGGGTAAATCTTCGGTCCCCTTCAGAGCCGACACTCTGCTCCTAGCCTAGCCTCCAACAGTCCTTTCCCGCAAGGCACTATCAGGCTCCCTCCTGACCCGTATGCTCTGCTTTCTATATGGAAGGCTACTCCGCCGGTAGTCGGTCGTTTCAGGTGTGTTCCTGAGATTCAGTGTGGCTGATCTGCCTCTTTCCTCACACTCCTGGGGTGCTGGCTATGGACGTACTTTCTCTCCGTGGTTTCACTGGCACTTCGGATTCTGCACTCCATCAGCCCGACTCCTCCAGAACGTGTGCTTCTGTCTTTGCTTCTCAGCCTACCTCGGCCTACTCTGGTCTTTCCAGCTCGGCCCATTCCAGCCTACTGACCCCTTCCTCCTGTCCTTCCTCTATTTCTACCGTCTGTCACCTGACCTACATGCTGTCCAACCCACTGTCCTCTAAACCCATCACCTCTTGCCCGCCTAGAGTCCCGGGCTTTGGGTTGGGTGCTGCCTCCTAGTGGTGTGTGGGATGTCTGTGAGGGTGTTTGTTTAAACTGTCTTCCTTCCTACCTGGCTGCAGTTCCCTATGTGGCCTCCTGGTCGCAGGGGCGCCACACTTATGACACTCGACTAAGGCTCTGCAGCGAGCGTGATGAGTGTCATTATACTGTGCTCTGATCCTGCAATCAGATCACAGCTGCTGAGGAGAGGAAGAGATACATCTCTCCATTTCATCCATTGTATATCGCACAGCACTCGAATGACATCTGAGTGCAGTGTGATGTTTCACTCACACCAATAGACTTGTATGGGTGCAAGTCATCTGAGAATTGCGGACAATCACAGCATGCAGAATTTTTTTCCTTAGCCCAATTAGGGTTGAGGAAAGACTCACAGGTCTGAGCTACCTTATTTCTTAACATGGGCCTGTGAATGTAATGTGAGATCTTCCTGCATTGTATGAGTCACTCACACCAGTGTGACTCCAGTGGTAGCTGCATCCTAATTGCTTCTCCTTTTTCTCATCTTTCTTTTTTTACTGAAGCAGGAAGACTGCCTGAACTCTTTTATCCTTTGACTTTAATGCCTCATTCACAAGTCAGTTTTTCAGGTATATTTTTTTCATTGAGCTTTTACAGTTTTGCTGCATTGCTAAATATAAAACCTCTGATTGTGTCAGAACTGCTGCAGTTAGTAATCTAAGGCTGCCTTCACATTTGCGGACCCCTCGCAGCGTTCTGCGGAGGGGATCCGCAATGTGAGCGCAGCACCGCAAGCCCCTATCTTTATAATGGGAGCGCACGGTGCTGCGCTTGACAGCGCATGACCGTGTGCACCCATTCACTCCTATATGTGATCTGTGCGCAGGCGGATGCCTGCGCACAAATCACCCAGTCTCGTCCGCACCAGAAATGCAACATGTTGCGTTCATGGTGTGGACGAGACTGGGTGATTTGTGCGCAGGCTTCCGCCTGCGCACAGATCACATATAGGAGTGCATGGGTGCGCACGGTCATGCGCTGTCAAGCGCAGCACCGTGCGCTACCATTATAAAGATAGGGGCTTGGGGTGCTGCTCTCACATTGCGGATCCCCTCCGCAGAATGCTGCGGAGGGGTCCGCAAATGTGAAGGCAGCCTTAGTGATACATTGTTGGATTCAGTGTCTCTGCTTACATTATACTGAAGTAGGAAAACACCTGCTGACAGATTCCATTTAATATGAATCATCTTTTATCTTCTCATTGAACATATTTTGCCATCTAGTTAGTCTTGTTTTTAGTCTGTATTCTTATAGCTTTTTCTGACCACCACAAAATAAGTGTATGTTATGGTCATTGGAGTTTCTACCCGCCCCGCTCTATTGAAACCGATGCCTCTCCTGTGAATACATGTTAAGTGATAGGCAATACTTTCATGCCTGCGCAGTGCTGCAGGTCACCATGCTCCATTGAAGCTGCACAGTGCCCAAAGTGCTCCACTGAAGACGCGGTGCCCGAAGTTTTGTGAGATTATACTGCCCAGGCGCAAGACTTAACAAATTTCGCTAGATTTTGGGCACTGTGCAGCTTCAATGGAGCACGGTGACCCGTGGCACTGCGCAGGCACGAGAGTAGTGCCTGTCACTCAACATACATACACAGGAGGGGCAGCAGTTTCAATAGAGTAGGGTGGGTATTCCAGGCAGGGAAGCGTGAGGACCACAGAGAGCAGACCCCCGGATATTTTCAGGAGTCATTTACATACAGCGTGGAAGAGAATGAAAATTTATTTCTGAGGTATGCAGGGGGACATCTGGGCATATACAGGGGTTACAGGAACCCCAATTACATCATGTTACAGCTGATGGGCACAGTTTAGAATGCCCAAAGGGGCTGACAGGTTCACTTTAAACATGTAATAATTACTAAAATTAGAAGTACGATAATTATGGTTTTAAAAATGTCTTTATTCTACTAGACTACTGACTTTTTCTTTTGGTTCACATTAAATGTGACCATTGCAGCCAATCAAAGGCATCTGAGTGGCTGCAGCGGTCACCTGGTGCTCCTTGCCAGAAAACCAGGGTGGACAATGAGGTAACGGTGGGGCTTTTTAATGGAAAAAATGATTATGCGTTTAGTTTGGGGTGTAAATGGATGATGACGGTGTCACGATGACTATGGGGAAACAGCAAACCGGGGTGCCAAATTTGTCCTTGAAGCTAGGAGGCCCTGTGATATCTCTTATCTCAGGAATACCCCTGATAGTGGGGAGGCCTGAGCCTCCATTCTGACCCTACTCATGACCAATCCTGATCTGATACCCCCTCCCACTGGGACAGGGGAGTAATGAAACCTACAGATAAAGATAGACTGGGAAAACCAAAACTCAGCCTCTAAGCCAGGGGTCTCAAACTCGGCTGGGTTGGTGGGCCGCACATAGAAAAACATTTATAGCGGGGGGCCGCATCCCTTGTAGGACTAAAGGTACCGTTACACACAGAGATATATTACTTGCAATTCACTGGTTGCAGTGAAATCATGGACACATTGTTGTATTTGTACACAGTAACAAAATGTAACAATGTGTCCAAGATTTCACTTCAACCAGTGAATTGCAAGCAATATATCTCTGTGTGTAACGGTACCTTTAGTGATATTTTTAGTAATACCAGAATTTTTTGCTCATTGTAGTAAAGTACAAATCCTGATCCCCTTCTTGCAGTAATGTCCCCATCCTGTAGTAATGTCCTTTTCTAGTGATGTCCCCCATCCTGATCCCCTTTTCTAGTGATGTCCCCATCCTGATCCCCTTTTCTAGTGATGTCCCCCATCCTGATGCCCTTTTCTAGTGATGTCCCCCATCCTGATGCCCTTTTCTAGTGATGTCCCCCATCCTGATGCCCTTTTCTAGTGATGTCCCCCATCCTGATGCCCTTTTTCAAGTGATGACCCCCATCCTGATCCCTTTTTCTAGTAATGTCCCCCATCCTGATCCCCTTTTCTACTGATGTCACCCATCCTGATCCCCTTTTGTAGTCATGTCCCCTTCCTGATCTCCTTGTCTAGTGATGTCCCCTATCCTGATCTCCTTTTCTAGTGATATCCCCCATCCCGATCCCCTTTTCTAGTAATGTCCCCCATCAGATCCCCTTGAGTAGTGATGTCCCCCATCTCGATCCCCCTTAGTAGTGATGTCCCCCATCCCGATCCCCTTTAGTAGTGATGTCCCCCATCCTGGACCCCTTTTGTAGTGAGGTCCCGCATCCTTGTCCCCTATTGTACTGATGTCCCGCATCCTGATCCCCTTTTCTAGGTATGTCCCCCATCCTGATCTACTATTATAGTGATGCCCCAATCCTGTTTCACCTTCTTTTTACACACTCACACACACCCTTGCACATAAACCCACACACACACACACACACATACTCTCTCACACACACACACACACACTGAAACTCACACTTCTTATACACACATACTCACACCCTCACAAAATCACCCTCACACGCACTCTTATCTCACTTTAATGATGCATCGCTCCAGTGCAGGGGGCCGCCGCGGTCCCCGCTGTGCTGACTTCTGGCCTCCGCTGTGCCATGACTTCCTCCAGCCGCCACTCAGACAAGCTCTGTTGCTCAGCAAGATCAATGCAGTCTTCCAGGCAGAGGCCCTCGTGACGTCATATATTGCCATCAGCTGTGGTCCTCTCATTGGCTGGCAGCTTGCATTGATCTTGCTGAGTGGCAGAGCTTCTTAGTGCCGCGGATGAAAGTCATCACACAGCGGGGACTGAAGTGGCCCCCTGCACTGGGGCGATGCATCATTAAGTTGTCCAAGGTGCCGCGCGCCGCATAGTGAAGCCCCAGGGGCCGCATGTGGCCCTCGGGCCGCATGTTTGAGACCCTTGCTCTAAGCGAACACACACAAAAGTAAAGGCTTGTAATGGGCAAACCAGCCGCTTGTTCGAGTTTGGTGGACCCAGATGGACTTTTTTTAAAGTCCAAGTTCGTGACTGGAGTTGACCTGAATTTGAGTCTAAACTTGGACTTTAAAGTTGAGAAATGGGGGCTGGGGGTGCTGTAAAAAAAAAAGGAAAAAAGAAAACGCCAATTAAATATCAGCAAATCCTAATGCGCGCTTGTACTTCCACGTCTGCTAAATAACTTCCTGATTATTCACTGTAGTAACCTGGAAACAGCCCATGCATTCTAGCATCTAGCATGGTGCAGGGTACATGCTAGAATGTATGGTATGGGCTGTTTCCAGGTTACGGCACTGGCTCCTACAGCCAATCACAGACTCCAAATCTCTGTGACAGCTTCTGTGATTAGTTGTTGCGCCCCTTACCATTGTGCCAGCATGTGTGATTGGTTGCCAAAAGCAATGAACCTGATGTCATAGTAGTGTAACAAGAAATAATTTTTTAAAAATTACATAGAGCTTCGCTGAATTTTTGATTCTCAGCACAGATAAAGAGGATAGTTTTTTTCTTACTTATTTAAATTAATAATAAAAAAAAAATGTGTGGGCTTTACTTGATTTTTGATTGCCAGCCATGGTAAGACCCAGGCAGCTGGGAGCCAGTACTATCAGCCTGGTGAGGCTCATAGTTATTGGGCCCCCCAAGACTAAAGCCATCAGAAGCGCGGTCACACTCCCAATTTATTTGGTCTTTTATGGTTTCAAGACTAAAGAATAGGAGCCCACTATGGCACCTGAAATTGGCGCATGTATTAGAAGCGCCAGTTTCTGGTGCTTTACCTGGCTCTCTCTGATGCCCTGATGCAGTGACAGCACGGTGATAGAAAGGGTTAAACAAAACTGATGATTGACAGCTTGTCTTGTTCAGGCCTCTAAGAGACCCTCACATTATCAATCCTGTGAGGAAATAGTTAAAAAACCCAGGCACAGAGAAAAATCCTTTATTTGAAATAAATCAGACAGACAACCGTCATTTTCCAATTTTCATTACCCCACACATACCTCTTCAACAATATTCCACAACAATGGTCCTACGAAGCTCACTCGACTCTGCTTCATCCAGAGTCTGCAGAGGGGAAACAAAAGTGTCCTCCCTGTAGCCTCTGCGATCAAAATGAGTGCTGCATGGAGTGGTTTCATCACTCACTGACTCACTCGGGGCTTCCGTCGCCATTGAACTCAGGCGGCTGCTGGCAGCGGGTTCACTTGAATTCAATGCCTTGAGATCTCAGTGACTCAATGAGTGACGTCACTGCTCCCTGTGGCATTCAGTGTGATCACAGAGGCTACAGGGAGAGGACACTTTTGTTTCCCCTCTGCAGACTCTGGATGAAGCAGAGGCGGTGAGCTTTGTGGGACCATTGTTGGGGAATATCGTTGAAGAGGTATGTGTGGGGTAATAATAAATTGGAAAATGAAGATTGTCTGTCTGATTTATTTAAAATGAAGGATTTTTCTCTGTGATTTATTTCAAATAAAGGATTTTTCTTTGTGTCTGAGTTTTGTAACTATTTCCTCACAGGATTGATGATGGGCGGGTCTCATAGAGGCCTGACATTATCAATCTGAGCTAAATGACAAGCTGTCAATCATCAGCTGTCATTAACTCCACCTATCACCCTGATGCCACCACACCAGAGCATTGGGAAAAGCCAGGGGTGGCTGTGGGCTGCCATTGTTTAGCCTGGGGTCCTAATAACTAGGGGCCTCACCACATTGGGGATACCAGCCCCCAGCTACCTGGATTCTACCTTGGCTGGCAATCAAAAATAGGGGAAGCCCGAGTATTTTTTCTTAATTATTTATAAATAATTTAGAAAAAAATAATGGGCTTTCCTATATTTTGATTGCCAGCCAAGGTAAAGCTAGGCAGCTGAAGGTGGCAGCCCATAGCTGTCCACTTTATCTACGCTGAGAATCAAAAATACAGCAAAGAACTACATCATTTTTTTAAAATAATTTATTTCTACATTATTACGATGTCAGGTTTGTTGCCTATGGCAAACAAACACATACACCGGCACAATGGGTGAGGGACGCAACAGCCACTCACAGATGCTGTCACAGAGAGTGGGTGTCTGCGATTGACTGTTGGAATCAGTGCAGTAATCTTGAAATAGCCCTTACAGTTTAGCATCTACTGGTAAATGCTAGAGTGTGGGGGCTGTTTCCAGGTTATGGCACTGGCTTCAATCCTAGACGCTGTCACATAGAATGGGAGTCTGGATTGGCTGTTGTGGCCCTCACCTGTGAATAATCCAGAAGTTAATGAGTGGTTCCAGAAGTACAATCATGCGGGCTCAGTAAGTATAAGCTGATGTTTAACCACTATTTTGTTTATTTTTACATCTCCCACAGAACGCGAAACTGAACAGTAATATGGACTTCTCAGGGAGGTCTGCGTTCAGGCTCTGTGCCTGAACACTAGGTTTTCTGTACAGACACTGAACTTTACAGTTCTGGTTCTACCATCCCTGGTAATGATCTTCGGAGAACCTATCCAACGATGCTCAGACGGGACCTGCCCAGGAGTAGCATCCGCTAAACTTGGGGTCTGTGAGGGGGACTGTAATATCATAGAACACAGATCTGCAACCTCCAGTGACAGATTCTGCAGCTGCTCAGTTATACCAGCAACAAATTTCATCATAGCCCCTCCCCCTCCCCCCCACAAAAAATGGTACAGCCAGTGATAACGAATAGGAAGACACCAAACAAACTTCTAAGCAGCAGTCTCAGGATCAAGTCAAAAGCAATTTCCACGGCTCACACCTCCACGACAGGACCAAGGAGTAACAAGCTCTCACTGCAACTGCTAGCGTATAGTGGTAAGTACTTATACCAAAGGGGAGTGGAGAAAACAGAACAGCTGACACAACTAAGAATGGAAAGCCAAGAAAGACAAAAGGAACTGCTTAACCCTAGCAGCACCCGCACAAGGAAAGTTCTCTGCATCTTAGCACAAGGAAATTCTGCACAGCTAACTGGAAGGCAAAGCAGATACAACCAGTGCATGCTTGTATGCTGCCATGCGCTGCGACCTTCTGACCCCTGGAATAGGGAAGACCTCTCTTTGTCACAATACCCCCTTGACATTTCCCTTTTGGTCACCAGTGTATATTGCAAGGCAAGCAATCACATGGGAGCATGCCAGGCCACCTGCAAAGTCCAATAAGTAGCACAACAGAGTTCAGTAGACAGAGGGGAGCAAAGCAAAGCCTAGAACAAACATGGTGGTGGAGTTTGCTTACTCCTGTCCCAATAATGTGCTTTCCAGGTGATCCCTCCAGCCCCATCACTCTTATTCCCCTCTTTTGAGGTCCACTCAATTAGGCTATTCCATTCTCTTCCCCTCAGAGTAGTGGTGGTATACCGCCCGCCAGGGTCACCCACCCAGTTCCTTGACCATTTCTCTGTGTGGTTGATACACTTCATGTCCTCAGATTTACCAGCCCTCATTCTGTGAGACTTTAACATCCCCATAAACAGCCTCATCTCCCCATCTGCATCCTAGCTCCTATCTCTAACCACGTCACTTGGCCTCTCACAGCTCTCAATCTCTGAGACACACAAGGATGGTAACACCCTTGACCTGGTTTTTACCCGACTCTGCTCAACCTCCACCCTAGATAATTCATTTCTTCCCCTCTCTGAGCACAACATCTTCTCCTTTACGCTTACTAACCCTCACCCACCAAAGCCCATCCCTACCTATCAAACATCCGGAAATCTACAGGCCATTAACCCTCATGCACTCACAGACTCCCTCATCTCATCACTGTCCCCAATCTCCTCATTCTCCCGTCCAGATCTGACAGTAAATCACTATAATAACACTCTCAGAACCACGATGGACCAAGTAGCGCCCCTCACCCTCAGAACCTCTAAACATAGAACAAGACAGCCCTGGCTCACATCACAAACTCAATTCCTCCAGCGATGCTCCAGGAGTGCTGAACGCCTATGGAGGAAAACACGCTCACCAGAAGACTTTATCCATTATAAATTCATGCTAAAATCCTACAACTTTGCCCTTCACCTAGCCAAACAAACCTACTTCACCACCCAGATTTCCTCACTATCCAACAATCCAGAAAAACTCTTTAGATTTTTCCAGGGTCAATGTGTCGTCGGTCCGCGCTGCCACAATATAACTCAAATCAAAATTTCACTCTATACTTGGATCCATCCAACACGTTTCGGAGCCTGCTATGCTCCTTCCTCAGGGAGTGAAGGAGCATAGCAGGCTCCGAAACGCGTTGGATGGATCCAAATAAATGTATAGAGTGAACTTTTAATTCGAGTTATTTGTGGCTGCGCAGACTGACGACACATTGTCCCTGGAAAAATCTGGAATTTGACCACATAGCACGTGGAGGTGTGGGTCCAGCAGCAGCCGCCATTACATGCTTTTCATACTGGTTCTGTGTCACACAACTAGACCAGGTGAGCAGTTATCATTACGGCTCTTAAGCCGCTGACTGTTAAAAAGATAAGACCCTATCTGCGCTTGCTTCTCCTTTTAGTTTATCATAAAAACTCTTTGACACCTTTCACTCTCTCCTCAGTCCTAAAGTGCAGGCCCCCATCACTGATCTCTGTGCTGATGATCTGGCCTCTTACTTTACGGATAAAATAGACAACATCCGCCAAGAAATCCGCTCCCAGCCTCCAGGCACTGCCACTTCCATTCTTCCCTACACCTCCTCCGGCTCACTCTCCACATTTGACCCAGTTACAGAAGAAGAAGTTGCCAGGCTCCTCTCTTCTTCTCGTCCCACTACATGCACCACTGACCCCATTCTCTCACACCTACTCCAGTCTCTCTGTTCGGTCGTCACCACTCACCTAACCAAAATCTTCAACCTCTCCCTCTCCCTCTCTTCTGGCATCTTCCCCTCCTCCTTCAAACACTCGATCATTACTCCATTATTAAAGAAAGCTTCTCTCGACCCATCCTGCACAAATAACTACAGACTAGTCTCCAATCTCCCCCTCATCTCTAAACTCCTGGAGTGCCTGGTCTACTCCCTCCTCACCTGTTACCTCTCGCTCACTCTCTTCTAGATCCACTACAGTCTGGCTTTTGCCCCTTCACTCTACAGAAACTGCCCTCATCAAAGTGACCAATGACCTACTGACAGCAAAACGTAATGGTGACCACTCTCTTCTTGATCTCTCTGCAGCCTTTGACACTGTTGACCACCTCCTACTCTCTATGTTGCACTCAATTGGTATAAAGGACACCGCTCTATCCTGGCTCTCTTCCTATCTTTCTGACTTCTCTTTCAGTGTATCATTTGCTGGCTCTACTTCCCCCCTCTTACTCTCACTATTGGGGTCCCTCAGGGTTCAGTCCTTGGACCTCTTCTCTTCTCTCTCTACACGGCCCCGATTGGACACACTATCAGCAGATTTGGCATCCAGTACCATCTCTATGCTGATGACACACAATTATACACTTCAGCCCCGACCTTACCCCTGCGGTTTTAAAGAACACCAATGACTGTCTAGCTGCAGTTTCCAACATCATGTCGGCTCTCTATTTAAAACTCAACCTTTCCAAAACTAAACTTCTGATGCTCCCACCCTCCACTAACCTCCCTAAATCTGACATCTCTCTTTCAGTGTGCGGTACCACGATAACACCTAGGCAGCAGGCTCGCTGTCTGGGTGTCACATTTGACACCGATCTCTCCTTGACCTCCTATATACAATCTCTTGTCCACTCTTGTCGCTTACACCTGAAGAACATCTGCCCCTTGACTCACCGTGACCGGGGTGTTCAAGTCGCAGGCGTTGACTCTCCTCTTGTCACGGAAACGCGCCTGCGGCTGTGAGGCCCGGTGGTCCAGATCAATAGGGGGAATGGCAGGACAGTAGGGGATAAATTGTCTTCGTGACGCCACCTGCGGGTGTTCGGTAACGGTACCGACGCTGCTGGGCCTCCGGGGGATGTTAGGCAGCAAGATGGAACGCTCCCCACAGGACGAGCGGGAATCCCCGGAGCCGGGAGCTGCGCAAGATGTTGGGAGGCAGCTGTGGTAAGGCTGCTGTTAGGCCCAGGAGTTAAACACAGACACGCCAGAGTCTTTTAAGTACCTTTACTGGTGGTATTCAGGTACGCCAGACCGGGTTAGTGAAGTTAGCAATCCTGGAGGTTCACAGCAAGCAGTTGTAGTAGGCTTCCTTTCTCTATTTCTCTCATTAAGGTTTTGTGGATGTGGAATACAGCCGGACCGGGCAGTGTGTTCAATGGAACTTGCTTCACCTGGGTATCAGCACTGAGGGCACTGTAAAAGGGTCTGAGCAGGATCAATACTCTTCCCTGGGCTCTCGTAGGTAGGTGCTTCAGGTGGAACAGGTGGCTAAACCTCCTGTTAGATGGGCTGGTTCTCTGTGGTGGCTGGGTAGCTCTCACAGCTTCGGTTCCAGTAACCGGTTAGTAAGGAAAGAGTCAGAATAACTCTGTGTTCCTTGAGAGGTGTTCTCCTTCTTCCTCTGACCCCAATTGCAAGGGTCTCCTCATTTGCTAGCTGGCTTGTTGGTCCTACCGTGTCCCTCATAGGATGGAGGTTTCACACAGGCTGGCAGCTCTTGTAGCGACTGCACACACTCTGAAGTTTCTCCCTCCAAGACTCTATTTATAAGGGAACTGGCTGAAAGTGACCAGTGGAGCTCCCCCTAGAGGCTCGGGGTGAAACCAGGTGTACTAAGGTGTTGTGGTGTTTGTGAGTATTGCTTTGCTGTTAACTCCATTCATGCCCTAAGGATTTCTGTAGTGCCCAACAAGGTGCCAGGGTGCCACACCTTTCTCACCAGGAAACAACTACAACCCTTACCATGACCCTAATCCACTCCCGCCTTGATTATTGCAATTATCTATTAATTGGCCTCCCCCTCTCTAAACTTTCCCTTCTACAGTCCATCCTTATTGCAGCAGCCAGGATCACCTACCTGGCTAATCGTTACTCAGATGCCTCCGCTCTGTGCCATTCATTGCACTGGCTGCCTATACACTACAGGATCAAGTTCAAATTGCTTGTTCTCACCCACAAAGCTCTTCACAATGCAGCACCTCCCTACATCTCCTCCCTCATTTCTGTCTATCACCCCAGCGTACTCTACATTCTACAAATGACCTACGACTAACATCTGCACTAATCCGATCCTCCCACTCCTGGCTCCAAGACTTCTCCTGAGCTGCACCAATTCTCTGGAATGCTCTACCCCAAGAAATCAGGACAGTCCACAACTTGCATGGCTTCAGATGCTCACTAAAAACACATCTTTTCAAGGCGGCCTATCATGCTCCCTAGCAAAATTCCTTTGTACTGTACATAGCCCATTCACTATCTCTCTCGACATAACTCTTCAAACTCCAGCAAACCCAAAAGGTCTACACAGATTGTCTGGTGACCATTCATGTAACTTTATTTCTATCCCGCATTTCCTCAAGATGCCTGGACCATTAGTGTAATAAGCTCCTGTACTTTGTGTAACCCCTGTCTCATTGTAGATTGTATGCTGTTTTGAGCAGGGTCACCTTTACTTTTACTTTATCTATTGTATTGTATTTTTTACATTGATTCTATGCTTATTGTATTGTTTCCTATTATTGTACTGTATTCCTTACTGGAATTACTGTGTAGGGAGGAGAGTTGGGAGGACAGAACAGGAAAGTGGCAGACTGCACCTGAGGAAAGATGAAAGGGGGTCCTTGTCATGATATATGCCTTTTCCCTGTCCTGTATTTCTGTATACTATGCCATTTGATGTGTTGTAACCTTTCTCCGTTTTCTATTAGCTGTTTACTATGCAATTTATTGTGCTGTAATTTAACATGTCTCCTTCCCCCAAGAATTGCGTTCCTGGATTGTACTGTGATTAAGCATCGGTCAACAGCTAGTGAAGGATTAGCCATTCTTCCTCCCAGCAGGTGGCTAGTCCAATCCACATTCTACCAGACACACTGGAGCCATACATTTCTAGAATCATCTGATGGAGCAAACCATTCAATAGTAGGTGTGAACCCCTACTCCCTTTCATATGGGCTGATCCCAGGAGCCCAGACAATACATTCATGTTTTTAGGATCAGATGTGAGTCGACTGGGGAAGTGAACGGAGCGAGACCTGAGCTGAGGCCAGATCTCGTTGTCCGTGGGATTGTGTTGGATCCATTGGACTCTTGCAAGGACTATTGCTTTAGTTTATCTGACACAAGGATTATCGGGAGGTGCCCGGATCTGTTTCCTTTGCTTGGACTCATTGCGGACTCAACAGATTTACCTTCATGTCTGTTGTTCCAGCTTTCTTGTTTAATAAATCTCTTTGGATTGATCATCGGTCGGGTGTCCCTTCCTGCTTTGTCGCACACCCCGTCACAGTCCTGAGGGGACCTTGAGAGAGGGTGCCTGACGCGTGAGTCTTGGCCCAAGAGAGAAAGGGGGAACCCCAGTGTGGAGCGACCATACTCCGGGGAGCTTCCCCAGTCCACCACGGAAAGCCGTATCCGAGGAAACGGCCAGAGTCCAGCTCTGCAATCGTCAACCGGCTGCTGCTGTTTGTTTACCGGCCACAGCACCCTGCCGTGACGGAGCTGTCCACCCATGATTCCATAGAGGTCGGGGTTGAAGTTGGAGAGGCAGAAGGGAAGGAGGGGAGCCCCAGGATTACCTCGAGGGAACAAGGAAAGGCAGGACACGGGTTCGTCAACTAAGTATATAACGGGTACCTCCATACCGTTTTGCATCCACTTACAGCCACCCGGAAGGCTACTTGTTATACATCTGTACCGAACTGTGAACGCTGCATCAGTAGATGCTTGTCTCCAGTCAAGTACCCGGGAGAGAGTGAACTTATCTCTGTGTCTTTGTGCTACCGACATTGAATCTCTCTACTTCTACTCAACACTGCCCCGGAGGCCCAGCTTGGCGTCACAAAATAACTTTTGCCTCATCACCTTCAATTTACCCCCCATTTGGAGTACCCCCCAGGGTCATGGGCTCAGGCATCACCACCAGTGATCCCCCCGAACCTCGCGCCTGAAACCCGAGTACCTGGCTCTGGGTGCGACATATTATACTGTGCATTTTCGTCTATTACCCACTATATTGTAAAGCGCTGCGGAATATGTTGGCCCTCTATAAATAAAGATTTATTATTATTATTATTATTATTATTATTATTATGAATTTTACTGCTTAGAGATAGTGATGCTCTGTCTGTGCTAAATAAAAAGATAGCTAGCTATTGGACCTCTTTTTAGACAGAATAAGAGGGCGAGAGGGTCCATCCGGACAGATGCATTTTTTGTCTAGCTTTGTCTAGCTTTGCTATACTCACTGCTTATATGCTGTGCTTATAATGTGTGTTAGGTACGCTTTGTGAACTTCCAGCCATCCACCCAGCTTTGCTATACTCACTGCTTATATGCTGTGCTTATAATGTGTGTTAGGTATGCTTTGTGAACTTCCAGCCATCCACCCAGCTTTGCTATACTGACTGCTTATATGCTGTGCTTATAATGTGTGTTAGGTACGCTTTGTGAACTTCCAGCCATCCACCCAGCTTTGCTATACTCACTGCTTATATACTGTGCTTATAATTTCTATATATATTTTTATTTTCTTACCTTTCATGTCTCTGCTTTTCACCATTCCTCATGATCAGTGTTGCATGACCTAGAGTTAGTTCTCCAGCCCCTTCCCATTTTTATTACCTCTGTGTAACCCCCATCATCTGCTCACTTCTTCCACACCCAGCCACTAATCAACACCTGAAACCTCTTCAGCTACAGATAAATTCAGAACCACAAGTCTGATCCAGACTTTAGTCTGATCCATGTATCTTTCAAACTACATCTTTCAAAGTACATTTTCTAAGTACAATACTTAGAAATAGACTAGAAATGGACTGGAAAAGACTGGCAGGTAAAGGAATATAAATCCCCCACAATGTTTCCATTCTAATCTCTACCACCCTTACTACTTCACTTCATATTAACTCCTTCAATCCCTTCCACAAATAAGGAACTAGTCATCAGTCCACTCTTCCTCCCCAGCCATCTTACCTCCTCTTGAATACTATTTCTCCCCATACTGGCTGCATCACCTTGTCCTCGGCTCCACCATCCTGTCCCGGACTGCTAGATCTCATCCCCAGCCACATCTCCCCTGGACTGTAGCTCATACCTTGATGGCATTCCACCCCGGACTGAACCCTGGATGCCTCACCTGTCCCACGGCTGCTCCATCAGCCAACCCAGCAATCGCCTCTGTCAACCCCGACCGCCTCGACTGATCCCCCAACTTCCCCATCTGACCCATCCATCCAACCCCCCACCGTGCATCTCATCCCCCGTGATCACCTCATCCCGTGACCACTCCCCACTGATGACCATTCACCCACTACCACAACTTTCCCCACTGTGCGTCTAACCCCTGCTGCCACACTCACTCCCTGTTCTCTGTATGCAATGTTCCCGCTATTCCTCACTCTCACTCCCATCCTTCTCCACTTCCTACTACCCCCACTTATCCTCCCTCCCAGCAACAAAATACTGCTCTCACCCTCCATCCTGCCGAACCACCTCACCTACTTCACCAACCTTTTCATTCACTTTCAATCCTCAATCACCAAACAAGCACGCCTGCCTCGCAAGCTCTCATGCTCCCACCTGCTAACCCTCTGCCTACTCCTCCTCCTTGCCGGTGACATCTCCCCCAATCCTGGCCCCCCCCCCCGCAACATCCCCACAACAACCTTCATCCCGCGACCCACTGCTGACCCTCGCAACCTCACCACCACTAGCCCTCGCAACCCCACCAACATCAGACCCATTCCCCCAACCCATGCCCCACCTACCGCTCTACCCGGCGCATTCTGGAATGCCCGCTCAGTGTGCAACTAACTCCCCGACATCCATGATCTCTTTATCTCCAGGAAACTGTTGTTCCTTGGCCTCACCGAGACCTGGCTCACCCCCTCCGACATGGCCTCCCCTGCTGCACTATCCTATGGCGGCCTCAGCCTGTCCCACACACCCCGTCCCTCTGGCAAACACGGCGGTGGAGTCGGCATACTGCTGTCCAACTCCTGCACCTTCAGCCCTATCCCCCAGCCCCCATCCGTCACTGTCCCCTCCTTCGAAGTCCACTCAGTCCGAATCTTCTCCCCCTGCAACCTCCAAATAGCCATCATCTACCGCCCCCCCGGACCCACCACCTCCTTCCTTGACCACTTCACCAGCTGGCTACTTCACTTCCTCTCCACTGACATCCCCCCCATCATCATGGGCGACTTCAATATCCCCGTTGACACTCCCTCCTCAGCCACCTCCAACCTTCTTTCCTTGACCACTTCCCTAGGGCTCTCCCAATGGTCCTCCTCTCCCACCCACGAACAAGGCCACACGCTTGACCTCATCTTTACCCGCCTTTGCTCCCTCTCTAACCTCACAACCTCGGTACTCACACTGTCTGACCACCATCTCTTGACCTTCTCTGCCCTCTCCTCCCCTGCCACACTACCCCCTCTCCGCAAACTTGATCACCCTCGCCGAAACCTAAAAGACCTTGATCTTCCTTTATTCTCTGAATCACTCCTCCCTCTCACCGACATACCCTGCGCTGACGACATTGACATTGCCACCACCCTATACAACACCACCATAACAAACGCTCTCGACCTAGCTGCCCCCCCTCACTCTCCATGCTCCACGCATTAACAGGCAACCCTGGCACACCACCCTCACTAAAAACCTGAGACGGGCGTCCAGAGTCGCCGAGAGGAGATGGAAAAAGTCTCACACCCCCGAGAACTTTGCTCTGTTCAAGCAATCCATCACTGACTTCAAGACAGCACTTGCTACCGCCAAGTAAGTGTTCTTCTCATCCCTTATAACCTCTCTGTCCCGCAACCCCAAACAGCTCTTCAAAACTTTCAACTCCTTACTTCGCCGCCTGCTCCTCCCCCTTCTCCCCTCATCTCTGCTGAAGACTTTACGACCTTCTTCAAGGAGAAGATCGACACGATCAGAAGCAGCTTCGGTCCACTATACCCACAACTCCCCTTCCGACCTACACTGCCCTCCTCCTCCATCAGCCACTTCCCCCCCATAACTGAAGACCAAATCTCCTCCCTCCTGTCAGAATCACACCTCACCACCAGCGCCCACGACCCGCTCCCATCCCACCTCATTCTGAGCCACACCTCCATTTTCATCCCAGCCCTCACCCACCTTTTTAACCTTTCACTTAGCACTGGTACCTTCCTCTCGGCCTTCAAACACGCCCTAATCACGTCCATTCTAAAAAAAACCTCACTTGACCCTACCCCTGTCTCTAACTATCGCCCCATATCTTTTCTCCCATTCGCCTCTAAGCTACTTGAACAGCACGTCCACTCCGAACTGTCCTCTCACCTCTCCTCGTGCTCCCACTTCGACCGCCTACAGTTCGGCTTCTGACCCCTCCATTCCACCGAAACAGCCCTGACCAAAGTCCCCAACGACCTACTGACCGCCAAGAACAAACACCACTACTCCATCCTGCTACTCCTTGACCTGTTTGCCGCCTTCGACACGGTTGACCACTCCCTCCGGATCCTGGAATCCCTTGGCATCACCCACCTTGCCCTCTCCTGGATCTCCAGATACCTAGCGCACCGGACCTCCAGCGTCTCGCACTCCCACACCTCCTCCTCACCCTACCCCCTTTCTGTCGGAGTCCCCCAAGGTTCGGTCCTGGGACCCCTACTTTTCTCCCATTTACACTCTCGGTCTAGGGCAACTCATTGAGTCCCATGGCCTTCAGTACCACCTCTACGCCGACGACACCCAAATCTACCTGTCCGGCCCTGACATCGCCTCCCTACTCTCGAAAATCCCACACTGCCTTTCCGCCATCTCATCCTTCTTCTCTGCTCGCTTCCTTAAACTCAACATGGACAAAACTGAATTCATAGTCTTCCCCCCCAAGAAATTCCACCCCACCTCCCAACCTATCCATCTGCATCAATGACTGCGCCCTCTCCCCAGTCCCCCAAGCCAAGTGCCTCGGGGTAATCCTTGACTCCTCCCTATCCTTCAAGCCCCACATCGAGGCTCTCACCACATCCCTCCGGCTCCAGCTCAAGAACATCTCACGGATCCGCTCCTTCCTCACCCACGACACCGCTAAAACACTCATCCATGCTCTTATCATCTCCCGCCTTGACTACTGCAACCTCCTTCTCAATGGCCTCCCGGCTAACTCCCTCACACCTCTCCAGTCTATCCTCAACTCCGCTGCCCGACTCATCTACATGTCCTCCCGCTACTCCCCTGTCTCCCCCCTCTGCCAAGCCCTTCACTGGCTCCCCGTCTCCAAGAGATCCCAATTCAAAACACTAACCATGGCGTACAAAGCCATACACAACCTGGCCCCACCATACATCTCCGACCTGGTCTCCCGATACCTACCCTCACGCAACCTCCGCTCCTCCCAAGAACTCCTCCTCTGCTTCCCCCTCATCACCTCTTCACACAACCGAGTCCAGGACTTCTCCCGGGCATCTGCCTTACTCTGGAACTCCTTGCCCGAACACGTCAGACACTCTCCTTCCCTGAGTAGCTTCAAGTGTCACCTGAAGACCCACTTGTTCCGTCAAGCCTACAACCTGCCATGAGACCCAGGCGACCGCCCCATA
Source organism: Allobates femoralis (assembly GCA_033576535.1). Taxonomy (NCBI): domain Eukaryota; kingdom Metazoa; phylum Chordata; class Amphibia; order Anura; family Aromobatidae; genus Allobates; species Allobates femoralis. The sequence continues at coordinate 466,797,801 of JARQOC010000005.1, forward strand.
CCTGACATTCCCCCATCCTACTGTATCCTAACCCGCCCCTCTTAGACTGTGAGCCCTCGTGGACAGGGTCCCTGCCCCTCCTGTACCTGTACGTCCTGATCGCCTAGATTTAGTGTATTTGTTCTTGTCTCCCTCATCCTCATGTAAAGCGCCATGGAACCTAATGGCGCTATATAAATAAATAATAATAATAATAATAATAATAAATAATAATAAAGTTCTCCTAACAGGCTTTTTTTGGCCTCAAAAAAGTAATTTCCAAATCTCCGTCGATTGTCAAATAACGTTTTTTTGGGCCTCAAACGAGCTTTCCAAATCCTTGTGATTCCCCTAACAGGCTTTTTTTTCGCCTCAAAAATGTCATGGCCAAATCTGTGTCGGTTGTCAATAACCATCTTTTTGGTCACAAACAAATGCTTTCCAAAGTTGTGTTCATTAAACATGAATGGGAAATCCCGAGTTCGTGGTAGAAAGGGGAATAGGCATGGTGTAAGGGGGAAAAGACCTGATGTTCGAGGTGTACGTGGGTAGGTGCTACTGTGGCTCCCCTGTGACCAGAGTGGCCACAGGTAAGAACTGCAGCCAGGCAGGTGGGAGACAGTTTGTGCACCAAACACCTTCAAAACACACACCACCAAGAGCACAACACCCAACCCGGAGCCCGGGACTCTAGGCGGGCAAGGGGTGATAGGGTTTAGAGGGAAGTGGGTGGAATGTAGGTCAGGTGACAGATCAGATACAAAAGGAGGAACAGTAGGCGGAGTGAGTTAGTAGGCCAGTGGGTGCCGAGAAGCCAAGAGCAGCAGAGTGACACTTTCCCGAAGGGATAGGGCTCCCTGGAGGACTGCCGTGATACCCCCCGTGATACCCCCGGTCCGGTACCGAGCACCCCGTCACAGTGGGCTCCACACTAGTGCTAATGTTACAAAAAGCTGTACTAAATAAACACCGGCTCATCATATCTAAAGACATGTGTCAACTTGTGTTACTGGATGGGCTACTCCAGTCACTTTCTTTGGCAGCAGCAGAAGATCAGTATGACTTGTAGATGAGGCCCATAAATAGCATTTGCTACAGTTGATGGCAAGTGCTGCATCAAGTTGCATCTTCTTCTCTTCCTCCACCCCAACATCACACACAGTACAGTCCTCAGAGGTGACACCCCAATTACCCATGGTTCCCCCCATGTCACAACCTCCCCACTGACTGTGGGGAAACACAGATGGGTGAGTGTGCAGAGCTGTTTATGCATGCTACTCCATGGGCATCAGAGATCTGCTCAAAAGATTCACATATTTAAGAGGAGGAAAGCATCTGCACCAATGCCCAAAATCTTTTGAGTTCAATCTGGAGCCACAAAAACTAGGTTCTGAGCAGAATCCAGACTCTCAACAACCAGACGTTAACCCCCGGAGGGAAGATGATGATGATTGAGACTTAGATACCTGAGGCACACGAGGACTGTACTGTGCTTTTATTGTATGAAGAGGAGGAGGGTGACTCTCAAGGGCTTGGAGTGGGACAACAGAGCGGATGATGATGAGAGTCGAGATCCCACTTGGAATCAACCCAGAGTCACGCAGCTGAGTATCTCAGCATAGGAGGTGGAGGAGGAGGAAGATGATGAGGTAGGTTGCAGCTTCCCACACAGAGACTAAATGCTGCAACCACGACAGGCACTGTATCCTCAGCCATAACTCTGGCTCTGAACAAGAGCAGTTGCAGTTCTGAGGAGCGGCAAGTGTTGCCCAGCCTGGACTTTTTTTGAGACCGCAAAGGATAAACCAGCTCATGTTATATGCCAACTTTGTAAAAAAAACAATTCAGTGGAAGCAAAAAATCCAATAATTTGACTACTACTTGCACGAATCGGGACGTGGCCTAGAAACATGTATTACACTAGCAAAGCTACTGCACTAAAACATGACGTAGAGGGCCTCACTGAACACCGTCTGCCACATCAACCGTATCTGCTGCTCCTTCCTCCATCACCATGGCAAGTGTTTTCACACAGGTCTCCAGCCGCAGAACCTCCACTTGTTTACCTGATAAAGTCGGAATGAGTGAGAGTGCGTCAGCTGTTAAGTAAGTGGACATGCCTGTCATTTTTGACTGATCTCAGACTCCGACCACACCAATTCTTTGTCAATCCACCAGAATATCTTTTCCTGCACCTCCTTCACAGTCCAGCAGTTTCTCAAGTACACCCTACTCCACCCTCTTTCAGCACAGTAGGCAGCACTCGGTCCCACAGTTGTGGTCATGTAAAAGATCTTTTCCTCATACACATCACAAAGTAAAGAGCTTGAACTTCACCATCTGCAATTTGTTGGCCACGGAAATGCTACCTCTCCGCCTGGTGGATACAGATGATCTCCAAAAGCTGATGGTGGTCGCAGTCCCTCAGTACCAATTGCCCAGTTGCCATTACTTCTGTAAGAAATCAGTACCTGTACTGCACCAGTATGTTGCAGACATCATCCGTTCTTTGAGAAACACTGTGTGTGACAGGGTGCATTTCACCACTGACACCTGGATGAGCAAACATGGCCAGGGGCGTTACATCTCGCTGACTGGGTCCTGGGTGACTCTGGTGGCTGTGGGGCCAGGAGCGGAAGGGGCCACTCCACAAGTCTTGAAATTATCAAGATTTTTGAGACAAACCTCTGTATCTACCGCTTCACCACTGCTTCTGCTTCCTCCACCTCCTCTAGGGCCTCCAGCTGCTCCCTCAACTTTTCCCTTAATGTTCCAACAGTCCAGAGAGAATCCCCGCCACCTCAGTACTGCACTGCCAGGGCTAATCGCATTCAGGCAGTTTTGATACTAAAATGCCTTGGAGATGTCAGTAACACAGCTGAAGAGCTGCGGACAGCTGTGCAGGCCAGGTTTGAGCAATGACTGCCTCCACTGCAACTGGAGCCAAGGAAGGCTGTGTGCAATAATGCAATAATGGTGAAAGCCTATTGGCGGCCAGACGACAGGGCAAACTTACACATGTGCCTTGCATGGCTCACGTCCTCAATGAGGATGAGCTGCTGCCTAAGACACGGTTGCTGTGTGCTCATTTCCGCCGTTCGCACCCGCGGCTCATTGACTAGCATCGCTACAGAGACAACCGGTTAACCGGTTGATATGTGGTGTTCTGACATGGTGTAATTTCACTATACACATGTTGCAGTGACTGTGGCAGCAGCAACGTGCCCTGATGCAGTATGTCATGATGCATAGCGTGGACACAGAGTTAGTGCAAATGACGCATGCAGACTGGGCACAGATCAAGGACCTCTGCACCCGTCTGTACAGATTCACATCACTACTAAGATGTTTAGCGCTGACGATGCTATCATGAGAATCACTATTCCAGTCCTGTACATGCTGGAGCAAACTTTGAAAAGCCTGCAGGAGGAGGTAGTCACAGAGGAAGAGGAGGATGCTCTAAGGTCTGGACTCTCATCGCACAGGTGGGTGGTATGGGAGGGTGTAGTGCAGCGATGGAAGGGCACTCATGATACCGGACAAACTGTTACTGAAGGTGCAGGAGCAGAGGAATAAATGCAGGAGGATGAGGTGGAAGAGGTGATGGGCACAGGTCACTCAGGAGATGAAGAAGAAATTATACCCCTTTCTGTTGTCTGAGGTTGGTGGGAGAGGACAGAAGAAGCAAGCTCGATTGTTATTCCGCCACCAACACAAGTACTTGGGTATCATGGATGCTTCAGACACATGAGTATTGTGAAGATTCAAATTAGCAGTGACTACTGGGTTGCCACACTGTTGGATCCGCGGTACAAGAGTAAATTTAGCCAAATGACTCTCGGCCTAGACACGCGCATGTTGTAGTATTAAAAATCTTTTAGACAATTTTTTTTAATCGACCTTGTATTTATTTTAATTTGTCATCCACAACATACACTAACAAGTACATACTACTGTATATAACACAATAAAACAATGTTGCTAAGCATCATTGTTTGTTTCATCTTGGCTCAAACTAAATGATTCCATTGTCTGAATCTATATGGAATCCCAGATTGATTGTGTCTGGGATCCAGAAAAAAGGAATAGACAAGAGGAGAAAGTCCGGTGGAGAAAGTCCGGTGGACCAGGTGTCCCCAGTAAGAGGGACAAGTAGTTCAAGATAGTGTAATAGTATTCTTAGGGTGCTTTCACACTGGCGGTTTTGTCCAGATCCGGCGGATCCGGACAAAAAACGCATCTGTTGCAAGTGCCGCTTAACGGCGGCATTTTTGGCACCCTTGTGGCAAGCCCCATGCATTGTCTATGGGGCTTGCGGTAAGTGTGTGGTAGACGCGCCAAGTGCGGTTTCAGCAGTTGCAGCAGATGCGGCTGCGTAAAAAACGCTGCTGACCGCGTTTTTTTTCACGGCCACATCTGCCGCAACTGCCGAAACCGCACTTGCTGCGTCTGCCGCACACTTACCGTAAGCCCCATAGACAATGCATGGGGCTTGCCGCAAGTGCAGCCATTAGGTGGAAAATGCGGCAGATGCGTTTTTTTTACCGAATCTGCCACATTTTTTCAAAACCACCAGTGTGAAAGCACCCTTATAATTGTATATCCTCAATGAACATAGTCCAGGGAATCCATATTTTGTTGAACGAATCCATATTGTTGTGTATTATAGCGGTCATCCGCTCCATAGTATATACATCGTTTATTCTAGCATATACAGTGCCTACAAGTAGTATTCAACCCCCTGCAGATTTAGGCGGTTTGATAAGATGCAAATAAGTTAGAGGATTCAAACTGCAAACGAGAGTAGGATTTATTAACAGAAGCATAAATCTTACAAACCAAAAAGTTATGTTGCTCAGTTGAATTTTAATAAATTTTAAACATAAAAGTGTGGGTCAATTATTATTCAACCCCTCAAACCACCAGCATTCTGTTTGGTCCCCCTAAAGTATTAATAAGTAGTTCAGGCACAAAGAACAATGAGCTTCGCATGTGTGGATTAATTATCTCTTTTGCCAGCCTTTTCTGACTATTTAAGACCCTCCCCAAACTTGTTAACAGCACTCATACATGGTCAACATGGGAAAGACAAAGGAGCATTCCAAGGCCATCAGAGACAAGATCGTGGAGGGTCACAAGGCTGGCAAGGGGTACAAAACCCTTTCCAAGGAGTTGGGCCTACCTGTCTCCACTGTTGGGAGCATCATCCGAAAGTGGAAGGCTTATAGAACTACTGTTAGCCATCTGGTCCGCATCCATGGGAAGATGGATAGCACGGCCTACCTGGAGATTTTGGCCAAGAACCTCCGCTCCTCCATCAAGGATCTTAAGATGGGTCGTAATTTCATCTTCCAACAAGACAACGACCCAAAGCACACAGCCAAGAAAACCAAGGCCTGGTTCAAGAGGGAAAAAATCAAGGTGATGGAGTGGCCTAGTCAGTCTCCTGACCTCAACCCAATTGAACACTTGTGGAAGGAGCTCAAGATTAAAGTCCACATGAGACACCCAAAGAACCTAGATAACTTGGAGAAGATCTGCATGGAGGAGTGGGCCAAGATAACTCCAGAGACCTGTGCCGGCCTGATCAGGTCTTATAAAAGACGATTATTAGCTGTAATTGCAAACAAGGGTTATTCCACAAAATATTAAACCTAGGGGTTGAATAATAATTGACCCACACTTTTATGTTTAAAATTTATTAAAATTCAACTGAGCAACATAACTTTTTGGTTTGTAAGATTTATGCTTCTGTTAATAAATCCTACTCTCGTTTGCAGTTTGAAGGCTCTAACTTATTTGCATCTTATCAAACCACCTAAATCTGCAGGGGGTTGAATACTACTTGTAGGCACTGTAGGTCTGAAAGAGCAGGAATTGTAGTCCTCTTCCAAAAGAGGGAAATCAAACATTTAGCGGGCAGTTAATAAATGCATCAGTAATCGTAATCCCGGTGTGTCCTGTCCCATAGGGAACAAATTTAGCAGATATGCTAATGTGTCCAGGGGTACACTCCTGCAAAAGACCCTCCCCACCAAGTTCTCCTCCTCTTTCCAGAAAGCCTGTATTCCTGTGCAGGTCCAGAAAGTATGATAAAGAGAAGCCCCATCAGCCCCACAGCGCCAGCATATGTCTGGGATATCATTATTAAATGTATGCAATAATTTGGGCGTATGGTACCAGGTCATGAGCAGTTTTAATTGGTTCTCTTTGTAGAGTGTACATACGGAAGATCTATAGCTTCTAGACCAGGGGTCTCAAACTCGGCTGGGTTGGTGGGCCGCACATAGAAAAACTTTTATAGCAGGGGGCCGCATCCCTTGTAGGACTAAGTGATATTTTTAGTAATACCAGAATTTTTTGCTCAATGTAGTAAAGTACAAATCCTGATCCCCTTCTTGTAGTAATGTTCTTTTCTACTGATGTCCCCCATCCAGATCCCTTTTTCTAGTGATGTTCCCCATCCTAATCCCTTTTTCTAGTGATGTCCTCCATCCTGATTCCTTTTTCTAGTGATGTCCTCCATCCTGATTCCTTTTTCTAGTGATGACCCCCCATCCTGATCCCTTTTTCTAGTGATGTTCCCCATCCTGATCCCTTTTTCTAGTGATGTTCCCCATCCTGATTCCTTTTTCTAGTGATGTCCCCCATCCTGATCCCTTTTCCTAGTGATGTTACCCATCCTGATCCCTTTTTCTAGTGATGTCCCCCATACTGATCCCTTTTTCAAGTGATGACCCCCCATCCTGATCCCTTTTTCTAGTAATGTCCCCTATCCTGATCCCCTTTTCTACTTGTGTCCCCCATCCTGATCCCATTTTCTACTGATGTCCCCATCCTGATCCCCTTTTGTAGTGATGCCCCCCATCCTGATCCCCTTTTGTAGTGATGACCCCATCCTGATCCTTTTTTGTAGTGATGTCCCCATTCTGATACCCTTTTCTAGTGATGTACCCCATCCTGATCCCATTTTCTACTGATGTCCCCCATCCTGATCCCCTCTTGTAGTGATGCCCCCCCATCCTGATCCTTTTTTGTAGTGATGTCCCCATTCTGATCCCCTTTTCTAGTGATGTCCCCCATACTGATCCCCTTTTGTAGTGATGTTCCCCATCCATCCTGGTCCCTTTTGGAGTGATGTCCCCATACTGATCTCCTTTTGTAGTGATGTCCCCCATCCTGATCCCCTTTTGTAGTCATGTCCCCTTCCTGATCTTTTCTAGTGATGTCCCCCATCCTGATCCCCTTTTCTAGTGATGTCCCCCATTCCGATTCCCTTTAGTAGTGATGTCCCTCATCCTGGTTCCCTTTTGTAGTGATGTCCCCATCCTGATACCCTTTTCTAGTGATATGCCCCATCCAGATCCCCTTTAGTTGTGATGTCCCCCATTCCGATCCCCTTTTGTACTGATGTCCCCCATCCTGATCCCCTTTTCTAGGTATGTCCCCCATCCTGATCTACTTTTATGGTGATGCCCCCATCCTGTTTTACCTTATTTTTATACACTCACATACACACTCATTCACACTCACACACACCCTCACACACAAACCCACACACACACTCAAATACACACACTGAAACTCACACACACCTCACACACACTTTTTTATACATATATCCTCTCTCACATACTCACACACTCACCCTCACACACACACCCTTTTACACACACTCACACTTTTCTCACTTTAATGATGCATCGCTCCAGTGCAGTGGGCCGCTGTGGTCCCTGCTGTGCTGACTTCTGGCCTCCACTGTGCTATGACTTCCTCCAGCCGCCGCTCAGACAAGCTCTGTTGCTCAGCAACATCAATGCAATCTGCCAGCGAGAGGCCCGCATGTGATGTCATATTCCGCCATCAGCTGTGCGGACCTCTCATTGGCTAGCAGCTTGCATTGATCTTGCTGAGAGGCAGAGCTTGTTAATGCCGCGGACGGAAGTCATCACACAACGGTGACTGCAGCGGCCCCCTGCACTGAGGCGATGCATCATTAAGTTGTCCAAGGTGCCGCGGGCCGCATAGTGAGGCCCCAGGGGCCGCATGTGGCCCTTGGGCCGCGTGTCTGAGACCCCTGACTTAGACCATAAATAACACCTAAGTGAGAAATGTATGATCCTAACCTCTCAAAATATTGGGGGTGTTGGAGCAGTGACCTCTTGTTAGCTTTAGGGCTTGTGCAGGCGTGTTATCCAACCAATGTTATGTAATGAGGCTGTGCACATGTCTAATTCTTTTGCTACATGCACGATTTGCCATGGTGAATTGTAAATTAGATTTCACTTGGCCATTTAAGTCCATGGGCCTGTAAAAAAAATTGCACCACACTTAGATGACGTCTGAGTGCAGTTGGATTTTTGCTGTGTTCTCCTGTCGAGAATACTCGGGTCTCCGCAGGAGTAAATTGACATGCTGCGGCTCGGGAAGTTGCGCTGTGGCACGGGAAGTCACTCTGCGGCTCGGGAAGTCCCTCTGCGGCTCGGGAAGTCACGCTGTGGCTCGGGAAGTCCCTTTGACTCACCGTAGCCGGGTCTTCACGTCTCGGGCGTTGCATCTCCCGTCACAGTTCCGCGCCCGAGGCTGTGGGGCCTGGTGGTCCAGATCAAAAAGGGGTTTTGTTGAACGGATAGGGGTTAACTCTTACTTGTCGTGACGCCACCTGCGGGAATTCCGGTGATTTCACCAGCGCTGCTTGGGCCTCCGGGGGATGTACGGCAGCAAGATGGGACGCTCCCCACAGGATGAGCGGGAGTCCCCGGGGCCGGGAGCTGTCTTTGATGGAATATGGCAGCTCTGTAGTGCTGCGTCTTAGATCCAGGAATAATGTGCGGACACACACAAAGTCTTTTAGGTACCTTTACTGGTGGCAACAGGTACACTCGGACCGGGCGATGAGGTTGACACTCCTGGAGTTTCTATAGCAAGCAGTGTGTAGGCTTCCTTTCTCTATTGTTCTGGTGGGGTCGGGTGGATATGGAATCCTGTCGGACCGGGTTGTTCGTTCGGTGGAACGTGATTCACCTGGTTAACTGCACTGAGGGCGCTATTAAAGGGATTAAGCTACATATATCTTCTTCCCTGGGCTCTCATCCGTGGGTGCTTCAGGTGTACAGGGGGCTAGACTCCCTGGTTGTGGTGCTGGTCTCTCTGTGGTTTGTGTGGTAGTTCCCACAGCTCGGTTCCAGTAACCGGATTGTTGGGGAGAGTTAGGATAACTCTTCTGTCCCTGAGAGATGCTTTTCTCCTGTCCTATGACCCCAGTTGCAAGGGTCTCTCACTTGCTGGGTGTGCTGGTTTGGGCCTGTATAGATCCAGTACCAGTGACTGCACACTTCCCGCAGCTCTCCTAGCGTCTGCACACTCTGCTGTTTCTCCCTCCAGGACCCTACTTATAGGGGGAACTGGCTTAAGGTAACCAGTGGAGCTCCCCCTAGAGGCATGGGGTGAAACAGGGTGTTAAAGGTGTTAGTGGTGAGTGCTGCTTGCTGTGTACATTCCATTTGTGTACCAAGAGTTCTGTGGTGCCCCAACCAGGGTGCCAGGGTGCCACACCTTTGTGGCTCGGGAAGTCACTCTGCGGCTCGGGAAGTCATGCTGCGGCTCGAGAAGTCCCTCTGCGACTTGGGAAGTCACGCTGCGCTCAGGAGGTCACGCTGCGGCTCGGGAAGTCACACTGCGGCTCGGGAAGTCACGCTGCAGGTGAGTTTACACTGCGGAGGAAAGAAGCACAGTAGACATGGGATTTCTGTAAATCCATTGACTAGGCTTGTACTCCACAACTGCGTACTGCATCCATAACACTGCAAACACCCATCGTGGGAACATGCTGTGCTCAAGAAATAACGCTCAGATGAAATAATTTTTCACTTCATGATTGTCTTTATTGGAGTTGATCATAATAAATGTCTGCTATTGGATGTAAACAGGAATGCTACCATTCAGCAAGCAGAGGTCTTATATTGCTGAGGTAAAGTAAGAAATGTGAGCGAGTTGGTGACCTGTTTGCAGTGTGGGGAGCCCGGGTGATGTACAGAGGAGCAGAGGAGTGCGCTCCGTGCAGCACTGAGGAGGGAGGGGGCGCCAGAGAGTGACAGAGGAGGATTTCCTGGAGGAGAGGGAGGCTGCAGCCTGTGGGGACCGAGCACAGACCGGGCTGCTCCTTCATGCTGCCTGCTCTCAGCTGATACAACTTGGCTGTGTCTCTGCTCCCCTTTGTGTGGTGCCGGCTCTGCCAGTCTGGAGTGGGCACAGCCCGGGCAGCGGAGGATGTGCTTCATCTGGACATGCAAAGCCTCATATTGTGTTCATGAGTTCAGCTCTGAAGGAAGAGCAGAGCAGCAGCGGTGAAGCTTGTGCCGAGTCCTGACACTCAGCGCCGCGGACCCCAAAACTTTCCTGCGCCCCCTGATATGTGACTGTGCCTGCCGGCTGCCGGAGACTGACTGTGCCGAGAGCGGAGCCGACACTCAGGTAACGGGGCGGACTGTGTGCCAAGGGTCCATGGAGGCAGCACTGTCACTGTGAGGTCTATGAAGGCAGCACTGTCACTGTGAGGTCTATGGAGGGGACGAGTGTCACTGTGAGGTCTATGGAGGGGACGAGTGTCACTGTGGGGTCTATGGAAGGGACGAGTGTCACTGTGGGGTCTATGGAAGGGACGAGTGTCACTGTGGGGTCTATGGAAGGGACGAGTGTCACTGTGGGGTCTATGGATGGGACGAGTGTCACTGTGAGGTCTATGGAAGGGGCGAGTGTCACTGAGGTCTATAGAAGGGTCGAGTGTCACTGTGAGGTCTATGGAAGGGACGAGTGTCACTGAGGTCTATAGAAGGGTCGAGTGTCACTGTGAGGTCTATGGAGGGGACGAGTGTCACTGTGGGGTCTATGGAGGGGCCGAGTGTCACTGTGAGGTCTATGGAAGGGACGAGTGTCACTGTGAGATCTGTAGAAGGGTCGAGTGTCACTGTGAGGTCTATGAAGGCAGCACTGTCACTGTGGGGTCTATGGAAGGGACGAGTGTCACTGTGAGGTCTATGGAAGGGACGAGTGTCACTGTGAGGTCTATGGAAGGGACGAGTGTCACTGTGAGGTCTATGGAAGGGACGAGTGTCACTGTGGGGTATAGAAGGGACGAGTGTCACTGTGGGGTATAGAAGGGACGAGTGTCACTGTGAGGTCTATGGAAGGGACGAGTGTCACTGTGAGGTCTATGGAAGGGACGAGTGTCACTGTGGGGTATGGAAGGGACGAGTGTCACTGTGGGGTATAGAAGGGACGAGTGTCACTGTGAGGTCTATAGAAGGGACGAGTGTCACTGTGAGGTCTATGGAAGGGACGAGTGTCACTGTGAGGTCTATGGAAGGGACGAGTGTCACTGTGGGGTCTATGGAGGGGCCGAGTGTCACTGTGAGGTCTATGGAAGGGACGAGTGTCACTGTGAGATCTATAGAAGGGTCGAGTGTCACTGTGAGGTCTATGAAGGCAGCACTGTCACTGTGGGGTCTATGGAAGGGACGAGTGTCACTGTGAGGTCTATGGAAGGGACGAGTGTCACTGTGAGGTCTATGGAAGGGACGAGTGTCACTGTGAGGTCTATGGAAGGGACGAGTGTCACTGTGGGGTATAGAAGGACGAGTGTCACTGTGGGGTATAGAAGGGACGAGTGTCACTGTGAGGTCTATGGAAGGGACGAGTGTCACTGTGAGGTCTATGGAAGGGACGAGTGTCACTGTGGGGTATGGAAGGGACGAGTGTCACTGTGGGGTATAGAAGGGACGAGTGTCACTGTGAGGTCTATAGAAGGACGAGTGTCACTGTGAGGTCTATGGAAGGGACGAGTGTCACTGTGGGGTCTATAGAAGGGACGAGTGTCACTGTGGGGTCTATAGAAGGGACGAGTGTCACTGTGGGGTCTATGGATTCCACGAGTGACACTGTGGGGTCTATGGATTCCACGAGTGTCACTGTGGGGTCTATGGAAGGGACGAGTGTCAATGTGGGGTCTATGGGAGGCACAAGTGTCAATGTGGGGTCTATGGGAGGCACAAGTGTCACTGTGGGGCTATGGGAGGCACAAGTGTCACTGTGGGGCTATGGGAGGCACAATGTCACAGTGGGGTCTATGGAAGGCACAAGTGTAATTGTGGGGTCTATGGAAGGGACGAATGTCACTGTGGGGTCTATGGAAGGCACAAATGTCACTGTGAGGTCATAGGCACGAGTGTCACTGTGGGGTCTATGGAAGGCATGAGTGTCACTGTGGGGTCTATGGAAGGCACAAGTGTCAATGTGGGGTATATGGAAGGCATGAGTGTCACTGTGGGGTGTATGGAAGGTACAGGCATAAGTGAGCAGTAATGTACATGCCCCAACATATAATCTGGCTACAGTGACCCGACTACTGTGCCAACTTTAGGGTATGGCATAGATACAGGGGGTCACTGTGCTCTCTGACTCCTATGGGGTGAATATTTTGTCTGACTAGTGTTTACTTTTAGGATCACTGTGCACCTGACTTCAATACACAGAACACAGGGGTTGCTCTGTCATGGTGGAGTTTATTATGGGGTCTTTATTTTACATGGGAGTCACTATAGGTTCTGATATTTTGTTAAAAGGTTTGCTGTAGGGGAGGAACTTGATTTACATTGGGGGTAAGAATGGGGGCAAACTTTGTTGTATTTAGGGTCACTATAGGGTCTGATTCATTTTACACTGGAATTCATTAGTTTATGTTTGGGAGGTACCTATGAATTCTAATTCCATTTCATATTGGGGGTCATTCATGTCACATTGGAGTCATTATGATTCTTACCTTTTACATTGGGGGGTCATTCATGTCACATTGGGGTCTCTATGATTCCTTCCTTTTACATTGGGGGGTCATTCATGTCACATTGAGGTCTCTATGATTTCTGCCTTTTACATTGGGGGTCATTCATTTCACATTGGGGTCACTGTGATGTATCACTTCATTGTACACTGAGGTCATTCATTAAAATTGGGGCTTGTATTGAGTTCTGCCTTGATTTCATTGTGGCGGGCATTCATTTAATATTAGGGTATCACTATTAGTTCTGACTTTATTGTACATAGAAGGGTCACAGTGAATTCTGATTTGTTTTGACATTAGGATCCCAATAGTTTTCTCACTTGATTTATTTGGGGTCTTCTGTGAGTTCTGACTTTATTTTACATTAGGATCACTATGGGGTGCTGCTGACTTTACTTCTAATTGGGCATCATTTATTTTACATTGAGCTTCAGTATGATGTCTGACTTCATTTTACACTCGACTCATTCAATTTCTTTAGGGGGCTACTGTAAATCTGGATATTTATTTCCTTTAGAATCATAATAGAGTTTGATGTTGATATACATTGGAGTTTCTATGAGTTTCTGACTTCATTTTACATTTGGACCACTATGGAGTACAGACATTGAACCAGGGGTTCACTACGGATTCTTGATTCCTCTTTAAGAGGTGTACAATGAATTCTCTATTGATGTGAGATCACAACATATAAAAAGGCAGTTGGGTTTTTATTGACCCCTACTGTGGACACTGGTGCCACCCCGGGCAGTTTGACGTGTGGACCTTGTGGTTCATACCTGAACTTTCTGCTGTAACTGTATAACATCTCATGTATCACTAAAATGTATAAATAAGCTAAATATTAATAAATAATCACTGTCTATGGACGTTCATCAGGAATAACATCATGTATGGTTCGTCATTGCTTTCTCGTTGACTCACGTTGTAAGGACTCATTGGATTGTAGGTGCACAGCTTGGAAATCCTTGGAGCAGCTGGGGATGGATACTTAATTAACAAGTCTCCTCTCAGTTACTGCTCCTCGTGTTCACTTCAATGTAGAGTCACACATCCTGAAGACAGGGACCGCTAGCGTTCTTCACATCACTCTTCACATTTGTATTGATGGATGTAAGTGAGTTGTGTTTACGACATTTTTTTCGGTGGGGGCTGCAATAAGTAGACAGCCATGCGAGCAGGTAATTTGATGTGGAGACGAGGGGGGCACATATTACAGCAACATAAATGGAATTTTATTAGATTTTTTTAATAAAAGTAGGAGACATGTAGATTAATAATTCATACATCAGTTATGTCACTTTTATTGACTGTCCATTAGTACAGGGATTTCTAGCTGGTATGTCAGAAGGTATTGATGTAGGAATGCTCACAGGAATTAAAGATAGGGACAAGGCCCATAAATCTGCTGAAATGAAGAGGCATTGACTAGTGTGAATTTGTAAACGGCATCCAAAAGGAGCTGATTTTCAGCTCTGGAAACTTCCACAACAATTATGGCAAGTGTTAAAGGGATTAGACCAAGAATAGCACTTAAGGTGTAATCGCCATTTACATTTTTATTTAATAATGATGTAGAGCAAATGATTATAATAAACTTTCAAATGTACTTCATAAGTGAAATCTGGAAGAAAACCTTTCACAAACTTTCCAGAAGATGTCCCCACTAGGCTGTTTCTAAACCTGACATTTGCTGGTTGTCAGGGAAATCTGTCTTCAGATCCACACATGAATGCAGCCATTTAAGGGTGGGGGGCTAACACAGCATTGACACTACAGTTGATCAGAGACTAAGGTTTCCTCAGGCAATGGGAGCTCCAGGCAGTCAGCACACACGGAGCAGAGCTGTCAGATAAGATCACAGCTGTGATCTGTGAGTGCTGACTGTCTGAGCTGAGCACTGTCTCTGAGGTAAACTGTTATGGTACCTTTACACGCCGCTACGGAAGGTTAGAAACCACCGGGTGTCGCACGTGCATGAGCACGTTCCAACGGTTCCAACGGTAGCTGATAATGCAATTACACGCCGCTACAAGTTGCTCCACAGTAGGTTTTTTCTATCCCTGGAAGCACTGACGGGTGCCCCAGGTTACCTTCTGTAGGGCACCTTCCCTGATTTACACGCCACTACCACAAGGGAATATGGGAGGACCTGGGGCAGCAGGGACAACACATAGGCATGCCACAGTTGTGGATTACGAGACACTCGTACTGTGATTGGACAAAGCAATAACATCATGATTGGCCAGCCAGCGCAGGGAGGCTGGCTAATACATGACGCTATAGCAAATGTGTAGTGACTGGTCAGATCGTTAAATATGCCGCCTTGTACAGGGACATCCAATGGGTACACAGTACTCCCCACCAATGATAGCTGATGGGGCGTGGCATACATGACGCTCAAGCACGCCCCAGGTAACTCAAATACCTTTCTGTTCCTCGATTACACGCCGCTACCATAGGGTTTATACCTACTTGTTTTTGAGTACGGCTGAAAGACAGGTGTCGACAGAGACCGGTGGCAACAACCTGAATTACACGCCACTACCTCGCAGTGTTTTGACGGTACAAGATACAATTGTCTCCGACACCCGGTGGTTTCTAACCTACCGTAGCGGCGTGTAAAGGTACCAATACACTGATCAACTATGTTGTAAATGCTATATAGGCCGCCCACCCTTATAAGGCCATATTCATGTGTAGAACTAAAGATGGATCTGCCTAAAAACCAGCATATGTCTGGTTTACAAACAGTCTAGTGGGGGCATCTTCTGGAACGTTTTCCTTCAGATTTTATTAATAAAATATATTTGAAAGTTTATTATATACACTTGCACTAAATTATTAGTATTAAATAAAAATTCAAATGATGCTTACACTTTAAGTGACAGATGTATGATCCTAAACTGTCAAAAGATTGGGGGAGTGTTGGAGCAGTGGTCACTTGTAGGCTTTGGGGCTCTTGCAGATGACCGTATTTTTGGTCCCAGTGTGATCCGACAAAACATTGGATCTCAATTGACCAATCAAGGGCGTAAATTACGCCACTGGGACCAATGTTATTTAATGAAGCCATGCAAAGGTACAAATTTTGCAGCATGCACATTTCGCCTCCGTAAATTAGATTGCACTTGGGCGTTCAAGTTCACAGGCCTGTGAAAAAAATTTACATCCGCGTGTGGTCCGATTTCCATAAACTGACAGGACAGAGAGGATGGAGACATTTTTGTGTTATTATCCACATCTGAGAAAAGCATATCAAACTCTGATCAAACCCTGATGAAAGTCACAGTCTGATTAGCAGAATCCAAATTTTTTTCTCGGATGGAGACATTTTAGAAAAAATTACCTATTGTATATTCATCAGTGTTCAGGAGCTGATCCATCTCCATGCATCTTTTTTCATTAATAATTTTCTTGCATGCCAGATAAAATAAAAATTACAAAGTTTTTCCTACTCATTAAAGGGATCCTGTCACCTCCAGAACGCCTCCTAAGCTACCAAAACATGCCCCTGCAGTATATTATCACTAATATCACACTCCTTTTGTCTCCTAAAAGCATCCTTTGAAAGTGCATAAAAACGTTTTAATACTTACTCATTAGTGATTATAATTCGCAGGGGCTATATTCTTTAGCCCTTAGGGCGTGTTGTTTTGCAGCCTGAATGATCCAGCCTCTCTCTGTCTGTTTGCCTTGCTTGTGCAGGCTTTACCCTCCCCCCCTGTCACTCACAGAATGCAAATCATTAGTCCTGCTTCAGCTCCACATCACAGCAGAAGCTGCACAGAGATGGTGGATCATTCAGGCTGCAAAACAACACGCCCTAAGGGCTAAAGAATATAGCCCCTGCTAATTATAATCACTAATGAGTGAGTATTAAAACGTTTTATACACTTTCACAGGATGCTTTAGCAGACAAAAGGAGTGTGCGATTAGTGATAGGATGCTGCAGGGACATGTTTTGATAGCTTAGGAGGCATTTTGGAGGTGACAGGATCCCTTTAAAATCTCAAAAACTATATCATAGATTTGCATGGGTGATATTTGATTTGTGACTCAGATTTCAATCTGGCATGTTTAGTTGATTTTTTTTGCAGTTCGCATAAAAAAAAAATATGTTGATCATACGGATATGTATTTTATCCCTAAAAATGCAGATAAAATATATACATGAAAAAGGGACAAGTGTATGAGGCCTAATGAAGATGGTAGAGTGATGATGCTCCTCCATAGATGTAGCTGTAGTGCGCATGCTTGGCCATGGCTCCTGCCATTTGTTGTTCATTGGCTTGCCTGTCCCTAATTAAAATGGAACTCCTCTGTTATGCCTGAATGTAATTTTATGGATTGAGAGACGAAGACTTTCCAACTAGTGAAGAGCGAGTAGTAAGATACTCGTGTTCGGATAGCTCTAACCGAATACTTTGAATGAGTAACGAATCCAATGCAAGTCAATGGGAACTCACTCTGATCTGAATACTGAAACAGGCTAAAATATTCGGTTAGAGCTATCCGAACCCGAATATTTTACTACTCGCTCATCACTACATAACACCTCCTGTCATGAGTCTCTTCTACTCTGCTGGTAGAGACCATTTACACTTAACAACAGGCAGCGGCCAATACCTTTAGACAAAAGAGAGGCAACAAATGTCTGGAGTAATTTTCTATTTGGAGGGGAATGTAATTTTGAGCAAAAATCTTTTTGATTATTGCGTTACCAATCATGTGAACCTACGTTTATTAATATAGCAGTGGATAATTAAATATATGTGTGCAGGTAACCAAACTATAGAGCTTTGATTATTTTTAATCCCAGTTTTAATTCTGTTTTTGATGTTGTATACTGTATAGGAGCATCTGCTTTCAACCATGTAGGAAATCATAACTCATCTGTGAGATGTTCATACATTCATGCAATAACAACAATCCACTTCGACTGAGTAATGGAGGAACGCCCCTGATAGAAGACAAAAATAGACCCCAGAACTTGATTTTACCCTTATTTATGAGACAAAGTCAGAAATTACGGTTCTCTGCTATTTATTACTTAAAATAATCAAGTTACATTGAATTGATTACACAAATTTAGTCTATTTTTAACATAATCGCCTTGTTTGTTGAGGCACTTATCTAAGCAGAAGACCAAGGAATCAATTACCTTCTGATAAGAACATTTATTCTGCACGTGTAACCATTTTTGTATTTTTTTTAATGTCATCCAAATGAAAGTATAAATCCTGGGGTTGTTTTTTTTCAAATTCAGAATTAAATCATGCTGTTTTAGGGCTCGTTCAGACGGACGTATTAAACATCCATGTGCTGTTCGTATGCAAAATAGAAAGAATACAGATGAAACACTGACCATTGTAAGTCAATATATGTGACATTTGTACTTACAGACTGATGGCCTGCATGTAAGAAATCGCAGTCTGCACTGCTGTGATCTGTATTGTGGATCAGAGTGGCCTATTATAAGTCAATGTCTTCTCAAGAAATGTATGTCACACATATTACTATCCACATACCTTGCGTTTTTAATGGATACATTGCAATCATGAAGATAGGAAACTGTTTTTGTCTTTTATTTATTGAATTGTTCATGTAAAAAACATATGCAATACAGATGTACAAAATGGACATACGAATTACCGTACATACGAATGGAAAAGATGAACACATATATGATAATATGGTTGAAAGATCAGCAATTTTTATTGAACATAAAATAGATAATTGTACATACGCTCATGTGAACCGAGCCTCAAGGGGGTTTCCAGTACTTGGACAACCCCTTCTCATTCTGCAAGTTCTTCATTAAAATTAAAAAAGCTTACACTCCCTCCTATGCTGCGCTGCTCCATCCATGTTGGCACTCGCTCTCTTGTGGTCCATGTGAGATTGTTATAGTCACCTCCTTTGCTGACGCTTTCCAGGCGGTGTTGGCACTCTCTTTTTCGGGGTTGACATGAGGTTTTTCTGTCACGCTAGCCGTCCGTCCAATCAGTTCCGGTTTTACTGTCTCCACCTTCAGACTAATAAATAATCAAGACAAAGTCAAGGCTGCCGGTCACCCCCTGTTGGATGTTCATATATCCGAAGCTGGTAACAGTATAGCCAGCACTAATTTGGTGCAGGGCTTGCGTGAAATAAAAACCTCATGTAAGCCCCGAGAAAGAGAGTGCTGACACCACCAGTAAAGCTTCAGCAAGGGAGGTGAGTATAAGCTTTTTTATTTTAACAGGGGCAAACATGGGGAGTGAGAAGGGGTTGTCCCTTTAAGTTGGGACTGTAGCTACATTACTTCAGTGTTTCCCAGTCCTAACTATTATCTAAGAGATTGACAGTGTCATGATTGTGGAGAATGATTTCAGCTCATGGTAATGAATTGATTCCTAGCCAATAATAAGCTACAACATAACGTAATTACCATTTATTTCAGTGTCTTATCTTTTGTGCTTTATTTGTGCGTAGAGGGGGCAGGAAATGCAGAAATGAGATGTTGACCAGAGATGAGCGGCCCTGTGGTAGTTCGGTTCAGGGGCTTCAGCTGAACTTTTTATAAAGTCTTGTTCTGGACCCAAACTTGACCTGAACCTCACTGCAAGTCACTGATTGGGCGGTTCTGCTCTCTGCCCTCATACAGTCAGCCATAAGTGAAACACTTCCAGGGAGGGTGGAGATTTGTCTTTTTTTTTGTGTACACTACATCCAATAACTGTGATTTTACCCCCAGTGCGAACCATTCACACACTGCAAGTGGCTCACACTGGGCCGAGCACCAAGGGTACCCGAGCACAGCGATGCTCACTCCGAGGGTTTGCATATGCACCCAAACTCCAGAACCGAACAAAGTCTGTGTTCAATACAAATACCAAATTTTATAGTTCAGTTCACTCATCCCTAATCTTGACTGAAAATAAATAGAAAATTATGAAATTAATTATTGTTCGATTTGTTCTTGAGGCATTTTTTCACATTTGTTTGTTTTTCCATGCAAAAAATGTGCATGAGAATCAATTAGCTTTTTGCCACCCCCAAAACACCAAATGAAAACCAAGCATGCATATAGCCACCTCCTATGCATAACCTTGATCAACTGCTTCAGATGGATGCAGAGTTGTCCACTTTTCGTAACAAAGATGGACATCTACCAGTAATGGCCATAAATGTGGCTACAAGTATGTATACCTGTATAAATTTACTGATTCCACTATCGGTGACTCAAGATTCTTGTCATTGCTTAACTGTATCATAAATATGTGCTCACAGTTTCAAAATACAATATTTTCACCATCTATTGAAATATTAAATCACCTAAATTTACTCTTATATTCTCTATTTGCACAGGTTTTGTAGTGTTCAATGAATAAAGCAGCAGGAAAGCGCTAATCACTGTGCCCCTGTGGTCTTTGTCAGGCTGACATACATCAATATCTATTTTTTCTTCTTTTTGTGCTTTTTGGAAAAGCATAGTCAACTATTTTATTCTTTTTAAGTAGAAGCCTGTGAATGACATATGCAAATAGATGCCTACACCGTCACATGCATTGGAGCCATGCATTGGAGTTATACAGTACATTAGAAGACTCCCCCCCCAAAGAATAATGCCACCATACATTTATACATAAACATTTCATAGTTTTTAGGTCATTGGTATTTGAAAACAAGGTCTGTCTTTTCCAGAAACAGACTGTCTTGGCTAAATCTCAACCCACCAACTTCATTAGGTATAAGCTGCCATACTACACATCCTATGCACAGGAGTGGAGATGTTCCTGAGTGAAAAAATAGACTTTTTATGGGACTCTGGCATGACCCTTTTAAGAATATTTTGCAAAAGTCCCTTTAAGACACAGGGTAGTGTTTGCAAGGTCACTTAAAGTGAACATGTCACCGATACTAGCCCCCTGGGTGTCCTCTCTCGCTCCCTTTCGCTGCCTCCTGCAGTGTTTATCCCGCCACGATGGGCGTGATATTGAAATTAAAATACGCGCCCCCAGCCTGCCTCGGAGCTGTCTGCTGAGTTCCGGGTATGATGTTGAACGTGTAATTTACGGTACTCCACAGCCTGACTTCAGGCTGCGCATTGCGCATGCTCTGTGGAGCACATTATGTCAGCTCATCTGAGATAAACACTGCAAGAGGCTGTGAAAGGAAGCAAGAGAGGAGGCCCATGGGGGCTAGTAACGGTAGCCCCGCTTCATTATAATACTAAGCAGTAAGTTATAAAAAGATTTATACTACAGTCACACTACACATTTAGGAGAGAGAGGAATAGTTAGTATAGTAATAGGAAGGTGCAGGGACAGGTAGTGATAGCCTAGGGTGGTTTATCTAGGTGACAGGTTCACTTTAAACATTTTACAGTTACGCAACCCAGCCATAGGTTTGCTGTATGAATTCAATTAAAGGGTTGTTCCAAGATGTTGATGTTGTTAGATAGGTCATAATTATCATATTGGTGGGAAATCAAGACACAGATCATCTGTTAACAACGCCTGCAGTGGCTGGATTTACACACTGTACAGAACCCGAACAGCACAGTACCTTAGGGTATGTGCACGCAATCTGCGTCTAGGACACAGTGCCTCCGGACCTGAGGGAAGACGTCGTTGAACGCAAGGTGAACACAGTTGCCCTATGCCCACAATCTGTGTTCGGGGCAGGGCGGCTTTTCCCTGCATTCACCCACTGGAGATCGCTTCCAACTCCTCAACAATAAATTAACATGCTGCAGAGATGTGGAAGTGTGGCAACCTGCACCACAGGTGAAAACTTGCTGCAGAAGAGAGAAGCACTTTGGCTGCCTTCACACTTGCGGTTTCCTTCGCAGCGTCCTGCAGAGGGGAACCGCAAGTTGAGCGCAGGCACCGCAAGTCCCTATGTTTAACGCTCTTGTGCAGATTGGCGTGCGCATCCATTGACTGCAATGTATGATTTGTACGCATGCAGGTGCATGCGCATAAATTATACATTCTCGTCCGCACCAGGAACACGACATGTTGCCTGCGTACAAATCATATATTGCAGTGAATGGGTGTGCACGCCAATCTACACCTAAGCGCAGGCACCTGCATCCCCATGTTAAACATAGGGACTTGCAGTGCCTACGCTCAGCTTGCGGTTCCCCTCCGCAGGACGCTGCAGAGGGGAACCGCAAGTGTGAAGCCAACCTTAAGGTACCTTTACACGTGGCAACTTTTCTAGGAATTTCACTGGCAACTTACTGGTTGCAGTGAAATCATGGACACATTTTTCTATCTTGTTGCTGTGTACAAATAGAACAACGTGTCCATGATTTCACTGCAACCAGTAAGTTGCCAGTGAAATTCCTAGAAAAGTTGCCGCGTGTAAAAGTACCTTTACAGTATTGTGGCTGTTCTTGGGCACTGCAGCTCAGCTTTTGTTCACTTTAATAGGAGCCAAGCTATGTTACCCCAGACCAGCTTCTACTGAGCATACAGAGCTTACTCAGCATACAGAGCTGTGCTATCCTGGCTTTGTACACCATGCTCATTTGGCCACTGTCAGATGTACACAGTAACTTTTCACAATAGTAAGATTTCGGTAGACGTCAATGGCAAATAGCCATGTGTGACAGCCAGGCAATACAGTTAGGGCCAGAAATATTTGGACAGTGACACAATTTTCGCGAGTTGGGCTCTGCATGCCACCACATTGGATTTGAAATGAAACCTCTACAACAGAATTCAAGTGCAGATTGTAACGTTTAATTTGAAGGGTTGAACAAAAATATCTGATAGAAAATGTAGGAATTGTACACATTTCTTTACAAACACTCCACATTTTAGGAGGTCAAAAGTAATTGGACATATAAACATAACCCAAACAAAATATTTTTATTTTCAATATTTTGTTGCAAATCCTTTGGAGGCAATCACTGCCTTAAGTCTGGAACCCATGGACATCACCAAACGCTGGGTTTCCTCCTTCTTAATGCTTTGCCAGGCCTTTACAGCCGCAGCCTTCAGGTCTTGCTTGTTTGTGGGTCTTTCCGTCTTAAGTCTGGATTTGAGCAAGTGAAATGCATGCTCAATTGGGTTAAGATCTGGTGATTGACTTGGCCATTGCAGAATGTTCCACTTTTTTGCACTCATGAACTCCTGGGTAGCTGTGGCTGTATGCTTGGGGTCATTGTCCATCTGTACTATGAAGCGCCATCCAATCAACTTTGCAGCATTTGGCTGAATCTGGGCTGAAAGTATATCCCGGTACACTTCAGAATTCATCCGGCTACTCTTGTCTGCTGTTATGTCATCAATAAACACAAGTGACCCAGTGCCATTGAAAGCCATGCATGCCCATGCCATCACGTTGCCTCCACCATGTTTTACAGAGGATGTGGTGTGCCTTGGATCATGTGCCGTTCCCTTTCTTCTCCAAACTTTTTTCTTCCCATCATTCTGGTACAGGTTGATCTTTGTCTCATCTGTCCATAGAATACTTTTCCAGAACTGAGCTGGCTTCTTGAGGTGTTTTTCAGCAAATTTAACTCTGGCCTGTCTATTTTTGGAATTGATGAATGGTTTGCATCTAGATGTGAACCCTTTGTATTTACTGTCATGGAGTCTTCTCTTTACAGTTGACTTAGAGACAGATACACCTACTTCACTGAGAGTGTTCTGGACTTCAGTTGATGTTGTGAACGGGTTCTTCTTCACCAAATAAAGTATGCGGCGATCATCCACCACTGTTGTCATCCGTGGACGCCCAGGCCTTTTAGAGTTCCCAAGCTCACCAGTCAATTCCTTTTTTCTCAGAATGTACCCAACTGTTGATTTTGCTACTCCAAGCATGTCTGCTATCTCTCTGATGGATTTTTTCTTTTTTTTCAGCCTCAGGATGTTCTGCTTCAACTCAATTGAGAGTTCCTTTGACCACATGTTGTCTGGTCACAGCAACAGCTTCCAAATGCAAAATCACACACCTGGAATCCACCCCTGACCTTTTAACTACTTCATTGATTACAGGTTAACGAGGGAGACGCCTTCAGAGTTAATTGCAGCCCTTAGAGTCCATTGTCCAATTACTTTTGGTCCCTTGAAAAAGAGGAGGCTATGCATTACAGAGCTATGATTCCTAAACCTTTTCTCCGATTTGGATGTGGAAACTCTCATATTGCAGCTGGGAATGTGCACTTTCAGCCCATATTATATATATAATTGTATTTCTGAACATGTTTTTGTAAACAGCTAAAATAACAAAACTTGTGTCACTGTCCAAATATTTCTGGCCCTAACTGTATCTGTAGAAGAGGTGACCCTGGCACAGTCAATGTGAGACGTTTTTAGAAGTAATATCTGGGGCATGTACGTGTAATGTACACATGAATGTGCTTATTGTGACTGGTGAGACTTGGGGACCCCTGTTCTAGCTATTGGTGAGGGTCCTATAATGACCAGAGGTCTGTACTAGATCCATTGAGTCACAGAAACAGAGATGAAGGCAGAAGCAACACAAAATACTTCCTTTTACTTGGGGAAACAAAGGGAAAATTTAGAGCAAGATGCACAGAAAAGTTATTTCCCCAGAACTACTAGCTATATTATTTACATACACTCAGCATCAGGGTAGGGGTTGGTGTGTTACCTCAGTGTTCCTCCTCAGTGTAGAGGAATAATGCCAGGAATAAATTTACTTAAAATCTACATGGAAAAAATAAATGATTAACTACACACAGCAGCAGAACAGGTGTAAATCAGATGGATGCAGTTTAGTAAGGATCACTGAAATAACACACCGATTAACAATCCTATCAACTCTATACATACAATATATATATAAACCGAGTATACATATATTTGATCTCTTGGATATCCGGGTATCTTATCTAATGGTACCGTTTAGTCCAGTTGCAGTCTGTACCAGGCCTGGGGAAGTATGGATTGCAGTCACTTCCAATGGTCTTCGGCGCCAAAAACAAAACACGACTGTAGTAAACAAAAATACTCCGTTTTCTTGTCTGAAGGGGGTCATAAGTCTCTGTAGCTTTCGGGGGGCGAAGTGTGTTTGTGGCGCCCCCATGGCAAGGTGCCACAGGGAGGTACTGCACCCCAAACAGAAGGTGTAGTGCCTCAATAGTCGTGGATATGGAGAAACCTACAGAGTCTGGACCCAACACCCACACAATAGGCCGCCTTAGTACAGGGGACCGTATATTTAGTAGGTCCCAGGGGGTGAAGCCTAGAGGAGCGGGAGACGAGGAGTGACAGACAGGAAGCTAGTTAGTCAGACGGTGAAAGACAGCAAGGAAGACGGATGCAGGGGACCCTGCAACTGTGACAGGAGGGCACCTCTTAGGAGACGGGTGACCCAGACTGAGAAGGGGGCCACTCCAGTACTGGTCAGAGCCGGCTGGAGAGTCCAGGTCACCACCGGAACCAAGGCGGTTAGTTAACGGTTTATCTCTAACCGCAGACCGGCAGTCTGTGGGACAAAAAGAGGAGCCACAGCACCACGAGACTAAATCCATACCTCTGTCCCAAACTGGGTCCAAGACACTAATAAGGAAAAGGACTAAATCCAGGTGGCAGGAGGATGGTCTTTGCATCGGAAAGGAGTCAGAAGTATCTTTTTGTAACAGACCTGGGGACTGGCGATCAGGCTCTTTAGTGTGGTTGACATGAGAGCTACAGCAAAACACAGACCAAGAAAGTTATTGTGGAGACACCTCTGACAGACTCTGGAAAAGCCTCCAAAATCTGCGGCTACAATCCCCGTTAAACCAGACTGTACCGTGTACCTTTTCCACCTGGTGCAAGTAAAGAACTGTTTGATCTGAATTGGTGTCTGTTCTGCTTTCATCCGTTGCCTGGAGAGCCTCTATAGCATCACAGAGGTGAGGACTAATACTCCCATCTTCAACCCCGCTGCCCTGAGGTAAAGCTCCACCTGTGGGGAGCTGTACTACCAAAGCTGCATTTCCTATCACCTCAGTGGCCGGCCGCAACGCTGGTAGCCCTATTAACAGGTACCACAGGTAGCATCACGTTACAAATCCCCCATCATCATCACCCCCACCCCCGCCACTGAGGCTCCAGGGCACAGAAACGGGAACTGACCAGCCGTGATCCCCTCTGAAGTAACCCCCTATCCCGGTATCCGAGTACCCCCTACCCTGTCGACCGACTCATGTTCACCTGGAGACACCACACCACAGCCTGCAGTCTCACAGCAGGGATTCAGTCTTTTCCTCTCACAGCATGGCTGATCCGTCTCCTCCAATGCACTTCTCTTCTGGCAGTAGTATACTCGTTTCCTATTGGGGAATAAGTCTTTGGTCTTTCAGGGGCCCGGCTGTCGAGTTAATCAGTGTCCGGTCTCAGCTTTATCTGGCATAGACTTCTCCACAGCTGCTCTCCTCTCACAGCACCCTCGGCTCTACAAACTGTCATCATTTTTCCCTGTCTCCTGGACAACCCCCTCAGCTGACAGCCCCCACCTTTTTATTCAGGAGGTAAACCTCTGCACACTCTTACAGTCCCATCAGTCATTATGGGTGATTTGTGTTAATGGATAGTGTGCAAAGTTCAGATGGTGCATGTTTAGCCCCAGTTTGACAAATTCTTAATGGTAACTACGGTATATCCAATAATCACCGAGATGCTGATAATTCTGAAAATAATAGTGTTACTTTGATATCCAGTTCTCATAACCTCATAACTGCACTCCGCTGACTGTAACCGAACACAATATACGGTAACTAAATTATATCAGGTGTCCTGTATGATGCTGCGAGTGGCGTGTAAGGGATTTTCCAGTACAAGTTTGTTTTATTTTATGCATAAAGCAATGCAGAAGTACAGACTGTAATTTCATGTACTTCTTGAAAATTGCTGGAAACCAATTCTAAACAGAAAACTTTCCACATGTCTCAGTGTCGGCATCATACCGAAGTGCATGACAGTATCTCATCAACTAACATCCCAAAGCATTTACAAGAAAGGTGAATTTATCTGGAAAAATGTCACATTTACCCACAAGCATCATGGACACAATTTTACCATTGCCAGTGATTGATTGAAGATCACCTTTGTGATCGTATATATCACACTCTACCACTTTCATAATTATTCACATAGATGAGTTTTAGAATTCTGTTGATAAAAGTTAATGAGTGTAAAAGGAAAATGCTGCTAATGTGAAGCATACTCTGGTGCTATATATCACCTTGACTTTAGGCTGTCACTTTACCCCAGTGCACGATATGGGGAATGTGGTAGTCCAAAACGATGCTGGCACCTGCAGTTAAAGGGAATCTGTCATCAGGATTTCACCCTCAGACGATTTATATGCGCATGTAGCTCTGTCAAAGACTCTACATTTACTTGGCCAGGCCGTTATGCCATTACTGTAATATTGGTGTTTGAATTGATATGCAAATAAGCCTGAAGAGGTGTGGTTGATCTGAAGCCTCTGTCACTCCTGCTCTATTACATGCCCAGCGCTGCCTCCTCCTGCTTAACTAATAGCTCCTTTGCCTGAAGTCACACAGCATAGAGTCGCTTAGTCAAGCAGGAGGAGGCATTGCTGGGCTAGGAATAGAGCTGGAGTGACAGAGGCTTCAGATCTACAAATAGTTGTTCAGCCTAATTTGTAAAAAAATTCAAATGCTTTTTTCTCAGTAACAAAATAATGGACTGGCCATTTGAAGGTATTACTATAAAAGTATTACTAGACTTGTCTTTAAAAGAACCACATGTGTCTTTAAATAGTTTGGGGTGTGGGTGGTGAAATTAGAACCTGTAAGCAAAATTTTGCCCTGTAAAGTAAAGCCTTTGCCATAATGGTGCTGTGATGTTGATTAAACTGATACCTGTAGTGAAGAATTCCGATCTGTGTAATCCATGCTGCCACATCAGATGGAGACCAAGGAATAATAAAAGCGGTGTTTATTTCATACTCTACGCATTTTGGAACCGTCCCTGCTCCTTCCTCAGGAACAAACACCATTCCTGAGGAAGGAACAGGGACGGCTCCGAAACGCGTAGAGTATGAAATAAACACCGCTTTTATTATTCCTTGTTCTCCATTTGATGTGGAAGTGCGGATCACGGCACACCATCCTACTTGATTGTTGTACCTCCACCATCATACACGTGGAAGTGTGGCTCCAGCAGCAGCAACATAGACACTTATACTTGTTGTGAGTGGCACAACCCAACAAGGTGAGCAGTAACAATTATTACTGTCATTGTACCTTTTTATCTTTGGATAAGACCCTATTTGCGCCTTTGTCTGCCCCATATAGGTTATTATCTTCTGAGCATTGGTATGCTTTGGGGCAGGATTTAGGGTAGCATGTTCTACTTTTCTGCCCCTCTGCCTGCCTCCTCTGTTTTGTTTTTCAGGTCACTTATTATTCAGTGACCTGTTTCCTTTTTTAAATGCCACAATGCCACCGCCATCTTTGGGACAGCCGTTGCGTGCATACATTTTGCCTTCAGTAAAATGGCGCCAAAGGTGGCACATGCACAGATCGAGATTTCAGCTCCTTGACTTCTTCATTAGCAGAAATCTGCACAGATGCGGTCTCCAGCGCTATTTTATTGTAGGCAGTTTGTAGAATCACACTTCTTTTCCCAGCTGTAACGTCTGTATACTCTTTTACTTCCTCCCCTGCCCAGGAGCTGTGGTCTATCCCACCTGTTCCTACATGGTCGGACACATACCTTATACTGGGACACATATATAAAAATATCTCGGGACAGGAATATTTTTTTTAACATATCCAATTGTGGAACTTATTTATATTCTAAGAGCTATTACCGTATATACTCGTGTATAAGCCGAGTTTTTCAGCACAAAAAATGTGCTGAAAAGTCCCCCCTCGGCTTATACACGAGTATATACGTAGCCCCAGCTGTATACAGCAGCCCCAGCTGTATACAGCACCCCCGTGGTATCCAGGGCCCCCCTTGCTGCACACCTGTAAAGGAAGATGTCAGTATACTTATCGCTGCCGCCGCCGCTCCGCTGCTCGGTCACCGCGCTGCTCCGGGTCTTCATGCTTCCTGTTCCTTCTCCGGCGCTCAGGAAATGACGTCATTGTTCGAGCGCCGGAGAAGGAACAGGAAGCATGAAGACCCGGAGCAGCGCGGTGACTGAGCAGCGGAGCGGCGGCGGCAGCGATAAGTATACTGACATCTTCCTTTACAGGTGTGCAGCAAGGGGGGCCCTGGATACCACGGTGGGGCTGTATACAGCTGGGGCTGCTGTATACAGCTGGGGCCCCTGTATACTACTTATGGGTGGGGGTCTGTATACCTCTGCGGCTGCTGCTGTATATACCCCCTAGGGTTGCTGCTGTATATACCCCCTGGGGCTGCTGCTGTATATACCCCCTGGGGCTGCTGCTGTATATACTCCCTGAGGCTGCTGCTGTATATACCACCTGGGGCTGCTGCTGTATATACCCCCTGGGGCTGCTGCTGTATATACCCCTGGGGCTGCTGTATACTACTACTGGGGCTGCTGTATACTACCACTGGGGCTTCTGTATACTACTACTGGGGCTGCTGCTGTATATACCACTGAGGCTGCTGTATACTACTACTGGGGCTGCTGTATATACCTCTGGGGCTGCTGTATACTACCACTGAGGCTGCTGTATATATCTCTGGGGCTGCTGTATACTACCACTGGGGCTGCTGTATATATCTCTGGGGCTGCTGTATACTACCACTGGGGCTGCTGCTGCATATACCACTGGGGAGGCTGCTGTAACACTGCTGGGGCCTGTATGTACCACTGGGGAGGCTGCTGTATGCCACACTTCTGGGGGCTGTATACTACCACTGGGGAGTCCTGTCCACCACTGCGGGGGCCTGTATACCACACTGCTGGGGGCTGTATACCTGTGCTGGGGTCCACCCTCGGCTTATACACGGGTCAATAGGTTTTCAAAGATTTTGGGGGCAAAAGTAGGGGGGTCGGCTTATACACGAGTATATACGGTAATTAAAATGTACAATTGTTTGTGGTACAACCCCTTTAATCGATGTAATAGCAGCATTACTCGTGACCCTATT
This sequence comes from Allobates femoralis, assembly GCA_033576535.1. Lineage (NCBI taxonomy): Eukaryota > Metazoa > Chordata > Amphibia > Anura > Aromobatidae > Allobates > Allobates femoralis. The sequence continues at coordinate 466,827,672 of JARQOC010000005.1, forward strand.
TCATACACCCATTCCCGCTCTATGATGGGTGAGGGGGTTCAAGTACTATCAGTGATTATTTTATTCTCATCATAAACACACTTTAATCGTCAGTCACCATCCTTATTGCACAAGACCTGATCGCCAGTAATTGCAACCTCCCTGAGTATTTCTTTTAGCTTTCTTTAACTTAACAACTGGGAATGAGCATACCCCTTGTCACAGAGGTGTGTCACTACACAGTCATCATTGTCATCACTGATTGGACAATGTCGGAGTATTTAAGGACACGCCTTCAACTGGTAACAACGCCCAGTTGTCAATTTATTAATTTTATTCATACATTCCCATAATCCCATAACAGAGGAACCGCACAAGGAAGAGTTATAACACAAAATGCTCCAAAATATTTTCTTTTCATTAAGAATACAGCTATTTACTAAAAATGTTATGTCAAGAAAGCGGACAGGGTTTAAAGTCACTTTAGGGTAGGGAGTTGAGTAGCTCAGTTTTGTTCAGTTCTTTTAATAAAACATTACTATGTATGAAGGTGTCTTATACCTATATTTCTTTACTAATTGATGCCCATGTTAAAAGGGCTTTTTGTATTCGGGGAAATTCTCCTTTGTTGTAACTTTAACTAAACCTCTGCTCATTATGGATAGTCGTTAGTGCAGAAAATCTTAGAACCTAATTTACAATGTTGGTTGAAAAGTTCCCAATAGTATATAAGGAAAAAAGGTTCTGCATAATAAATCTAATGTATGGAGTCTCGGGGGGAAAGAAGTGCTATTATTAGTAATGAAGTAGGAAATTACTCATTTGTACATTTCAGGTAAAAACCTCTGGGAATCTTCAGGATCAGTTTATTTAGGACATCTTGAAAAACCTAAGACTAATTGTATGCATACAGAATAATGATAGATGATGTGATAGATATAAACCCTTTTTTAATGTAAGCCCATGTCATACAGTTTAGATATTATAATTGTTCACTATAGAATGTGCCTACACGAGAGGTCTCCAACTCCAGGCCTTGGGGGCCGCCAACAGTGCAGGTTTTTAGGATTTCCTTAGCATTGCACAGGTGCTAATGTAATGTGATCATTTGCACAAGTGATGATTACAACTGTTGTGCAATACTAAGGAAATCTTGCAAACCTGCACTGTTTGCGGCCCTTGATGGCCTGGAGTTGGGTACCCCTGGTCTACACAATATTGCAGCAAAGTAAGGCCACCATACACATTAGACAAAAGTTGGCTTAATCCGTTGATGGAGTAAAAGGATAAAAATCCAAGTCCAGCTTCAGAACTATAGGCTTCTTTATTGTATAAAAATCACATACAAAAAGCACACGCCACATCCCCTATGATGCCTCTACGCATTGTAGGTGTCCATCACTCTTATTCATGATATGAGCATTTAGCAGTAGTGCATCTATAAATAGCCCACAGCACAGTAAGACCACCATGCACATTAGACAAAAGATGGCCCAATCTGTTGATATTGGCATAGTCACTTGACAATCTAATGTGTATGGGGGTCCTCCTGACTCTTTCCTAACAGATGATGCTTTGGGAAAAAGAAAGATTGGCACTGTCACAATTCCAACAGCATCTCAGCCGAGCTGTACATTACCCTGCATGGGGAAACTAGGGAGAGTGCTGTCAGCCCAACAATAATTTGGCCAACTGCGGTCTAATGTGCATTTAAGCTTTTAAAGAGGTTTTTTTGCTCATAATGTCATCCCCTTTTTTTTGTCCTAACTCTTCCTAACTAAGGGTACCATCACACTTGGCGACGCACCAGTGATCCCGACAGCGATACGACCTGGTAGGGATCGCTGGTGCGTCGCTGTTGGGATGTCAAATAGAGATCTCACCAGCGACGCAACAACGATCCGAATGATACGGAGGTCGTTGGGACCCTGTTTCTCAGCACTGTAGTATTGAGGTTGTTGTCCCTGTCAAACACACAGATGCATGCTGCCCAGTGGGACCCCTGTAAGAGAGTAAACTAATAAGCTGCTTAAACCAAGCAGACTGCCATTTTGTAGTGGCCCAGGAAAGAGAAAACACAGTCTCTGGTTGCCATGGTGACTGCTCTGTGTCTAGGAAAGTGAAAGCACAGTCTCTGGTTGCCTTGGTGACGGCTCTGTCAGTCGCTCCTGTTGTTGTTGATCTCTCTCTGCGGTGGCCATTGCTAGTGTAAGGATTACAGCAAAGCCAGTGCAAGCTATATGGGCCTTTAAAGTTGTTTGCAAGCCCTGTTGTGTGGAATAAAGACTTTATCTTGAACTGAGCAAGTGTCCAGCATCTGAGTGGAGGCTGAGGAGATGTTCCCCCTGATGGAGCGAGTGATTGGCGTCCAGGAAGGCCGTGAGTGACTGCGAAAGGAGAGCCGGCGTCTGGTGCCATCCACATTGGGAGGATCCTGACAAGGTCCTGACAAGCCCTGGAAAAGAGTGCTCCACAGATTGCACCCCAAGCTTACAGAACTAAAGTACTGGACATGTGAATCTGGCATTGGCTGGTAAGCTGCCAAATTCTGCTGTTTTACAATACGTTTTTCTTTTGCGCAAAAGGCTTTTTTTCTTTTTACTTTTTCTGGACTTGCTGCAGCTCACGTGGAATAAACACCGGTGTAAAGCTACATTTGAGGTTGATGGTACCATAGTTTTGAGATACCCAGGTATCCCTGTGCTAAGTGTATAGCCAGCATTGATATAGTGTAATGTATTGTTATTAGCTGTGATAAGTTATACTCAGTGTGCCATCTCAGAGGTCCCATCAGACCGCCCACAGTTGATGTACATAGCCTTTAGTTATGATAATCCTTGATAAGTCTAACGTGTAGGTAAATTTGCTCCTGGTTCTTAGTGTGATTTACATATCCTGTGAACTCTGAAATCGGTGCATTGATGTCGGCTAACGCTGAGTGTGTGAAACTGTTATTGGGAATATTTTAAGGGGATTTTGAGACTTATACATTCCATACTGAACCATACTTTGATCCCCATATCAGTAAAAATACTGTTGTTTATTTCTGCCTCTGTCTCAGTCTTTGACTCACTGGATCTTAATAGGACCTCAGGTCATTACACCCCAACGATCAAAAAATGGTCCAGGCTACTCTGACACGACCAGCGATCTCACAGCAGGGGCCTGGTTGCTGCTAAGTGTCAAACATAGCGAGATCGCTGGCGTGGTTGCTATTGCATCACCAAATTTGTGACTTAGCAGCGATCTCGCTAGCGATCTTGCTTAGTGTGACAGGGCCTTAAGAGTTTGCTAATATACTTCTGCTATCTACTCTGCTCCTGTAATCTTATCTCTAAGTGGCTCATAAATACCTTTATTGTAATTGTAGCTTTCATCATTCTGGTCGCATACTTGGATTCAGACAAACTGAGCTGGGCACATCATTGCTGGGGGTTGGGCTGTGACTCTGTGAGTGAAAGCAGTTGGGCACGCATGCCTAGATCTCACTTCAGTAAAAAATGGGAAAGGAAACGGTGTTCACCAGTCCGCGCTGCCAGGATCCACTTATTCCAGGGAAGAAACTCACGATCAGATGTGATATGATCAAAACCTTTTATTGCATCCAACGCGTTTCAACGCCTTTCCTGGCGTCTTCCTCAGGGATCAGGAAAGGCGTTGAAACGCGTTGGATGCAATAAAAGGTTTTGATCATATCACATCTGATCGTGAGTTTCTTCCCTGGAATAAGTGGATCCTGGCAGCGCGGACTGGTGAACACCGTTTCCTTTCCATTTTTTACTGTGTGATTCCACGCGCAAGTGGTCGGTGGGAGTCCTGCAGCAGCCATCCGGATAAAACACTATATGTCTGTATACCAGTTGGGTCGCACAACTGAAATAGGTGAGTGGTTCCTTTATACCACCGTACTATAAAGTGTCTAAGTGATAAGGCACTATTGCGCCTCTTGTTCCCCTCCCCCCTTTTTCTTTCATTAGATCTCACTTCACTCTCCTCTCAGGCCCAACCAGTGACATGCCCTGCTCAGTTGGTCTGATACCTGGTCCCCAGCCCGGAAGATCAAAGCTAGAACAACAATAAATGTATTTTTGAACGGCAGAGGGATAAGCTTACAGGAGCGGGGTAGGTAGCAGAATTATATTGGAAAGTGTTAGTTTGGAATAGTTAGGACAAAAGAAATGGGGTGTATTAGTAGTGGAAACCTCTTTAAGACTTCTGATAATCAATCTGTAGTAAAGCTTGACTCTTCTGGATATCTAAAGGTACATGGTCTGACTTTTTATAAGACCACATAGATGAACACATGGAGTGCTTTCATTTTCAGCGTGTTTGAAGTGATGGGATTTGGAATGGCTTGATGTCTAACCAACCATAAATGTCAGATATCTTCATCGACTTTATTTGAAGTGTTTCTGTATTTTGTCAGTGATTTTACTGGTTTGTATGTGAGCTCAATCATTGTATGGTAAAACCTGAATACAATGACAATAAGGCTATATATTATCCTATTAAAGTTGTTTTTTTCTTCTAAAACTGTCGGAATCCCTATTGAAGCACTGAAGGATTTAGTGTACTTTACATGCTAGATGTTTTCATCCACGCTTAGTTAATTGGATGGTATCAAAGCCATATATGAGTTGGCAGCAAGCTGTTCTTACTTTTCCTGTGCCCACTTTGCATGCATAAACGTGGCAATTACCCAAATATATGATCATGTGGGATATAGAAAATATGTTAATCTTAAAAATGTATAACTAACTTCTGCTTAATTTTTCTTATTTTTCTTCTAGTTCTTTCCACCTCCTGTGTCCTTTTGTTAGTGCTTCATTATGGTGTGAATGTTGGTGAGTTATAGGTCACAAGTGTTATGTCGCTGCACCTATACACTAGAAATATGATTATTACATGACATCAGATTATAGACTTGAGAAGTCAGGGCTGGCATAATGTATATTTAGCGTCTTTTTATTCGAGTCTGAGTCAAATATCAAGTTCAAATTACATATCTTCAATGCTGACATTTTAGATAGTTGCTTGGAGACATAATTCACAAGTATGTTATGGACAACAAGATTATAACTGAGAGTCAGCTATATTTTGTGAAAAATAGGTCACGTCAAAAGAACCTACTTAGTGTACTTCTTATTAAAAAGAACTAACTGCTCAGATCCACAATGGTTTTCTACTTGCTGGCACTTGGACTTTTATTATTTCATCTTTTATCCTTATTTCTGCTAGACAAGCTATATTTTGATGTTCCATAGAAATCAATCATTGCAGCACAAGCTTTAGCTTATTCCTTTTTTAAGGTGTAGCTGCTCCCACTTGCCATTGAATGCATAACAACAAAGAATGGGATAATGTGTCTGTGTCCTGTATACCTCGTCTGGCCTTATTTTTAGAACGATGAAAGATATTTGAGAAACTGTTATTTTCTGGTCATCATAATGGGAGACCCAGACAATGGGGTTTAGGGCTCCGCCCTCCGGAGGTCACACTAGGTACTACAAGTTTGTAGACACCGCCTCCTCCGCTTATAAACCCCCACCGTAGGGAACATCCTCAGTTTTAAACTTAGTGTGCTCGGAGGATCACGCTTTGCTTGCACTTCACTGCATTCTCACAGCTTACGTGATGGCGTATGAAGACAAGGTAAATGGTCCCGGTCGGGACCCTCGACAGTCTCCCCGCTCACCCTTTGTGGAACACGCTGGTGGAGGTACCGGAGGGCTTTTTAGCCTGGACACTTGCTGTTCTCCCGGTACGCTGTCGAGCTCCTTCCTTTCCATCCCTCCATGGAGGCTCTGGAGAGGGGGAGCCTGGAGCCTTGCACAGCTCCGCTCCGTCCGAGGCCTCCCTAAATGGTGCTTACAGACCGGACGGAGCCAGCCCAGTCCGAGGCCTCCCTAAATGGTGCTTACACTCCGGACTGGTGCTGTACCCCCGTCCGAGGCCTCCCTAAAGGTGCTTACAGACCGGACCGGCACTGAGGCACCTGGTGTGTCTCCTGTGTGCCTGGGGGTAGTGTCTGTCACTTGGTGTCATGACACTCAGACCGCGCGGTTACCCTCGGGTCCGCGGTTCTGTCGGTGTACCCTGTGCTGGGGTCACTCTGGCTGACCGCCCTGTGTGTCTCAGGGGCTGAGGCTGTAGACTGCTGATGTTTGTTTTGTGCATGCAGTCTGTGTGTGTATGTGTATTGTTACACACTCCTTTCCCGCGCTGCGGGCTCTGGCACCTCCATTACTGAGGCTGCCTGGAGGAGGAGGAAGCAGCTCTTGCGGTGACATCACCGATGGGCGTGTTTTGTGTTCTCCCGCGTGTTCCTGGCCACGCCTATGACTTTACTGTCGGCGGCCATCTTCTCCCTCTCTTCCCGGCTGGGATCTGGCTGCAGCGTGTGTCTGCACTTTCCAGGGGAGACCGGAACTCGCGGAGGTCACACACGAACACCGCTTCCTCCTACCGCTTACTGCGGTCGGTAAGCCACCGGTATATCCGGTTTGTTTGTTACAACTTGGCTTATTTCCCCCTACTGTGGCGATGTCCTCAGTAAGGAAGCATGCTGCTAAGGCGGCAGATGGCACCATTACCTGCGCTACATGCAACGGTTCACTGGTGGAGGGGTCCTGCAATAATTGCGGACGCCCAGAGACCCGGACAGTTACTGTTGAATCAGAATCTGCGGGTCTGTACCCTGAGGTTCGGGTGATCCCAGGGACATGGGAAGCGCAGAATAAGATAAATGAATCTCTGCTGTCCCAGATGTCCTCCATGTCGCAATCCCTGGAGGCACTTCATAGGAGGCTGGAAAACCCAGCTACTCCACCCAGTTACCCCCGGGTGCTTCTTACTTCTTCTGTGAGACCCCCTAAGCGAGCTCGTGAGGCCTCTCCAGAGCTCCAAGCTCCCTCTGAGGAGGAGCGTTCCTTTGATGGTGAGGAAGATGATGGGGGTTCTACTCTCGGGTCTGTCTCTGACCCTCCAGATGGGGTGGAGGATCTGGTGTCCTCCATCAATGAGACATTACGTCTGGTCACTCCTCCTGAGGAGGTGACTGTTCACCCCAAGGAGGTATATCAATGGCTGCGGCCGGAGGCGAGACCAAGTGGGTCCTTTATGGACCACACTAATTTTGGAAGGGTGATTAGAGCACCCAGGTTACATCCTGGGCGGCGTTATGTCCGTAAACCTAAGGACCTTCGCTTTCCCTTTCCTCAGGAGGTGCTTCTGGAATGGTCACAGTCACCTAAGGTGGACGCTTCCATGACTAGGATTGCTGCACGCTCCTTGTTTTCTGCCTCTGATAGCTCCTCATTGAAGGATGCTACTGATAGACAGGTCGAGCAACTCGCCAAGTCTGCCTATGAGGCTGTGGGGTCTTCATTTGCCCCTAATTTTGCCGCGGTCTGGACCCTACAAGCGATTACCTCCTGCTTGGATGGTATCTCTGATCTAGCTAGGGCCAGCCCAGAGGTCCTGGCGCTCACCGACAGAGCAAGGGCTTATGCGGATTACGCCAGGACGGCAACTTTGGAAACTGCCACTCGCTCGGCTGTGGCTTCGGCCAATGCTATAGCGATCCGCAGGTTGTTGTGGCTGCGTCTTTGGGACTCAGATGCCACGTCTAAGAAGATTTTGCAAAATCTTCCGTTTGCTGGTGACAGGCTCTTCGGCACCGAGCTGGACAAGCTGATAAAGGATTCTGCGGAGTCTAAGATACCGCAGAATAAGCCTAAGCCACGGTATACCGTGAAAAGGAACCCAAAACAGCGGTCCTTTCGCCCCAGCTCGCAGTCATCAGCGGCGTCCGCTCGCGCGGACCGTGGGGGCAAGCCCTCCACTCAGTGGCGCAACAAAAGTCGCCAAAAGAAGCCGGCAGGGGCTGCAGCTGCCACCCCTAAACCCGCTTCGGCATGACTCGCTCCTTCATCCTGTCTCCCCACAGGTGGGGGGCCGCCTGTCTCTTTTCCAGGACAGATGGCTTCTCCACGTTCAAGACCAGTGGGTCCGAGACGTAGTCTCAAAAGGCTACAGGATAGAGCTGACGTCACAGCCGGCACACCGATTCCATCGGTCTGTTCCATCCCTAGACAAAGCTCAGGCTTTTCATCTGGTGTTGGAGGGACTCCGCAGAGACGGAGTGGTGGTCCCAGTACCCACGGGAGAGAGGTTCAGGGGTTTTTACTCCAACCTCTTTATTGTCCCAAAGAAGGACGGCTCTTTTCGTCCGGTTCTGGACCTCAAGTTGTTCAACCGCCACGTGTTGGTTCGGAAGTTTCGTATGGAATCCCTGCGCTCCGTGATCGCGGCTGTGTCACAGGGAGACTTCCTGGCGTCCATAGATATCCGAGACGCCTACCTTCACGTGCCCATTGCACCGGCTCATCAGCGCTGGTTGAGATTCGCAGTGGGGGAAGAACACTTCCAATTTGTGGCACTGCCATTCGGGCTAGCCTCGGCACCGCGAGTGTTCACAAAGGTGATGGCCTCAATGATGGCTCTCCTGCATGTGCAGGGACACGCCGTCATTCCCTATTTGGACGACCTGCTGGTCAGGGCGCCATCGGAAGACCTTTGTCGGGTGAGCCTGGAGGTGACCATGAAGTCTCTGGAACAGTTCGGGTGGCTTCTCAACATTCCAAAGTCGACCCTGACTCCGACCCAGTCTTTGACATATCTGGGCATGGACTTCCACACGGACTCAGCCCTGGTGTCCCTACCTCAAGCCAAACAGCTTGCGATCCAATCAGGAGTGCAGAATGTTCTCCTGTCACCACAATCTTCCCTACGGGGGTTGATGAAGCTGGTGGGACGCATGGTAGCGGCGATAGAGGCGGTGCCTTTCGCACAGTTTCGCCTCCGTCCTCTCCAGTTGGAGATTCTTCGCCGATGGGACAAAAGGACGATTTCTCTGAATCGGCTGGTGACGCTGTCACAATCGACCAGGGACTCCCTACAGTGGTGGCTCCAGCCACATCATCTGTCACGGGGCCGGTCCTTTCTAAAACCGTCATGGTTGGTGGTGACCACCGACGCCAGTCTGAAGGGCTGGGGTGCGGTGTTCTTGCACCACAGGGCTCAAGGCCTCTGGACTCAGTCGGAGTCGGCATTACAGATCAATGTGCTGGAGATCAAGGCGGTCTATCTGGCGCTCCTGGCGTTTCAGAAATTCCTGTCAGGACAACCCATTCGGGTTCAGTCCGACAATGCGACGGCCGTCGCCTACATAAATCATCAGGGAGGGACCAGAAGTGCTCAGGCCCTCGCCGAAGTCCACCGCATTCTAGCCTGGGTGGAGGAAAACGGCTGCCTGATCTCCGCAGTTCACATCCCAGGGGTCGAGAACTGGGAGGCCGACTACCTGAGCCGACAGGGGATGGACGCCGGAGAGTGGTCCCTGCATCCAGACGTCTTCCGGGACATCTGCAGCAAATGGGGCACTCCGGACGTGGATCTGATGGCCTCACGGCTGAATCATCAGGTACCCCAATACATGGCACGATCGTGGGATCCTCAGTCTCTGGGGGCGGATGCCCTGATCCTGAGTTGGTCCAGCTTCCAGCTGCCATACGTGTTCCCGCCTCTGGCTCTGATTCCCAGGGTTCTGTGGAAAATCAGGACAGAATGCAGAGTAGCCATTCTAGTGGCTCCAGATTGGCCCCGGAGGTCCTGGTACCCGGACCTCTGGCAACTGTCAGGCGGACACCGGTGGGCTCTTCCAGAACGCGCAGATCTACTCGCGCAAGGCCCATTCTTCCACCTCAATTCCAGGGCCCTCAGATTGACTGCATGGCTCTTGAGGCCTGGCTGCTGACATCCAGGGGCTTCTCTCCTACGGTGGTTGCCACGATGAATCGGGCAAGGAAACCTGTCTCCAGGAAGATATACCACAGAACGTGGAAAATCTTTTTCTCCTGGTGTGCCTCTGGTGGACGTTCACCGTGGCCCTTGTCCATCCCGACATTGTTGGCCTTCCTACAGTCGGGTTTGGAGTTGGGATTATCCCTTGGCTCTCTGAAAGGTCAAGTATCAGCACTTTCAGTGCTGTTTGACAGGCGCTTGGCGCTCCTCCCGAAGGTTCGTCAATTTCTGCAGGGGGTGTCTCGGGTGGTTCCGCCTTACAGACGACCTCTGGACCCTTGGGACCTCAACATGGTCCTGGCGGCACTGCAGAAACCGCCGTTTGAGCCACTGAGAGACATCTCTCTCTCTCGTCTGTCCCAGAAGGTGGTTTTTCTGGTGGCAATTACGTCTCTGAGAAGGGTCTCAGAATTGGCTGCACTTTCGTGCAAGTCACCCTTTCTGGTGGTTCACCAAGACAAGGTGGTGTTGCGCCCGCGGCCTGAATTCTTGCCGAAGGTGGTTTCAACTTTCCACCTAAACCAGGAGATTGTTCTCCCATCATTTTGCCCCGCTCCCGTTCATCAGGTTGAGCGCGACCTCCATACTCTGGATCTTGTGAGAGCTGTACGCATTTATGTGTCCAGGACCGCCTCCTTTAGGAGTTCGGATTCCTTATTTGTCCTCACGATGGGTCGCTGTAAGGGGTCCGCGGCTTCGAAGTCGACCTTGGCCAGATGGATCAAGGCTCCCATTCAGGAGGCATACCGGTCTTCTGGTTTGCCTCTCCCGGTGGGTTTGAAGGCACACTCTACTAGAGCTGTAGGTGCCTCATGGGCCTTGCGACATCGAGCTTCTGCTCTACAGGTGTGTCAGGCGGCCACCTGGTCCAGCCTGCACACTTTCTCAAAGCACTATATGGTGCATGCCCATGCCTCTGCGGACGCAAGTTTGGGCAGGCGGGTCCTCCAGGCGGCGGTTGCCCACCTTTAAGGGGGACCGTGTATTATCCGTCTTGTTGAGGAACTCTTCCCGCCCTGGGGTATTGCTTTAGGACATCCCCATTGTCTGGGTCTCCCATTATGATGACCAGAAAAAAGAGAATTTTGTTTACGTACCGTAAATTCTTTTTTCTTTAATCATCAATGGGAGACCCAGCACCCACCCAGTTGTTCCGTTGCATGTTTGCATTTGATCTGTTCTCTGTTGAGACAGTGTTTTCCGGGTTGTTCAAACCGTCTGTGCACGGTATTCTTCCCGATGTTTCGGGTGTGGTTCATTTTTCTCCTCGCAGCTTATGGACTAAACTGAGGATGTTCCCTACGGTGGGGGTTTATAAGCGGAGGAGGCGGTGTCTACAAACTTGTAGTACCTAGTGTGACCTCCGGAGGGCGGAGCCCTAAACCCCATTGTCTGGGTCTCCCATTGATGATTAAAGAAAAAAGAATTTACGGTACGTAAACAAAATTCTCTTTATTGCTGCCATATTAAGACAGAACATTTTGGGCCTCATATATTAAAACTGTGTCAGATTTATAATATGTCTCGCTTCCTTTTAGCTTTTCTTTTTTCAATCATGCAGGAAAAAAAATGGAATGAACTATGGATATATAAGGCGGCATTCATACATACTTGGCGTCTGCTACGGAAAAGCTGCTATGTTAAAGGGATCCAAAGGCCCCCACACCACTTCAGAGTCAAAAGAGTGTGCCTTTTAGGCTCCTTTACAGTGAAGGAAATAAATATTTGATCCCTTGCTGATTTTGACAGTTTGCCCACTGACAAAGACATGAACAGTCTATCATTTTAAATGTATGTTAATTTTAATAGTGAGAGATAGAATATCGAAAACAAAATCCAGAAAATCACGTTGTATAAATTTATATAAATTTGTTTGCATTTTGCAGAGAGAAATAAGTATTTGATCCCTCTGGCCAACAAGACTTAGGGTACCGTTACACCAGGTGACATCGCCGGCGATGCACGGGAGCGCGCACGTTTTTGGCACCCCGCCAGCATCGCGTGTTTACACGCGGCGGTACCTCCGGCGACGCTTTGGCGATGTGTCAGGGGACGTCGCTGTTGGGGTGTCTAGAAACCCCAGCAGGGATCCTGTAACATGGGAGCCTATGGCTCCCATCACCTGTAACATCGCCAATCGCGATGTTACACGGGGCGATGCATACACATCGCCTGAGAGTGGTTGCCTGGTTTCACAGCATCGCTCTGAAACCAGGCGACCATTCTCAGCCGATTTTTCAGTGCAAAATCGCCACTTTACACGTGGCGACTCGCCGCTGCTGACGATCGGCCACGCCCCTGTGTCGCCTGCGAAACCGCTGATGATGTCACCTGGTGTGACGGTACCCTTAGTACTTAGTGGCAAACCCTTGTTAGCAATCACAGCAATCAGACGTTTCTTATAGTTGATGATGAGGTTTGCGCACATGTCAGAAGGAATTTTGATCCACTCCTCTTTGCAGATCATCTCTAAATCATTAAGATGTTGAGGCTGTCACTTGGAAATTTTGAGCTTCAGCTCCCTCCATAAGTTTTCTATGGCATTAAGGTCTGGCGACTGACTAGGCCACTCCATGACCTTATTGTGCTTCTTTTTGAGCCACTCCTTTGTCACCTTGGCTGTATGTTTTGGGTCATTGTCGTTCTGGAAGACCCAGCCACAACCCATTTTTAATATCCCAGTATGGTTCAGTAGCCCATTTCAGCCTTGTTCAGTTCTAGGATCTTTTCCCTGACATCTTTAGAAAACTCTTTGGTGTTGCCCATGTTGTAGTGGTTAGAGTCTGACTGATTAATTGAGTGTGTGGACAGGAGTTTTTTATACAGGTGACAATTTAAGACAGCTGTTCTTTAATGCAAGTAACGAGTTGATTAGTAGCATCTTACTGGTCTGGTAGGGGATCAAATACTTATTTTTCTCTTCAAAATGCAAATACATTTATATAATTCAGACAATGTGATTTTCTGGATTTTATTTGTAATATTCTATCTCTAACTGTTAATATTAACCTACCCTTAACACTATAGATTGTTCATGTCTTTGTCAGTGGGCAAACTTACAAAATCAGCAAGAAATCAAATAATTATTTGCTTCAATGTACATCAATATACTTTTTGCTTTAAAGAACAGTATAGTTAATTATGTTAATGTAATCTTTACATCAGTGGTCCCCAACCAGTAGCTTGGGAGCCACATGTGGCTCTCGTGCCCATGATGTGTGGCTTGCAGCTGTCTGACAGCTTGTTGCATTAGCTCTCTAGATGGTGACTTTTGTTAGTAGCCCTGCATAGAAGAGATCTGAATGGGTGCGCGGGGGGAACCCCTGGATCTTGGTATATTTCTGGAGTAGGATGTGGTTCGAGAACCTCTCTCAGAGCTCAGGCTGGCTCATGACCCTCTTTAAGGGCTGGTCAGAGGTCATGTTGGGGACCTTTGCTTTGTATAAAGATCTAGAAAAAACTTTTTTTCATAATCCTAAGTGGCTTATGGCTGATATTTGCCACTGTATGGTTATACATTGTCATTTTTTGGAGACCTTTGTCAGATATAAGTCAGGAAATCTCCCCAATTTATGCCCCTGACCAGAGGACATAAGAGCACCTGTTAGGGTACCTTTACACGCGGCAACTTTTCTAGGAATTTCACTGGCAACTTACTGGTTGCAGTGCAATCATGGACACATTGTTCTATCTTGTTGCTGTGTACAAATGTAACAATGTGTCCATGATTTCACTGCAAACAGTAAGTTGCCAGTGAAATTCCTAGAAAAGTTGCCGCGTGTAAAAGTACCTTAAAGGTTATTTTACATTTGAAAAAAGTTTCATGCATATTATTATGGTTTTGCCTCCCAGTTAGTAATCTATCGACTTGTTTGAAATTCAAAACAAGAGGAAAAACATTTGTCTGTAACCTAATTCAGGGTATTGTGCATACACCGACTAATACTGAGTTTCCTACTCCAAATATCAGCAGTGACTACAGTTGCTGCTGCTCCTTCAGGCTGTCCCCACCCTGTTAGTTCCTCAGAAGCCAAGTTGTGGCTCTTTTTCCTTATGTTACATAGCATTCGCCTTGTATAGTGGTTGGCTATGACCTGTCATTCAGTATAAACACCACTGTTTAACTTGATAATTATGCCGCTGTCACTGCTATTATGAGGGAGTTGCAAGATTCTGCTCCTGGACAATGTAGAGAATGGGGAGTTGCCTGAATCTGCTACTGTAGCTGTAGTAAAAATATAGTCCCTAACTGGCTTTACAAAATATATTTTCTCTGAAACGCCGCAGTGAAAGATATATGACTGCAATAACGCAGCCAGTGTCCATTGTTCAGGAAGCATGAATATCATGACAGCTTTCTTGTAAATGGGTCCATGCTGAGCTGTCATCCCATATAAATGCTACTGTTCAACGTAATTAATAAGAAGCCACTGTCGCTGTTATTACAAGGAGAAAGGGGCCTTGCAAGGATTTATTGTAATCACTGTTCAGGCCAGCGTCACACTGGCGTATTGTATCTGATGCGAGAGCATAAGATGTGATATACTAGGGACACTTGGATGAGGCACTGCTGCGAACGTGAACCGAGTGTCAGGAAACTGTGATCTGATCAGAGGAGAGGGAGAGATTAATCTTCCCATCTCCTCCACTGCCAGCCTCGCTGTATATCGCACTGCACTAGGATGTCATCCAAGTGCAGTCTGGTGTTTCACTTGTATCCGAGTGCAGTTGGATGTTTCACACGCACCCATAGACGTGTATGGGTGCAAATGAGCCGAGACTCGTTGACAATCACGTCATGCAGCAGTTTTTTCTTTAGTCCGATTTGGGCTGAGGAAAAACTTGCAGATTTGAGCTGCCTAATTGATTAAAAGTCAGTCTGAGCCCCGCAATTCTCTTCTTAACTTCCTATCTAATACTTCCCTCTAATCGAATTATTTTCTGATGTATTTCCTTTATTAATTTCCCATCTACACTATATAACTGCTATTGGTTTTTTTTTTCTATTTCCCTTTTGATGACAAACCGTGTCAGAGCCCCAGTACATGCTGGGATCCTCAAGGCCGTCACACGGGCCCTAGACACTTCCTCAACCCCTCTCTGGAGCCAGTGTCACAGGGACTTAGTTCCAGGGGCGGAGCTTTTCCAATGTGTACTTAAGTCTCCAGCCCCTCCCCCCCTGATTGACTTTTCAGCCCCCCTCCTTCCTGTAGTGTAAATCCTCAGCTCCCCCCCTTCTATCCCTGCAGTCCGCCCTCTCAGCCCCCCCTTTTCCCCTCCCAGCAGTGTGTCTTCTCAGCTGCCGGCCAGTTATTACTCACTCCCTGCACAGTCTCACATCTTCCCTGATATCCCGCGTCTCTCCCTCTGTGCGATGCAGAATGTCAGGCCGGCAGTGAAGGAGAATGTAGCACCCAGAACTTCCACTGATGTCACTTATGCATATTGATGAGTGGGAGCTCCCACTTTGGGCAGTGCTTATGGGGAGGCTGAGAACACACACTGCTGGGAGGGGAGAAGAAGAGGGGGCTGAGAGGGCAGACTGCGGGGAGAGAAGGGGGTTTGGCTGAGGATTTACACTGCAGAGAGGAGGGGGCCTGAGAAGTCAATCTGCTGGGAGGGGAGGGCTGGAGACCTTAGTACACATTGGCATACAGTGATAATGGCTCCAGAGGCGGGCTGACGAAGTGTCTGGGGCCTGTCTCATACTTCATGTGAGGATCCCAGCATACACTGGGGCTCTCACACGGGACATCATCCAGCAGGAAATAAAAAAAAAACAATAGTAGTTATATAGTGTAGAGAAGAAGTTAATAAAGGAACTATATGAAATATAGCTCCGATTACAGGGATATATTAGATAGGAAGTTAAGAAGTGAATTGCTGGGCTCAGACTGACCCATTAACAATAAGGCCCAGTTACACACACAGATAATTGTGCAGAGATTGTTCGCAGATCTCTGGTTGCAGTGAGGCCCCGTTACACGGGGAAACATCGCCGGCAATCGCTGAGGGGCGTTGCCATTTTGAAGCGACATCGCTGGAGAGTTGCCCTGTGTAACAGGGTGATATCAATGGTGATAGTTGCTTCAGCAACATCGCCTGGTTTCAGGAAATGTCCTGAAACCAGGCGATGTTGCTTAGGCGAGCAAGCAACTTCCCCCTTTGAGTCCAATGTTAAGGATCGCTGCCAGGGTTGAATTTACCCTGGCAACGATAGTTGCTTTCAACATTGCCGCTGCGTTGCCGGCGATGTCTCCTCGTCTGACAGCTCACCAGAGATCTTGGCCAGCGGCTAAAAACGTGCGCGCTCCCGTCAGTTGCCAGCGATGTTGCCGGAGAGTTTCCACGTGTGACGGTACCTTGAAATCATGGACACATTGTTCCATTTTGTGGCCGTGTATAATGGAACAATATGTCCATGATTTCACTGCAACCAGAGATCTGCGAACAATCTCTGCACAATTATCTGTGTGTGTAACTGGGCCTTTTGGCTGAGTGCAATGCAAGATTTTCTCGCATTGCCCTCATTCGAGTCAAACACCAGTGTGACTCGAAAAACACTTGCAAACATCTGCCACTTTTGTGTGGTGAGTTGCAGTGGTATACTCGAATACACTTTATTATTGGGTCCAGAGAGGTAAAAAAAAAAATGAAATACCGATGCTTCTCTTCCAACACTTAAGGTACCGTCACACAGGGACATATCGCCGGCGATGTTGCCGGCGATCGCGGGAGCGCGCATCCCTGACAACATCGCCGGGGAGATGTCAGACTGAGCAACTTACCGGCGATGTCGCCGGCTAGTTGCCGCGGCTATCGCTCGCTGGGTTGCCCAGCAACCCAGCGAGCGATAACCCGCAATGTTGTAGATAGGCGGAATCGCCCGCAACATTGCAGGTTGCCGCTTTACACAGGGCGATCAGGCATGATCGCCTCAGCAACATCGCCAGGTTTCCCAACATTGTTGGGAAACCTGGCGATGTGACTCAGGCGATTCATCGCCTGATTATCGCCCTGTCACACGCGGCAATTCGCCGGCGATGTCGCCGCAACCTGGCCACGCCCCTCAGTTGCCGGCAACATCGCCGGCGATATCTCCCCGTGTGACGGTACCTTTATGTAGTCAGTGCTGTGCGCTTCTCTGGCCTTCTGGGATCAACATCGTGTGGTGTCCTGTGAGTAATGCAACATTTCTTTTGTCAAATTACATATGAATACTGCAACGCCATTGCAGGATCTTGTTGCAGGCAGAACGGAAGGTGACACAGCAGTTACTACGGAGCAGAGTTGACTAACTGGGAATTGACTATCAATTATTTTTTTTACTTTTTTAGTGCTCTGAATGACCCCTTTAGGTTTTTTGCCTAGTGCTGGAAATTACTCAGGGCTGGGTTCACACATGGCTGTAGATTCTCTCATGTGAGAGAATCAGATCAATTATGCTAATGACACTCAGAGTCTGTTAATTACTGTGATCCGATTCTCTCATGGTGGGTTTACACGTCCCGATATCGGCGTCCAACTCCGACCCAACTCCGACAAAAAGTCACGTGGGTCGCGAGTTGGAGCCGATATCGGGTGCGCGTT
The DNA here is from genome assembly GCA_033576535.1 of Allobates femoralis. Classification (NCBI taxonomy): domain Eukaryota; kingdom Metazoa; phylum Chordata; class Amphibia; order Anura; family Aromobatidae; genus Allobates; species Allobates femoralis. Next base: position 466,845,105 of record JARQOC010000005.1, read on the forward strand.
GTACTGTTTGACAGTACAACGCGATGCTGGAACGATGCCAAAACGATATCGGAGTTGAATAGCAAAGCTATTCAACTCGCCGATATCGCAAGGCCGTTGTACCAGCATCGCTGCGTGTGACAGCCCAACTCCGATGTCTACGCTCACGTCACCCATTCACTCCCATGTTAAATGGTCGTTCCTGGGTTGGTGGGCGTAGACATCGGAGGGACGTTGTTTCCCGATATCGCAGCGTGTAAACCGGCGATGCGATATCGGGAAAAGCGCTCCCGAAATGCGCGCTCCCGCGGCGTTGTATGCGATATCGTCCCGATATCGGGACGTGTAACCCCACCATCACATTCAAGAATTGGAGCACTGGTTAGCAGAAGATGAAGAACTTAATTTTTCCATCTTCTCAATTGTCTGTGTCGGCATAAATGACATCCGAGTGCAGTCTGATGCTGTGCACAGACCCATAAACTTGAATGGGTGCTCACTGTCCGATTTACATTGTCAGTCGCACCATACTGTGGTAGTTTTCATGCCGAATTGGCACTGCTCCATAGACAAACATTGGACTGGGATATTTGATAGCACTTGTCTGATGTATACGCTCGTAAGAACGAGCCCCAATACTCAGCAACATTGTGCCTCTGTGACAAGTTTTTAAGATAGATAGCAGGCATGACAACAAATCCCACAATACTCTAGATCTGGGAGTTGTACACACCCAGATTTTTCATTTTTGGTTTTCTTTTAAGTGAAAAAAAATTAAAATCAGCTTACCCGTTTAGATCTCGTGGAAGGAGCAAAGAAATCCTCCGGCTCTTTAAAGCGAACCTGTCACCCCCTCCAAGCATCTAAAAATAACATAGCCAGCTTCTGCAGCACTAAGGCTGCATTCTGACAAGGTGTCTATAGCATTTATGCTCCCTTGATTCACTGAAATAAAGACTTATATAAAATCTGTTTCAAACCAGACCCAAGACCGGAAGGCGGGTTTTCAAGTGTCTATCTCCTTCCTCTGTGGTGTCAGTCATCCCTCTCTGCTCTCTGTGTGCCGCCTCCAGGGCCACCTCCCTGCACTACAGAGCTTTGTCAGCTCTGCTACAACATAAAGCTGCTGTTATAGGAGACCCCACAGTAGTAAATCTTGCAGGAGGACGAGCAGACAAAGCACTGCCTGCTATATTGCAGCCTTGAGCTGAGCTGTCAGCAGTGCAGCAGAGTTGAGTTTGTGCTTTAGATCAGGGGCTGAGGAGCAATGCTGCTGGGTACAAGAAACTGAAAGTGAAAACTGCTCAGCTCAAGGGCTGCTACGTAGCAGGCAGTGCTTTGTCTGCTCGTCCTCCTGCTGGATTTACTACTGAGGGGTCTCTTATAACAGCAGCTTTATGTTGTAGCAGAGCTGATAAAGCTCTGTAATGCAGGGAGATGGCCCTGGAGGCGGTGCACAGAGAGCAGAGAGGGATGACTGACACCACAGAGGCTGGAGATAGACACTTGAAAACCCGCCTCCCGGTCTTGGATCTGGTTTGAAACAGATTTTATAAAAGTCTTTATTTCAGTGAATCAAGGGAGCATAAATGCTATAGACACCTTGTCAGAATGCAGCCTTAGTGCTGCAGAAGGTGGCTATGTTATCTTTAGATGCCTGGAGGGGGTGACAGGTTCGCTTTAAGGCTGGCTTCACACTTGCAGATGCATCTGCAGCATTTTGCAGATGCATCTGCAAGTATCAGCATGCAGACCACGGCCGTGGTGTGAATGCTCTCATTGATTCCTATATGTGAGCCGTAAGCAGGCGTATGCCTGCTTACAGATCACACTCTCCCGCCCGCACTATGGACGCGAGATGTTGCGTCCAAGGTGCGGGGCGGGAGTGTGTGATCTGTCAGCAGGCATACGCCTGCTTACGGCTCACATATAGGAATCAATGAGAGCATTCAGACCGCGGTGCGCCCCATTATAAACATAGGGGCCGCGGTCTGCATGCTGATACTTGCAGATGCATCTGCAAAACGCTGCAGATGCATCTGCAAGTGTGAAGGCAGCCTAAGTTCATCAGATGATTAGAAAAAAATCCCATTTTCCAGCTCAAATTTTCCTGCATAATAATTTCACAGCTTTCTTTACGTTAGTGAGCTAGAAAGGGAAAAAAGCACACATCACTGGGGAAAACAATTTTTTAGGAGTTAGGTCAGACAACTGTTCTTAATTAATTTTTGGATGCTGAATCCAGAAATGATCTCAGTTTTTCTCTATCACGTCAAGTTTTTGAACTATAGGATTTTTGTCTTCTCAAAAATATGTAAACTACTGTACCTAAAAAGTGTTTTGTTTTTTTTAAATAGTACAAATATGAACAAAAATTGAAATATATAAGAAATAGGCATGACAAATATGTTTTTTAACACTATCATGTTTTTTACAAAGGATATATGAGTCGAATTGTAATCAGATAACAAGTCTTATTACAGATATCAGTGCAATTGTGCTTCTCTGGCAGGTAAGTTGTGGAGGAAAAACTTGACGTGCTAGAAAAAAACTGTCTACATTTTTGGAATCAGCATGCCAATTTTAGTATAAATCAGCTCAAAAACCTAACTCAACAGAAATTTTTTTTCAAATTGTTCCCCAGTGTTATCAATTGTGATTAGGTGGGAATAGTGTGAAGCCACTCACTTTGTCTAGTTGTGCAAGTCACAACACCAAATTCGTGTGTACGGCAGCAGCAATCCACCCCGGTATGTAGAAATCACGTATATAGAAGATGGTGGGAGGTAACACATGCGCTGCTGTCCAGGGATTATAGAGATGGAGAGAATCCAAGAATGTTATATCAAGGAATCTTTATTAATCTCGACTCGTTCCGTGGGCAGCAGCCCACTTCTTCAGGAGAAGACGGACGTCAGTACATGTGTTATCTCCCATCATCTTCCATGTATTTTATTTACATTAGTAAAAGTGAATGGAACAAACAGATAAAACCATTATGCTGTAGCTAATGAACAACTATCGGCCATAATGGTACGCGTTTCGAACGCAAAGAAATTACTGCAAAGCTGAAGAAAGGACGCAGTAATTTCTTTGCATTCGAAATACGTAGCACTATGGCCCATAGTTGTTCATTAGCTGCAGCATACTTGTTTTATATGTTTGTCCCTGTCACTTTTACTAATTTAAATAAAGATGTGAAATTTTTATAAGATCAATACAGACATGTGAACAGAGCTTAAGGCTGGGTTCACATCACATTTTTCCGCTGTCCGCACAGATATAAATGAATTTGTGTGGAAACGGATGGCAAATAAGCTCCTGGATCTGTTTTTTTGAAGCATCCATTTTTTCATTGACATGCATTGTAAACTACTGAAGCCATAGGAAATAATGGTATTGTCGGAGAAGAGAGAGAGAGATTTGCACAATCCAGAACGGAAAATGGGCTGGGAGGAGCTGTAGGTTTCTTCTGAGCATGCTTAGTAGCAAAAAACAGATACGGGAAAGATCCCGTTTTTTCCCGGATTCGGCTCCATAGACCTCCATATTGAGTGCTCTGGATCGGACCGAATTCATTTCTGTCCGGTTTTGTCTGGTGCGCCCAAAAACGGTGCAGTCTCTGACTTTGGGGACGGTAAAAAACAGGACAGAAGCAAATCCTGTACATGGCCATATATGACACATCCAGCACCGTAGGGATTCATGGGAAGCAAAAAATAATCCTGTTCTGTCCTTTTCAAAACGGGCAGAACAGGATGACAAAAAACGTGGTGTGAAGCCGGCCTTAAGGCCTCGTTTCACTCTTCAATGGTCGAATGATCCGATCAACGATCCAACTTGACCTAGATCGCTGGAACGACGTTCAATGATCGCTAGTGAAACACATACTGATTTCGAGAACGACGCAGCAACGATTCTGTGACAAGCAAATGATATTTGAGGTAATTTGGTCGCCTACATCCTTCAGTTCTGAATAGGAGAAGTCGTAAACGACATCATTATCAAGGTGTCACACACACCCATGCTGCAGGTTGGACGGACGATCATGATCTGGTTTGAGGTCCGGTTCACCAACCTTCGATGAACGATCTGCCTGATTATCGTTGTACATGTAAAATATAAAGGGGAGGGGGACAAGAGGCGCAATAGTGCCCTATCACTAGTGACACTAGTTGTAGTGTGGTGGTGCTATGGAGCCGCTCACCTGGTCCAGTTGTGATCCCCACAACTGGTTTGAAGGCGTTTCGGAATCAAATGTTCCAAGCTGCTGCAAGACCTCCACCTACCACTGGATAGTGGTATGATCCAAGAAAATGACGGGAGTGATGGTATACCACGGTCCGCGCTGCTCTGGGTTCAAATAACTCACCAAAGAGTCAGTCAGCTTTTCATCCTCTTTATTCCTTGCAGTGATGTCTCTAGGTGAAGTTCTTTATCTGATGCAGACCAATACCACATCTTCTATGTAGGACTTATCTCTTGTAATTTTGTTAGAGAGTTAGTACTCAGTCCGGAGATGTGCTCCCCTCCCTTAGCCGACACGTGTTTCAGCCCTGAGGAAGATTTTAAGATTGAAACACGTGTCGGCTAAGGGAGGGGAGCACATCTCCGGACTGAGTACTAACTCTCTAACAAAATTACAAGAGATAAGTCCTACATAGAAGATGTGGTATTGGTCTGCATCAGATAAAGAACTTCACCTAGAGACATCACTGCAAGGAATAAAGAGGATGAAAAGCTGACTGACTCTTTGGTGAGTTATTTGAACCCAGAGCAGCGCGACCGTGGTATACCATCACTCCCATCATTATCGTTGTACATGTCACACTGAACAACATTGTTACGACATCGTTTGAACGACTGAAAACCTGTGATGTTTCAACAATATCGTTAACGATATCGTAGTGTGTGACGGGGCCTTTACACAAGTATGTTTTTAAAGCAGCATCCAGACAAAATTACAACATTGTTATACTATAACATGGGAAATGCATGCAGATACTGCACTTGTAATTACTATGATATTAATTAATGGAGCTTACAAAATTGTCAATATCACATGAAAATCGTCAAAGAAAATAATTTTTCATCAGTATTTTGTTCTATGTATCTACTTTTGAAAACCATGAAGTCTTAATATTTTGTGTGCACAAAATAACAAAAGGCCCAGTTCATTTTCTTATGCAATCTTTGCATTAGCTCCATTAGAAAAAATGCCATGCAGATAAGTAAATTGCCATCCATTTTCTGCACCTATTGAAATCAAAGTCTGGTCCAAAAACAGATAACACTGATGCATGCTGTGATTTGTTTTTCATTTGTCTCCATGGAAAAAGGTTAATGTGAACTAGTATAGTGATTAATATTACGGTACTCCTTGTGCTGTCCACCTTTTTGCAGAAAAAAAAATGCTTATGTGAACATAGCCTGATTTGCGTTTAATCTAAATTACCATTGGAATTTACCTGCTACAGATTTATAGAAGCACTAATGGTGGGTTTACACGCCACGATATCGTTTCGATATCGCAACTCAATGGCGCGGGAGCGCGCAATTAGTGCACGTTTCACCCGCATCGCATTGACTGTTTAGACGCTGCGATATCGTAATACAACGTCCGTGCGAAGTCTCCGCCTCCCAATCCAGGATCGCATAGTTAACATGGGAGTGAATGGGTGACGTATCAAATCGCATCGTAATTGGGTGTTTACACAGCACGATCTGGCTTCAATCGCTATGCAATATCGGGGCATTGAATAGCACGCTCATTCGATCCCCGATATCGCATTGACATCGTTCCTGCATCGCATTGGACGTTCACACCATACAACGCAGGCACGATATCGGGTCCAACGATTGAACCACGTGACTTTTGATTGAAATTGTACTGCGATATCGCGACGTGTAAACCCGCCATAAAGCTCTCAACAATAAACTCAGCTTGTCCATAGATATTGGTGAAATCAAGCTTTGACCATTTCCACATGTGCCTGATTTCAGCCTTTCTTGTTACAAGCCTCTACAAAGCATAGGCTCAGGCACAGCAGCACGACGCTGCTGTCACAAGATGTGCAGCTGTCCTTCACATCATAGCAGGTAGCCCATTTGTTAAAACCCTACCGAGGTTCAAACAATTTGGAAATGCGGCTTTTATATTCAATCATTCTCTTTTGCTTCAGGTTCAAAAGGACAAAAATTACTCAGGTGCAAAAGAAACAAAGAAACAGGTGGGCTGCCCGCTATCATGCAAACAAATGGCGTTTATCCCTAAATGTGTTATGCATGGCAAGCCTTAGTAACTGTGACAAGGCCACCCACCTCAATCTTAAAAATTCCGTCTGTTTAATTGCTATTCTAGGATCCCCAGAAGGACTTTCTGTAATCTACTCCTTATGCTCAGAGTATGATTTATTATACAACGCAGAACTTTTTGTTTAGCAACGGTTTCATCTATTTTTCTGTACAACCTCTTTTTGTTCTGAGTGTTTGGACTGTGCAGAATATAATTTTTCAACCGGTGTTCATGTTTTACAGTATTAACCCCCAAAAAGTCAAGGCGATGTCTTCGAACATCTGACGAGATTTGGCACTTGGTTTTTACTTTTTAATAAAGACTACAGAGTTTTTCCATTTGCATGTGCTGTGATATGGAAGGAACTTTATGGTCTAATCTACGAAATACTTCTTAGGCTGAAGGCACACTATCCATGTGCCTCACACGAGTGCAATGCGAGGGAGACTCGCATTGCACTCGGACCAGTATCAGTAAATGATACTGGTCACATTAGCACGAATTCCTCGCATTACACTCGCATTGCGAGAGACATGGGAGTACAGTCGCAGCATGCTGCGATTGAATGCGATTTCCTCGCACAAGTGGCCATGCAAAGTATATGATCAAACTCGCACCCATACAGCACACTGTGCAATAATCACACGTGTGCTTTAAAAATGGCTTCAAACTCCGCAGCTGTCAAAGCCGCAGAGTTAGAATTCGCCGGTTTCCCGTACAGTAGCCAATCATCTTTCAGCGCTGTGACAGCAGCGGTGAAAGTTGATTATTAAAAACCCAGCTGCTGGGCACATTTTGTAAATCGCAGGGTTTAGCTGCATATTAACCTCATCTGCAGCCTCTGTGCGGCATGTCAGCATAGAGGCTGCAGATGCGGCTATTATGCAGGGTTAACCTGATGTTAGTGTGGTGCCAGCTTGTGTGCAGGGATTGTCCACACTTTCTGGACACATTCTGACATCACACAGTGGCTCAGCAGGGGTTAATTTATGCAGTAAGGAAAGGCCGGCAATTATCGGTAATATGTAATTTACTGAAAATGCCGGGCAACTTCTGAGGTCAGGAGCTGTCCAACGTACTGTACACTATTACATACAGTACCTCGGACAGCTCCTGACTTCAGGAGCCAGGTGGCTGGTACTGTACACTAATAGTGTACCGTACGTTGGACATCTCCTGAACTCAGAAGCCGCCCGGCATTTTCAGTAAATTACATATTACCTATAATTGCCGGCTTTTAATTACAGCATAAATTAACCCTTTCTGAGCCACTGTGTGATGTTAGCATGTGTCCAGGGAGTGTGGACACTCCCTGGACACAAGCTGGCACCACACTAACATCAGGTTAACCCTGTATAATCTGGCTTATTAGCCACATCTGCAGCCTCTGTGCTGACATTCCGCACAGAGGCTGTAGATGGGGTTAATATGCAGCTAAACCCCGCGATTTACAAAATGTGCCCAGCAGCTGGGTTTTTAATAATCATCTTTCACTGCTGCTATCACAGCAGTGAAAGATGATTGGTTACTGTACTGGGAAACTGGCAAATTCAAACTCTGCAGCTTTAAAAGCCACAGAGTTTAAATTCATTGGTAAATGCTGTCCGCGGTCCTGAAGTTTGCTTCAGGATCGCGGACAGCATCACACTGACATGCACCACACACGCACTCACGCAGCGCACACACATGCATACAACCATGCACACTCACCCACACGCACCACACTCACAAAAAACACGTACTACGCTCACATCACTGAAATGCATCAAACACGCTCCTTGTTTGATGCATAACAGCTGTAATTGTGATGTCACCCCTAGTTCAAGATGCTGTTTTTAAAGAAGTCTTTTAGCATAACTTATGCTGGACTTATTTTAATGTTCTACTGGCTTCAGTTAAAAAAAACTTTAAGGTAAATTGAGGCAATTTGTTTACACTGTAGTTCAACCCAAGTAACATTATGTTCTGGCTGAGTAGAGAAAGGTTGAAAAAGCATTGAGTACAAAAATAGATCTTTAAAGTGTTCTCCAAATTCAGAAAATAAAAACTAATAGATTGCCAACATCAAAATATACAATTGGTACTGCACTTGGACTTCAGTTTGGATAGTTTCTTCTGTCACTTGCTCGTATTAACGGATTGTCTCCACATTGACATTAATGTCACATTACTACCATCCTTATACAGCGGGTGAAAAAGTATTGAACATGTCTCCAATTTTCTAAGTAAATATATTTCTAAAGGTGTTATTGACATGCGTTTCTCACCAGATGTCGGTAACATCTCATCCAATACTTACAGCCAAAGAAATTAAATAATAGATGTCCATAAATTTGGTGAGTCGTAATAATGAGAAATTACACAGGGAAAAATTATTGAACACACTCACTGAAATGTATTTAATACTTTGTACACTTTTTTGGTGGTGACAGCTTCAAGACATCTCCTATATGGGGAAACTAGTCACATGTATTGCAAAGGTGGAATTTTGGTCCATTCTTCCACACAAACACTCTTGAAATCCTGAAGGTCTTATGGGTTTCTTCTAGGAACTCGAGCTTTAGTTGCTTTTAGGGATTGGGGAACCTGAACTGTAAAGTTCTGGACCCAACCAAACACATAGTGTTCGTTCACAAGGTCCTGAACACAGGTTTCCATGGGAAACCCGTGTTACAGTTCCGGTCCAGTTCAGGGCCAGGAGCTGTAAAAAATAAAGCATAAAATTATTAATAAACATAATAATTATACTTACCCTTCCAGCGACGCATACTCCCGTCTCGCTATCGCAGCCGCTTCTACTTCCAGGGCTGCTCATTAAATTCCAGCAGAATTCAATCCACTGCCCAGTGCTCAGCTTTTTCCGGCCGGAGTCGGCAGTGTTCGGGCAGTGACTGTCACTGTCAGTATTGGCCTGCTTCCCCCTCTGTATAGACGCTTGTCTATGCAAAGCGATGTAACCAGTAGCTAACATTGCACTATCCATTTGGACTACGTCGGACTGAAGATTTTTTTTTGAATAAAGATGGAGTCTCTAAATGTTTTTTTGGTTTTAATTCTAATAAAAATATTTTTTCTCTGTGTTGTGTCTTTTTAAAAATCTTTACTAGAAATGGTGGTCATGTCTAATATTGGCGTGTCCCCATGAATTTTCGGGTTTAGGGCCAGCTGATAATACAAAGCTGGACCTAACCTCACTATTACCCAGCAAGCCACCCGGCACCAGGGCCGCTGGAAGAGTTAGATACAGCCACAGAAGTTGGCGTTTCTATGAACGCTTCATTTTCTGGGGCGGCTGCGGACTGCAATTCACAGCGGGGGGGGGGGGGGCCAGAAAGCTTGGTTTGAGTCCACAGCTGCCTAGTTGTACCAGGCTGGACCCAAAACAAAATAGGGCGAAGCCCACTTTGTTTTTTCTTAATTATTTCATGAAATAATGCTGCAGCATTATAATGTCAGTCTAATTATCCCTGTCTGAGCTCACAGTGTAATAGTAAAGGTGAAAGAAATGCATTTATACACTTACATTTCTTTATGTAATGAGGCAGTCAGTCTCCAGCTTGGAGGACAGTGTTGTAGGCTGGTTCTGTTTATCGGTTATTATTGTCGGAAATGATGTGACTACAATCCACTGATACAAGAATTCCCTTTCTTACCACTTTCTGTTCCTATCTGATTAACTATATATATATATGCATATACCGACTACTTAATGAAAACAAGTCTGTTCTAATAAATGAATATTTATTAAACACACCCAAAAAGTCTACAACAATAATATATAGATTTCTAGATAGCACGATAACTAAGACACAATCAATTACTGTTTCAATGATGTAAAACCCCCAGAGTTACTAATACCCACGTTACCTAAATATACAACAGGCACACTATATTAATGATCTAACTATCCCTATAGAAGATAGATAGCAATTCAAGGGTTGATTATAAGGAGAGAGAGAGAGGGAGAGAGAGAGAGAGAGAGAGAGTGATAGAGTTATAGGATGATACTTATGCCAGAAGGTGATGTTCTATTTCATCGTGCGTCCAGGTAGAAAAGAGAGCGAGCTCTTGTGTCTCAGTCCATTTTAACCTGTCCCTCAGCTGTGCACGTGACGGACACACCTCCTCATCCGTGCACTTCTGACAGGGTTGTAAGGGTGCACGCTCACCATGCACTATATTGAAATGAGGTATCTCCTGCCACTATAGATTGGCAAACAATGGGAATAGTCATGTCTACCTATCACCCCAGACATCTTGGCTGCTGGGAACTGTTAGAAGAAGGGGTGAGAATAACCCTTTGTGGCAGCAGCCTGTAGATCTTTGATATTTAAATTAAGAGTCTTATCTGATAGCTTCCCACATTAAAATGCAAGAATGGACATCTTCTGATATGGTAATTAACCATGTCAGAAGATGAACAATTTCCATCAGATACAGCTGAATTGGTCAATGTTATAAGGGATATTATGGCCTATTCCACCAATGTGGGCATAAATATAGATATATACACATACATGCCCACAAAGAGAGATATATATTTATGTGTCATATTAATAATTAATTATGCCATCACTTCCCCCTCAACAGACAGAGACTGTTTGGCAGGTTAATAGTTAACATTTCAGCCTTATGTTAGAATATGTTGGGAAACCTGATGTGATGTCATAGCCATGTGACTACAAAAGGCAGAGCTAAGTCCCTATAACATAATATGAGTTTGCTTGCTTATCTCCGCCCACTATAGTCACATGATCGTTACATCACACAGGTCCTTTAGCATGCAAATTACTAGTGAGTTAACTAATATTCTGCCAGACAGTCCCCCTCCTCCAAGTTGTGGACTGAAATGTCAGTGTATGAATGCTTATTTTCACCTTTTACATCACACTATGAGCTCAGACAGGGATGACTACAATAGGACTATGAAGCTGCAGGTGCAGACAGTGATAGCTGGGGGCATAAACCACCTGACAGGTTCCCTTTAAAAATAGGGCTTCCCTATATTTTTGTTTCCATCCAGGTACAAATAGGCAGCTGGGGGTTGGGTGCAGCCCATGCCTGCCTAACGTACCTGGCGGGCATACAAAAATATAGTGAAGCCCACGTCGAATTTTTTTTAATAGTTCATTAAAAAAACTAAAAAAACAAATACATTTAGGGATTGCATCTTTATTAACCCCTCCACTTTCATCTCTGTGCTGAACACTCTCAGCTCTGCTTCATCAGAGACCAAGGGGACGAACAAAGCTTCTATCCCTTGGTCCCTGAAGGAGAGCCCGGAGCACTGTGGCATCGTAAGGGGGGGTAACTCTTCCAGTGTATGAGCAGCATGGATCCAGAGAAACCACTGTCCCTTCTAGGTCCATAGCTTGTTTCCACTGCATGACAGTGGAGTGTTGATCCAGCAGCAGCCATACCACACTTACTCACCAGTGGTGGGTCACACAACCATACCAGGTGAGCAGCTTCATTTTATTGTTCTATTGGAGTTGTCTCAATGATAAGACCCTATTGCGCTGTCCTTCCTTCTCCACAGTTTCAGCTTCATAATCCTGGTATGTGGCAGCAGATTTTTATCACAAATGTCTTTGTAAATTTGTCCATTCATCCTTCCCTCAATGTCATGAAGTTTACCAGTGCCATATGCAAAAAAAACAGCCCCAGTATTTGATATTCCCACCTCCATACTTCACTGTTGGTAGTGTTTTTGGTAGGATATATATTGCTTTTTGGCCTCCAAACTTGGTGTGTATTATGGTATTCTATTAGTATTTCACAGGTTTGTCTAAATGTTGTTGAACAAACTTCAAATGCATTTGAACTTGCCTTTTGTTCGGTAATGGAATCTTGCATGGTTTAGCGTGCATGCAGGCCTTGGACGTGGCGTGCACTACTTATTGTTTTCTTAGAAACAATTTTAGCTGCTGATTCCAAGTCATTTTTTTAGCTCATCGTTAACTCTTCTGATAATTCTTTTCACTACTCCCCTGTCTAAAATCTTGCGGTGATCACCTGGTGCTGTAGTATTGATGTTCTTTCCACTTCTGGATTATGTTTCCAATGGTCCTCACTGAAACCTTCAGTAGTTTTTAGAAATTCTTCTGTAGCCAATGCAATAAGTATGGTTTGCAACAATACGGTTACAAAGGTCTTGAAACAGCTCCTGGTTTTGTCTATCGTGAGATGTTTCTTGTGTGGCACCTTGGTAATGAGATACCTTTTTATAGGCCATCAGATGAATCAGTTGATACTTTCCTGACAGGCTTGCTTTCTAATTACTGATAGATTTCAGCTGGTATCATGACTTTCCATGGCTATTTGGATCTTTCTTTATGTGTTCAATAATTTTTCCCTGTATCATTTCTCATTATTACACATAATTTAATTTATGCACATCTATGGTTTGATTTTTTTTTTGCCTGTCATGTCAATAGCACTTTTAGAAAAATATTTGCTTTAAAAAAATTGGGGACATGTTCTATACTTATTTCACCTGCTGTATTCAATGAGCCCAGGGCTAGGGGTACTCGGACACTGGGCCTGATGGCTTCTTGGATGGAGAATCACGGGTGGACGGTATCCTGGTTCCGTGCCCTGATTATCATTTGTTAGCTGGTGGGGAGGGAATATTTACAAGTGAATGTGATGGGCAGGGCTTATCTTATCAAAGGTGAACTACTGGCCGCCTCGGCTTCCTGTGCTGCCGGTGCTTCCCCCAACGTGACCAGCCGGCTCCAACCAGTCCTGGTCCGTTGCCTTCTGTCCTGGGCCCCCACTTAAAGATGGGGATCCCTCCTGTCAGCGGTACTGTCAGGCTCGTCTTCCCAGCACTGTCTGAGGTAAAACTCTCCTAACTTCCTGGTTTTCCCACTCTAGGCTAGGCTCCACCCCCTTTTGGGACCTACTAAATAACCAGTCCCCCCTATTCTAAGGTGGCCTAGTCCTGTGTGTGTGTGTAACTTGAGATTCCACAGGTTAAATCCTGAACTGTCAACTTACAGAGATAACACATTTGTTGTCAGAGTGTAATGCCTCTCTGTGGCGCCTAGCCAGAGGGGCGCCACATATGTTTTATTCAAAGGTGGTTAGTGGAGAATTAGGTTTGCCTACGTCCTTGGATAATCTCCCAGTTTTAAGTACATTTAAACTGTTCAATTATAGTGAATTAGCATTAATAGGAATGCTTGTTTCCTTTATAATTGGCCACTGTAAACAGGCTGACAATTACCCTATGGGCAAGCCACACACTTTTTTTCTTGGGTAAATTATTTTTAAGTCTGCTTAAATACAGCATCTTTTACAAAAAGAGTGCCGCGACCCCCCTTCCCCCCTCCCCACCCCCCCTGCAGCCCTGGGCTTTGCCCCCACCCCCATGGACACCTGAAGCTTGCCTCCTGCATCCCCACTACTCCTCGCAACAACCCCCAGTAAGGTTTTTTATTTTTTTTAAAGATTCAGATTTTAAAACGCACTCCTGTTTTTCCTCCAATTAGGGGAAAAAGTGTGTCTTATACTCCGAAAAATATGATATGTACATCACCACACACTGCTGTATCAGGACCTGAAAAGCATCCTGGAAACTTATAGGGTGAGTATTAATTCTGGACATTATCTGTCCTGATTTGAGGGCTCAGTCACTCTACATCAAGGCTTTTGTCACGACTTTCACTCACTCACTTCGCTGGCTCTGTAGCTCCACCTACTTAGGGCAAGGGACTGTATCTCTGATTTACATAAATTAATAAACAATTCACTTCTCTGATGTCCACGTAATGTGAACTCACAAGTCACAACCTCTATATTTGCAGGCAGCATTTCTAGCTATGAGCCACAGCTCACACTGATGAATGTAGGAGAATTTGGTATACTTGAGCTGTATTGCAGACAGGGAACCTAGAAGCAGATTATACAGATACATAAAGATACATCTGTACCCACTGAAACTATTTAAAAAAGCTTTGCTTTTTGTATACAGCACATAAGTTGCCTTGTTATGCATTGAATGTCCCTACCTATGCAGCAGCCTTTGTGTTTTTACCTATTTTCTGTCTATTGTATTGTTTTTTAATATATTAAAATAAAATGTTTATTTTTGAGTGAGTTTCTGGTCCCGCTGTGATGCGGGAAAGTTCACATGAGTACAATTCTGAGTAGTGTCGATCTACCTGAACTCAGGTGACCCAGACTGTGACATCATGCCGCTCACAGCAAGAGCTGAAACTCACTCACTGCCGTGAACAGTCATTGCAGAGGATCGTGGAGGGTTTATGTGGAAGTAATAAAGATGGAAACGAAGTATGTGTTTATATTTTTTACTCAAATAAAATGATTTTTTTTCTGTGTGGTGTATTATTTACTATTTACTTAGAGGTTCCTAATGGCTGGGTCTAACATTGGCCCGACATTATGAACCTCGGCCTTAGTGCCAGCTGGCAATATTCAGCTGGTATTAACCCCTTTTTTCTTCTCGCCACGACAGCACCCACTGGAGAGAGGGATCCGCCCCCAGGGACAGGAAACCTGCAGATAAAAAAGGGGGCGGTCCCCTCGCCTCCTCAGTTGGTTTCCTGTCCCTGATGGGGAACCTGCAGTACTTCTTACCTAGGTCCAATCAGCCCTCTGTGCGGTGTCCTTGAGAGCGGCAGGGTCTGGGGCGCTAGAAGCAGCGTCGGGAAGTCCTGCTTGCAGGCTCTCCCCTCGTCTGATGGATGGATGGATGGGCGTCCTGTCAGTGCCGGCGGTGTCCCCCTGACTGACGCTGGGGCATGGGGCTGAGGCGCCTTGCCGCTTGGATGGCGGCTCCTGGCCGGGAGATGCGCGGGGGGGCCGCGGGCGTGGAGGACTGGTGCGCTCCGGCCAGGTGCTCCGGGTGTGCGGGGCATTGGGTGTGTGCGCGGCCAGGGCCTCTCTCTGCCCGCCGGTGGACCGCCGGCGTTCTCTTCCGGTCGGGGCGGGTGCGCATGCGCCGCCATGTTCCCCGGAAGTGACGTCATCTCGCTTCCGCAAGGCCGGAGGAGGTGTGCCGCCTGGAGGGCGGGAAGACTCGCAACCTGCGGTGCTGGAGCCTGGAGGCCTCACCTGGACGCCTGGATCATTGGGGGCACTCACGGACGGATGTCCGACCCAGCTGGATGGAAGGCCATTTCTACGGGCGGTCCAAGGAGCGTGGTGTTAAGCCTGGTCCGTCATCTGTCCAGATGGAGTCTTTGCCTCTTCGTTCCGGTGCCGGCCTTGAGCTTTCCTAGGTGAGTGTATTGGGCTCTGCCTATTGAAGCTACCCCCTTCTCTCTGTCGCCCCCTCTTCGGTTACAACTCCTAGGGGGGTGTTGGTTACGTGTTCTGTGGCTTTTATGAGATGTGCTCTTTGTTGCCTGCCACTGCCGGACGCCTATACTTAGCCGGGGGGCTGTGGCTGCGGATTTTAGACGGGGGCTTCATGGGGTCTACCCTCCCTCGGGAGTGGTGCCCATTCCGTCACAACCAGAGCGAGGCTGCTGTGGCAGGACCCATGCATCATCTGCACCGTGCCCCATACACCCAGCTGTGGCTGTGGGTTCAGATCCTATGCTGTACATGTCATCCAAGCCATTATCTATGGATGGCACATGCTGGCCACAGGCTCTCCCCCTGGCAGACCTTGTACCCTGGCGACCGTGGGCCACTAGCCATTGGGTGAAGAGTGGGCTCTGGTCTCCTCTACGGATGGTGTTCTGGGCTCTCGCTCGTTTGTATCCCCTTGTCATCCTCAGGGGAGGTTCTGTTTCCCTTTGTCAATATGGGCTATTTGCGTGACTTCTGTTGGAATACAAGGGGGAGGCTACCCGTGCCGATGCTGTGTTGCGGCACGCGGGTTGAAAGTGCCTAAAGGGGTTTCGGCAGTGGCCTTCCCTTCCACACATTCCTCCTTTCGAGTGGGGGATTCCGGTCCTTTCTGCTCTGTAGGGCTATGGTGCTCTTGCTGCACAAAAAAAAAAAAAAAAGTGTGACCGCCATAGGGGCCTTTATGCCTGCTGTTCAGCTACGTGTGCGGCTAGCTCTTGGCTTGTGTGGCTTGGCACCTGGAGACTCAAATCCATCCGGGGGTGTCCTGTTTCAGCTACGTGTGCGGCTAGCTCTTGGCTGGGGTGGCTTGGCACCTGGAGACTCAAATCCATACGGGGTTGTCCTGAGTCACCTTATGGTCCTCAGTCCCATTGTTTCATGGGGGTGCTGCCTCCTGGGGCAGTTTCCCTGCACCTGGCAGCGAGGTCATCAGGCTTATCCAATTCAGCTGGAGGTGCTCTTGGATGTAGAGCTGGAGTGGGGCCACGCAGGCCAGGGCCTGGTTCGGCGCATTGTTTGCAGGGGTGAGTCCTTGCTGGCAGGGCTCTAGTAGATGTCCGCTCCAGGGCAGCTGCCGGGAATATGGGATTTCTTCCTCCTCCTCTTGCGTCTTGTGGGTGAGCGTTCGGACGCAGACCATTCGACCAGTAGTTTTATGGTGGGAACCATACGGGGTTCCTCCGGCCTATCCCTGGAGTGGGCTCTTTCCTCCTGATTCAGTGTATGGACTTCCCCTCCTTTTTCCTTCATGACTTCAGGCCCTTAGCTCTGACATCTAGGGTCGGTTGGAGTAGTGATTCCTTATGGAGATCCCGGGGGCCTGTTGGTGGGGGTTTTTGTTCCCCTTTCTTCCTGGCTTCCAGACCAGAGGATTCTTATTGGCCGGTTATTGCTTTGAGACAGTGTCTGCCTTTTCTCCGCTGTCGCGGGGTTATTTGGAATCGGTTGGCTCTGCCGGGTAATCGGTAGCCCGGGGGCACCAGTCCCAGGCCACCCGGAGAGGTGTGCCCTGTTCTCTATTCAGGTGGGCACGCTACGCTCCATGCGGATCTGCCGTTGCTTCTGGTTCCTGGTTGCTTCGGGCAGTTAGGGATTTGATGCCGTCCTATTCCCATCTGGCCGTTCATCCTGTCTTTCCGTGGCTTTCAGGGTCGTTGTCGTAGTCTGGTTTTGTCATTCCGGTGGTCGCACTTCAGTTGGTCTTCGGGGCCCTCAGGTATTCACCTCATTGGTGGAGGTGGTGTTTTTCAGTCGCCCTTGTGATCCTGCACTTGTGTGTTTCCTCGTAGTAGGGCACTCTGCAGCTGTGGGTGGACCTTGCCTCCGTACTTCGTTCCCCTCTGGGGGCGCTTGGCTGCCTGATGTGCTCAGGGGGGTCATGCTTGGCTGGATTGTTTGCTACTGGGCCTCGTAGTCTTGGTCGTGCCACGGTGTGGTCTGCGGGGCCTGGTCCAGGTTCCTTCCTCGTGTTCACTGGTTCTTCCTAGGCTTCTCCTCGGCTCTGTCGGACTGCTGTGCCTTCTCACGTTAACCAGAAGATTGTTGTTTTTTGGGGGTTCAGGTGGCTTTCGCCACCCTGGCGGGTCCCTGCAGGAGGTTGTCTCCCGGTCGGGGTCCCTGTTGTCCGGTATCCCGGGGTACTGTGGACTCTGTCCCATTCCCAGGTTCTCATACGCAGTTCTTCGGGTTGCATCTCCTCTTCGGAGGCGGCTTCACAGTCGTTCTTCTAGGTCGGGATTGTGCGGTCCCTGTCCTGGTGGTTGGCCCTGTTTGGTTTTTCCAGGGGGTGCCCCTGGGGGGTTCTCCGAAGTCTATTCTAGTCATGGGTGCTGGCCCCGTGGGTTGGAGGGCTTTTGGTGTCTCTGTTGGCTCGGGGTCGGTGGTCCTTTGCTGTTCTGAGGTTCCTCTCCCCGGTGGGAGTTTTTGCGGATTGTGTCCTACCTTCCTCCATTTTCTTCTCCAGATGGTTTGGCCTCCGGTGGAGTCCTCTCGTAGTTGGTTGTCTTTTGTTTCCTCGGGGCAGGCCTCGGTCCTGGCCTCGTGTGTCTATGGTAGTTGCATTCCTCACATTGACCGTCCCGTCTCTTCCTTGTCTGCCCTGCACTTCGGGGGCGTGGGTGTTCTCAGCGGCCTTTTCTGAGTTAACACGCTTCCGTTGGGGGAACTGGACTCTGTGTGGCATTGTGTTTTTGTCGCATCGTGACTTTTTGGGGGTCTCTTGGAGGTAGCCTTGTTCTCCCCTGGGGCGTACAGCCAGGTCCTCCTGTTTGCCTGCGGCAGTTCTACTGCATCCCGGCTTCATGGACTCCCATTGAGGTTCCCTAGTGCCTCATTCTGGGCGGGACGTTTTTCCCCTGTGGGCCTCCTGCCGATTGGGCTGCGCCTCTTTAGTTACGAGACAGTCTTGTGATCCTCTTTGTTTCCTTCTGGGCTTGGCGGCTGTAGTTGGTGATTCGGTCCCATGTCTGCTGCCATCTGTCCGGTCCTGTTGTGTCTGGGCCCCTTCTGTCATCCTCAAGGGAGAGGTCAGCCTCCGCTGGCATTGCTCTTGCTTGACAGGGGCGGTTACCTTTTTCCGTCCTGGCGGCTGCCTGGTAAGGGCTCCGCTACTCGCGGTCTGGCTAAGTGTGTCGGACCTTCTTGGGATTTTCCGACGGTCTGGTTCTGCTGTGTTCCACGTTTTGGCCATTTTTGTTTCTTGCGTGGGGCATGTTATTCAGGGTCGTCGGTTAGTATGCTTCATCCATAGTGCCCAGGTGCATCGTGCTAGTATGCCCCCCTGGGGGGTTCCGGTCTGGTCTTCGTTGCTTCTTCCGGTTGCCTCTTTGAGACTTTATAATCTGAATCCAGGTGTGTCTTCCCTCCGGTTGTTCCTGCTTGGGGGCGCTTTCTTCTGTTTGGTGGGGTGGTCTCTTCAGGCCCTTCCCTTAGTCCCGCCTGTCCTTTTCTGGTTTCCCTGATGGCCTGTTTTTGTTGCCTGGTACCTCGTCCCTTCTGTGGATGGTTCTGCCTTCCCTGGTAGTCGGCTGTGTGTTCTCGTTCCTTTGTTTTTTCCCGTTCCCAGGTTCGTGGGGGGGTTCTGTTCCTTGCTTTAGAGGTTCGTCATGGTCTCCTTCCCTACTGGGTGGGCCGCCGACTGGGAGGTAGTGCGGTGTGTTGTGGTTTTCTCATTTCAGGGTCTTCGCAGACGGCTGCTACAAGCATTCGTCCTCTGACTGGAGTTCGTACCTGTTCCGCTCAGGCTATGGCTTTCTCCTGGGAGGCACGGGATCTGGTGCCTGTTTGGTTCGTATGTTCGGCCGGTTCCTGGTCTTCGCCTTGCACCTGTTTTCCACCATCGTGGGCTGGTCCTCTACTTTCCTTCTGCCTTGGTGTTCAGGGGATCTGTACTCGGCCTGGTGGTCCCTCCCTGGGTTGATTTCTCTGCAAGTCTCTCCAGTGGGTGCTGTCGTGGTGAGAAGAAAAGACTGGATTACTTACCGGTAATCTCGTTTTATGGAGCCACGACAGCACCCACTCACTTCCCCCCTGTTTGCTCGTTGCACCTCTTCCTGGTTGCTTTAGTGGTGGTGGTTAACTGCATTTTTGCTTGCGTTGGCGTGTTTATTAATTTGGCGGTTCCTCTCGTGCTCTGTAAACCAACTGAGGAGGCGAGGGGACCGCCCCCTTTTTTATCTGCATGTTTCCTGTCCCTGGGGGCGGATCCCTCTCTCCAGAGGGTGCTGTCGTGGCTCCATAAAACGAGATTACCGGTAAGTAATCCAGTCTATTACCGACTCTGTCACCACCACAGGGCAGTTTGAAGAGTCAAGTACAGTGCCAGAAAATGGCGCTTCAATGAGTGTGCCATTTTGTGGGGTAGCTGCAGGCTGCAATTTGCAGTGGGGGGAGGGGATCAGAATGCTTGGGTTTCTCCATCCTGAGAATTTCAGTCCCCAGCTGCCTAGTTGCCTGCCTAGCTGGAAACCAAAAATAAAGCAAGACTGCACGTCCTTTTTGTAATTACTTCAAGAAATAATAAAAAAGCAATCCCCTGTATTTTGATTACCAGCCAGATAAAACTAGGCAGCTGGGGGTGGGTGGCAGCTCATACATGCCTGCTGCACCTGAGCTGATGACCAAAAATACAGCAGAGCCCCATGATATAAGTGTAAAATACTCACTACGCAGCAAATACTCACTATGTGAACACTGCTGCGTATTTAGAAGCTAAGGCTGCCTTCACATTTGTGTTTGTGTCTACATGTAGAGGGCATGCAGACGCAAACTCAGGCAAAAGCAGCCCATAATAATGTGAACCAAGAGGAGAATCTCCGCATGCGTTCACATTACTATGGTGCCCCGGCAGCCTATCAGCTGTCTCTGGGGGCGGCCGGGAGGAGGAGGAGATCAGCGGCAGAGATCTCCTCCTCCCGGCACAGCTGATCTCCCGCCGGATAAGAAACAGCTGATCGCTGCTTCAAATCTCCCGTGCCAACATCACCTATTCGGTGTCAGCGCGGGAGATTTAAACAGCTGTGATCATCGGCGGCCACCGGGAGAGATTTCAATGAGATCTGCAGCGTTCTCCTGCGGTGTCATGCAGAGGACACTGCGGATCCATTGAGATCAATGTATTTTTTGTGTGCTTGCGGATAGAACAAGCGCCGCGAAAGCACAAAAAAATGCTGCATGCTGCGTTTGGAGTGCGGTCGGAGGGCGCATAATTTATGTGCATCCGAACGCAAATGCGGCCAAACGCAGCTATACACAGGCACATGCGTTCTCATGTTAAACATAGGAGCGCATGTGCGCAAGCGTTTGGTATGCTGCGCTTCATACGCAAACGTGAAGGCAGCCTAACATTGAGTTCTATGGGTGAAAATTGTGGCAAAATACGCTGCAAGAATTGACATGCTGCAGATTTTCCCACTGCAAAATGCGCGCCATTTCTGTTGCGAGAATACCCACTTTGCAGGGAAGATGCTCAACTATCGAATTGTCAAAAAAACACAGGAAATTGCTGAAAAATACACGGGAAATCCGCAGAGTGGTCACATAGCCTAAAGGGGTTGTCTTGGACTTTAACATTGATGGAGGTCTGTCTGTCAGGTCAGTGTTGTCCCATGAAATGATATAATAACATATTTACACAAATTTGAGGCATGTACTCACTTTTGTGATATACTGTACATACTCCTGTGTTTCACACAAAATCAGGGATATGCTCCTGTTTTTGGATCACTGATATTATTGGGACTGTTGATGAGAAAAGTATTGAAATAGAAAACATCCATCATATCCATTATGCTTTTCAATTCAATCTGTTTAAAAAGACTGACATTGAGTGAGCGGAGCCTGTAAAAATGACATTATACAATGCTGATAGAGATATATACAGTGTTCTCCGATCACAGTCACTGTCCCACTTACATTTGCACATATTAGACAATACAGCTGTGGACGACAATTACCGTAGTTATTATTATCTTGGTATGATGCTATAATAATAATATAAGATAATATATTTTTCATATGTATTGTTCTTTTATCCAACCCCATTAAAAAAATAAGAGTTCCACCTTATAACCTACATTGTATTCTTTTTCTTCTATGACTACTGTGCTTATGAATAATCGGGAAGTTTCAGTAATAGAGGTGGAAGGGGAAATTGCTGCAAATCCAGTTCCCCAAACACTGTTTTTGAGGCATCAATGTGGCTTTATATATTGAAGGGCTTTTTCACCTACATTATATTTATTCAAACATTCTGTTTGGGGACATTTGAGACCCTGCTGTATGGGGTTACGAAAGTGATAATTGCTCTGAGTATTCATAAGCCAATCCTACAGTATCATTGTCAGGTCTGTTATCATTCTTTGCGCTGCAATCACATGGATGTCCAGATAATTATCTGGATTTTTGTCCGAGAGCTTCATTTATATGCCGAGACATTTTGTAAGGCTGTGAGCAGGGACATTTTTCACATCCTATTAAAAAACCTGTATTGGGCATACAGTGGTTCCCAATCCAATTACTAACCATTATTGTACTCTCATGGTAATAACAATGACTGATTTTGGAAAAAATTGTGCAAATTAGATACTGATTGGTCAAACCATCACCAGTATACACATTTATACATGGACATTATAGTGGAGGAATAGTTGATTATATACTACATGGAGCTCCCTGTCTGATTTCCCTTTAATGAAAATAACCTATTTAAATAACAAAACATTTTTTGTTTCATTTTTTTTTTTCAATCGGCAGTGTTTTTTCTTGTCACAATCTGTATTAAAAACTAAATGAATAATCTTGCAATTTTCACGCTGTATTGGGGCTGTATTTAACTCATTCTTTTTGCCATTTCAGGAAGACTTTTTAGAAGTCTCATTATCAGCAGATACAGGATTAGGCTAAAGCTACATGGCGACATTTGATGTAAGGACTTCCTACAATGTCCCGTTGCGACCTTCGTCATACTGGGGCACAGAGTCATATGTTTCCTGATGTGTTGGATATTCAGTAGTAGGTTGCAAATTGCATGCAACACAATGGCCTTATACTTTAAAGGTACCGTCACACACCACAATCTCGCCTGGAGATCTGAAAGGCGATGTGTCGCCCTGGCAAAATCGCTGTGAAATTGCCTCACGGTTGCGGCGTGTGATTGGGCGATTTTGCGGCGATAAATCGCCCATCGGCCGTCACCTGATTCCTGAACAGTGCTCAGTAATCAGGCGCAATCGGCTAGGCGATATTTTCGTGTTTTGGTGTGTGACAGGCCGATAGTGATGGAAAGAGCGCTTTCTGTGATTTCCCGTAGGCGTCCCTCAGTGAGCTGTAGTCCGCGCCCCATCTGAGATGAATGGTGTGGGCTACTGTGTTCCCATTGGCTGTCAGTTGACACTGCGCCATATTTGAAAAGCTGTCCGTTCAGCACCACACACATCTTCAGCTACACAACCGTCCGCAAACTCAGTGCAATTACGCACGCCATTGAATAGCGCAAGCTATGTTGTCCACGTGTATCAAATTGTGCTGTGTGGAGTATAGTGCCACACATGACAGCTCAGATGTTGGGCTACACATCGTAGATGGGTGCCATGGGCCACGCACTACAATTACCCTACGTGTGTGAATTTGGTGATGCTGCTGGGTGCATTCTACTGCTCCCACTTCGCAGACATCTACCTTGTTAGCACCCTGAGCAGGCTGACCAATCGTAACGCAGTTGTGTTGTCCAATGAGCGTGTATGGGGCGTGGTGTAAACCACAGTGGCACGCCTATCTCCTCACCGCGCTGAACATGTATGCCCACATTGCCTTTGAGATTGCGGTGTGTGAAGCGTCAATGGAATGAGGCAAGATTGGTTCCACTGTAGGTGAGGCAATTTCCGGAGCGACACATCGCCTTAGCTTCAGGGTGAAATTGCGGCGTGTGACGCCGCCATCGGCGATCTGAGGCGGGCACGAAAAACGTGAGCGCGCACGTCATATCGCCACACATCGCCAGGCGAGATTGTGGCGTGTGACAGTGCCTTTATACAAGACACGTACTACATGTGACATCTGCAACTTGGTCGTTTTTTACAGTTATATCAGAGCTCTATATAAAAGTTTTTGTTGTACAGCTTTTCATAGAACTGATATGTCATTCATATCATTGTGTAGTCTCAATCTGCCATGACAGGTATCACTCTGTTATACAGATCTGAGATCACATGATCCACCGATCACAATGGGTGATATCACAACTGACCCTTTCCTCCTCCCTTCACATTGACCTTATGCAAAAGCATATTGGATACTTCAACACAATAGATGGGGTCTGAGTCATTCTATTGCTGCTAATGTACATTTGGATTTCCTGAAACAGGAAGTTGGAGTCTAGAATATCTGCAGTGACTACAGTGAAAATTGCAAGATTTCTGTAGTTATTTGTAATATAGATTGTGATATGGAAATATAAAACTTTGATGAACAACGTTTGAAAAGTAATCTGGCACAAAAATTTAATTTAAACTAAGTTATGTTGTGATGATACAGTCCCTTTAAGACATCTACAAACCATAAGTAGGCATATGTATAGGGAATGTCTTTATTATACAACCTCTTCTTTGAGTTGGGAGGTTCACCTAATAAAAAGAGTTATACTGATCAAAAATATAAGCAACACTTTTGTTTTGCTCTCATTTTTCATGAGCAGAACTCAAAGATCTAATTTTTTTTTCTATGTACACAAAAAGTCTTTTTTCTTAAATGTTGTTCACAAATTTGTCTAAATCTATGCTAGTAAGCACTTCTCGTTTGCCGAGATATCCATCTCATAGCTGTGGCATATCAAGAAGCTGATAAATCAGCAGGATTATTGCACAGGTGTACTCAATTTACCAATTAGGTGACTTCTGGAGGCAATTAGTCATTCAGGATTTTATGTAGGGGTATCAGACTACAGGGAGCTAAATAGAAATACACGTCACAATTTTCAAATTAATATTTTTTAAATATTTAAAATATAATTTCCTTTACATTTAAGAAATACTTGCTACTTTGTGTTGGTATATCTTGTTGTGTTAGACTTACCAACTGACACATGCTGACTAGAAGATACATGGCCCAGACCGTAAAATGAGATGTTACTGATTGCCCCCCCAATAATGCATAGTTTCAGGGCGGCAAACGGAGTGAGAGGAATGATGCCAGTCCCAGCCCCTAGATCAAGATGTTGATTCCTCTAAATCTGACATCATGCACCAGGGATTCTCAAACAAATCATCTTTAGAAGTGAGTAACACAATAAGACACATACATTGCTGTACAGAGTGAATGGTAAGAAATTTTAACTAGAATTAAATGACAAAAATAATTAGTTTTATAACCCCTTCACGACCTATGATGTACTGTATAAAATGTAAATGTTGCGCCAAAAGGACTAATAAAGTCCACGGTTTTCTTTATTTATTTTTTCTTTATATATTATATACATTATATATATATATATATATATATACTGTATATATATATATATGTAAACTGGTCATGTTTCCAGCTTTGAATCAGGCTCAAACGCTGAGCATGAGAATCTTAAACCTGCACATGTCAGCTGATCTGATCGCCCGACGTGCCCCAGATCTCTGCTCTGCCCACTGCTATTAGATTGCGCTGTCAAACTTTAACAATATGATTTAACACACACTGGCATGGATCGCATCATTCCCCACCCCCATCGGCGGCCCCTTGATGTGCTCGCGGGGTGCCAATGGGTTGTCATGACAGCTGAGGGTCACCTGATGACCCCTTTCACTGCCATGACTCACTTCCTGTGAAAAAATGTGTATGCAATAAAGGGAGTAAGTTTTCCGCAACACTGAACACAATATGTTAGAGAAACAGCTAAATGGCTGGTACATGAAATGCAGGATTGTCTGTGCAGCTAATGAATGCATGTATGAAAAATGAACACAGTAAATACTGTACTAGAATAAATGAATTGAGAGACTTAGCTTCATCACTGACGTCACTGCGAAGAGCCCGGTAACTGCGCCAAAGTGCTCTCAAACTTACCGGGTCCTACTCTGACTCTATGTGTGGCCTACACTGCTAGGAAGTGGTTTATATGCCTGTGTAATGCAATTAATAAACCAGCTGGTAGTGGTCCTGCATTTCATGTACCAGCCATTTAGCTGTTTCTCTAACATATTGTGTTCAGTGTTGCGGAAAACTTACTCCCTTTATTGCATACACATTTTTTTGCCTGCACCTGCACATTAAAGGTGAAGCCAGTCCTTTAAATATTATAGTTTGGCCCTTTTTGACTGTGTTCCCTACCCCCGCCCAGTAGCTTCGCCCACACCTCCATCTTACCGTAGCCCTGGTCCTGGTTCAGACCACTACCAGCTGGTTTTTTAATTGCATTACACAGGCATATAAACCACTTCCTAGCAGTGTAGGCCACACATAGAGTCAGAGTAGGACCCGGTAAGTTTGAGAGCACTTTGGCGCAGTTACCGGGCTCTTCGCAGTGACGTCAGTGATGAAGCTAAGTCTCTCAATTCATTTATTCTAGTACAGTATTTACTGTGTTCATTTTTCATACATGCATTCATTAGCTGCACAGACAATCCTGCATTTCATGTACCAGCCATTTAGCTGTTTCTCTAACATATTGTGCTCAGTGTTGCGGCAAACTTACTCCCTTTATCACTTCCTGTGAATGCTGGTTGAGCGCCGGCGTTCACAGGAGATGATCATTTGTGCTGTGTTCAGCACAAGCGATCAGACAGTGGCAATTTTAAGTCGATAAGGGGAGTAGTAAAAAAAATAATAAAAAGTGCAAAAAAATGTAAAAATGAAAAAAATCATAGAAAAAATAAAGAAACTCAGGTTCAAATCATCCCCCTTTTGCCCCAATGAATATTAAACAGTAAATAATACACATATTTGGTATTCCGTGCTCAGAAATACCTGATCTATCAAAGTATAAAATAAATTATTCTGATGAGTAAAGACCCAGATTCCCAAAAATTTCCATGTTACTGGAGCCCTCATATGGATAAATTGCCAGAAAAAAAAAAAAGTTATGGCTCTCGGAAAAAGGGGAGGGAAAAGAAAAAAAATGAAGAATGGGAAATCACTGGGTGGTGAAGGGGTTAAAGTTTTATTAGTTAGACTAACTCTGTAAAGATCTTTTTTTTATTTGCTAGAAATCCTCATTGAATAGTCAGATTGCGAAAACTGAATTATTGCCGCATGTGTACAAACCAACATGGAAGAAATTGCGCGGCCAAAAAAAGATCATACTAACTATAGGATATTGTTAAAAGTATAAAAAAAAAACATCAAAGAGAACTGCAGCCTGCACAGTAAAAATGAATGAATAAAATACTGTAGCGCTGTTTTCTCTAAGCTTAAACTGTTAGAATTGTTATGAATGAGGCTGTGTTATAAATGCATAAAAGAAATTGTATAAAAAAATATCAAAGAAAGATGGATCCTCAGAGATTGAAATGGCAAATCCTTCTATCTACAGTACACACGGCATCAGGCAAGGGGTTAATGTCCGCTCAGATTACAGTGGTGTGAGACCCAGCGGTTGGCACTCATGTAAAATCAGGCTACAAATACACAATTTTCTGAAAGTTTTGATGTCCTATAGAGTATTTAGTATTAGGATTTCTCCCCCTCCGGTGATATAGCCAACCTCATAAATATGCTAATCAGAGTGTTTGTTCCCTGCAGAGCCCACATTGCCGGCTACACTTTCAATATGTGGCTGGATTTACATTCACCAGCACAGCATTTCTAGCAGCTGAGACACCTGCATAAGCTTAGATTGGCCTCCGCCACTATTGTCGGATCTTCTATAAAGCTATATAATTCAGCGCTATTACTCTTTCATCTTTGCATGAAATAGAAAAATCCATCCCCTTTAAAACGGATGACTACAGGGTGACCTCAGCCACTTAATGCTTAAATCCTACAGCACGAATGAGGAAATAATTGCCCTCTTTCAATGTTCCTCACACAGAAAGTGGCTGAGAAAGGAAAACAGTGTGACATATTTAGTCTGGCGATTATTTGAGGTATTATCTTGGTATGGATGGAGAGAAATACTTGCCAAGTTTTACCCTTCATATGTCAATAAAAACAGCTGAAATGCCATTGTGTACATAGCACCGAGAAACGTAACGGGTGTCATTGTTCTGCCCGATCCTTATCATCCTAATGATTTGTTTGGAAGGTTCAAGACCATTTCTCAGTATAGAAAAATAGCATAATAGGAGTGAAATTAGACTAAATTAGTAATAAAAAGAAGGAAGAGAACTTCCAGGAATAAGAATTATGCCACACATTACATTTACTTATTGGCAAACCATATCCCACCACCCCTTCCTTATGTATAATAGCTTTAATTCTGCTTAATGAGGAGACAGGAAATCCAATTTGCTTCTTGGACAGAGAATGACGTAATTTACATCTTGAACCATCCCAAAAAAATAATTATCAAAATAGATTAAAAAAAAAAAAGAAATAGTGAATCTATACAAGGAAAACCAATGCTTGTGAGCATTCCTGGTTTATAGAGTTTTTGTATAGACTGGTATTAAGAGTTACCCAATTATCTGCTCAGCAGCTAGGAATGCTGGGGAAAGTTGTTCAGTACTTTTGACAAACTACTTGTGAAGGAGCCTTCATTATTCTTTTAATGCAGACAGTATGACCTGGGCTTCTGATGACTGCTAAAATGGTCACAAATGCATCCCCCCAAAAAATAGTTTCCCAAAGGCACCCATGTTTTAAGCTGTTGCAAAGACACTGATTATAAGAGTTTATCAAAAGGAATATACCGTACATGCTAAATTTATACATGTAGTATCTGGTAGTAGACTTTAGGGTAAATGTATCTCAGCTAGATGTGCAAAAGCCTCACGTGCAGTACCGGCTATGGTAATGCTCCAGCTCTCCAAGGTAAGCTCCACCTAGCACTTCCTCCTTGCCCTTGATGGGCAGCTCCACCCACTGGTGGACACAAAGAGAAAAGGGCCCTTGTGTAATAACAGTATATGGTCCCTTTTCAGTCCAATAACTCATTATAGTACACCTATTTTGAAGGTAGAAATGGGCCCCCTGAGCACTTGGTTCCCTGTGCGGCCACACAGGTTGGACCAATAATATGTCCGCCCCTAGCTCCACCATGCTAGTGGGCACTGAAAACTTTAACATGTGCTATGCGTTCCCAGCGTAATGCATGTCTGTGCATGGAAAACTGCTTTAGGCTTCATTTGTGCTCCGTCAAGAAGTATGTCAGGATTTTTGGCAGAATTCCCAACATGGCCCCCACGGGTCAATTAGCTTAAATGAAGGCAACAGAGTCACTGTATGGTCTCTATCCTGACAATACTCATTTTTTTCTGACATGTAGAAAACATGGCAGACTACACTTTGCTTGCTACATTTTTTGCTTGTCAGAAAAAGACAAGTATTGCCAGGATGGAGACCAGGTGGTAACTTTGTTGGCTTGATTTAAGTGAATAGCTCCTATGGGGATATGTGTTTCAGGGATTCCAACAGATATCCTGACATAGTGTTTGACAGAGAGCATTCTGCATGTGTCAAGCCAGCCTGAAGCATTTTTCCATGCACATAGAGTACAACACTGGCATTGGGCACATGTGCCTAACAACAAAATGGTGGAGCGGTACATCAAGGAGAGGTGGTAGGTGTGACTTGATTTGCAGAGCTGGAGGACTGCCATGCCTGAGACTTTCCTTGAAGCACTGACCAGACTAGTGTAAATGATGCAATATTGCACCAGTCTAATGTTTAAAATCTATATTACAGTACTCAGGGCTGTGGAGTCGGTAAGCCAAACCTCCGACTCTGACTCCTTAATTTCCCTGAATGTGATTCCACAACGCCAACTCCCTCACATACATGACTCATGTTTAAGTGATAAATAAAATAAGGCTATTAATCATTATTATGATACAATGATCAAGATATTTGGATAGAACATAATAGTATTTTAGAATAATATCTTGCATATACTGCATTGAACTACAGTACCCTATTCATTATATCTTTTAGAAATCAATTGCTCCTTTTTGTTCCGACTCCGACTCCACAGCGCTGCAGTACATATTATAAAACCATTTTCTTTTAGTGCACTAAGGTGAACACTACACACTATACATATTGTAAATAAAAAAAAAAAGAACAATAGTGTTTATATTATATCATACAGGTGTATAAGAAAATAGTGACACTAAAATAGTGAGGGTGGAATGTGTAGTAACAGGTACAAAATCAAAACAATAATATAATGTCGTAGAGAATTGAATTCAGAAGCACTTAAAGAGGTTGTGCCACACACTATTGCACATTTTAATTAATAGATTTGAGAATAAAAATAAGTTTCACAATTGAATGTGTTATTTTATGAAGACCCTCATAGTCGCCCCCACTATTTTGAGGTCCCCTTAGTAGCCCACACCATTATGCAGGCCCATGTAGTAGACTCCATACATAATGGTCATATCACAATATCAAAATAAAAATCATAAATAACAAATACTTGCCTAACCACGGCGAGCTCCTGGACTGACGTACTATGCATGTCACAGCACGAATATCTCAATGCTTTGCTCCACTCCCCAGCATGCTTTTCTGCAGGCCTCAGGCCTTAAGCAACCTGTGTCCAACAGGACAGAGGGCAGCAGTGCAGGGAAATACTTTCTCCTTGCTCTGCTGCAGAACTTAACATGGACATACTAAACCAATGTGCAGTGCTGCAAAAAAAGTATATGAACATATCACCAGAACCACCATCAGTACATTAACCCTGCAGTTCTGTTCGTGGTCTACTATACACTTATAATGTTGCAGTAATTCTTGACCACACCTATTAAAGTCTTGATTTTTAGCTATTTTAAATGTTGTATTTGAATAGCTTTCACATTATTATACTGTATGGCAACATGATTGTTCATAAACAAATGAAAAATGAAATAATAAAATTTCAAATTCAGTAATTTTGACCGAACAGAACAGCAGGCTTCATATCATCAAACCCAAGTGATGAGTATTTGAGAAAGATTTAGAGAGTTTCTGCTCGAAAAATATCAGTGAGAACATACCCGAACTTACCAAGGTTGTCGCCGGGCATGATTATTCCTATTATAGAGTATAGAAGGAGAGGATGCACTCACCAAAGGTGGACTTGAAATCTTTATTCTCTGTTACACACAGGTGACATGCGGGCAGGCTGCAGTGGACGTAGCCTGCACCCTCCAGCCCGGTGCCCACATGTCACCTGTGTGTAACCGATAATAAAGATTTCAAGTCCACCTGTGGTGAGTGCATCCTTTCATTCTATACTCTATAATCAATTAAATGTACCATATAGGATTGCACCTCCACTGAGTGGTAAAGTAACCAACTTCTCCTCTCCTTATGTAAGTAAGGTGAACATTCAGCGGTCTGAAGGATTAGTGCGGGGCTTTCATTATGATTATTCTTACTCTTGCGTGGGGCCCTGAGGAGATTATGGCCCAGCAGTCCAGGCCCTGGGGTAATTATTTAGTGCTTTATTATCCCGGCGCCCAGGTCCCATCCCATCCTCTGAGCCCCACCCCCTCACCTCTTCAACTGGCCCCACTCCTGTCAGTCACAGCTGCGGCCACCAAAGGAGAGGGGGCTGACCAAGAGTGACACCTTCAGTGATGTCAGGCACGGTCATGTTTGTACTGCACATGCACTTAATAGCCTGCCATGTGCAGTACAAACAAGAATTCACCACACAGCGCGTCAGCAGGATTTGAAAGTTGGAGCTACTGCCCATGGTTGGTAAGTATGATGTCTGTCTGTGTGTCTATCTTTCTGTTTGTCTCCTTTTCCCGTCTCCTATACAGCACCATACTGTTTATACAGGTCGACATTACATCCTGTATTACAGTGTGTCTGCATATAATGTATGTTTATAGTGTGGATCTGTGTGTACAATGTAGTGCTGTGTATTCAAGCTATAGAGCCAGCAGCCTATTGTGCATTGAGCCAGCAAACTATTGACTACACAGTCAATAGCAGTCTGTTGTGCACACAGCGGCCAGCAGTCTATTGTGCACACAGCCATCAGCAGTCTATTGTGCACACAGCCTCCAGCAGTCTATTGTGCATACAGCCAGCTGCAGTCTTGGGCATTCACCCCACAGCAGTTTAATTGTGCATGCAGCCTGCAGTCATCTAATTGTGCACACATCCCGAAGCCATCGCTACTGAGGATACAGCCTGTAGCCATCTACATTGTGTATACAGCCAGCAGCAGTCTCTATTGTTTATACAGCCATCATCAGCGTCTATTGTGTATACGGCCAGCAGCAATATCTATTTTGTATACCGCCAGCAGCAATCTATATTGTGTATAAAGCCAGCAGCAGTATCTATTGTGTATACAGTACCACAGCAGTCTCTATTGTGTATTCTCTATTGTGTATACAGCCTGCAGCTGTCTCTATTGTGTACACAGCCAGCAGCAGTCTCTGTTGTGTACACAGCTAACAGGAGTTTCAATTGTGTATACAGCCTACTGCAGTCTCTATTGTATATGTGTGTGTGAATATATATATATGTGTGTGAGTGTGTGTGAGTGTGTGTGTGTGTATATATATATATATATTACTTATTTAAATATATATATGTCGATTATATATGATTATATATGACGCAGAGCGGCATGGGTGTGCTGACGTCACCCGATACCGGAAATGACACGATCCGCATCATTCCTGCCCCATTACAGCCTCGCCAGCGCTGAGGAGCGCTGGGAAGCGCTGATGAACATTATGCCTTGCAAATCACGCCTATTAAGGCGTGCTATCATGACGACATGGGCCCGCCTGGGTGACTAAAGAATAGCCACTTCTCTCATTATCATCACTAATGAGTAAGTGCTATAATATTTTTCTTCACTTTCACTGGATGCATTTATTAGCAAAAAGGAGTGTGGGATTACTGATGGGAGGCTGCAGGGACATGTTTTAATAACTTAGGAGGTGTTTTGGGGGTGACAGGATCCCTTTAATAATGAGCTGTGGCAGGCAAAAAAAAAAAAATAATTATTCTCACCTGCCTCTGTTGTCCATGTCCTCCGGAGCTTCCCGCTCCCTCCGTCGCTGTGTACTTAGCCGCTGGGCGCCATAGATGTACGATAATAATTTATTATATAAATTATATTACTTAGGGGGCTCTGTGGGAGCATGATAATACTTGAAGGGGTATGAGGGAGCATCTATACTTTATGCAGGGCTATTTTAGGGCTGTGTGGGGGCCATAATACAGTGTGAAGAGATGTAGGGGTCATTATTCTATATGTGGGTCCATTATACTGTATGGAGGGCTGTGTGGGGGTCATAGTGGGGATCATACCATAGAAGAGGGGTAGTCTTATACGGCGAGTATATTCCAAATTCTATATTTTAACTAGAAAAGTTGGGGGTCGTCTTATACGCCCAGTTGTCTTATACGCCGTAACATACTGTAAATAATTCTCTGATACTTATCCCTAAAAGTAGGATAAATACCATGCATATGTCATGTGACTGCGCATTTATTTTCTTGCATAGCATATGTATGACGTGTATGTTATCTGTATGCAATGCATTTTTAACATCAGAATACTCTTACTTTCTTGGTGGTTGTCAGAAATAACAATAAAGCAATCAAATATAAACAGATAAATAGATATCCTGCAGCTACTTAATGTCACTACCCCCTGCATATTATACACTTGCACCCTTTAGTGCCTTTCATGTGGCACTATAGGGTGTTTAACCTTGTTTAACCTAATAACTAAATAAAGAAAACTATGTGGGGTCGCCCCTATTTTTGTTAACCAGCAAAGGTAAAACAGACAGTTGTTGGCTATTATCAAGCAGGGAAGGTTGATAGTTATTGGAACCTTCCCAGCTAAAAATACTAGCTTACAGCCTCCCCAGAAGTAAACCACTATGTTAGATGTGCCAATTCTGGTGCTTCATTTTGGCTCTTCTGAATTGCGCTGGTGAGTGGGAAATTGGTGTAATGGATTTTGGGGTTGATGTCCGCTCTGTAGTGTCAGCTGGCATCAGCCCTCGTTTTAGTAACGAGAGGTGTTTATCAAACACCCTCATTACTAACTCAGTCAATTAAAAGTAAAAACACGCAGAAATGGTATTTAAAAAAAAACAAAAAACAACACTCCTCAACACTTTCCCTGGTTCACCAATTTATTTAAAAAAAAAGCCATGCAGGCCCAACATAGCACAAGGAATCCCACATAGTCCACCTGAAATATGTAAAAGAAACCTGAAATATGTAAAAGAAGAGAAATAAAAAGATATTGTCCCTCGTTCACCAATTTATTAAACAGCAAAGAAAGTACTAATAGCATATATCCAAAATGTTTATTTTTGTCCAGATCTTTGCATTTGATTCTATGCACTGGGGTAAATCGCAAAAATGATCTTAATTGGCATATCCGGAACTCTTATGAAAAACTACAGATCAGGTTTATTTTTTTTTTTCTAAATATCTGTATTAAAGAAACCTATGTTATAGATCCTATCCTATGTGCATGAATCACGTTTTTCCCTGTTAGGACAATATCTGATGATGCTCTTGGTGTACTTGGCATAACAGATTCAGCAGTGCTACTTAGATTCCATTTTTAACAGGACGAGTACACAAATGTGAATAGAGACTCACTTTATCTGTATACTGTAGTTTGTCCATTAAGCGGCTTGATGGGTGCATGTAATGAAATAATCCACACCCACGATCCCTGAGATCAGTTTATGGATTGCATTTTAGCACTACATGTGTTTGCTGGACTGAACCCTATTTATGTGAAGCCATAAAATTCCCTTTAACACTATGCTGTCATTTTCTTTGTAAATCTTCAAGTTGCATTTCTTGAACCTGTGTTTATTGATTGACCTATTGCTCAGCTATTTATGTGTGTGACAAGAGTTGTGACTGCTAAGCCCTTTACCCATATTATCTTTTCATTGTTCCCTGAGGAAGGGGCTATACTCTGTCAGTCCAACAATATTTCTATGTCAGGCAGTAAGCATTATGCATAATATATATTTTTTTGTCTTATGCTTGATTGTCTATGCCAGAGACCCTTTTATCTAGTCAAAACCACAAAAGGATGAGATAAAAAGCTGTCTGTGTATTGCCAGCATTGATATGCAAATTATGCTAATTTCCTAGTCTAAACAGAAAACCACAGGGATCTTACTGTGGGAGGAGTTGACCTGTAATCTAATTAGCATAAATAGCAATTTGTTTGTTTTTCTTAGACTAAAAAGGCCTAAAAATGATAATTTTCAACTAAAATAGCTTGTCAAATCCAGAACTTGATAACATAAACCTATCTGGGGGATTACCCTTGGGGGACTGCTGAAAAGCGTGCAGGTGCTACGGTATCTCAAAAAGAGCTAGCAGGGCAGGAATTATTTTTGTAAGAATAATATGGTTTTTTTTTTAATCTTATTAATGGAAATATAATAACTATATTTCAATGTACTAGTATATAATAATAATTATTATTATTATTATTATTAATTATTATAGCACCATTTATTCCATGGTGCTTTACAT
Organism: Allobates femoralis; assembly: GCA_033576535.1. Lineage (NCBI taxonomy): Eukaryota > Metazoa > Chordata > Amphibia > Anura > Aromobatidae > Allobates > Allobates femoralis. Next base: position 466,880,329 of record JARQOC010000005.1, read on the forward strand.
GTGAAAAGGGGCATACATAGACAAGTTCAATAACAATGAACAATAGAATGTACAAAGTACAGAAGAAGAGAGGACCCTGACCTCAAGGGCTAACAGTTTATTGCATGTAAACATAGGACAATAAAGCCCATACTTATTAATTTGAGCCTGTCAACTCAAATTGACAGTATAAATGAAGCACCTGGCCTTGTAGGGGATTTAGCCATTACAAGAATCACACGTTTAGTTACATAATCACTGCTTCCATTTTGTAGCAAATGGAGTTTAATCCGATATGCTAATTAGGATGTCCAATGCACCCTGGGCGCATCCAAGAGGATCAGTGCACCATTCCACTCACTGGTTTTGCATGCCATATCTCTCTTACTGGTGATTGACAGCACTGGCTTGCCTCCTCAAACAACACTCAGTACAGGCAAGCCAGTATTGTCAATCACCAGTGAGAAGGTGAATACATGCAAAAAACAGTAGACAAAATGGTGCACTGAGCCTGAATGCCACACCCAAGGTGCATTGAGCATACTAATCAGTCTATTTGTTTTAACTTTAGTTTCTGTAGAATAGAGACTAGTGGCACAGTGGGGAAAAAAGTATTTAGCCAGCCACCAATTGTGCAAGTTCTCCCATTTGAAAAGATGAGGTCGGCCTGTAATTGACATCATAGGTAGACCTCAACTATGAGAGACAAAATGAGAAAACAAATTCTGAAAATAACATTGTCTGATTTGGAATTAATTTTTTTTTTTTCAAATTTTGTTGGAAAATATTTGGTCAATAACAAAAGTTCATGTCAATACGCTGTTATATATCCTTTGTTGGCAATGACAGAGGTCATATGTTTTCTGTAAGTCTTCACAAGGTTGGCACACGCTGTTGCGGGTATGTTGGCCCATTCCTCCATGTAGATCTCCTCTAGAGCAGTGATATTTTGGGGTTGTCGCTGGGCAACATGGACTTTCATCTCCCTCCATAGGTTTTCTATAAGGTTGAAATCTGGAGACTGGCTAGGCCACTCCAGAACCTTGAAATGCTTCTTACGAAGTCACTCCTTCATTGCTCTGGCTGTGTGCTTTGGATCATTGCTATGCTGAAAGACCCAGCCATGTTTCATCTTCTATGCTTTTGCTGATGGAAGGAGGTTTGCACTCAAAATCTCACGATACATGGCCCCATTCATTCTTTCATGTACATGGATCAGTCGTCCTAGTCCCTTGGCAGAGAAACAGCCCCAAAGCATGATGTTGCCACTCCCATGCTTCACAGTAGGTATGGTGTTCTTTGGATGCAACTCAGCATTCTTTCTCCTCCAAACACGATGAATTGTGTTTGTAGCAAACAGTTCTACTTTAGTTTCATCAGACCATATGACATTCTTTCAATACTCTTCTGGATCATGCAAATGATCTCTAGCAAACTTCAGACAGGCCCGGACATGTAATGGCTTAAGCAGGGGGACACTTCTGGCACTGCAGGATCTGAGTCCCTGGTGGCGTAGTGTGTTACTTATGGTAGCCTGTGTTACGTTGGTCACAGCTCTCTGCAGGTCATTCACTAGGTCCCCCCGTGTGGTTCTGGGATTTTTGCTCACCGTTCTTGAAATCATTTTGACCCCATGGGGTTAGATCTTATGTGGAGCCCTAGATCGAGGGAGATTATCAGTGGTCTTGTATATCTTCCATTTTCTAATTAGTGATCCCACAGTTGATTTCTTCACACCAAGCTGCTTGCCTTTGCAGATTCAGTCTTCCCAGCCTGGTGCAGGTCTACAATTTTGTTTCTGGTGTCCTTTGACAGCTCTTTGGTCTTCACCAAAGTGGAGTTTAGAGTGTGACTGTTTGAGGTTGCGGACAGGTGTGTTTTATACTAACAACAACAACAAGTACCGTATTTTCCGCACTATAAGGCGCACCTAAAAGACTAAGATTTTCCCAGAAATCATAGGTGCGCCTTATAGTGCAGTGCGCCTTATATACGGATTTTTTCGGGAAAATTTAGCACCCCCCAGAAAATAAGGCATACCTTTGTGCCGCAATATCCTCCGTCCCCGCCATCCCCCTCTGTCCGGTGCCCGCCTGGCATCGCTGTGCGGGGGTGCGATCACCAGCCGCCATTCCCGCCATCCATGCTGGTGCCGGGGCCTGCCTCACATCACTGTGCGGGGACGCGATAACCAGCCGCCGTCCCCGCCATCCATGCTGGTGCCGGTGCCGGTGCCTGCCTCACATCACTGAGCGGGGACGTGATCACCAGCCGCCGTCCCCGCTGTCGTGTCCGGTGCCGCCGCTGCATCGGGCGCGCTCACAGCCCAGGAGCCCAGGAGCCCATCAGCCAATCACAGCTCCGCCCAGGAGCCTGGAGCCAATCCGAGGCCAGCTGACGTCAGCCCATAGCCTCTGATTGGCTGAGGGCTCCAGCGCTGTCATTGGCTGTGAGCTCCAGCGCTGTCATTGGCTGTGGGCTCCAGCGCTGTCATTGGCTGTGGGCTCCAGCGCTGTCATTGGCTGTGGGCTCCAGCGCTGTCATTGGCTGAGGGCTCCAGCGCGGTGAGTGCCTTGCCACACAGTACAGTAAGTGTGTGTGTGTGTGTGTCTGAGTGTGTATGTGTGTGTGTGTCTGTGTGTGTGTCTCAGTGTGTGTCTGAGTGTGTGTCTGAGTGTGTGTCTGAGTGTGTGTCTGAGTGTGTCTGACTGTGTGGGATGCTGGAGGGTGATGGGAGGCTACACAGGGATACTGCAGGGTGATGGGATGCTACACAGGGATGCTGGAGGGTGATGAGAGGCTACACAGCGATGCTGGAGGGTGATGGGAGGCTACACAGGAATACTGCAGGGTGATGGGATGCTACACAGGGATGCTGGAGGGTGATGAGAGGCTACACAGCGATGCTGGAGGTGATGGGAGGCTACACAGGGATACTGCAGGGTGATGGGATGCTACACAGGGATGCTGGAGGGTGATGAGAGGCTACACAGCGATGCTGGAGGGTGATGGGAGGCTACACAGGGATGCTGGAGGGTGATGAGAGGCTACACAGGGATGCTGGAGGGTGATGGGAGGCTACAGAAGGATGCTGGAGGGTGATGGGAGGCTACACAGCGATGCTCGAGGGTGATGGGAGGCTACAGAGGGATTTTTTTTATAGTAATATGGTGCGCCTTATAATCCGGTGCGCCTTATATATGGACCAAGACGGCTTAAAAGTCATTTTTTGAGGGTGCGCCTTATAATCCGGTGCGCCTTATAGTGCGAAAAATACGGTAGTTAACAAGTCCAAACTGGTGCCAGTACTACAGGTAATGAGTGGAGGACAGAGGAACCTCTAAAAGAAGAAGTTACAGATCTGGGAGAGCCAGAAATCTTGCTTGTTTGTAGGTGACCAAATACTTATTTTCCACCAAAATTTGAAAAACAATTCCTTTCCAAATCAGACAATGTGATTTTCAGGATTTGTTTACTCATTTTGTCTCTCATAGTTGAGGTCTACCTATGATGTCAATTACAGGCCGACCTCATCTTTTTAAGTGGGAGAACTTGCACAATTGGTGGCTGACTAAATACTTTTTTTCCTCACTGTATGTGCACACAGGCAGTGGACCAGCTGAGATTCCTAGGTGAAATCTCTTCATATAAAAGTTGGCGATCTTTTTCATGAAAGTGGCTTCACTGGCAGTTTTGCTGTCATTTTGCAGCAGCATAATCCCCGATACTTAAAAAAAAAAACCTGCCTAAATCATGAACAGGTTACTTCTTTTAACAGCTTCACAGATTGAGAACCTTGAGGCTGGTGCCCACAATGAGTTTTTGGTGAGTTTGTTAAACTGCGTGCTTTTGCTGCTTCAAGAGTTTAATATTTTTTAGCTCCAACAAAGTAGGATGACATTTAGAGAAATCTCATGTCCACTGTGTTTTTTTGCAGCGTAAACTGACCTGCGGTGCGAGATATATATCCACCATATGTCAATTTTACTTGCTGGTATGCTGAGTTTTATGTGCAAATTTTCTCAATAGAATTATGGTAAAAGAAAGCATGTAATCCACACATGTCTGTCATAATAAAGTTGTGTGAAGGCCAAATACTAAGAAGTATCAAAAACAAAGCAGCTTTATTTAAAGAGGTTCTCTACTACTAGAACAACTCCTTCTCATTCCATGTTTTCCCCTATTAATATACAAAGCCTCTACTGACCTCCGGTGGAGGTGCTGTTCCTGCGGTGTCTGGTCTCACATTCCCAGGGCTGATGTGAGGTTGTAGCATCACACAAGTCCTGTGAAATCACTGCCGGCTTCTCTCTCCCCACCTTTGGACGTAAGAGCAATCGAACAGGAAGTGTGCGGCAACCACAACTCTGATTTCCTGTTGATTATCTCATTTGTCTTAAGGTAGGGAAATGAAAGCCGATGTTGATTGGGCATGGGACTCGTGTGATGTCACAACCTCATGTCAGCCCTGGGAACAAGAGTACCGACACTGATGGAACCACGCCACCACTGGAGGTGAGTATAAGATTTCTTATTTTAATATAGAAAACCATGTGGAATGAGAAGAGTTTGTCCTATTATTGATTACCCCTTTTAACCCCTTAAGGACCGAGCCTCATTTTTGTAATTCTGACCAGTGTCACTTTATGATGTTATAACTCTGAAACGCTTCAACATATCCTAGTGATTTCAAGATTGTTTTTTCATGAAATATTGGACTTCATTTTAGTGGTAAATTTAGGATGATATTTTCTACATTTCTTTGACCAGAGAGAGTGTTTACACGCAGTGACACCTGACAGTTCAAAGCCATGACTGATATATCAGTCATTGGTCATTAAGGGGATAAAGCATGGTATACCAAAAAGAAACAAAACCTGCAGCATCAAAAATGTGATAAAAACACACAAAACAATGCAAAGAAGATAACGTAAGTACTCATGCGAGTATCACGCATGCTTCTCGCCTGGGTGTCTCTGATCTAAGAAAGCAGCTTAAAGCTGTTTATAAAAGCAGCAAAAGACTAAAACTGTGCACATCAATATTGTTTTTAGTTTCTGTGCATTGAGTTCATTTTTAGTGGCAGTTTTGCATTTTTTTTTTTTGTTTTTTTGACAAGTGGTTTTCAGGTGGAATCTGCCTGAAAAAGATGTCATGTGCACATAACCTAAAGGTGTTTTTTTGTGGGTGCCATATATTTCCTCCAATGCCATGTGCTTAGTTTATATTTTCAGTTTTAGTCTGACAGACCCCCTTTTATCTAGGTAATGCACCATGAATGTCTGCACACCGTGAGCTCTCATCAAAGGGTGGGAGGCGGCCTGTGACGAACCTGTACATCATAGGTGGTGAAGGGGTTAAACATGCTATTAGCATAAAAATCTGATTTAAACGATAGGTAATTTTTTATGACATATCCTTTTAAGCTTTCTTTCTTTATAGTACATTGGTTTGACACCCTGTATATGTTAGAGAGAAGCCTCTACCATAAGCAACTCTATGCCGTTCAGTTGAATCTAACACTCATAGTCAAGTAGTATTAAAAAGCACAGATAATATCCAGCAGTTTTTTCTTTCTTTACAGTGCCCAGTAGTTTATAAATGTGTAGCACGTTGTCTTTTTGTATACTGTGAAAAAAGTTGTAGTAACATACACAAGGCCAGTTGATGCTAATAGGACACATTTAGTGAATGCATCAAGTGTACCAAGTACCTAACATACCATAGGAAGGCTCGTTCCCAATCACTGCGCAACAAATTCAGGGAATTTCTTGTCCTCTAAGAAAATTTTGTTGTATCCTATAGATTTTGATATGCTGAACACGTATATGTGCTCCAAAAGTCTGTATCATGCAAGGTTTTTAAGAAACAATAGTTTATATTCTACATCATGATGTCCGAGACACTACATACATGTGCATCAATGTCAGTAGCAAAAGCAATTGTTCAAAAGTGTTTTGCAGACGACTTTCATTTAGAATCTGTGTCAGATGTTTCTTAAATAAGATTCCAAATATGATTCCAGCAATAGTCAGCCAGCATTGACGTACTCCACTCTCCCTGGTACCTTTTCTCCATCAGCGCAATCTCTTGGTGAAATCTTTCACCGTGTTCATCGTTAACAGCACCAAGATTGGCTGGACAAAAGTCCAAGTGAGAATGTAGAAAATGCATTTTTAGTCACATATTGCATTTCATCAAATGATATGCGGTGAGCATGTTGTCCACGAGTTGTTCAAAGTTCGGTGCCCTGCTGTTGCCAAGGAAGTTGAAGGTCACCTCTTTAAAGACCCTCCATGCCACTTGTTCAGCACTTTGCAAAAAACCATCAAAGCTACTGTCATCATTATATCTCTGATCTGTGGACCAATAAAAATACCTTATTTAATCTTTGCATCACTTATTCTTGGAAATTTCTGTCGCAAGTAAGAATAGGCTTCCTATTCTTTGTTCGTTACTTTGCCCAAAATTCTTCATAAGCCTAAGTTTAATATGCGAAGGATGGAGAAACATCTTTGCTGGATCAACAAGAGGATTTTTTAAACATTCTTCTGTCCAGCAACCAGGTTTTCACGGAGCGGCAGTTCTTTCTGAAATAGTGCATTTCTCGTGCACGACTGTCCCACTCACAAATAAAACAGTACTTGGTATATCCAAGCTGCAGTCCAAGAAGAAGTCCAACAACTTTTAGATCACATATGTTCCAGTTATAAGTGCTATAATTAATGTGGGTCAACAGTAAGGCTGGCTTCAGACTTGTAGATGCATCTGCAGCGTTTTGCAGATGCATCTGCAAGCATCTCGCGTCCATGGTGCGGGCGAGAGTGGTGATCTGTACGCAGGCATCCGCCTGCGCACAGATCACATATAGGAGTGAATGGGTGCGCGCGGCGGTCTGCAAGCATCTGCAGACCGCGGTGCGCACCATTATAAACATAGGGGCCGCAGTCTGCATGCTGATGCTTGCAGATGCATCTGCAAAACGCTGCAGATGCATCTGCAAGTCTGAAGGCAGCCTTACTCCATATTCTCATACGTTTCTTTCATGTGTACGGCATATCCAATAGGTATAGAAGGATAGATATTTCCATTGTGTAGTAAAACAGCCTTCAGACTTAAAATTGACGAGTCAATGTACAGTCGCCATTCCTTTGGGTCAAGTTCGCATCCATGAGCACCATACAACCCAAGACTTGGTTGCAAAAGGTTAAACTGTTGATACAGTTGAAAAATTAATTAAGGTCTTCTTGACGACTGCAAAAAAACAGAAACTCTTGTTCCTGGTAATAAGATTCCATTCTTGTAGCCTTGATCCCAAAATTCTGCCTGTCACTTTGACAATTTCAAATCTCTGACCAAGTCACTCAGATGAGCTTGATTGAGCAGATGTGGTTTTGATGATGAAGGCTCAAAGTCTGGTTCTGCAGCAGTTTCATTTTCACTGACATTGTTAGTTCATCTTCGTCATCCTCCATTGTCCATACTTTGGGCGGCTTTTGAACAGGAAGACTTTCATCGTGTGGCACTGGTCTTAAGGCTGAAGGAAGATTGGGGTATTTTAATTTATTTCTTGTTCTTTGCTTAATATCCTGTTACATTTGTAAGGCAGAAGAAGCAATCTGTTACATGATCTCTCTGCTCTCTCCATATCATTGGGATAGTGAACAGCATTGAAGGTCGTGATCCATTCAGCCATGCTTTAAAGGGAACCTGTCACCTGGATCTAAGCCCCTACACTATCACTACCTGTACCTGCACCTTCCTAGCTGCTCCCTATCTATCCCTCTCTGAGCTAAATCCGCCCTATAAAACTGCAGAAAAATAACTTATAACTTACAGCAGTCCCTGAGGCTGGGGACTGAGAAGGCGGCGCCAGGCTCCATTCAGCCCCTCCTCCATGCAGCAGCACACGCCCCACTGGGTGGCGTTATTCTTTCTTCATCGCTGCCTCCTCCATTTGGAATCTCTGCTTTACACCTGTCATATTGTGGTGATGCGACCTCGATGTGTCCCTGACCGAGACACAGCATATGGAGATTGTATCTTCTGCTTGCTAGCAGCACACACAGGGTGAGCTGCTACTGGAGCTAAGTGCTGATTGAAAGCACTGACCCCCAGGTGTGCGGGTGAATAGGAGATGATATGTGCTGCCCTGGGCTGTGGGGAGGGGGTGGAGTGTGTCAGGACAGCAGAAGGAGCTGCTGGGATTGTATGAGGTTCTACTCGGCTGTGCCCCGGTGTAACAGGCCAGACTAACCCCCCCGACCAGAATATACTCGGGGTTAAAGTGGCCTAGGCCAGATTATACCCCTCCGTATACCACAGCAGCTATAGATCAGGGCCCCAAGCAACACATGGGGGCCCGAGACAGCACAAAGTGGCCCCAGGCAGCAGAAAGTGGCCCTATGCAACATACAGGGGCCCCAGGCAGTGCTAGGGCCCCAGGCAGTGCTAGGGGCCCCAGGCAGCACAAAGTGGCCCCAGGCAGCAGAAAGTGGCCCTATGCAACATACAGGGGCCCCAGGCAGTGCTAGGGCCCCAGGCAGTGCTAGGGGCCCCAGGCAGTGCTAGGGGCCCCAGGCAGTGCATAGGGCCCCAGGCAGCACAAAGTGGCCCCAGGCAACATACAGGGGCCCCAGGCAGTGCTAGGGCCCCAGGCAGTGCTAGGGGCCCCAGGCAGTGCTAGGGGCCCCAGGCAGTGCTAGGGGCCCCAGGCAGTGCACAGGGCCCTAGGCAGCACAAAGTGGCCCCAGGCAACATACAGGGGCCCCAGGCAACATACAGGGGCCCCAGGCAACATACAGGGGCCCCAGGCAGTACTAGGGGCCACAAGCTACACACAGGATCCCAGGCTACACACAGGGGCCCCATGTAGCATACAAGGACCCCAGGCAGTGCACGGGGCCCCAGGCAGTGCACGGGGCCCCAGGCAGTGCACGGGGCCCCAGGCAGTGCACGGGGCCCCAGGCAGCACAAAGTGGCCCCAGGCAGCACAAAGTGGCCCCAGGCAACATACAGGGACCCCAGGCAGTACTAGGGGCCCCAGGCTACACACAGGGTCCCAGGCTACATACAGGGGCCCCATGCAGCATACAAGGGCCCCAGGCAGTACAAAGGCGTCCCAGGCAGCGCATGGGGGCCAGAGGCAGCACACAGGGGCCCCAGGCTACACACACAGGGGCCCCGGGTGGCCCACTGCCTGGGGCCCCTGTATATTGCCTGTGGTCACTTTGTGCTGCCTGGGGCCCCTGTGTGCTGCCTGGGGCCCTTGTATGCTGCATGGAGCCCTTGTGTGTAGCCTGGGATCCTGTGTGTAGCCTGGGATCCTGTGTGTAGCCTGGGGCCCCTGGTACTGCCTGGGGCCCTTGTATGCTGCATGGAGCCCTTGTGTGTAGCCTGGGATCCTGTGTGTAGCTTGTGGCCCCTAGTACTGCCTGGGGCCCCTGTATGTTGCCTGGGGCCTCTTTGTGCTGCTTGGGGCCACTTTGTGCTGCCTGGGGCCCTAGCACTGCCTGGGGCCCTAGCACTGCCTGGGGCCCCTGTATGTTGCGTAGGGCCACTTTGTGCTGCCTCGGGCCCCCATGTGTTGCTTGGAGCCCTGATCTACAGCTGCTGTGGTATACGGAGGGGTATAATCTGGCCTAGGCCACTTTAACCCCGAGTATATTCTGGTCGGGGGGGTTAGTCTGGCCTGTTACATCGGGGCACAGCCGAGTAGAACCTCATACAATCCCAGCAGCTCCTGCTGCTGTCCTGACTCACTCCACCCCCTCCCCACAGCCCAGGGCAGCACATATCATCTCCTATTCACCCGCACACCTGGGGGTCAGTGCTTTCAATCAGCACTTAGCTCCAGTAGCAGCTCACCCTGTGTGTGCTGCTACCGAGCAGAAGATACAATCTCCCATATGCTGTGTCTTGGTCAGGGGACACATCGAGGTCGCATCACCACAACATGATGTGTAAAGCACAGATTCCAAATGGAGGAGGCGGCGATGAAGAAAGAATAATGCCGCCCAGTGGGGCGTGTGCTGCTGCATGGAGGAGGGGCTGAATGGAGCCTGGCGCCGCCTTCTCAGTCCCCAGCCTCAGGGACTGCTGTAAGTTATAAGTTATTTTTCTGCAGTTTTATAGGGCGGATTTAGCTCAGAGAGGGATAGATAGGGAGCAGCTAGGAAGGTGCAGGGACAGGTGGTGATAGTGTAGGGGCTTAGATCCAGGTGACAGGTTCCCTTTAAGGCTTCCAGAACAAGATGTACAGCATATGAGGTGCCCCCGGTTTATCCTCATCTCCAATTGAACATTCAAAGTATAGTTTATATGCTTTCTTAACAAGTCGAGTCATTTCCTTCTTTTGTGCTTTCATTGTATATTCTTTGCATATGTAGCAGAAATTATCACTGCTGTTGAGACACCGACACAACATTTCAAAATAAATCTTCAGTTTTTACAATGAAAAGTATTCAGATGAATCGCATATATGATAGTAACGTTTCCCTCTCTTAGGCTGTGGTCACAGTTGACATGCGTTTTTTTAGTGCCTTTTAAAAACGCATGCTTTTTTACATGCGTTTTTCATGTCATCATGAGTTTTTTTAAGGTGTCTGATGGCTCCCTGCGTTTTTGGCTGCGTTTTGGAATCTGCACCCAAAAATAGTGCATGTACTATTTTTTGGTGCGTTTTGAAAAACGCATGCGATTTTGTAACATGGGCCTCTATGGAAAACGCATGCAAAAACGCATGGTACATTAGTACCTTTTAGTGCCATTCAAAAACGCATGCGTTTCCCATAGGAGCCCATGTTAAAAAAACGCATGCGTTTTTTTAACATGGGCTCCTATGGGAAACGCATGCGTTTTTGAATGGCACTAATTGTACATGCGTTTTTGCATGCGTTTCCCATAAGGCCCCATATTAAAAAACGCATGCGTTTTTGGAAAAGCTCCAAAACGCATGGGACTGTCACACATGCTTTTTGGCTATTAGGGCATGCGTTTTTTAACATGGGGGCCTATGGGTGCGTTTTTTTACATGCGTTTTTGAAAACGCAGGTCTCCATAAACGCATGTGAAAAATGCTACTGTGACCCCAGCCTAAATTCTTTCCACAAATGGGTATATACTCCCTACAATAGTTATGTCACATATGGTTATGATGTCATTGCAAAGATGCACAGGCATAAACCTGTCTGAGCATGTGTAAGCAAGCTCTGGCTTGCCTTGATATGACCGTCTTTCAAAATACTTCACATAATAAGTGTTTGCATATGTGTAGATCAGCAATTAATGTTATTTCAGTGGAAAATTCAGAATATACTGTTTCAGAAAAAGTTTTTAGAATTATAACAGAATATTATAATGTTTCGTATCATTTCTCAAAAACCTTACGTGATAGGAATAATTTAAAGTCGTTTCTGAAATCAGTATGAAAAAAATCTACTAGGAACACTCAAAACTGTCCGAAGGACTAAACCTTGGTAGCACAGTGAATCGGCCATTGTAAATGCAGTCTTGTTTGTAGTGCTTAGTAATATATATATTTTTTATTAAACAAAAGAAAAGGAAGCCTCAGAAAAAAAAAGTGTGAGAGCAATAAATAGTTCTCATCACATGCAATTTGCTCATTTAACAGTTTTTATTCTCTAGTGACTGAGTGAATATATTAATCTCCTGGTTCTCCAGACACCAAACAGTACATTGTAGAGTGACTGAGTCCAAAGCTACAAAATGTTATTTTTATATTAATAACAGCTACAAGCAATATTATTTGGATAATTGTGACATAATCTTGAAGTGAAAGACATTTGTGTTGGTCGCAAGGGCCAGGTTACTCAGTGGATGGGTAAAGTTCAGTCCACCGTAGCTGTGCCCAGCAGCTGTGGTCCTAACCACACATATAAAGGATGTAGTGATAGGGTTCAAGTTTTTTATTTGTGATTCCAGTTGGAATGTTCAGCCAGGATGTGGCCAGCACTGCATAGAATCCCTTGGAGATAGGTAGTAGTAAGCATGCAGGTGATTAACCCTTCCCAACCAGGGCTGACTCCCAGTGAGGTAATAGTCATTGCAGTGCAGCAGCAATAAGACAGCAGCAGACAGGATGGTCACTTTACTCTTTACCTGTAAGGTCCAGACAGATCCACAGGACACAGTTCTTCTCACCAGGCTTCCAGTCTGGCTTGTCTGATGGGGGTTTTGACTCCTTAGCTTGGCTGTAGTGTTGAAACTACCAGGACTGCCTACTTCGAGTGTCTATGAAACTTCTTCCAGCTAAGCTCAGACCCTGTGGGAATCCATTCCTGCTGAAGCAGGTTCCTGATCCTGTATCCTACTGAGCTCCTGGAACAGCACAAGCTGATGGGTGCTAGGGACTTACACAACTGTCTCAGACTCTGCCACCAGACCATGGAAGTCAGGGTGACCTAGGGACTGACCCTGAATCTTTTTGCAGCTCTTCCCTGCAGAGAGCCTCACACAACTCTGCTTGCAAGGACAGTCACCATCTTCTTCACCACACTGCTCTGAACTGAAGTTAACATCTTATTAACCTGTCCCCCTTACAAAAAATGTGTCACATACCTAATCCAGATGGAGTGAACAAAGGCGCAATAGGGTCTTATCCTCAATTGAATATGTCAAGAATGGTGCTACTATTGCTCACCTTGTTCGGTTGTGATACCCACAACCGGTAATATGCGCTCGTACGGCTGTTGCTGGACTCACACTTCCATGGTGCAATAGTGGAGATCAGGCTTCAGAAGGGACTGTGTGTCACAGTCCGTGCTGCTGCATTCAATCAAATGGTCCAGAAGTGATATGCAACAGTGTTTATTGTCTCACTCTATGCGATTTTGGAGCTGTCCATGCTCCTAACACATGTTACTAGCACTTCTCATACATAAGTTAGCAAGTTGTCTGATAATAGAAGCACATGGGCACAGCGTTACAGTGTGCAGGCATGAAGTTCAACATTATCTCATTGCAAATACACATGCAAAGCATAAACTACTCAAATACAAGCGCCCTCCACTTGCTGTCAAGTTGAGGAGTTGCACAGAAATGTTGTGAGTTTAGCATATTGGACCGCTCTGACAAAATGGGGGGGAATGGGGAGAGAAGAGGAGCTGAAATAGGGTGTGGAAATGCATGCCCCTGAAACTCACCAATAGTGACAGCAATTTAAAAGTCAATATTTTGGCAAGGAGGAGATGCATTCACCTCTTAATCAATTTGGCTACATTCACATGTACCTTTTTTTCTGCATTTTTTTTGCATCCGTTTTTGCACTGCACGAAACAGATCACTCAAATGAAGTCCTAGCCTAGTCAATGGGTTTTAATTGTTTGCTATTCAGACATGGTATTTGATAAGTGATCCATTTTTTCCCTTTAAGAGTGCTCCATTTTAGAAATGGTGACCATGGCAAGATGCTTTTTTTTTGGTATAGCGCATAAATCCAGCATCCAGGCACAGATTATCCTTTTGCTAATGCTTTTTATTTCACAAACGTGGCTCTCACAACATGTTTCTGTGGGTCACCGTTTTCATCATTGGTGAACCGCTGAAACATGTTGTGAGAGCCACATTTGTCAAATAAAGAAGCATTAGCAAAAGATAATCTGTGCCTGGATGCTGGATTTATGTTTTATACCAAAAAAACGTATACTTGCCACTTTCACCATTGATATCCCTTTGGGAGCGGTAGGAGCTGTAGCTTACAGTGCGGGAGCATAGAGAGTGAAGGACCTGCGGTGACGTCACTCCCATGTGACCGACCGAGCGTGAACACTGGAGGATCGTGCGGTGTGATTACACACCGGAGGCCCACACTGTGGTTGTGCAGAGGTGCACAACTACGAAAGATGAGTGATCTCACAATCCCTCTCCCCCAAAAATACCCATTATCACAAAGTATTCACTGACTCTGGCTAGTCCCGTGTTTGAAACTCTTAATCGAGTCTCCATGGACTCCATTTGAAAAATCCCCATTGTCTAATTGTCACCAGGTACACACAAGGGCACCTCTCTGTGTGTTTTTATTTTTCCGTTTACAAATGAGCATGTTTGTTTCTGTGGCATTTTACTCCTGCATTTTTCCCATAGGAACTATTGTTAATGGAGAAAAAAAATGCAGCACCTAAAACGCAGCAGCAGCAACGGGTTTTTAGTGCACTTTTTGTTTACAACTCCTGTTTTGCATCCAAAAACGCAGTAGAAAAAGCGCAGCAAAAACAGTACATGTGAATGTAGCCTTTGGGGCATCCTACTCCAAAATGCCAAATGCCCCTGCATTACGACTGGCTCTTTGTTTATCACATGAATTTCAAAGCAGATGTAGTTCAAAATCCACATCAAAGAGTTTTCAGATAGTGAATTTTGATGTTTGAAAAGTGACCATCATCATCATAAAGTAAGGAAAACTAGGGGCAATTGCAGGACCAGAAGCCAGAGCAAATAAACTACCCGAGAAGCACACCAAAGCACTAAATAAAGGATATGGTGGATGTAAATCTGCCTCTCAGGGATCACCTGACATAGCTGAGGCAATGCCCAATCTCCACCCTCAGCACAGAGAGGCAAAGAAGGAGGGAGGAGAGAGGAGGGCACCTCCCACCACCTAGCTAAACCAGCAGATATGGTGTCCAGTATCCTCTGGCAACAATTGATACTAGGGGACCTGGCGTCCCAGGGCCCCTGAACAGCATAATCACTGTGAGCGACGACGTTCCGCCTCACAACAATCGCTGTGAGCGATGACATTCCGCCTCACAGCAACACCAGAAGTAAATCTCCCAGAGTGCAATACATGGTCAGAGCGAGCACTGGACTAGCTATGCCCTCCTGAGGTGACAACCCACCCCTCATGGCCAGTGAGGGGCGACTGGTGACCTGATGGAAACCCAGAGTATGCCCACAATTGTGAGGGGTCTGCTCGGATATAAGACTGCAAGACCTGACAATAAGTGTGTATCTTTTGTTGACCTACCAGACGGATCATTTTTTATTTCTATTTTCAAGGTCCAGTAAATTAGGATCCATCACATAATATGGTTGAGGTACATAGAATAAGCCTTATTTTGTCTTTTTGTAAGGTCTCATTCAGATGTCTGATGTTCTTATATGAGTGCTAGCCATGGTTTGCGTGAATAGCACTCGAACCTGTGATCGTTTATGGAGCCATTCACATGCCCATGATTTTTCGTGCATGAAGCGGTCCACAGAAAATTGCAAAGACATGTCTGATTATGATACAATGGTTGGATCAAAATTGGCAATACAAGTCTATGCGTCTGTGAAAGTACTTGGACAGTACTTGTACAGTGCTGTGCAAATTAATTGGGACAAAGCATTTTTTTAAGTAAAATCTTAAGTTGGGGTTACCAGTCAGTGATTCAAACCAGTTTTAACTGCTTTGAACAGGTGTAAGTGTAACCTTACCTTGAGTAACAAAATGTGGTTTAACTGGTTTTAGTCAGAAAATAACAGCTAGCTGCCCCCTCTGCTTCATTTGAGAGCTTGTTTCTGTGAGGAGTGGTTTAGTGTACTTTTTCTCTCAGTGTGGTTCTTGCCTGTAAAAATGGATGTTACTCCACGGAAGAGGTCTAGAATTATTACTCTTAATGAACATACAAGTCTGACTGTAAGAGAAATCGCTTCCACCGCTGGTATTGGAAAATCTACCATTTCAAGAATAATTCGCACACACAATGAAACTGGATCGTTTTCTCCAAAACGAATAGGGAAATGTGGAAGAAAAAGGAAAACGACACCAAAAACTAACACTTATCAGAAATAGTAACATTAATGCAAGAAAAACTTGCTTTGTCCCAATTAATTTGCACAGCACTGTATGACATACATTGTCAGAAAGAGAGAAACATTTTTGTTTTTTTTCTTGACGAATGAGAAAAACTGATGACACTCGAACCATGCTCCGCTCAAAGTCTGCTCCAATTAAATCTGTCCATTAATCTCCTACATGAAAAAAAAACGGACATCTGAATGGGGCTTATACTTATTTAGTTGTTCCTAAAACCATCAATTTCAATAGTATAATAGAAGTCAAATGTCCATCCCTATCATTTTTTGTAAGGATTTGCAGAATTACGGTGTGCTACTCTTATAGTTTCCATTTACTTTAGGTGAGGCCATAACAGGCCATGATCTTTTCAGCTATCCCTCATTGTAGTCATTTATCTTAACCCGATACCTATAAAATGTTGATATGGTCTATATAGTATTCTGTATTTGCTTTCACATATGAGTTCTGCTAAGTTTATCTTGGTGTGTACTGGAATTTCTCTCTGGAGACCTTGAAAGTGAACCACATATTTTCTCAGTAATTGACAATATAAACAGTGTGTGTTTCAGTTCACTATTTTACGTCCATCTTTTGGAATCCTGAAAGGTTTATGTTCAGAGACTTTGGGAATTGTTAGGGATCTGACTTTGTGAACTGGTGGGGGTCTGTTGAAGTGCCTCTTATCTCAACATTCTTACTACAGGGACTCATATTTCACTTGCATACCAGTCAAAAAAAACAAAAAAAGGAATAAAAAAGAATTTATCAGCTTAACATGTAAAAACAATAGTGGATTGACCCAGCCATAAAACTAGTAGTGACCTTTAGACTTAGTTAATAAAACAGATTATTAGTCCAGAAAAGAATTCTCTCTAATACAGGTTACACCTTCTTCCATGCTCATCAGTAGGCAAAACTGGAATTTAGGAGCCAACTCTAGGGACAGTAAGGCTTTCCTTATTGATATCTTGTGATCCAATAAAGTCAAAGACGCTTCTGCAATTTTTCACCTATTGTTGAGGAAATGGCAATGGATGCTGGGGCATATCTTCAAGGATTTTTATGTTTTCAAAATATCTCACCCAAAGTAATATTTCTGTCCTGGATCCTTTGAGTCCTTGACAAAAAAATAATAATCCCATTGGGCTGTCTGTTCCATCAAACAGATGTACATAGTGTAGACACACTGACTGATCATTGGGAACAATCAGCCATCTGTAGTGTGAGGAAGATGTTGGAAGGGAGAACTGAAAACAGTCGGATTACTGCGGTGCTGTGATAGGCCCTTTGTATAGATCACAGGTTTAAATACCCCCCAAGCAGCCTAAATAAAGAGTTAAGCAAAAAAATAACCAGAAATATTTCTAAATATATTACCTAACATATAAACATATTCATTCCTTACGATGAATGCTGATGTAAAAAACCCCCACTAGATTTGTCATTTTCAGTAGGACTCCACCACCCCCTTCCAAAATACAACATCAAAAATGAATACATATCGGGTAAAAATATTAATAAAGCTACAACTTCACTTGCAAAAAGAAAGCAATCTTTCACCAATGGAAGAATACAAAAGTTACTAGTCTCATAAATATGGAAAACAAAAATATTTTCTTTTACAAAGTTCTTAATGATTTTTATTTGAACCACTACAATATAAAGAAAAAGTACAACTTTGGTATCTCTAGAATCCTACTGACCTCAGGGCATAAAACAAAATTCACAAAACAATTGTGGCATTGGTTTTTTTCTTTCTTAATTTCACTTCACTTGGATTTTTTTCTGCGTCTTTCATTAAACGTATAGTAAAAGGGTGTCGTTCAAAACTATGACTTGTCTCATAAAGCACAAGCTGTCACAACTGTCGACAGAACGAAATTAGAAAGTTATGGGAGGAAAAAACAAAAGTGCAAAAATTCTAAATTGTCTGGTCCTTAAAAGGTTAAGGAGCTTTTACAGCACTGACAACGGTACTTTGACATATGGGAAATACCTTAAAGGAAATCTGTCAGGTCAAAAATCCATATGTAACTGCTATCATTTTCTAATTCCTCGCTGTAAGCTCTCTCTATTGATGTATTTCTTAATTTATATCTTCCTCCTATCTTCTGTAAACTTCAAATAAAGAGATTCATTCCATCTTTCAATCACAGTGAATGGTCCACTTAGTTATCTGATGTCCCCTCCCCATAAAATGAATATGCATGTCATATATTCACATCACTGCACAGGAGATCAGTAGGGGGGCTGTATTCTCTCTGTGTTTGCAGCATCACAAGAGATCAAATACAAAACAGAAACTGTCACAGCAGGGATACTTGCTTAGAAAAACAAATGGAGTCTAGATAAGTCAGATCTGTAATAGCACTCTCCCTTATGTCCTCACTAGGAGAGAAACTTTTATGGAAACTGAAACCACTCTGCACTTGGAACAAAGGGAGGAGGGAGCTGCTGAGAGGGAGTGCATAATTACAAGACAGTTTATACAGCAGCTGGACTATTCCTGTTTCGGTTATAATGGAGAAACTAATCCAGGAGCTCCCTGCAGGGTCTGACAATGCTGATAACATGGAAATCACAAACGGTACAATAATGATTTTACATGTTTTTTTAAAAGGTCTGCCCAGGCACTATTCAAGGGTAATATTAGTTTCATACTGAAAAATGACTCGACAGAGTCCCTTTAAATTTATGATGAACAGAGCCTCTGTGCTGGTTTTCAGCTGATTGGATCAGAATGGGCACATTTTTCATAGACTGCTCATTCCTCCCTGGATCAGATATTTAAGGTTTATCAGTATGCCTAAATGGAGGTGATAGGTAATCTCCTTTAAATGACAGATTCAGCACTGTCCTATTTAAATGTATTTAATTTTTTTTTAATAATTCTGCTTATGTATTCAATGTTCTTTATTCATTTTATCTTTTAACATACTCATATTCAAAATCCCAATACTTATTGCAAGATATTTTTCTTTTCCTGTGTGCTTTAAATGTCCTTTTGGATTTACATTTTTACAGCTCCATAAGTGACATTAGTTCAGTCCGGTTCCATCTGGAATTGACATTTTAAAACCCTCTGATAAAGGTAGAATGGATAAGGATTTGCATTGTATTTACTATATCGTCCCTAGAAATCAAAGTTAAAAAAGAAAGAAATTCCTTATCTCACTCGTCGCACATTGCTCTCATTATGTATAAGCAATCTGAGATGTGACTGTAGGGTATGGTGACTGACTAACATTAAGTAATAACCCCCTTACCTGGCACATATCTGTGTTTTATGCTGTTGAACATACAACATGTCAATTTGACAGCAATAAAATAATACGGCTAGAATATTTTTTAATATCTTATACAATGAGCATCTTAGAATATGTTCCCACAATGAGCAGATGATGAGTTTTTCATGTTACAGATTTCTTGTAGCTTTTCTGCATTTATTAGGCTGCTTTCACACTGGGTATTTTTTTGGAAAATGCGGCAGTTACAGTAAAAAAAAACGCATCTGCCGCATTTACTGCTAAGGCCGCACTTGCAGCACACTTGCGGCAAGCCCCATGCATTGTCTATGGGGCTTACGGTAAGTGTGTGGAAGCCGCGGCAAGTGCGGTTTCGGCGGTTGCGGAAGATGCGGCCGTGAAAAAACGCGAACCGCATTTTTTTTGTGGCCACATCTGCTGCAACTGCTGAAACCGCACTTGCGCAGCTGCCGCACACTTACCGCAAGCCCCGTAGACAATGCATAGGGTTTGCCGCAAGTGCGGCCGTTATGCGTAAATGCGGCAGATGCGTTTTTTTTAGTGTGAAAGCAGCCTTAGGCCCCTTTCACATCAGCGGTTTTCTGCTGATCGCGGCAGTCGCGGTGAAAAAACCGCAACTGCCGCGATTACCGCATAACGGCTGCCTGCGTCTTGCAGCAAGCCCCATACAATGTCTATGGGCTTGCTGTAAGTGTGCGTGGTTTTGGCACTTGCGGCAGGTGCGGCCGCGAATAAAACGCGGTAGTGCCGAAACCGCACTTGTCGCACCTGCCGCAAGCTCCATAGACATTGTATGGGGCTTGCCACAAGTGAATCGCAAGTGCAGCCTTATGTGGTGAAAAAAACGCAACTGCCACGATCAGCGAAAACCGCTGATGTAAAGGGGCCTTACCTGTGCACAAGTCAGTTTTTATCGCATTTTTGTATGCATTTTTAGTGCACTTTTGTCATGTAAATCCTTATGCAGCAAAGTCAATGAGAATTCTGAAGTTTTGTGCACATGTCACTTTTTTCCCCTTGTAGATTTGGTGCAGAAATAAATCTGCAGCATGTCAATTTCATTATCCACCCCAAATGCTTGGAAAAAAACACATAAAAAATGCATTAAAAAGTGTTGCATTTTTTGCATTTTTCCTGCCGGGAAATACAGATTTGGATGCACAAATTTCTGCAATGTGTGCGCATAGGCATAGGTAAATTAGGTTGCTTACATATTTTCATTGCATTCTTCAGTGTTTTTTTACATGCCTTTTATGGTGATTGGGTTTTTTGTCTGTTGTTGGTGTTTCATGTTTTTTCAATAAAGAATACAAATGTACTTTATTAAGTAATGCATTAAAATATGTAAATCCTTTTTTGCTAAGGATATACATATAGGATGGGGTGAGCTATGCATTGTAGACTCTACAAAACAAATATGATAGATGGGAATTATTAAATAATTAATAGTGTTGTGAAAAACCATTAGAATTTGAAATTGTGCATTAACTATGTTTTAAAGGGAACCAACCACCTCAGATCACCCTAATACACAGTTAGTACATGTCCCTGCATCCTAAGGATACCTTTCCAGCACTGTTTTTGTGTAAAATCTTGCATTAGTATAACCGATGTAAAGAGTTTATAAAGTTACTAGCCTGGTGACTTCTGGGCGTATCCCTCCTTCTGTTATACTTCAGGGCTGTGCATTGCATGTCTGTGCTCCCCCTCCCTCCATGCCTGCTGCCCTGCCCTGATGGGTGTGATCGTTATCTCCTCTGCACAGAGGGAGGGGGAGCACAGCCATGCAATGAATGCACAGCCCTGAAGTATAACAGAAGGAGGGATACGCCCAGAAGTCACCAGGCTAGTAACTTTATAAACTCTTTACATCGGTTATACTAATGCAAGATTTTACACAAAAACAGTGCTGGAAAGGTATCCTTAGGGTGCAGGGACATGTACTAACTGTGTATTAGGGTGATCTGAGGTGGTTGGTTCCCTTTACATAAAGCTGCTTTGGTTTTGCTATTTAATGGTGTTTGGTTTTGACAAAACTTTATTGAGACAGTCATTCATATATGTGTTTTTTTGTGCATTTGCACATTGGAAATGCACAAAAAATGGCCATACGTTTTGTACGTACATATTTTTCTTACTTAATTATATTCTACTAGATGGGTGCCCGATGCACAATGCATCGGGATTCTAGCAGAGCGAGTCTCTGACTCGCAATGGCCGCTTCGCGGCCAATGCTTCGCGCTGCTAAGGCGACTCGCCATGCCCGCTGCGCGGGCATAGCGAGTCGCCTTAGAGCGACTCGCAATGGCCGCTTCGCGGCCAATGCTTCGACTCGCCATGCCCGCTGCGCGGGCATAGCGACTCGCCGGCTCGCAATGGCCGCTGCGCGGCCAATGCTTCGTTCGTATCCACATGACGACAAAGGGGCACTCGCAGCATTCGCAATTATATAATAGATAGGGAAAGTCTGCACATGAAACTCGGAGTACCCGCAAGATAATGGTATTTATTCACTGAGGCGGCTTTCACGTCAGCGCTATTTGAAATTCGCGGCAGATCCAGCAGTTTTGCCACCTCTGCCGCATAGTGGCTCACTTGCGGCAATCCCTATTCCTTCTTTATGGGACAGGTGTGGCAAGTGTGGTTTTGCCAGATCCAGCACGTCAAGAAATCGCACCTTACTGTAAATCCCTTGAGAATGAATTGGGATTGCCGCAAGTGTTCCGTCATGCAGCAAAACTGTCATGGATTTCAAACAACGCTGATGTGAAAAGTGTCTTACATAGCACCATTAATTCCACAGCACTTTACAAACTGTCCTAATCAGGGCTCACAATCTAATCATCACATTAGTATGCTTTGGAGTGAGGGAGGATACTAGAGAACCCAGAGGAATCCCACACCAACATGCGGAGAACATACCAGCTCCTTGTGGCTGTTGTCTTTGCTGGGATTTGAAGCCAGGACCCTAGCGCTGCAATTCCACCATGCCACCTGACATATTGCACATTGATAACACATCATGGTCAGTTTCTGTTGAGTACAAAAAGAACAGTGGCGTGAGATTTGTATAAATCCACTTGAATGGAAGTGTTAGATGATGTGTTTTTTTGTGTAGACTCAAAAACACATTGTGGGACCTTAACCTAAGGCTGGATTTATACTTGTGTGGGACTCACGCAAGCTTCCCATTGCATCACCCGGCACAGCCATCTGCTATCCGGACAGAAGCGTGCAGCTCCATAGAAATACATGCAGCTGACACACTCCTGTGCGAAGAGCGAGCGGCCATGTTGGGTGATGAGATGCGAGTCTCTCACAAGTCACACACAAGTATGAATCCAGCCTTTGGTGGATCTTGGCATTATGTATAGTGCATGGATGGCCTCTTGATTCTAGCTGAATTGTCTGCCCCCAACCAGAGAGTGAAATAGTATCTAGAATGGTACTAGAACATTGTGTATTCATGCATAAGGAAATTACAAGAAATAATTGGCCTTCACAAAAGTACTCCATGTAATTTCCCAAGGCATTTCCCAGGTTGGCTTTCTGTTAATTAAATGGGTGCTCTCTGTGCAATGAGATATCTAACCCAATGTGTCCAGTGCCCTGAATCAATATAATACCATTCAGTAAAATGTGAGATGAGCAGATGGTGCCACTACACAAGCAGGAAGAATGTCGGAAAATTTGGGTAAAGGGGAAACTCACAAGAAAAAACCTATAACACACGGCTATGAATTTCTTTCCCTTTGATCCTAACATTTAATTTACTGGCAAAGGATTTTAGAATTCATGTATGAAAGTGGGTTAAAGATCTTAATTAGGAAAAGATGAATGTTATACAGTATATTTAAATGAGAAATGGCTTCTACTCTACGTTTCTTGATGATCCCATTAAAGGTTTAAAGGTGATGAAGGAATATCCACCCGTTCTCATTAAGATTTCACTTGCAGTTTTTAATTTTCATTTCATCTTTGAGAAAATATCAAAAGCTTTTAATCTTTGCAGCTTTCAAATATGTTGGGGATAGTGAATGATACATTGTGTGAAACCTATTCTGACAGAAGAAAATCAGAAAATATATAGGGACGAAAAAAGACACAGATTTTATCTACAAACAATTCCTAGTTGCTAGATATTAGAGAAAAAAATTAATTCCCAATTCACAACATCGTTTTAGAATCTCACTGCTCTTACAGTAAAGAATCTCCATTTCTGATGAAATTGTCATTGCTTAGGCCTGTGTGTCAAAAAATAAATAAATTGCAAGATCTCTGTCCTGTCTAGTCATATATTTTCAACCAGTATTAAGATCTTTCTTGGGCTGTGTTCCCACTATGAGTTTTTGGTGAGTGTTTCATGTTGCAGAATTTCTGCACCATTTCTGCACCTATTAGGCCATGTGCACACAGTGTGTTTTTGATGCGATTTTTGGTGCAGTTTTGAGTTTGGTGCAATGAGAATTCTGAAGTTTAGTGCACATGTTGCTTTTTTGATACAGAAATAAATCTGCAGCATGTCAATTCTTGCTGTGTCTTTGTAGCGTATTTCCACCCCCAATTGCATGTAAAAAACGCACAAATTAGTATCACATACGCATTGCTTGTTTGGTGTATTTTTCTGCCAGGAGATGCAGATTTGGTTCAAAAGCGCAACCAAATTCTCAATGTAGGCTCTTCGCCGTAAGTAAATTAAGTTAGGCCCCTTTCACATCAGCGGTTTTCGTTGATCGCGGCAGTTGCGGTGAAAAAAACGCAACTGCCACAATTACCGCATAACGGCTGCACTTGCGGTTCACTTGCGGCAAGCCCCATACAATGTCTATGGGGCTTGGGGCAGGTACGGCAAAAGCGGTTTCGGCACTTGCGGCAGGTGCGGCCGCGAAAAAAACGCGGCACACCGCAGGTTTTTTTCGTGGCCGCACCTGCTACAAGTGCCAAAACCGCACCTGCCGCAAGCCCCATAGACATTGTATGGGGCTTGCCGCAAGTGAACCGCAAGTGCAGCCGTTATGCGGTAATCGCGGCAGTTGCAGTTTTTTCACTGCAACTGCCGCGATCAGCGAAAACCGCTGATGTGAAAGCAGCCTAAGGGCCCTTTCACATCAGCGTTTTTTTAAATTCGCGCAGATGCGGTGAAAAAAACGCATCTGCCGCGATTGCCGCATAACCGCTGCTCTTGCGGCGCGGTTGCGGTAATCCCCATAGAAAGTATAGGGGGACTTGCGGCAGGTGTGGCAAGTGCGGTTTTGCACTTGCGGCAAGTGCGGCCGCGAAAAAAACCGCAGTAAGCCGCTTTTTTTTTTGCGGCCGCACTTGCCGCAAGTGGAAAACCGCACTTGCCGCACCTGCCGCAAGTCCCCCTATACTTTCTATGGGATTACTGCAACCGCGCCGCAAGTGCAGCGGTTATGCGGCAATCGCGGCAGATGCGTTTTTTTCACCGCATCTGCCGCGAATTTAAAAAAACGCTGATGTGAAAGGGCCCTTATCTGTGTTTTTTCATAAAGTTTTGTGTTCAGTTTTTTTTTAATCCATTAATTTTTATTGCATAATTTCAAAAACATACAGATAATACTCCCAACTTAGGGGTTAAAACAACATAAACATAATGTGGCACCCCACTGGTTGGGACGCCATAGAGGATTACTGCATCCAGACCAGAGTGTGTAGTATCCCTTTGACCAGGGGACTGGGATGTCAATAGGGGGCCCTCATTACACGCATTACACGCATGACACCTTAGGTCAGGGGACTATAGGGTTAACTATTGCTAGGAAACCAGTCCCGGTGGAAAGCACTTCAGGGCAGAGTTGTGGAAGAGCGAGAAGACAGTGAGTTAGAAAGTTGGTTGGAGGAGGACCCTGCGAGAAGCACCTCAGTTCAGGTGGCCCGAAGGAAGAAGGGGATTCTAGTGTGTTGAGGTGCACCCGAATCCGTGCCGGTACGACTCCCGGCCGGAAGGATCCAGTCAAAAACCGGAGGACCGGCTCCAAGGCGGTGAGGGCATTTATCCCTGAGCCGCAGAACCAGAGGGCACAGACTTCTTCAGAAGTCGTGGCCAAAGCCCGGCATAAATCCCCTAAGGCCCGGTATAGGGTCCGGAGGCCTTAAGACAGGGACCGTCCATAGGGATCCGTGGGGACCGGCGGAGGGCTCTGTGCACGGGAGCGCAAAGGAAAGAACAGAGGGAGCGCACAGTAAGGACAGATGAAAGGACTAAGCAGACACATCACCGAGGGTCTCCAGCGAGACGTCCTAGTTCTCTGGTGACTTCCCCGGCCAGCAGTAACCATTGACTGTGTGTAAAGACTGTTTGCTGCCTGAGTTACCAGTAAAGCCCGGTTCAGAGCCAAAGACTGTGTGGTGTATTTTATTAGCCTGCACCGGTGGAGCCATACTCTTGTTCCCACAGCCTATCAGCCTGCATATCCATTTGACGAGCCGCCTCCCTGTGTGAGTTCTCTATTCATCCAACACTGACCCGGGGAGTATTACCCACAAAGCTGCCTCATCATTACCCCGGAGGTCTGCAAGCAGCGCTGGTATCATTATCGGATACTATAGGTGGCATCACAAACTTATTTTATTTCTATTTTTCTTTAACCGCTTTTTCAGCGACCGCCAGAGCCACAGCATCGGGCACAGGCCGCCCATGACATCCCCCATGAAACTACAGCCCGGGACCGGCGGCTACCCCACGGCCCTGTGGTGGGTCACTAACCATACAGAAATTCAACAGTATATATGAACTATACTGACACTTGCATTTAGGAGACATGTAATCAAGGGCATTTAAGCCCACCTTATGCATAGCTTGTCTTTATTATGGAATGATTGACTCAGTCTTGTCCTAAATGGGAAAAGTTATATACTTAGTATACAGCGAAAGGCCCAGATCTGCCAAACTAATGTATATCTTCCCATATTGTGTGCAGTAGTTTTACATGCATTTTTATTGCAAATTTTGTATCTTCTTGCTATGTCATATTTAAATTAAAACATCTTTGTTTTTGATACTTTGTGATATTTGGCTTTTCCAAACTTTATTGATACAGTCATGTGCAGATTATATGGGGTTTTAGTGAGCCTCTATAGCGGAAATGCACTAAAACACATATGCATTTTTTACCTGCGGATATCTCGCAGATGATGTAATTCTCTGGGGTAGGTCTGTGTACTCAATGTACCCGCAAGAGAAATTGACATATTGCGGATTTGAAACATGCACCGCAGGTCAGTTTACACTGAGGAAAAAAGAAGCACAGAGGGCACAAAATTCCTATAAATCCCATCCACTTTGCTAAAACTGTGAGGCACTGCATATTGATGCAGTGAATATAAGCAGCATCAAAACTCACCAAAAGCTCACCCTGGGCACACTGCCTTTTTTTTTTTCTTTTGTTTTTAATAGATCATCTGTTTAGGAAAAAGGTAACTTTTGATAAGTATGTTTGATGGATGAAAAAAGAGCATTAAAGTGAAATGTTCTGAAAAAAAACCCCAAAAACCTAAACCACAAGACAACTGCAGGCGATCACTGACCTCAACAGTAACGTTTATATGTATGTCACATGAGCACGAACTCTAGTGATTGGCTGTAGCAGTCATGTGACTGAGGGATATTGTATCTCTGCCGACGTTCTTGGCATATACAGTTGTGCTCAAAAGTTTACATACGCCGGCAGATTTTTTGCTTTCTTGGCCTTTTTTCAGAGAATATGAATGATAACACAAAACCTTTTTATCCACTCATGGTTAGTGGTTGGGTGAAGCCATTTATTGTCAAACTACTGTGTTTTCTCTTTTTAAATCATAATGACAACCAAAAACATCCAAATGACCCTGATCAAAAGTTCACATACCCCAGTTCTTTATACCATGTATTTTCCCCTCTAACATCAATGACAGCTTGAAGTCTTGTGGTAGTTGAGGATGAGGCTCTTTATTTTTTCAGATGGTAAAAGCTGCCCATTCTTCTTGACAAAATGTCTCCAGTTCCTGTAAATTCCTGCTCTTTCTTGCATGAACTGCGCGTTTGAGTTCTCCCCAAAGTGGCTCAATGATATTGAGGTCAGGAGACTGAGATGGTCACTGCAGACCCTTCACTTTGTTCTGCTGTAGCCAATGACAGGTTGACTTGACTTTGTGTTTTGGATAGTTGTCATGTTGGAACGTCCAAGAACGTCCCATGCGCAGCTTCCGGACTGATAAGTTCAAAGTTTCCTCCAGAATTTGCTGATAACATGCTGTATTTATCTTTCCTTCAACTTTGACCACGTTTCCTGTGCCTTTGTAGCTCACACGTCCCCACATCAGCAGTGATCCACCTCCATGCTTTACAATAAAAATGGCGTTCCTGTCATCATAGGCCTTGTTGTCACCTCTCCAAATGTAACATTTATTGTTGTGGCCAAAAAGTTCGATTTTGGTCTCATCACTCCAAATTACCGTATATACTCAAGCAGGGGCGGACCCAGACTGTAGTGGGCCCTGGTGCAAGAAATTTTTCGGGGCCCCCCCCCTGGAATTCAGTGCCAGAATAGTGCCGCAGGTGTGCAGCACAGCCAGCGGCGTAGCAACTGTTTGTGGCGCCCGGGGCGGTCGAAAAATGTTTCCGCCCCTTTGGTTATTGATAATCTGGAAGTGTACATAGCATATACTGTCTGCCCCTATATACAAGAATATAACTACTATACTAAAACACAAAGAGAAGGGGTGCAATTGCCACCTCTGCAGAACATGTATATGGCAACAAGCAGGAGTCAAGGAGGGCCCGGGGCCGAAGCAATTTTCCGCGCGCCGTGCTGTGGAGTTCATAATGCAATATAAATGCAAAAAAACTTTATTCTCAATATTATGTCACAATACCAGGATCTGAGGATCTTCTATTTGGAGGTCAGGGGCTCTCTGATGCCATGTTGCTGTCTGTCTCGCTGTCGTCCTCTTTTGACACTGGAGTGCGGTGGACAAGAGAGCATTAACTGGTTAATAACAAGAAGTATGGTGTGTGTACTGAGCCATAAACCCTCCCCATACCAGTAGAATTACTATATGGATTTTAGTATTCGGGTACGAACACACTGGGGTGAAACTCTGATGAGTGCAACGTGTGATTTTCTCGCATTGCAATCAATCTCTGAGAGCAGATTGGTGAGTGTCGGACGCTTTTTTCTCATCCAGATTTAGGATGAGAAAAAAGTTGCAACATGCTGCGACAGTCTGCGATTCACACCGAGACTCACCAATGCAAGTCTACGGATCCGACAAAATCACAGACCACACACGAACCATCCGAGTCTGAGGCTGAGGCTGCGTTCACACATTGCGTATTTTGCTGCGCTTTTTTACGCGCGCGTTCTCAAAATACGCAATGTGCCTTTTGTCTGCCAGCAAAGTGAATGTGAAATTCACTTTGCAGTGCAGACATTGGGCAAAAATACGCAGTGCGTTTATGGGAGAAAACGCAGCTGCGTAAAGAATTGAGATGTGAATTCTTTACGCAGCTGCTCCTGCATTTTCTCCCTGTGATGTCACAGAGGGGAGGAAGAATCCTGCTTCCTCCTCCCCCCTGTGACAGCTGTGACAGCCCATTAGATTTCGCAGTGTATTAATATACACTGCGAAATCTAAATTAAACAAAAGCAAGTGTCTGAAAAATAAAAAAGAAAGAATACTTTACCTGTCCGACGCCTTTTCCCGGTGTCCAGTGCCAAGCGAGGTGTCTTCTGCCAGGACCTGTGGTGACATCAGAGGGCCATTCCCGGCACAAACGCAAAAAAGCGCAACAAAATACGCAATGTGTGAACGCAGCCTGACACTTTTTTTCACGGATACATTCTCATTCTGTAGCTGAGAACACTGTAAAATGTTCCTGTAAATGATTCTACAGTAATAGCTGCTGATAAAAAACACTGACTGCACACGGATGTCACATGGATGTGATCTGAGAGAAATGTCGGACACTCACACAGCAGTTGCCAAACGGACTAAAAAACAGATGTTACTCGTCCGACTCTCCTGGAAACAGACCGATTTTAAGGCGGCGGGAGACAGTGTACCACCATGTCCTCAGCTCCGTGCTGTGCACAGACAGTGTACCACCATGTCCTCAGCTCCGTGCTGTGCACAGACAGTGTACCACCATCTCCCTAGCTCTGTGCTGTGCACAGTGTACCACCATGTCCTCAGCTCCGTGCTGTGCACCACCATGTCCTCTGCACACCCTCGATCCATGTCCTCTGCACACCCTCGATCCATGTCCTCTGCACACCCTCGATCAATGTCCTCTGCACACCCTCGATCAATGTCCTCTGCACACCCTCGATCCATGTCCTCTGCACACCCTCGATCCATGTCCTCTGCACACCCTCGATCCATGTCCTCTGCACACCCTCGATCAATGTCCTCTGCACACCCTCGATCAATGTCCTCTGCACACCCTCGATCAATGTCCTCTGCACACCCTCGATCCATGTCCTCTGCACACCCTCGATCCATGTCCTCTGCACACCCTCGATCAATGTCCTCTGCACACCCTCGATCAATGTCCTCTGCACACCCTCGATCAATGTCCTCTGCACACCCTCGATCAATGTCCTCTGCACACCCTCGATCAATGTCCTCTGCACACCCTCGATCCATGTCCTCTGCACACCCTCGATCAATGTCCTCTGCACACCCTCGATCAATGTCCTCTGCACACCCTCGATCAATGTCCTCTGCACACCCTCGATCAATGTCCTCTGCACACCCTCGATCAATGTCCTCTGCACACCCTCGATCAATGTCCTCTGCACACCCTCGATCAATGTCCTCTGCACACCCTCGATCAATGTCCTCTGCACACCCTCGATCCATGTCCTCTGCACACCCTCGATCCATGTCCTCTGCACACCATCGATCCATGTCCTCTGCACACCCTCGATCCATGTCCTCTGCACACCCTCGATCCATGTCCTCTGCACACCCTCGATCCATGTCCTCTGCACACCCTCGATCCATGTCCTCTGCACACCCTCGATCCATGTCCTCTGCACACCCTCGATCCATGTCCTCTGCACACCCTCGATCCATGTCCTCTGCACACCCTCGATCCATGTCCTCTGCACACCCTCGATCCATGTCCTCTGCACACACTCCATCACGTCCTCTGCACACCCCCTCCACGTCCTCTTCCCACCCCCTCCACGTCCTCTGCCCACCCCCTCCACGTCCTCTGCGCACCACTCCACGTCCTCTGCGCACCACTCCACGTCCTCTGCGCACCACTCCACGTCCTCTGCGCACCACTCCACGTCCTCTGCGCACCCCCACGTCCTCTGCGCACCCCCCATGTCCTCTGCGCACCCCCCACGTCCTCTGCGCACCCCCCCGTCCTCTGCGCACCCCCCTCTGCGCACCGTCCTCTGCGCACCGTCCTCTGCGCACCCCCCCACGTCCTCTGCGCACCCCCCTCGTCCTCTGCGCACACCCCTCGTCCTCTGCGCACCCCCCTCGTCCTCTGCGCACCCCCCTCGTCCTCTGCGCACCCCCTCACGTCCTCTGCGCACCCCCCCACGTCCTCTGCGCACCCCCCACGTCCTCTGCGCACCCCCCCACGTCCTCTGCGCACCCCCCCCTCGTCCTCTGCGCACCCCCCCCTCGTCCTCTGCGCACCCCCCCACGTCCTCTGCGCACCCCCCCACGTCCTCTGCACACACCCCCCTCGTCCTCTGCACACCCCCCCTCGTCCTCTGCGCACCCCCCCACGTCCTCTGCGCACCCCCCCCCCTCGTCCTCTGCGCACCCCCCCTCCTCTGCGCACTCCCCCCCTCGTCCTCTGCGCACCCCCCCACGTCCTCTGCGCACCCCCCCACGTCCTCTGCACACACCCCCCTCGTCCTCTGTACACCCCCCCTCGTCCTCTGTACACCCCCCATCGTCCTCTGCACACACACCCTCGTCCTCTGCACACCCCCCCTCGTCCTCTGCACACACACCCTCGTCCTCTGCACACACACCCTCGTCCTCTGCACACACACCCTCGTCCTCTGCACACCCCCCTAGTCCTCTGCACACCCCCCCCTCGTCCTCTGCACACCCCCCCTCATCCTCTGAACACACACCCTCGTCCTCTGCACACCCCCCCTCGTCCTCTACACACACACCCTCGTCCTCTGCACACCCCCCCTCGTCCTCTGCACACACACCCTCATCCTCTGCACACCCCCCCTCGTCCTCTGCACACACCCTCGTCCTCTGCACACCCCCCCCTCGTCCTCTGCACACACACCCTCGTCCTCTGCACACCCCCCCTCGTCCTCTGCACACCCCCCCCTCGTCCTCTGCACACACACCCTCGTCCTCTGCACAACCCCCCCTCGTCCTCTGCACACACACCCTCGTCCTCTGCAGACACCCCCATGTTACATGGGCCATGTGCACCTTGTAAAGTCAGTCCCAGTTCCTTACTCTTGCAGTTCATCTTGCCGGGCAAAATGTAGCTCCGCCCACCTGAGTCACGTGTGCGTGACGTCATCGCAGGTCCTGTAACACCCGGCATCTGTCCCCGCCGGTGGTGCTATGATCCTGCCGACCTCAGCCAGCGTCATGCACCACCACTGGTGAGGTGAGGAGTGGGGGCGCGATGACCGGAGGGGGAGGCGGGGTGTGAGGTGTCCAGGGGGGTGTGAGGCATCCAGGTGGGTGTGAGGTGTCCAGGGGGGCGGGGTGTAAGGTGTCCAGGGGGCGGGGTCACCCGGCCGGGGCTCAGAGCAGGAAAAAAAAAGACACACAAAAAAGAACACGTCGCCGCCCTCCCCGAAAAGTGCCTAATGGCAATTACGGCCCTGCCACTTCCCCCCCGGAACTTAATGCCAGAACAGTGCCGCGGGTGTGCAGCGCCACTGACACCCGACAGCACCACCCCCACACTACTGTCTGACAGGGGAACGGACCTGCCGCTGGAGCCCCAGGGGCCCCCTAGCTGGTCGGGGCCCTGGTGCAGCTGCACCAGCTGCACCACGGTAGTTCCGCCCCTGTACTCAAGTATAAGTCGACCCAAGTATAAGCAAAAATGCCACTGCTTGCTGTGTTTTTCTGACTTGCCGCAAGTGCCGTATCTGTCAAAACCTGACTGCAAGTCCCATAGAGAATGAATGGGGCTTGCTGCCGTCTTGCCACAAATGAGCCGTTATGCGGCAAAGCCTCAGTACAGTATTCATATTTCCCTGACCATCCTGTAATCCTATCCCCTGTTCTATTACTGTACTTTCCCTCAGAATCCATCTTTCCCCTACTCTATTGATCTGTCCCTAAGCATCCAGCTAATTCTATACCCTGCACTGCTTCTCCTTTCCCTCACTAGTCTTCTTTCTCTGCTCTATTACCGTACTACTGAACTTTTTTCCCTGCTCTATTATGCTACCGTAACTAAACTTACAATACGGTACTATAATGGCGCCTCACCTCCTTCTTCTTAGACAGTGACACTGTAATTAAAGTCCCCTGCGGCCACACTGTACATAAGGTCAATGTCTGGCCACAGGGGACTTTTTTTGTATGTGCAGGAACTGGGCGCAGGGTGGATAGAGCGATGCAGCGGAGGGATCCGGGCCTCCACATCGCTACAGGAGGACGGAGTGATGCAGCGGAGGGATCCAAGCCGCCACATCGCTACAGCAGTGCGGAGGGATCCAGGCCGCCCCATCGCTACAGCAGGACGATGGAGCGATGAAGGGGAGGCATCCGTGCCGCAAGTTACTGCACAGGAGCGCGGGAGATCTGAATCCAGGCGCAGGAGGACGGAGGTAACCGGCGGGCACAAGATACTAAAGGGTGGCAGGAGGAGGTGTCAAATGACTGGAGGACAGAGGGAAGCGGTGGGGGGGGGCCTTTGAGGGGAGTGAGGAGCGATCTGAAGCAAGCACATAAGGCAGGATGGTTAGAGACTCGAGTATAAGCCAAGGGGAGCTTTTTCAACGGTGTCCTTGTTTCAGAATTTGGAGGCTTGTCTCTGTGCAGTTTGGAACACTGTAGGCGAGATCCTTTATGACATTTGCGCAACAATGGCTTTCTTTTGGTGACTCAACCATGCAGCCCATCATTCTTCAAGTGCCACCTTATTGTGTATCTTGAAACAGCCTTACGACTAGTTTTCAGTGAGGTCTGTATTGCAGCTGATGTTATTTGTGGGTTTTTCTTTGCATCCTGTACAATTGTCCTGGCAGTTGTGACCGTAATTTTTGTTGGTCTACCTGAATGTGGTTTGCTTTTTTTACAGAGCCCCTGATTTTCTATTTGTTAATCACACTTTGAACACTGCTGACTGGCATTATCAATTTCTTGGATATCTTTTTGTATACCTTTCCTGTTTTATACAGTTCAACTATCTTTCCTGTAGATCCGTTGATAATTCTTTTGCTTTCCCCATGACTCATAATCCAGAATCGTTAGTGGCTGGAGGAAAGATAGAAGAGTCTGTCTGGATCCCAGAAACTCACTCAGCTTTTATGCATCCACACTGATTACAAGCAACAGTTCACAGGTGAAGATGTTACCTTTATTAGCCATTCCATCCCATTTGTGTCAACTTCTGTGCATGTTATCAGGCCAAAATCACTGATATGTGAACTTTTGATTAGGGTCATTTGGATGTTTTGGGTTGTCATTATGAGTTAAAAAGAGAAAACACAGTAGTTTGACAATAAATGGCTTCACCCAACCACTAACCATGAGTGGCAGAAAAGTTTTTGTATTGTCTTTCATATTCTCTGAAAAAAAGGCCAAGAAAGCAAAAAAATCTGCCGTGGTATGTAGATTTTTAAGCACAACTGTACACTAAACATAGAGAAAATTGGGCACTTTTTTCCTGTTATTTGTACTCATTGCCTAATCCATTAAACTGTTCTATTGGAAGTGGAGCTTAAATTTGTAAACATTTTCTTACTTTATTTAATTAATTCTTTCTGCCTATTTCTTATCTTAAAACACAGAAGACATCTTATCTGAGCACCCATCTTCCCTCTAATATCACACTAGAAAGAGTCTGGCCATGCTTTTATTAAAAAAATGAATGAATGTCGAAGGATAGAAAACTGTTAAAATAACAGGCTTGAAATACATTGTCCACAATATTTTTAGCATCCATAATCATGTATCTAACTATTGGTTGACAATTAATAAAGTGATAATGGGTGCAAATTATGCAATGGGTATGGGCTGAGATGCTTATATCACATCAACAGTGCTGCAGCTAATCAGTGAGCTTAGCAGTCCCAAGGGGGAAGTCCATCTACTCGGTCAGAGCCATGGAGCTCACTGATTGGCTATTGATGTTACGTCAGTACCACATTCAAAAATCATCAGCAGTGATGGTGTCTCAACTGTGGACCCGAAGATGATGAGTAAAGTGCATTTTTAGAATAAACTAGCTGTAGAGCCCGACTTTGCCTGGGAGTAATGCCTACATATGTTTGTAATGCTCATATATGGTAATATCGCCCATATATGGGAATATCGCCCATACATGGTGATGTATGTGTGTATGTATCATAACCCCTCCCCTCTCATTAGCCATGCCCATTCATAGCTCCACCCTACACATAGCCCCAGCCACCCAGTAGCCCATCTCCTTTCATTGCGCCGCTCATGTATAGACTCGCCCCTTCATAGCTCCACCCCTCCACATAGCCCCGAGGGCAGGGCTATGTTGTGAGGGTGTGGCTATGTGGAGTGGGCTGCGCTATGCCGTGGCTATGTGAAGTGGGTGGGGCTAATGCCGCATATACATACATACATACATACACTCAGCTGTATATATTAGATTTCAGCTGGGACTTAGATTTTCTCAAAAGAGACATTCCTTTTAAAGTAGTATGTCACCATAAAAATGTATTCCAATCTTCAGGCACAGAGGACCTGAAAAGATTGACATATAGTTTTAAGAGAAGAGTTTCCATATAACCTGTGTTTTACTAATTTAATCATTTGCTCTTTCTGGGACTTTGTGTCCAGTGGGTGGTCCTGTCAGTGACTGACAGCTGCCTTTCTATAAATATGCATATAAAGAAAACTGTCAATCACTGATAGGACCTCCCACTAGACTGAAAATTCCAAGAAGAGCAAAGGTATAAAAGATGAAATCACAGATTATACTGAATCTTTTCTCACAAAACTATATATCAATCCACTCCACCTGCTCTATAATAAGGTGTCTGCTGAATTGACTGCATTTCCTTGGTTATAGGTTTCCTCTAATATTATAAAGGATACAATTATTACACATTTTCTACTTTTCCATACTACATCATAAGTTCATCCATAGTATATCATATAAAGAAAGTGCACACCCAAGTTTCACTTGAACTCCTGACATAAAAACTGGTGTTCACAATAAACGTGCCTCCTATGCCAAATAATGTGATAATACAGCTGAGGGAATGGGTGTAGAGCAAAAAACAGTGGTTTAGGAACTTGGCACAGAATACAAGGTTTACGGAAAGTGATCCTTTCTTGTGTTTATGTTATATAGTCAATATGTTAATCATAAGGAAATGTAAATGTTCATTATCTAGACAAAATTGACTGTACATAACTCACCATCATAATGCCATTGCTAACCATCGGATTTGTTTAGTGCATAGATGTTATGCATGTACATTAGTTAAACATGGGTAAAGGAGAAATAAACTCTCCAACACAACAGCCACAACCACACCCTACTGTTTCCTGTAAAGACTAGAAGATCTCTAGTAGCACAACTAAAACCACAATTTAGGCCTGGCTACCTGAAAGGCCATCAAGTGGTTTCTTATACCTCCTAAAAAGCCAGAGGGGAGACCGCTACGCACAATTAACCAAGAGAGGGCAAATGTAGACTGGTTTACAAGTTGAGGAAACATAAAGCATATACACGAATGGGGAAAAAGAATAATAAATGAAAGCAAGGGAAACCTTCCACCAATCTAACTGAGGACAAAGGAATTGTGTTGGGAAGGTAAATGAACAAACAAGGAGCATTTAAATAACTGGTCTGTGCCTAGCATTCAAAATCTCTTAGTTGCAGGGCTGGAACACCTTAGCTGTAATCCAAATAGAAATGTAGAAAGCAAAGAAGGCTGGTATAAGGTGAGTAAAAATAGCCCTGCCCAAGCTGTGATAGGACAGAGGCAAAATAAGAAAGTGGGAAACACCTGAGGGGTAGAAAAGCAGGGGAGAAAAAAAGCAAAGATAAGAGAACCATCAACAGTTGGACACAGATTGTATAAGCTGTGGCTCAGCAGGGAAGAAAACTGTCCACACAGCAATAGGTCACCGGATGAATCCTGAAAGCAAGGCATGACAATAGATATATGTAGGGATAGAAGACTCAGAGCAGAACCAAAATACAAGTATACAGTCTCTTAAAATGTTATTATCATAGTCAGCTAATTTCTAAATTTACATTATAATCTTAAAGCATATACGGTATACAGCTTTGAATTTATTTTATTAATTGTTCTTCATAAATGCAATTGGAAACAACTTTTAGTCTTCATTAAAAATGTTCAGCTATTTTGCTGCAGCGTTTATGACTGTTGTTTATCTAAATGCTGTGCAAAATTGATACAAATCTGTCAGAGCTCCTGACGCCTAACCACTTTCTGTACTCCTCCATCCCTTCTTTAAGTGTAAGATATAGCAGCAGAAAGGGGAGGAGATTTTACACAAATGCTGCTATCTCTTATGGTACCTTTACACGCCGATACAGGATGGTGGAAACAACCGGGTGCTTCACGTGCACGAGCACGCATAAACGGTTGAAAACGGTACCCGCACCACCTTTACACGCCGCAATAAGGTGTGCTACAGTAGGTTACATCTATCTCTGGATACACCGCCGGGTGCCACAAGTTACCTTCTGTAGCTCACCTTGCCTCATTTACACGCCGCTATAACAAGGTAATATGGCGGAACAAAGGCAGCAGGGACAACACATAGGCGTGCTACAATTGTGGATTACGATAATTCCGAACGTTGATAGGACAAAGCAATTACATCATGATTGGGTAGCCAGCACAGGAGGCTGATTAATACATGACGCTCGAGCAATTGTGTAGTGTGACCGGTCAGCTCCGTAAATATGCCGCCCTATGCAGCGACTACCAATCGTAACGCAGAAGCTTCCACCAATGATCGCTGATGGGGCGTGGTATCCCGGAGCCTGTGTCACGCCCAGGTAGATAGCAAGGTGTAGAAACAACCCTCCTGTTCCTTATTTACACGCCGACACAGGCCGTAACCATCGCCTTGAAATCAACCTGTTTTAGAGCACTGCTCTGAAACAGGTGCCTCAAGTGACGGGTGGCAACAACCGTCTTTACACGCCGCGACCGCGGGTTGATTTGGCGGTGCAAGATACATTTGTCTCATCTACCCGGTTGTTTCCACCATCCTGTAGCGGCGTGTAAAGGTACCATTACACTTAAAGAGCAAAAGCACATGAATGGGAAATAAGTGCAGCCTAGAAGAAATGATAACTTACCCAGCTGCACCTTAGATACAAACAGTCCTCATATCCAGCCTAAATTACTGAGATGGACAGTCCTACAAGAGAAAAAAAATCAGAAATTTGGATCAGGCTGCAGACAGCTATTTAGGGGTTTGAAAATGAATGAAGTAATGAAGATTGTATATGGAAACAGTGCAATTTTATTAAATAAAGGTAACTACTAACATATATAAAATAATTTTTCCATGACAAAGTCCATGGTGTTTATAGAGAATCTGTCAGCAAGATTTTGCCACCTCATCTGAGCACAGCATGATGTAGGCAAAGAGACTCTGAATTTAGTGATTTATCACTTAGATTCCTGGGTGCAGCGGTTCTGACACAATCAGAGTTTTTAGATTTAGCAATGCAGCAGAGCTGAAACAGCTGCTCACACCAGGCTCTTTGTCTACATTTCTATAGACAGTGAGGTACTTATCACACGAGGGGTAGAGTCAGACAACATGGCATGAAACAGGTGGTCACAGCAATGATAATGTTCTAGTGATAAAACATAAAAAAGGGGGAGACAGAAGCGCACAATAGGTCTTATCCAATGGAAAAATCGTTTCACAGATATGGATCCACTAGTGATAAAACATTCAGTTTAAGTAAACAGCACAGGAACTTGACATGTGACACAACGTTTAATTCTGTGTTTTAAGCCCTACAGCATGCTGTCCTCAGATTACATAGTAAAAACCTGATAGCCATTTTCATAGCTATGTTTTATAGGTCCACCCCTATAACTGCCCTACTACCAGAATCCATCAACCTGTATTTAAGCCCCCAATTCCCTTTTCATATTTCAAAAAATATCTTTTATAAGTCTGCTATGCCATATGTTAATCAGTATGGTCGGTCCAATGTGCATTGTTGGTCTGAGGTCCTCATTCAGCAGAATTAACATCGTCATTCCTTGATTGATTTGTATCTTGAGCCTGGGCAGTTGATGTGCAGCCTTTCGCAGGCACACTTTCCTTTGCCCTACTGAAAGCAGAGTAAAGTTCTGTAATGTGCCAACAACTATTAACCAGCAGTGACGTCAGTGAATTACAGGACTTTGCTCTTGCAGAGGCCTGCGCTTCAACTGCACATGCGCAATATTTGAAGGGATCTATGGCTGGACATGTCTTCCAGATCAATTAAGGCAGGAGGTTGGCAATTCTCCAGTTAGAAGGAACGGAGACCCCACACCACCATGCTAATTAGTATACAGCGATTGATACTTATAAAAGGAATTATTTACGATATGCATGGAAGAATGGGGGCTTGTATGCAGATTGATGGACTGTAGTAATAGACCTGTTAAAGGGAT
The DNA here is from genome assembly GCA_033576535.1 of Allobates femoralis. Classification (NCBI taxonomy): domain Eukaryota; kingdom Metazoa; phylum Chordata; class Amphibia; order Anura; family Aromobatidae; genus Allobates; species Allobates femoralis. Next base: position 466,919,208 of record JARQOC010000005.1, read on the forward strand.
GGCTTGGTGACAGGTTCCCTTTGAGTAAAGCCATTGATTTTTGGTTGTTTTATAAATGTTCAATGGCCACTTTAAACGTCCCGATATCGGCGTCCAACTCCCGATAAAAAGTCACGTGGTTCGTGCGTTGGCCCCGATATCGTTCATGCGTTGTATGGTGTAAAAATCCAATTCGATGCAAGAACGATGGCATAACGATATCGGGGAAGAAATGAGCAGGCTCTCCAACGGGCCGATATTGGATGGACGATGTGGCCGGATCGTGCTGTGTGAAAGGCCAACAACGATTTGGAGTACAACTTCCCCTATTCTCTCCCATGTTAAATAGTCGTTCCTGGGTTGCCCGTACAAGGGGGGCGTAGACATCGCAGTTGCGTTGCCTGCCGATATCGAGCTGTGTAACATCTCCTATGTGATCTTGGAATTCTGCCCAAAAAATGCACGTTCCCGCGTAGTTGTATCCAACATCGGACCGATGTTGGGACGTGTAAAGTGGCCATCAGAGTTAAATTAGAGCACAATGATATGTAATTTGTTATTGTGTTATGATTGGCATATCTAAAATTGTTTTCTTTAGAAAATTAAGGCTGTAGGTTAAGGATTTGGATAACAAGATGGTAATTGAGAGCTGACCACCTTCTAGTGAGTTTCTTAATGAATGCAGCAGGCATCACATCTTGTGATATTATTAGTATAGACGTAAAATGAATATACTACCCGGTAATGTCTCACCATTGTCATTGAATCTATTAAGCCCCTCATGCATCTTCATTTGAAATGCTTATTTGGAAGGAAATCTTTGCTTCCAGGATGTTTTTTTCTTTTTTTTTTGCTAAAAATACTGGAACTGTGTGAGAGAACATGCGGAGCAAGCTCTAGCTGTGATTATTTTAACAGTTTCACTGATTTTCAGCGACTGCAAATTACAATGTTCCCAACTGAAATTACTCTCCCTCCCTTTTCCTTTCTTTTCACATCTCTAGCCTGCTGCTGCCATACATGACAGGCTCCCTGCATGACGGGCAGAATCAGCCATAGTCATCAACACATAGATAGCTTTACTTTGAGTTGTGTTAGGCCATCGTGAATTGAAAGGCTTTGTATTATGATGGGATTCCACTGGTCCCACATCTTCCAAGAAAATGCTGTCTACATCTTGAATGTATACTTGAAAATGTATTCTTCTCGTAGACACCTTGAATACAGTAGCCAATGATTCATTATTCTTTTTATACAATTATGCACTTGCTTGGTGGTCCAACATTAGATTACATGTTTTGCTACGTTTTTGTACAATTATGTAGCCCAATTGTATAATACCATTTCAGAATAGTTAGTCATGTTGAGATAGGGCTGCATAACTGTGTTTTCGGGGTTCCAGAAATGCCGTTCTCAGGATAGCTTGGAGTCCCTGTTCTCGGGTTCCAGAGTGCCGATCTCGGGATGGCTTGGAGTCCCTGTTCTCGGGGTTCCAGAATGCTGATCTCAGGATGGCTTGGAGTCCCTGTTCTCGGGTTCCAGAGTGCCGATCTCAGGATGGCTTGGAGTCCCTGTTCTCGAGGTTTCAGAGTGCCGATCTCAGGATGGCTTGAGTCCCTGTTCTCGGGGTTTCAGAATGCCGATCTCAGGATAGCTTGGAGTCCCTGTTCTTGGGGTTCCAGAGTGCCGATCTCAGGATAGCTTGGAGTCCCTGTTCTCGAGGTTTCAGAGTGCCGATCTCAGGATGGCTTGGAGTCCCTGTTCTCGGGGTTCCAGAATGCTGATCTCAGGATAGCTTGGAGTCCCTGTTCTTGGGGTTCCAGAGTGCCGATCTCAGGATAGCTTGGAGTCCCTGTTTTCGAGGTTTCAGAGTGCCGATCTCAGGATGGCTTGGAGTCCCTGTTTCTCGGGATTCCAGAATGCTGATCTCAGGATAGCTTGGAGTCCCTGTTCTTGGGGTTCCAGAGTGCCGATCTCAGGATAGCTTGGAGTCCCTGTTTTCGGGGTTCCAGAATGCTGATCTCAGGATAGCTTGGAGTCCCTGTTCTCGGGGTTCCAGAATGCTGATCTCAGGATAGCTTGGAGTCCCTGTTCTCGGGGTTCCAGAATGCTGATCTCAGGATGGCTTGGAGTCCCTGTTCTCGGGGTTCCAGAGTGCCGATCTCAGGATGGCTTGGAGTCCCTGTTCTCGAGGTTTCAGGCTGCCGATCTCAGGATGGCTTGGAGTCCCTGTTCTCAGGGTTTCAGAATGCCGATCTCAGGATGGCTTGGAGTCCCTGTTCTCGGGGTTCCAGAATGCTGATCTCAGGATAGCTTGGAGTCCCTGTTCTTGGGGTTCCAGAGTGCCGATCTCAGGATAGCTTGGAGTCTCTGTTTTCGGGGTCCAGAATGCTGATCTCAGGATAGCTTGTAGTCTCTGCTCACTCGGGGGTTCCAGATACAGATCTCAGGATGGCTTGTAGTCCCTGCTCACTCGGGGGTTCCAGAGTGCCTATCTCAGGATAGCTTGGCATCCCAGTGGTCTGACCCTGAGGGAATAACTTGAATTTTTGAGAATAACCCTTTAATGATGACGAGCTATCACTGCTCTTGACATGTTTGTTATGGCAACTACTTGCAATCTACATGAAATAACAATTCTAAAGCATCTTTGCTTTGAACCGTTCATTGTGCTATTTCCATATAATATCACCTGGATCTTTATGAATTAACTGACACCTCAACTTTGACATTCCTTAATTTAAAGGAGTGTGTCCCTACACAATTTAAGACCATGCTCAATTGAGGATGTGAAAAATCATTCGATTTTCATCCATGTCATCATCCTTATGCCATCCATGTGTCATCTATATATCTGTTTGAATTTATTTTTACACATCAATATTTAAAGCATCACTACAGTGATTTTTTTTATTTCAGCGCTGGAGTGACGCTTTACATGCAAGTTCCCTGTACCCTGTCTTATACTCACTCGCTGCCATTTACATCTGTTTCCAGCAGCGCTCTGGTCATAAATCTGTTCAACTCTATGAGGGCCTCATTCTGACTCTCACAGAGTTGTATTGGGAGGTTGTTAAGAAGTTATGGGCACAATATGGCACCGTGGGATCAAATCAGTACCAAAAAACAAACAATGAATTCACCAGAGAGTAAGTATAATAGAGGGGAGTTACATTTAAAGCACCACCCCAGCTCTGGAAAAAAAAACCAGTGGAGCAGTATTTAAAAAAAATCTAAATTGTACCAAGTTGGCAAGTTTTCTTCTATACACAGGAAAGAGAATAATTTATTGATCACTTGGTCTCAAACAGCTGCAGCCTTCACCAATCTCAAGGAAGGAGATATGAGAATCTTCGCCTGAATGAAGCGTAGGTGTAGCATGTGCACCATTACTTCTTTCATTCTTAATGGGAGCACCAGAGACAGCCAAGCGCAAAAGTCAGCAATCTCTGGCGGTCTTATTAAAGGGAATCTGTCAGCAGGTTTTTGCTACCCTATCTGAGAGCAGCATAGTCTAGAGATAGAAACCTTGATTTCAGGGATATGTCACTTAGTGGGCTGCTTGGTTTGATTTTGTTTTCTCGCCTGCAGATCTAGTAGTCATTTAAATGTAGAGGACTACCTGACAGCTACTCAGTTTGTCAGTAATGATAATCTTGTGATTAAGCAATGATTTTATCAAAACTACACTAAGATGACCTGTATGTGACATATCTCTGCAATCAGTGTCTCTATCTCTAAATTATGCTGCTCTCAGATTATGTGGCAGAAATCTGTTGACAGATTCATTCTAAGGCTGGCTTCACACTATGTTTTGTTCCTGTTCGTGGGGATCCTGTTTTTTGCAAGACCCCACGAACAGGAACGGACAGCATGGGATTGGCAACTCCGGATGCCATTTCTGTATCCAGGTCCAGGATCCGGACACAAAAAGAGCAGGGGGGAGCTGAGCCGGACAAGTGCTGTCGGCGCTGTCAACTTTCACTTTAACAGTGTATCTATATACACTGCTAAAGTGAAATTAAGTCAATGGATGGTTAAAAAAAAAAAATAAAAAAATTCTCACCTATTTGTGGACTCCAAGTGTCCCACGATAAATTAATCTCCTACGGCTTAAGGACCTGTGCATCAGCTGACCGGGAAGGCAACCTGATCAGCTGATGGGTCACATGATCGCATCACTGCGGTTTTAAAGATTTAAACCACGCTAATGCAGTCATATGACCTATCAGCTGATTGGGTTGCCCCACCTTTATCCGGTCAGCTGATGCACAGGTCCTTAAGCTGTAGGAGATTAATTCATCGCGGGACACTCGGAGTCGGCGGATAAGTGAGAATTTATTATTTTTTTATTTTTAACTATCCATTGTCCATTGACTTGATTTCACTTTAGCAGCGTATATAGATACACTGCTAAAGTGAAATTACACACTTGTACCATGGATACAGAGCAGTGCTCTTGTTCTGAGCATGCTCTGTACCCTGGAACCGGATCCAAGAAACGATTCAGTTTTTCCCCGGATACAGCTTCATGGGCCCCCATGTTAACTGTCCCGGACCGGACCGGATTCGTTTCTGTCCGATTTTGTTACCGGAGCCCAAAAACGACGCAGACTTTGCTTTTGGGACCGCTGAAAAACAGGACAGAAACAAATCTGGGACTGAATGCACAAAACCGGATGACCAAATGTGGCCAATCTGACACCATACGGATATATGGGAGGCAAAAACGAACAGAACAGGATCATAAAAAACGTAGTATGAAGCCAGCCTAAGTGATCACAAGAAGATCTGCTGTATTAGAGACTCATGTTTGTTTACTAGATTGACTTGTAATCTCTCATTTTATGTGCAGGGAGCATTAAATTGAGAGACTAAATCAGTAAACTAATGGTGTAAACTTAGACCAGACAAAACCACAAATTTATTAAAGTAGCTCATGCTGTTTGATATGTATGGTGCTTTTTAGACGGTCTCAGCTAAGCCTATTAGGGCAGAAACACACTATGCGAGCTGCATGTAAGATACTCACATGATTCTCACATGACTCACACAGAACGGCTGCTGTCTCTCTGGACAGGAGCGCTTCAGCTATTTGTGTCTCTATGCAGCTCCACGCTCCTCTCCAGAGAGCCGGTGGCTAGGCCGGGTGAGTCATGCAAGAATTATACAAGTATCTCACATGTATCTCGCAAAAGTATGTCTTTGCCCTTACTCAACTTATTTTGCTCAACAAATTTGACCCTAATTTTGGCATACAGTGTTGCATCTCCATTGCAGAAAAGTCATGCCTATTTCTAAAGGAGCCACATCACTTTGTCAAGCAAGCCAAATTTCACACTTACAGCCACTGACTAGTATACCTAAAAATGATGACTGATTTGTTTAGCAGTTAAAAAAAATTAAAATGTGTGTTTTAAATAAGGCAAAACATAGTCGGGTGATAGCCTAGTCAAACGATTAATCCTATATAATGGTTGACTCCTAAGTATCAGATCAACATCAGATTACATATATTTTTGGTCAAAGGAATTTTACGTAGGAGCTGAGTGAAAGTCTTAATATTTGAAGCATCTGGAACCGCTATTATTCACATCATGTAGATTACACGCTGTTTATAATTAGCTGGAGCCTTTGTATTATTACTGTAGCCAATACTGACGCACTGTTTATGCACTGCCGTCTTCTTCTAACACTTCATCATGATGTATTTTACCAAAAAACTGTAACTTTGTTAATAACAATATTTGTTACATTTTCATCATGTTTCTCTTCTCACTTCTGGGATCTCCTAGGTGTGGCTCACATTAGCAGCACTGAATACACCACCCCCTTGGCTGTAGTCCTGTGTGTTTGTCTCTTCGTACTACATAAATTAGTTGAGAGTATTTCAAGGTGGTCCAGGGACACGAGTGCATAGATTCTAGACATTTACTGTAGGTCGGAACCGGAAGTATCTTTAAACAGCATGTCGATGAAGGATTGTCACTTTCAGACTCTATGCTTTAGAGCAGGGGTCTCAAACTCCAGCCTCGGGGGTCCACACAGTCCAGTTTTCAGGATTCTTTAAGGCACGTCACACGTACAATATCTTGCTGCTGTGGACACCGGGGAGATGACCATAAGCCAGCTCCCAGGCTGAGCTGGTACCTTGGATACCAGCGTGAGGGGAAAAGGGCTGGTAACCAAGTATACATCAGGTATCTAGGCAGTGCGCGCTCCCTAGATACCCGCGTTACCTTGGAGACAGCCTGCTCCCGCTTATGCAGCCTGGCAGTGGAGCAAGACATCGTGGAAACGATATTTAAATCAATTCCACGATGTCTCTGGTCCATTGAATCGCTGCTGAGTCTGCCGTGTGACAGCTCACCAGCGATCTGAACGATTTTGTTAGCGATCGCCGTGCATGTGATCGCTAAGGGCCTTTAGAGTACAGTTTTGAATCACGGTCAATGCTGGTGAACAACGTGCGCTCTGCCGATTTAACCCGCATTTAACCGCCTTGGGCACATTGCGCATACCATGCAATGTCATGGGGCTATGCGGTAAGGGTGCCAGGTGGAGCAAGACAGTTTCGGTTGGACAGATGAGCTTCTAAAATAAAGCTGTCAGCCGCTTTTTGTGGGACTCTGGTCCATTGGATCGCTGCTGAGTTGCCTGTGTGACAGCTCACCAGCGATCTGAACGATTTTGTTAGCGCTCGCCGCGTTGCATGTGATCGCTAACAAAATCGTTCATCAGATTGATGCGTGTGACGGCACCTTTAGAGTTTGACAGTTTGTGATTTGATTGCCAACTGTCAAATGCAATGGAAATCCTGAACACCTGGACTGTGTGCGGCCCTCGAGGCCGGGAGTTTGAGACCCCTGCTTTAGAGCCTGCCTGTGGCGCTTTAATGCTGATCAGTTCATACTGAAATTGGGGAAAAAGTCAAAGGGGAACTATCTAAATGCTGAATGTTTAAAAAAATGGTTGTGTTCTCACATGGTCAAGTTATTGAAGCAATGGGCCCAACCCCATAGTTCACTTCTTGGTTTTTGGATCAGTATAAAGGAGCTTCTAGCTTCTAAATGAAGAGCAGAACTCTGTCCAAGTGCTTCTTGACTTACCTATTTGAAATATGTTGAAAGGAAATAGACAACTTGCTTAGATTTGTTTGGGACCTATGTACTAAGTAGAGAAGCATCCAAATAGAAGTTAAAGAATCAGCTTATATTTTTGAGCTGTGTACATTTTCCATCCCTGGACTTTACAAAATATTTAGGATGATAATATATTATACTGCACATACAGTACTAGCATATTCGCCTCCAACTCCAGTTTGCATGTTTCTCTACTACTTTGTGGGTCCGCAAGCAGCATCAAATGAAGGTATATTCTGTTCCATTAAAAAGGTAGTCCTATAAAACTTTTTCTCCAATCCACAAAGTACCGTATATACTCGTGTATAAGCCGACTCGTGTATAAGCCGACCCCCCTACTTTTGCCCCCAAAATCTGGGAAAACCTATTGACTCGTGTATAAGCCGAGGGTGGACCCCAGCACAGGTATACAGCCCCCAGCAGTGTGGTATACAGCAGCCTCCCCAGTGGTATATACAGGCCCCAGCAGTGTTACAGCAGCCTCCCCAGTGGTATATACAGCAGCAGCCCCAGTGTCATATATGATACAGTCTATATAGAGTCTAATGCATGGGTATAATGAGACACATGAGACATACGCTTCTTAAGCAGCTCTTGTATTGCTTCATACAAGTTAGTGCATCAGCAGGATAAAGTAAATGCAAGTTGCAGAAGGCAAACAACCAGGCATCAGAGCATTAAAGCATAGTACAAGTCATTCAGTCTATTACTTTCCTGTCAGATGTTGCTGGCAAATAGAAAGCTTCTGTGTCCATAAATGATTCCAGGCAGAGTGAATCCAGGCTTCAGAGAGCAAGACACAAACTGGTTTCAGACCTGATTCAGGAGCACAGGAAATCATCTGAAACTGATTAAAAGGGCAATTGGCAAGGAACAGGGCAGGGACATCAAAGCTGAGGACTCCATCTTGTTTGAGGCAAAAGTCAATGCACAGGACAGGAAACAAGATGGCCGACGACAAGCTGAGTACTCCATATTGGTTGAGGGCAAAAGTCAATGCACATGACAGGAAACAAGATGGCGACAAAATACACTAAATGCAAACATAACAACAGATATAGCAAAAAAGACTGAAAACCTTACACCCAGTGGTAGTATACAGCAGCCCCAGTGGTAGTATACAGCAGCCCCAGTGGTAGTATACAGCAGCCCCAGAGGTATAAACAGCCCCAGTGGTAGTATACAGCAGCCCCAGAGGTATATACAGCCCCAGTGGTAGTATACAGCAGCCCCAGAGGTATATACAGCCCCAGTGGTAGTATACAGCCGCCCGCCCGCCACCCCCATCAGTATACAGGCCCCCCATCAGGATCCGGGCCCCCCCTCCTTGCTCCGCAAAACCTGTAAAGTAAAATCATTATACTTATCACTGTCCTGTCGCCGCCGTCCCCGCCGCTGCCATCGCGCTCCCCGTCTTCTTCCAGCGTCTTCCGGTTTCCTGTGGTTGGCGCAGGCAATGACGTCATTGCCTGCGACCACAGGAAGCCGGAAGAAGACGGATGAAGCCGGGGATCGCGATGGCAGCGGCGGGGATGGCGGCGACAGGACAGTGATAAGTATAATGATTTTACTTTGCAGGTTTTGCGGAGCAAGGAGGGGGGGCCCTGGATCCTGATGGGGGGACCTGTATACTGATGGGGGTGGCGGGCGGCTGTATACTACCACTGGGTATATACTCGCGTATAAGCCGAGGGGGACTTTTCAGCCCAATTTTTGGGCTGAAAAACTCGACTTATACGCGAGTATATACAGTAGGTGAAAAATGTTTGATCACTGAAGGGCTTACTGTTTGGAAACCCACCAATCAAGAGTAGAGTAGTCCCATTGTCCCCTGTGTGAATTATGTATTTATGAGTATAGGTGACCACCCACACCTACAAAAAATAAATGGAACAGTGGTCCCACATGCTTGATAATATTCATTCAGTTAAATGGGATTTTGGGGTCCCCTTTTTGAGATCAGTGATGGTCTTAGCTGTCATGCAATTGTAATTTTTCCATAAATCATTTATAAGACAATCCTTCTAAGCATGTTTCTTTAATGTAAGGGGTTTTCCAATGAAAATAAGTTTTCATCTATTTACAGAATATGTGATAACTTGTTGATCAGTGGGTGTCTGGCCACTGAGTCCCCGACTGATGGGCAGAACGGTACATGCTCGAATGTTGCTCGTTCTGGGACTGCCGAGTTGTGCTTGGCTTTTTACATAAGCGATATAAAGAATATATGATGCAGCGGTTGGAGGTCTGACCTGCTGCTGTAGTTTGTAATGGGGATGAAGTTCGCCATTGTGCTGATCATTGCTGATTCCAGCAGGGACACCCACCGATCAGCAAGTTATCTGGATAGGTGATAACTTGCTCTCACTTGAAAACCTCTTTAAGTTGCTAAAGTTGCTACTTTAGTTACTGTAAATCTACTCCGAGGAAAGCTGAGTTAACACCAGTATATGACCAGTATTTTACTTGGTTTAACTTTATATTTGTATCATGTATATCAATTTTAGATCTATACACTGCTTACATCTGCCTGCCCTGGAGAGGAAAACAACTAATCGGTCATTGATATAAAAGCAGTGGATAAACCCTTTAATGCTCAGTGTTTTAGCTTCTTTTAGCTCCATTTTATTAAAAAATTCCTTTCGGTAAATGTGGTCTAAGAAATGAAACCTCAATTGGAGTTCCTTCATTGTTAGCTAATTCCTCTCTAGGTTCCCTCTGGGCAATGTAGAAGAGCTAGCTTTTATTTCCACTTTCTATTTTTTATCACGAGTTGTGGTTGTGACCATTATTTTCATATAAGCAAGTGGGTAGGAAGAATGCTTCATTTGCTTTTATTGACGTAAATGATTAAAGTTACTGGTAAACTGTCTTTTATACATAATTAATTTGGAAACATTTCTCTTTCCAGCACCCGTTACAATGGGCTGTGGATTAAACAAGTTTGAGAAGTTTGATGAGAAAAGACCTGGAAACATATATTCAACGTTGAAGCGGCCACATGTTGAGACGAAGATAGATGTGTCTTATGAATACCGCTATGTTGATTTTACAACAATCACCCAAGGTAGGCTGGCAATGTTTTTAGAAATCATACTGGAGCTACATAGTAGTACCTTTAAGTGCCTAATTAATACAATTAGGAATAATTGATAAAAAGTAATAATTTATCATATCATACACTATGATATTGGTAAACAAGGTTCCAATTCTCTGCCGGTAAACCGAGATCTTTGTGTTGATTTAAAAATCAAAAGATTTTTATAAAATTATATAACTTTCCATTACAGAGTGTATAAATACACTGTGTGCAGAATTATTAGGCAAGTTGTATTGTAGAGGATTATTTTTATTATTGATCAACAACTATTTTCTCAATCAACCCAAAAGACTCAAATATCAAAGCTTAAATATTTTTGGAAGTTGGAGTGTTTTGTTTTTTTTAGATTTGGCTATCTTAGGAGGATATCTGTTTGTGCAGGTAACTATTACTGTGCAGAATTATTAGGCAACTTAATAAAAACCAAATATATTCCCATCTCACTTGTTTATTTTCACCAGGTAAACTAATATACCTGCACAAAATTTAGAAATAAACATTTCTGACATGCAAAAACAAAACCCCCAAAAATTAGTGACCAATAAAGCCACCTTTCTTTATGATGACACTCAACAGCCTTCCATCCATAGATTCTGTCAGTTGCTTGATCTGTTTACGATCAACATTATGTGCAGCAGCCACCACAGCCTCCCAGACACTGGTACGAGAGGTGTACTGTTTTCCCTCCCTGTAGATCTCACATTTTATAAGGGACCACAGGTTTTCTATGGGGTTCAGATCAGGTGAACAAGGGGGCCATGTCATTATTTTTTCTTCTTTTAGACCTTTACTGGCCAGCCACGCTGTGGAGTAGTTGGATGCATGTGATGGAGCATTGTCCTGCATGAAAATCATGTTTTTCTTGAACGATACCAACTTCTTCCTGTACCACTGCTTGAAGAAGTTGTCTTCCAGAAACTGGCAGTAGGTCGGGAGTTGCGCTTCACTCTATCCTCAACCCGAAAAGGTCTCATAAGTTCATCTTTGATGATACCAGCCCATACCACTACCCCACCTCCACCTTGCTGGCGTCTGAGCCTGAGTGGAGCTCTCTGCCCTTTACTGATCCAACCTCTGGCCCATCCATCTGGGCCATCAAGAGTCACTTTCATTTCATCAGTCCATAAAACCTTTGAAAAATCAGTCTTAAGACATTTCTTGGCCCAGTCTTGACGTTTTATCTTATGCTTCTTGTTCAAAGGTGGTCTTTTTTCATCCTTCCTTACCTTGGCCATGTCCCTGAGTATAGCACACCTTGTGCTTTTTGATACTCCAGTAACGTTGCAACTCTGAAATATTGCAAAACTGGTGGCAAATGGCTGTTGGCTATTTGCCATGAAACGCTTGATTGTTCAGTGATCACGCTTCAGACGTTTGGCAATTTCAAGACTGCTGCATCCCTCTGCAAGACATCTCACAATTTTGGACTTTTCAGAGCCCGTCAAATCTCTCTTCTGACCCATTTTGCCAAAGGAAAGGAAGTTGCCTAATAATTAAGCACACCTTATATAGGATGTTGATGTCATTACATCACACCCTTCCTCATTACAGAGATGCACATCACCTGATTTACTTAATTGGTAGTTGGCTCTCAAGCCTATACAGCTTGGAATAGGACAACATGTATAAAAAGTATCATGTGATCAAAATACTCATTTGCCTAATAATTCTGCACACAGTGTCGTAATGAGCGAGTAGTAAGATATTCAGCTTCGGGTAGCTCTAATTGTATACTTTGAATGAGTAACGAATCCAATGCAAGTCAATGGGGAACTCACTCGGATCCAAATACTGAAACACTTCAAAGTATTCAGTTAGAGCTATCCGAACCCGAAGATCTTACTACTCGCTTATCACTGTGGATAAGCTTTTTACATAAACCTGGAAAACTCCTTTAGAAAAACAGATGAAGAACCTTTAGAAAATACATACATTCAAAAAAACACATAAGGCACTCATGTTAGGTTTACAATATTTGGCTCTTTCTATCCGTTAATAAATAAGTGCACCCATACAAATATTTCCCTGTGAATGCTTTCAGTGGCGGCACAGTAGATTTGTCTTGTTTTTATAGATGGTTTTTGTCTGTGTCTTCCTTATTATCATATGTACAGCCTTGTTTGTGTCTACTTTTAGCAATGACTTCCAGAATGAACAGAGAATTCACTTGATGTTTCACATATTTCTTTTCTTTCCAAGTCTACAGACATCAGAGGCATCTGGCATCTTAGTTTTCTGTGTCTGTCTGATGGGGCAGCATTTTAATACTGTCAATAACCTTTTTGCTATGTAACTGTTTATATGGTATACTGTCTTTCCTATGATCGTTAGTGTAATAGGTACAGTACTTGGCTGGTTTGTCCAGTGACTCACATAGTCAATACAGTAATTGTCCTATTTTGTTTCTTGCGCAGGAAATGACTTTAGATACTTAGTGGTATGCTGAGAATGGTGAATTATAGTATTGTATTACATGCAATTTATGTGGTCTAGATAATACCCTAAGGGTATGTGCACATATGCTGGCGGGTTGGTCGGCGGCGGCTGGGCGGACCCGCCAGGAAGCTCTGGAGCCGTCCACCGGCTTCCTGTCGGGTATGTGCGGCGGGTGACTGGCGGGTGCACAGCGGGTTAGCGCCGGCGGTGTTGCGGCGGCTGGAAGTAGTACATGATTCTGCTTGCAGCCGCTGCAGAACCGGCTGGTTTATAGAACATGCACATTCTTTGCTAACCCGCTGGGAACCCAGCGGGTTAGCAACAGATGAGCATGTGTAAACCGCCGGTGTGTGCACAGCGGGTGTCGGTTTACATAGGTTTTAATGTTAATCCAAACGCCGGTTTGGATTAACATAAATTTACATAAAATTTATGTAAACCGTCCGGCGGTTTACACAGCTAAACCGACCCTAACCCGGCCAGTGTGCACATACCCTAAGGATGCTAATCACTCTAGTGAGTTCTGTAGAGGTTTTCCACTACTAATGTGACCCCTTTTTTTGTTCTAATTATTCCTAACTAACACTTTCCCAAAATACATCTGCTGCTTACTCTATAACTGTAATTTTATCTCTCTGACACCTGTAAATACCTTTGTTGTTATTCTAGTTATGATCCTTTTTGTCTGGAGACAGGAATAGGGCAAACTGAGCAGGGCACATCACTGGTGGGGGCTGAGAGGAGAGAGAAGTGTGATTTGTGCATGAGTGCTGAAACTGCTGTGACTCACAGAGAGGCAGTCTCGCCCCTACAGTGACGTGCCCTGCTCTCTTTGTCCATATCCAGTCCCCAGATCAGAAGAAACAAAGCTAGAACAACAATAAAGGTGTTTGTGAGCCTCACAGAGATCAGCTTACAGGAGCAGAAGTATATGGGGAAAGTGTTAGTTAGGAATAGTTAGAACAAAAGTAAGGAGGCCACATTAGTAGTGGAAAACCTCCTTAAAACTGTATGGATCTAAGGTACATTCATTTTGAAAACATTTTGTTTTGTTTTTATTAAGTTACCTGTTCATAGTGTTGTCTTAGGTTGCTTTCACACAGCATTTTTGTGCTGTCCGAGGGGATCAGACTTTTTGCAGCACCCCTCGGACAGCAACGGATCCAAACTGATGCCTGCAATCGGATGCCAAATAGGCATCCGATTCCGATATTTTGCACCATCAGTTTGGATCCTCTCTCCTCCTCTCCCTGCTCCTCCTGTCACCTCGTCCCCCTCCTCTCTCCCTCCTGTCACCTTTCTCCCCTCCTCTCGCTGCTCCCTCTTTGTCCCCTCTGTCTTCCCTCTTTGTCCCCTCTGTCTCCCCTCTTGGTTCCCTCTTGGACCCCTCTTTGTCCCCTCTGTCTCCCCTCTTTGTCCCCCTCTTTGGACCCCTCTTTGTCCCCCTCTTGGTCCCCTCTTGGACCTCTCTTGGTCCCCCTCTTGGACCCCTCTTTGTCCCCCTCTTGGACCCCTCTTTGTCCCCCTCTTTCCAGACCTGAAAAAATAAAAACAATCTTTATTCTCACCTATCCAGGAGGCCCGCGGTGCTTCCAGCTTCTCTTCTTCTGATGCACAGGACCTGGCGTGATGTAATAGTCACATGACCGGTTACCGCGGTAACCGGTCATGTGACTGCACTGTGACGTCAGGCCAGGTCCTAGAAGCACAGAGCGCTGGAGGCATCGCTGGACCGTGGGAGAGGTGAGAATAAAGATTTTTTTATTTTTAACTCTTTATTTTCACCAGATGTCACTTCTGCAATGTATGAATATACATTGCAGAAGTGATATTAGATGGCACAGAGCTATTTTAGTGTACTGAGCATGCTCCTTACACTAAAATCGGGTCCGAGGAGACATCAGCTGTTTCCTCGGACACGCGCTTCATAGGCCCCATGTTATTTGGCGCGGATCAGGTCGGATCCAATTCGGTCCGATTTAACCCGCTGTGCCAAAAATCACAGGAGGCTGCGATTTTTGGGCACAGCAAAAAATCGGCCAGAATCGGATCTGACAAAAATCGGATGCCACTAAGGCCAAATCCGATGTGATCCGTGCCCATAGACTAACATGGGGCCAAAATCAGATCCGTGGCTGTCCGTTTTACAACGGACAGCTATGGATCACAGAAAAACGCAGTGTGAAAGCAGCCTTATCATGACATTCTCTTTTTGAAACTACAGTATGTACTTCAGGTATGCATGTAACTTTCTGACACTATGAGAAAATGTAGCTTTTTTATATTATCATAATCTGCACTGACTCTAGATACCCAGGTTCCCAAGGCACCATATAACCCCAAACCATTTTGGTGATGTCGATGGTATTATTCGGTAGTGCTAATACTTATATTGTAATACACTCTTGCCTGTTGATTACCTTATCAATTTTATCTTCATAAGGGCGTCCACTGAATTATCTTTTAAAGGTAATCTGTTAGCAGGTTTTGTTCTGGAATCTGAGAGCAGCATGATTTAGGGGCAGAGAGAATGATTCCAGCAATGTGATTGAGGATGCCTTCACATTTGCGTTTTGAACGCAGAGCACCGAATGCAGCAAAACGCACACATGCGTTCCTATGTTTAACATGGGAACACATGTGCCTGCATATGGCTGCGTTTGCGCTCTGGTGCGCATAATTTGTGCACTCTCCGAGTGCACTCTGAACGCAGCATGTTGCATTTTTTGTGCGTTCGCGGGCACTTGTTTTATCTGCAAGCGCCCACAAGCGCACAAACAATGCATTGAAGTCAATGGATCTGCAGTGTCCTCCGCATGACAGCGCAGGAGAACGCTGCGGACCTCATTGAAATCTCTCCTGGTGTCCGCCGGTTATCAGCGGCGGCCACCGGGAGATCAGTAAATCGCTGCTGCTCTCCCGCCGGTGTCGGCGCGGGAGATTTGAAGACACAGCTGATCTGACAGCTGTTTACATCTCCCGCGCCGACACCGAATAGGTGATGTCGGCGCGGGAGACTTGAAGCACCGATCAGCTCTTTCTTATCTCTTGCACCGATATCACCCTATTCAGTGTCTGCGCGGGAGATTTAAACAGCTGTCAGATCAGCTGTGTCTTCAAATCTCCTGCGCCGACACCGGCAGGAGATCAGCTGTGGCCGGGAGGAGTAGATCTCTGCCGCTGATCTCCTCCTCCCGGCCGCCCCCGAAAAAGCTGATTGGCTGGCCGGGGTGCATATTAATGTGAACGCATGCAGAGATTCTCCGCTGTGTTTTTATTAATATGGCTGCGTTTGCGTCTGCATTCCATAAGCATGCAGACACAAACGCAAGTGTGAAGGCAGCCTTACTACTGTAAAATGCTTGGTGCAGTTTTGATAAAATTCCTGTTATTCCTGCTGTAGATGTAACAGTGTTCAGATTGTTGAGCTGTGTATAACACTACCCTCACCACTGATTGGCAGCATTCCATATATACAGTGAAGTGCCAGTGTTCTGCCTTCCTTCACATTATATGCAGTGTGAAATCCAGCATATAGCTTAAATTTTCTATGTGTTCCAAGTAAACAGATTTTTTGTTTTGTAGTCTATTGTTTATTGGTCAACAATGAGTAAATTAGTGGCAAAACTAGAAACATACAAATTATACAAATCAGCATTCAGCATATCACATAAAACAGTAGTGATAATATGCAATACAGAGAGCATTAATGAGTACTGGGTACATATATAAACAGCTATGACAGTATACAGTACAGAGGATCATACACTAAGACGGGGAATTACATGTAAACATATACATTCCTAACAGACATAACAATATGTAAAAATGATTGCTATATAATCTAACCACAGATTTTTTAGTATAAGATAGTCACGGACAGGAGTAAAACGCTCACAAAATATACTTCTGCAAGGGTGATGAGGTTTCCAAAAGCACACAAGAGCAGGAGAACACGTGTGACTGCATGAAATCCTGCCTCATTCTGTTTTAAGATGGCTGCTGTTTATCCAGGAGAACTGAGGGCTGACCCACAGGAGAAGACACCTAGATATGCAGGTAATACTGCCAGATTGTGCTAAATACTTGAAACAACACAACAAGATAACATGTCACATTACACAGGTTACAAGTGGCAAATTTAGAGTTGCTTTCTCTTAGGCTGGTTTCACACTACGATTTTGTGCCTGTCTGTGGGATCCGACTTTGAAGGAGGATCCCACGGACAGGCACGGATCCACACGGATCCCTGCAATCGGCAAATAGCCATCCGATTCGATTCTATGCAGGATCCGTGTGGATCCTGCGGTCCCCTGTCTTTCCCTGCTTCTGCTCCTCCATCTTCTTCCCTCTCCTATGCTATTCTGTGCCCCCGCTATTCTATTCTGTGCCCTCGCTTCTCTATCCTCATCTAATCCCTATCCTGTCCCCTGTCCTCTTCCCTGTGTGTAAAAAAATAAAAAAAACTCCTCCCGGAGCATACATCACCTGTCACCACTCCCACGCTGCAGCACCATCAGGGCTAAAGGACCTGTGATGTCGTCACAGAGCCGGTCACATGACCCGTCAGCTGACTGGCTCTCTGATATCATCACAGGCTCTTCAGTCCTGATGGTGCTGCAGCGTGGGAGCCTGTGACAGGTGATGTATACTCCGGGAGGAGTTTTTTAAATTTTTTTACACACAGGGAAGAGGACAGGGGACAGGATAGGGATTAGATGAAGATAGAGGAGCGGGGAGACAGCATAGAATAGGGGGGGACAGAATAGAATAGCGGGGGGACAGCATAGAATAGGAGAGGGAAGAAGATGGAGGAGGCAGAAGCAGGGAAAGACAGGGGATACGGAGCCGACATCGGATCCGAGGTGAACTCGGATCTGATGTCCATAGGCTCCCATGTTGTGGGCACTCGGATCAGCCTCGGATCAGCAGTGATCCGATGCTGTCCGATTTAAGTCACGGACACAAAATCATAGCAGGCTACGATTTTGTGCCCGTGATTAAATCGGATCGGATGGTGCCAAAATCGGATGCCAATAGTGGCACATCTGATCCCATCCGATTCCCATAGGGGAACATGGGATCCGATTTCGGATCCGATTGTATCCGTTTTGAAACGGATACAATAGGATGACCGAAAATCGTTATGTGAAAGCAGCCTTACTGAGTGTAAATGGGTAGAACAGCCAGGAAACTGCCAGTAAGTGTTGGGATTTGAATTAGACAGATTAGCTAGACTGCACGTGACACCTAGTAAGGAATTGAGAATCTCCTGCTGATAAAACAGTGATTATATTGAAACTAGGGTATGCAGCCTAGTAAGTGGCACATCTCTGGAGTTAGACTTTCTATCCCTATATTATTTTACTCTCAAATTAAATAGTAATTAAATAGTAAAAACCTTCAGACAGATTCCACTTACTAGTAAGAGTCCTGGCCTCAGTATCGGATTTGGGCAGTTTCCAATTTAATTTCTTGTTGGCATGTCATCAATGCTGTGTGTCATGGGAACTGGCTGACTGGCTCATTCCAATAGCTAAGCCCGTCCTATTCTCTGTCTATATATTTGTTGTGCCAGTGAAGGAGGTTGGTTTAGCTATTTGTGTAAAGCCAAAGGCCCCCTACTGCACTGTTGGTGGGCCATGAGGACTGGAGTTGGAGACCTCTGGTGT
Source organism: Allobates femoralis (assembly GCA_033576535.1). Lineage (NCBI taxonomy): Eukaryota > Metazoa > Chordata > Amphibia > Anura > Aromobatidae > Allobates > Allobates femoralis. The sequence continues at coordinate 466,937,537 of JARQOC010000005.1, forward strand.
AAAGCCTTGTCTTTAATGAAGCAGAGATGTGCATGTTCAGCCCCCACTCCATACATTGTTGATGGAACTCACAGAAAGAGCCAAGTATAAGTCGGCTTTCTTTAGCCAACCATTAGACAATGAATGCCGCGGAGGCCAAACATGCACATCTTTACTCCATTAAAGATTGGGCCCATTAATGCCCCATTCTCGAGGGATTACTGCGCTCTCATCTCAGGATCCTCTGCATTCAGAGCTCGAGCTATCAGTAAGTTATGATGTATCTTACAGAGAAGGGTGACTTATGTTGGGAATAACCCTTTAAATTAGTTCCAGAATTCTACTCTATGTAAAATAACATCACTTTTAGAATAATTCTAATACTTTCCAGCCATACTTTGGATCATTATCAGACTTGCTCTTGCTGTGACCATTATCTGTAGCAGCAGGGAATAAAGTCATTAAATTTTACTAATCCCAGTCTCATAAAAGTAATTTTTACAATGGAGGGAGTATAATGTGGCCTTTGTCCACATGGGCATGCAACATATTGCCAAGAGAATAATAAATAGGATTTTTTCCTTTTAAACATTGTCAAAATGACGTGTAATCTAGCAAACTAGCAAGATTATTGGGGCAAATAGCCAGGAATCGCATATCCCAGTATTCTGATGCCAAAGTGCACGTAATGACTTAAACTGGGCAATTTCTCTAATGGCACATAGGTATTTTGCAGAAATGACAGCCCTATTGAAATAGTGTAAAATGGAAAGGGCAGATTTGTGTGCTGACAGTAGGATTTCCTGATAGGCTTTCTCCAATAAAGGCTTATTTTTATTCCCTTTTCTCCTTTTACTTCCTTATTTTTCATCAAAAGGTCTGTCGCAGAAAAATCTATGCTTTTAGTAGCCAAAAGCACTTTTTAAGCACATGTCATGAATAAAAACCAGCCAGGCAGATGCTATGATTTTGATATTAAATTCACAGCATTTTTTCTCTGAATTATCGTACTATCTGCTTTAAGCTCATTGTTGTAAACTTTGACAGGAAATGATTCCTCTACTTTTGCACAAGACAACAATGCCATGTTTAGAGGAAGCTTTGGCATTAGACTTTACCCACATTTCAAAATGTCAGTTTATGAAGTTCTGCTGCGTCTGTTCTGCTCCGGAGCATCTGCTTCTAATTTGGGAAGTGTCAGCACATGGAGACACTTATTGGGATGCCGAGAACATGATATTTCTATATGTATGTAATGCTATAGGTTAAAAATGCACTTGCCAAGAACGTATAAAGTAAACTAACAGTTCCGAAAGTACGTAGTCTGGTTTCCTTTATTTTGCAAATCCACCCAAGGCTGTGTAGAGAAGATAATATATATAATGCTATCAACGTGATGTCAGTGAGTATAAATAAATCACACTTTGTTCTGTGTGCATTTAAGTGGGATTTTTGTACAAAACCATTCTTAGAAGATATAACTCTCACTAAAGGTACCTTAACACGCCGCAACTACGGTGTAGCAACTGAGAGGCAATTATGATTTCCGTCACGGTTGCCTTGAAATTGCTACGAAATTGCAGCGTGTAATTTTGGAACCCGCTGGTGATTTTCGAAGTTGCTCCCGGTTGCGGTTTCAGAGCATTGTTCAAAAACCAGAGGCAACCCTGAAGGTGAATTGCCCTGGTTTTGGCGTGTGAACGGGCGATAGGGATGGAATCTGCATCGTCTAGTGATTTCACAGGAGCGTGCCACAGTGTGCTGGATACCGCGCCCCATCAGCGATGATTGGTGGGGGCTACTGTGTTTCCATTGGCTGTCCCTTCACAGGGCGCCATACTTAAAGAGCTGTCCATTTACACTACACAATTGCAATGGCGTCATGTATTAGCCAGCCTTCCTGCGCAGGCTGGCCAATCATGACGCTATTGCGTTGTCTAATCAGCGTGTTTGGGGCGCGGAATACACAACTCTGTCACGCCTATGTTCTTGCGGCTCTGAACATGTACGCCCACATTCCTTTGTGAATTGCGGTGTGTGATGCGGCGTTGGGAGGCAACCGGATGTTTCCCGCAGGTTCTGTGGCAACGTCCGGGGAGCCACGTTCCCTTAGGTTGAGGACGCAATTTCGGCGTGTATATGTGGCATTCGGTATCAACCATCAAAAACGTGCACGCGCACGTTCGGTTGCCTCCAATCGCCGGTGATAGTTGCTGCGTGTAAAGGTACCTTTACAGCTGTCTCCCATGCGCACTCAGATAGGCTGGGTGTACATGCTTATTTTACAGGAACAAGGTGCTACACATCTGTGATGGCAGGAACCTTGGAGGGAAGAAAGTTTTGCACATTACATGTTGAAATATACATGTTATTTCCATTTCTTGGAAACAGACTGCGAGGTATTAGAAAAAAAATAGTAACTGTGATTTCCAAGAATTATATATTTTTTTACTGCATAGAATTGTGAAGTAAACTGTGCTGTACTCACTCTCCACAGCTCCCAGTGTGGCGCCCCTGCGTACAGGTGGCCACAGAAGGGAACTGCAGCCAGGCAGTTAGGACATAGTAAACACTACACCCTCACAGCCCACATCCCCACGCATAGAGAGGGTTCACATCCAGCTCTGAGGTCGGAGACTATATGAGACCAGAAGGAGTGGTGGATGAGGAGTGGGTTGGGCACACCAGAAGGTCAGGTGACTGACAGTATATAGAGAGGGGGAGGAGTAAAGGAAGTTAGTAAGCCATGTGAGCTGAGCAGCAAAGACCAAGAGCAAAGTGAGCTGAGATAGAAAGGCTACAGAACAGCAGGAGGTTGAGCTGAAGCTGAGCAGGAGAGAGCCATGCTGCCTGGAAGTGCCTAAGCTGAGGAGCGCTGACCCGTACTGAGCCAATGCGAGCCAGATGGGGGGGAAAAGCCCATCCAAGATGCTGAAACCACCAGGAGTGTGAGAGAGCCGAGAGGGACGGTGTAACCCGGGGCCCTAGAATTACAGCTCAAGCAACCAACTGCAGGCGGAGTAGCCCTCATATATACTGGAAGGAACGCAGAGGAAGGAGCCTGGTAGTTTAATGCTGTAGACTACTGCAGGCTGGGCAAAGGCAGAGTGTCAGCTCTGAAGGGGACCGACGATCCACCCGGTATCCCCAGATTCACTGACGGGGAGCTTTAGTTTCAAGCTGAAGTTCCTAACCCAAAGAACAGGCAGCTCAGTGACACACTAGGACTCAGAGAAGCCCGAGTCACCGCTATACTGTTCAGCGTCCGCATACACCCGTGTAAGACGGAGAAAGAGAGTAATAGCCCGGAAAGGCACACTAAGAGACTGTGTGAGGGGTCACAAGGAGAGAGGAGCCTGGCTGCAGGAGGGAAGGGAACCCGGAAAGGGAGTAGAAAGCAACTGTGTACTTGAACTGTGAATAACCTGTAACTTGCTTGAAGAAGAACAACTTAAGTAAAGCTTTGGAAACCCTGCATTGTCTCCTGCCTGCTTCCATCTGCAGACCCTTTCTCCCACACAGGCTGCACTAAGAAGACCTCAACCTGCAGAGCTACAGCCTGTCAGCACCAGCACAGGAGGAGAGATCCTTGCAGCTGCAAAGTAAGTGTACTCACACAGACCAACAGACTTTAACTCCTTACTGCCCGGGGGATACAGTTCTCCCCACTAGAACTATACCATCCCCGCTGCCATTCCATCACCCCCGGAGGTTCTGCAGCAGCCGCGGCCCCATAGCTGGCCGCATCAAGTGGGTGGCGTCACCCGTGACAATATCCCCTGTAAATAATCCCCTTTTATTGTGCTGAGCCAGGGACACGGTCCGGACCAGGCCACCAGTGACATCCCCAGCAGCAGATCGGTCCGGCACCGAGTACCCCACGTCCCTTGGGGCTCCACAACCTGGCGTCACGAACAGGATCTACCCGGTCCAAAAGAATTGGACCTCGTGCGCCTAAACGGCGAGTTCTGGACTTTTCCCGCCAAAATCTGACCCCAATGGCGGCCACCAGGGACTAGCGCCATGTGCAGAGGGGGCGTTCCTAAGACTCCCATCGTGGGCCGGTCCGGTCCAAGGCGTGAAAAGAAGGTCCCGCCCTGGCTCTCCTTAACTCCGGGAGAGCCAGCTGTCACTCTAAAAGAAGAACCGCCGCCCCTAGACCCTCCTACCAAGAAGCTGGCGCGAACTGAGAAGAAATTCGTCATCAGGAGGGGGCGGAACGAAGAACCGGAAGAGAAGCAGTCGCCATTCAGAGACACGAGGACGGAAGCGGAGGACGCACTGAAGACCGCTCTGTGCGAGAGACCACGAGTGATCCCGGAGGGCCCACAGATTGAACCAGTGGAGGAACCCGGCCAAGGAGAGACCCCGTGTGATCGCGTAGAGATGGCGGAAGGTGGAGAAGAGCGTCCCCGCATCCTAGACACCCGGAGGGGTGTATTGCGGCTGCTGCCCCCGAGGATGACACGGGATCAGGAAGCTAATAGAACCCGGATCCAGATAGACATCGACCGCAGCCCGAACTACGAAGTCCGGCTACAGCGACCCGGCCGGGTCGAGGAGCCGCACGGAAGTGCCGCAGGCGAGGCCGGAGGCCATACAGCCATACTGGTGGATGTGACTACCCCGCCGCCTATAGTGAACAAGACTTGGAGGGAAGTTGACCCACTCGGAGCTTTGCCAGAAGGATTTCTGAAGCTGCCGGAGCCCCTGATACCAGCACCTGAGACGACCGAGGTAAAGGGAGAGCAGTTCCGTTGCTGGTAGGAGCAAAATCAGAAGAAACAGATGAAGAAACTGTAAGTGTGAATGTACATTGTTCCTTATTGCTCCCCAACCTTACCTGAATGAATGCTAGCATTCCCCTGTCTGTCCTATGTGTTTACCAGAACATTTGCATCATAGACAATGACATGATACTAACTTTCTTGTAAATAGTTAAGCACACATGTGTGCTCCCCTTTGGTTTTAAGACCAGATGCAAATGCGAAGTAATGCACGAACTCTGCATTTTGAACTTTGAAGCTGCTTTTTGAGCATTTTTGCACTTTTTGAAAAGAAGAGAGAATTTTATACTTTTATGCGAAGCAATGTCTTATAATGTCTTTTACAGAAAAGAGGGTAATGATGAGTATATATACCCATGCACTCATGTTTATAGTTAATGTAACGTTCCAAGAATCGTGCCTCCCGGATGGGAAGAAATCAAGAATTCATAATGTTTATTGTTATATAATATAAAAATGTTTTCAGGGTAACCAATGTCGAGTCGCGCGCGGACGCGCTGTTTAACTCCGGGAGAATGTGGCGCCCCTGCGTACAGGTGGCCACAGAAGGGAACTGCAGCCAGGCAGTTAGGACATAGTAAACACTACACCCTCACAGCCCACATCCCCACGCATAGAGAGGGTTCACATCCAGCTCTGAGGTCGGAGACTATATGAGACCAGAAGGAGTGGTGGATGAGGAGTGGGTTGGGCACACCAGAAGGTCAGGTGACTGACAGTATATAGAGAGGGGGAGGAGTAAAGGAAGTTAGTAAGCCATGTGAGCTGAGCAGCAAAGACCAAGAGCAAAGTGAGCTGAGATAGAAAGGCTACAGAACAGCAGGAGGTTGAGCTGAAGCTGAGCAGGAGAGAGCCATGCTGCCTGGAAGTGCCTAAGCTGAGGAGCGCTGACCCGTACTGAGCCAATGCGAGCCAGATGGGGGGAAAAGCCCATCCAAGATGCTGAAACCACCAGGAGTGTGAGAGAGCCGAGAGGGACGGTGTAACCCGGGGCCCTAGAATTACAGCTCAAGCAACCAACTGCAGGCGGAGTAGCCCTCATATATACTGGAAGGAACGCAGAGGAAGGAGCCTGGTAGTTTAATGCTGTAGACTACTGCAGGCTGGGCAAAGGCAGAGTGTCAGCTCTGAAGGGGACCGACGATCCACCCGGTATCCCCAGATTCACTGACGGGGAGCTTTAGTTTCAAGCTGAAGTTCCTAACCCAAAGAACAGGCAGCTCAGTGACACACTAGGACTCAGAGAAGCCCGAGTCACCGCTATACTGTTCAGCGTCCGCATACACCCGTGTAAGACGGAGAAAGAGAGTAATAGCCCGGAAAGGCACACTAAGAGACTGTGTGAGGGGTCACAAGGAGAGAGGAGCCTGGCTGCAGGAGGGAAGGGAACCCGGAAAGGGAGTAGAAAGCAACTGTGTACTTGAACTGTGAATAACCTGTAACTTGCTTGAAGAAGAACAACTTAAGTAAAGCTTTGGAAACCCTGCATTGTCTCCTGCCTGCTTCCATCTGCAGACCCTTTCTCCCACACAGGCTGCACTAAGAAGACCTCAACCTGCAGAGCTACAGCCTGTCAGCACCAGCACAGGAGGAGAGATCCTTGCAGCTGCAAAGTAAGTGTACTCACACAGACCAACAGACTTTAACTCCTTACTGCCCCGGGGGATACAGTTCTCCCCACTAGAACTATACCATCCCCGCTGCCATTCCATCACCCCCGGAGGTTCTGCAGCAGCCGCGGCCCCATAGCTGGCCGCATCAAGTGGGTGGCGTCACCCGTGACAATATCCCCTGTAAATAATCCCCTTTTATTGTGCTGAGCCAGGGACACGGTCCGGACCAGGCCACCAGTGACATCCCCAGCAGCAGATCGGTCCGGCACCGAGTACCCCACGTCCCTTGGGGCTCCACACCAGGGCTGGCTGCTGCCCCCAGTCATTATTGACTAGAGATGGGCGAACCTTATGAAGTTCAGGCTCGGGTGGTGCAGCCAAACATTTTGCGTACTATTTGTGACCCCGAACTTGACCTGAACCTCAATAGAAGGCACTGTTTGGCATTTCAGCTCTCCACCCACATACAGCCATGAGTAAAACCCTTTGATGGGTGGAAGGTTTTTTTTAAAAATTAATTTTAGACATACAACACCCAAAAACTATGCTTTTAAAGCCAGTGTGAGCTGATCAACCACTGCCAGCAGTTCACACTGGGCTAAGCACCAACTGTACCCGACCACAGCGATGCTCGCTCCAGTGCTTGGCAAATTTAAAGCACCCAAACTCCAAACCTGAACATGTTTGGTCAACTCTAGAGAGTTCGGCAACCTGTGGTTCGTTCATCTCTATTCTTGACAAGCTTTTTTACATTATTTCAGGTCCAGGTAATAAGATATCCTCTTACACTTCAACAACCGACTGGTAGTTGTATTTATGACTAAAATATTGTGTCTGAGATACAGTAGGTGTAGGTGCCTTGGCTCTTTCAGATTGCCCTGGTGGGGCAAATCGGGCAATGGTTTTTGCTGTTGATGCCAACTGTGTAGTGTCAGCTTGCATCAAGTCCTGGTGTTAGTAATGGAGAGGTGTCTTTCAGACATCCCTCACTACTAACCTAGTAGGTACATAGAAAATGACACACACAAAAAAAAATAGTTTATTATTTAAAAACATTCCCACACACTTCCCCTGGTTCACCTATTTATTGGAGAAAAAATTGTACATGAAGTTCGATCTATGGACACTATGGTATGGAGATGAAAAAGCTAAGCAGAATATTATACAGGTTTGTTGGAAAAAAATTCAGTACACCGAGGCTTTCATATGCGAAGCCATGCCATTAATATGACGGCAGACTTTTTCCTTAAATGACTTTGCTATTATTTGTTTTTCGGTGGCTCCACTGCCATGATGTTTTCTTTCCACTGTCACCTCTAAGGGCCCCGTCACACGGTTCAATTTACTGAACGATATTGTTAGCGATCACATGCACGCGCGATCGCGAACAATATCGTTCACATCGTTGGTGAGCTGTCTCACAGGCAGACTCACTAACGATGTGGACCAGCGAGAATGCTGGTAACCATGGTAAACATCGGGTTACTAGGCGCCACGCGGCGCTTAGTAACCCGATGTTTACCATGGATATGACCTCCCAACATAGGCTGCGAGGTACTGAGAGCTCGTTCATGGTTGGTCAGCCAGTGTCACACGCAGCAATGATGCGTGTCCACCGGCCGACCAACGACAGATTTGTGATCATGTTCACAAATCTGCAATCAAACAAACGATTTTTCTTTGAAAAATCGTTTGATTACACGCAGCGACGCACAAATGATATCACTTAAACGATCAAAAAGCGGATCGCTTAAGTGATATTGTTCTAAAAATGTAACTGTGTGACGTGGCCCTAAGTCTAGTTCACAAGGTGTTTTTGTTGCATTTTTGACCTGCGGATTTGCCTGCATTTGGTGCAAATGTTTGATAATCCTTTCCTGCGTTTTTAGTTAACATCAAAACCTTTGGGATTTCAGGTACACTGTCCACACACATTGGTTTTTGTTTGGTGCAGAAAGTGGAAACATCACAGGATTTGCTACATTTTTGAAAGAATGAACATGTCAATTCTTTTCTGCGTTTTTGCTATAGGTTCCATTGTAAAATCTGCAGCAAACACAGGAACCAATCTGCAGCAAAAATGCAGTAAAAACACAGCAAAAACACAACAAATCCGCAGGAAAAAATGCAGCAAACCTCCTGCCAAGAAAAAAGCAACCTCTAGGATTTGCTGTGGATTTGGTGCTTTTATTTCATAAACAAAACCCAACGTGTGTGGACTTAGCCCTAATGATCAGGCAGTTTCCAAGGAGGAGGCAGAGCAGAGCTTTTACCTTGGTAGAAATTGTCAATTTCCAATGAGAAGCTCAGATTTTGTATCTCATAGGCTAGGGACACACCAGCGTAAGGCATCCGATGCGAGAGCATTAGATGTAATATGCTACTGACCCTGGGCTCATGCTCTGCTGTGAGCATAGCTGAGTGTTCGGCAACTGTTATCCGATCCTGTGATCAGATTGCAGCTGAAGAGAAGAGGTAGAGATTAATCTTTCCATCTCCTCTGTTGTCATCTGAGTGCAGTGCGATGTTTCACTTGCATCTATAGACTTGTATGGGTGTAAGTGATCCGAGACTCGCAGACAATCACAGCATGCTTCCATTTTTTCCTTAGCATGTATGGGGCTGAGGAATAACTTGCAGGTCTGAGCTAAGTACAATGTGAGATTTTCTCATATTGCACTCGTGTGAGCCACATGTCAGTGTGACTCTACCCGTATAGTGGATTTTATTTTACTAGTTTTTATATGAAATAACAGAGCTCGGTACAATAATAATTATTAATTGAACCATTCAGGGAGATTAAATATACATGGCACAAAGGTGGGGTAAAAAAGGAAAAACAGAACTTAAAAGATAACCTTTACTTCACGTTAATAAAAACGGCTTCCAAAAAAACCTACACACATAACAAGCAATAAAAAAGGCAATGAGTGTGGTTTTATAAGACGTGTTATGGCATCGGAATAAGTGGTATCCTCTGATGGCATCCTTTACCTTTTTGGCCACAGCCATGATTTAGGCCAGATCAAACGCATTGGGAGGATGTATTAAAGAAACATGCTTGTCATCTCCATGTGGACAGGATTATATAGTGCCATAAGGAAGGAGGCATAATCCATTAAAAAACACCACGGAATGGTAGCAGCAATATGGACCTCCACTGAATGGGTGAGGTCAGCCATGTTTCTTCTGCTGTATATGGTATTTTCCTGAAGGGATTGGACTAGTTGAAGGTACTAGCTCCGACGTGATGGTGAGATTCTACTGTTAGGAGGGATTTTCAGTTAGATCATTAGTAAATTCATTAATGTGACCATGTAAAAGCCAGGTAATTGTAGGCCTATACAACCATTAGTGCTATGATAAAATTTAGGTCGGAAGGTTGTTATCCGGTATATAACACATAGACACAAGAACTAACCAGAGTGTTTCAGAGGTGGTGGAGATTAGTTTAGTCTTAGGGTGCCTTCACACTGCGGCACAATCCGGTCCGGGGCTGTCCAGGATGACCCTGACAGCCACGGACTGGATCAGCACACAGGACTGGAGAGCTAATATGCCGCAGTTCCGGCGCCACGGTCCTGACCTGTCAGCAGCTGCAGCTGTGTGCACAGCACACCGGACCGGAGGGCATATTAGCCCTCACGTTCTGTGTGCTGATCCAGTCCGCGACTGTCAAGGTCATCCCGGACAGCCCTGGACCGGATCACGCCGCAGTGTGAAGGCACCCTTAGAAACGCTTTGCCCTTTTTGGTTAAGTTTTAAATTCTGTTTTTTGCCCCATCTTTTTGGAGTGTATATATAGTTTTAATGTGGTTTGTTTACATGGATGCTAATAAATTCATGAAACCATTGTAACAAGATTGAATTTAATAGCCTCTTTTTTTTAATATTGGCCGAGGTACATTTGTAGAATTGTCCAGTTCTGTTCTGTGCACATTTTAGATAGATTTATTCGGCTTCATTAAAGTGCAATTATCATGTTGTCAGCTACATTTCATCTATCCAGACAAGCACAGCTTATTCTGATAGTGGCCAGACATAGAACGTGCTAAAAACAGTGCATCCTGCGAGCTGCAGACTGGCGTAGGAAGGAAACATTCTTAAGACTTTGTGAAAGATTAGTGTGTTGTGACAATGTCAGATTAAGATTGCAAGGGAAATGGAACGACATCAGCTGAAAAGCGATCAGGCTGGCTATGAACAGGATATATTTTTTTCATGCCGTTTCCTGTGTGAATGTCTTTAAAAATGACAAAATTCTTTAATTCGCTATCGGAAATTGTAGAACCTGCAGCTTATTACAGCTGTTTTGAATTGACTGAACTAGGGATCAAGGTGGAAAAATAAGGGCAGTGCTTCTAGGCACATTGGATTTTATTTTCCAATTTTGATGATGTAAACTGAATATCATTGGGGAGTAAGGATTTGTTAGGGTGGAGGGGTGGATTACAAATATTGTGCATCTATGACCATTACGCTTGTGCTTGACTTAAGAGGTCAAGTGAAACGTCTTGATATTTCATACGTTTTAAATATCATTAGTTTACGGTGTTCCTAGAATTGTTAACTTCATGGGTGTCCCTGCGTGCACCCGCGGGATCCCACAGGTCCGGAAGGAATGCATCCAACACACAGTGCCTCCAGATCGTGTGCACACAGCCTCAGAATTCTCATTGACTTTGCTGGTATAAGGATAGGCATGCAGGTTTGGGACAAATTTGCACCAAAAAAAAGCATCAAAGCAGCCTTAAAGAGGACCTGTCACCCCCCTGGTGGATGGCAAACTAAATGCAGCACTGAATGCAGCATGCTTGCTGCATTCAGGGAAGGGCTCCCCATTTTTCTAGCCCCCCCCTGTACCCTGAGAAATAGACTTTAGAAAGCTTACATATAGTGAGCTTCTCCCCACCTCCGACTGCTCTAGGCCACCTCCTGCTGCTCTGTTCCTCCTCCTGTCTGTGTGCAGCACTGTCCTTGCCTGCGCCAGACGCACAGCAAGGGCTTGTCAGGAGCGGGAGCAGGTGGCTGACGTCACTGTGCGCCTGCGTGAGTTCAGACACTTACATGCTGGTGCAGTCAAGGAGGGGGCTGCACACAGACAGGAGGAGGAACAGAGCAGTAAGAGGTGGTGAAGTCCCGTGGCAGCGCTGACTCCATAACCAGGAATGCCCTCCGAACTCACTATATGTAAGCTTTCTACAGTCTATTTCTCAGGGTACAGGGGGGCTAGAAACATGAGGGAGCCCTTCCCTGAATGCAGCAGGCATGCTGCATTGAGTGTTGCATTTAGTTTTCCATGCTCCAGGGGGATGAATGGTCCTCTTTAATTGCTGCCTCAGTGTAGCAGAAATTGAAGTTTAATTAAATATGTTAATTAGGATACTCATTGCACCTTTGGTGTTGCCAAGAGACTTGTTGCATTTCACCCACTTGTTTTGCATACCCCGCTTATCTCACTGGTGACTGACAGCGCTCGATTGTTTTAGCTTTTTCAATGTTATGCTATTGGGTAGTGGAGATCTGCATTATTATTCTCATGCCAATTTGGAATCAGAAAACAATTGCAGCATGCTGCGAGTGGCTTCAGTAATCAGATCAGAAGTCTATGGGTGCACGTGAAAGATCGGACTGCACTTAGATGTCATCCAAGTGCAATCTGATTACTGTGGACACAGGCAATGGAGAAGATGAAAAAATTAGGTTCTTCATCTTCTCCTCACCTGTTCTCCGATTCTCGCATGCAAAAGATATTGAGCACAGTAAATACACTTGGCTCAAATTCAGAGCAGGATTTATGCAGAGTGTCATTGGTATATAACATCCAATTCTCTCGCATGTAAAAACTCTTAATCTTATTATTTCTGCTGCTCCATTTGGTCTCCAGCAGTTTTTACTAGGTAATTCAGAAGTCTGTAGGGCTGGGGACACACTAGCGTAAGGGATCCAATGCAAGTGTGATATGCCAATGACCCTCGTCTCAGACTCTGCTGCAAAAGAGTGAGCCGAGTGTCAAGTGCTTGTGATCTGATCTCGTGAACACATCACAGCTGTGGAGCAGAGGGATCGATTAATATCCCCATCTCCTCCATTGCCAGTCTCGGCGTATTTTGCGCTGCACTCACATGCCTGTTGAGTGCAGTGCGATGTTTCATTCGCACCCATAGACATAGATTTCCTCACATTGCACTCGTTGGAGTCATACGCCAGTGTGACTCCAGCCTATGTCTGTAAGTCTGAACAAGGCTTTCATAAACTTTCAGTCAATCAGAAGTTACAGTCACAGGATGGCGGATGGGGATTGGAGTGGCGCCGAAACAGAGGCTGGTAAGTCGGCTTAATATTAAAAAAATTAACATTTAAAAAAAAATACATATTTGGCATTGCTGAGTTCAGAAATGGCCAATCTATCAAAATATAAAATAAAATAATCTGATCAGTAAAGGGCGTAGTGAGAAAAAAAATAAGTTTTTTTGGTCGCCAAAACACTGCAATAAAATGTAATAACGGGTGATGAAAACAGCATATCTACCCAAAAATGGTATCATTAGAAACATCAGCTCAAGCCACAAAAAATAAGCCATCACACAACCCCAGATCCCGAAAAATTTAAACGATATGGGTCTCAGAAAATGATGACAAAAGTACAATTCTTTTTTTTTTTTTATACATTTCTGACCACTTAGATAACAGTAAAAGTATACATGTTTGGTATCTACGAACTCATACCAACCTGAGGCATTATACTGATAGGTCAGTTTTAACATATAGTCAATATGCTAAATAAAAAAGCAAAAAACTTTCATGAAATTTCAGTTTTATTTTTACAATTTCACCACACTTGGAATTTTTTTCCCATTTTCCAGTACACTATATGGTGAAATGAATGATGTCATTCAAAAGTACAACTCGTCTCGCAATAACAAGCCCTGATAGGACTTTTTTGATTGAAAATTGAAAAAAAAGTATGATTCTTGAAAGAAGGGGAGGGAAAAACAAAAAATGGAAAATTGCCCGGGGGTGAAGGGGTTAGATGATTGTTTATATTCTTAGCATTTAGGGTATGTGCCCACAGGAAGGTTTTGCTGTGTTTGACATCAGGTTTTGCCTTGGTTTTATGTAAATCTATGCTAATCTAATCCTGAGTTTTTGGTTTCCATCAAAACCTATGTGTGCAGGGTAAAGCTTTCACACACACACTGTTTTTTTTTCTCTATAGAAAATGGAAATACCACAGGTGTTTCCACTTTAGTAAAAGTGCAGCAAAGAATTGACATGCTCATTCTTTCTAATGGCGGGTTTACACGTCGCGATATCGCAGTACAATTTCAATCAAAAGTCACGTGGTTCAATCGTTGGACCCGATATCGTGCCTGCGTTGTATGGTGTGAACGTCCAATGCGATGCAGGAACGATGTCAATGCGATATCGGGGATCGAATGAGCGTGCTATTCAATGCCCCGATATTGCATAGCGATTGAAGCCAGATCGTGCTGTGTAAACACCCAATTACGATGCGATTTGATACGTCACCCATTCACTCCCATGTTAACTATGCGATCCTGGATTGGGAGGCGGAGACATCGCACGGACGTTGTATTACGATATCGCAGCGTCTAAACAGTCAATGCGATGCGGGTGAAACGTGCACTAATTGCGCGCTCCCGCGCCATTGAGTTGCGATATCGAAACGATATCGTGGCGTGTAAACCCACCATTAAACACAGCAAAACCTGAGGTGTTTCCACTTTCTTCACCAAACAAAAACCAATGTGTTGGGACAGCTAATCCTAGAATCATAGGTTTTGCTGGAAAACAGAAATGCAGCAAATCCTGTGGTGTTTACACTGTCTCCAGAGAACAAAAAGCAATGTGTGTGAAAGCTTTTCCCTAATAACATAGGTTTTGCTGGAAACCAAAAACTCAGGATTAGATTAGCATAGATTTACATAAAACCAAGGCAAAACCTGATCTCAAACGCAGCAAAACCTTCCTGTGGGCACATACCCTTACTACATAGTTGCAGGTTTCTCAAATCTGAAATTCACTGATCAAGAGTGGAGATTGGGGTTCCTCTGACTATCTGCGTTGCTGCAGTTTCTCTAAGGCTGGCTACACATTGCGGGTCAGATCCGATCCGAGGCTGTCAGGGTGAACCTGACAGCCCCGGATCAGCACACAGAACCGGAGGGATAATATGCCCTCTAGTCCGATGTGCACCCGGACGAAGTTGCCGCTGCTGATGAATCAGGACCGCGGCTGGCAGGGAGCTAGCCGTGGTCCTGAAAAAACTGCCACGTGCAGCCGTAGGTGTCCAGCCCCATAGGCTCCCATGTTAGGGAGTGCCAGATTGCCTCGGATCCGGAAGGATCCGGGCAAATCCAGGAGCAGCCAATTAGAGGAGATATTCTCCTCTCGGACACAAAAACGCTGCAAGCAACGTTTTTGTGTCCGTGAGAGAATACTGAATTCTCCCAGATAGTTCCGGACAGATAGAAACCGGATGGCAGAGAGCTGCCATTCGGCTTCTATCCGGCCCCATAGGATACTATGGGGCCAAAATCCGGTTCGGGGCTGTCCGGTTTACACAGACAGCCTCGGATCGGATGTGACCCGCAATGTGAAGCCAGCCTAAGCAGGTTGTCATGCCATCAGTAATTTATGGCATCCTGTGGATACACCATAAATGATTAAGATGGAAGTAACCCTTTAATTGATGACTTGACATTGCTGTTTTATGTTTCTTGCCTTTGAATCTTATATAACTGTGAATCATTAAAGCATTACATTGAAATATGAACTGTTAAAATGAAGTTATTATAAAAGCAAATGAGATGCCAAATTACTGCTGCATTTTATGATGACTGCATTATCATAATTACCACGTTGGGGAAGAAATTGCTAACACCTATTATTCTGTATTTCCTCGTGATGTTTTCATGGGAGCATGTGTTTTATATACCAATATTTTGTGCTGTTCCTTTATTTTATCCAAGCAGAAAGAAATAGATTTAGCACCTGTAAGAAGCCAATCACTAAAAATAATAGATTTACTACCTGTAGGGAGCCAATCACTAAACCTGTGTTCACACTTGCAGTTGATTAATGCAAGCTGTGCTGTTCTTTCCTGTTAACAAAAAAAAAAAAGGAAATTGTATGGCATTTAAGTACGTCCATTTTTTCATACAATGTAGGTGATCAAGTCATAATTTAAGGGGGGTTACCATAAATATTACAGTAACCATTTAGGAATAACAGCGAATGTTGACACAGTCCCTCCATGTTCACAGTCTCAAAAAAAAGGGGTCAAACTAACACAATTAACAATATTAATGTTAGAAAATGGATGCAAATAGTTTGCCTTCAATGGCTGTCTGAAGTCTGGAATCCATGGACATCACCAAATACTGAGCTTCCTGCTTTGAGATCCATAACCAAGCCTGTACAGCAGCAGTCTTTAGTTGTTAGGCTGCCTTCACACTGCGATCAGGTCAGATCCAGGGCTGTCAGGGGTGAACCTGACAGCCCCGGACCGGATCAGCACACAGAACCGGAGGGCTAATATGCCCTCCGGTCCTGTATGCAGCCGTATGCAGCTGCCGCTGCTGATGATTCAGGACCGCGGCTCGCAGGGAGCAAGCCGCGGTCCTGAAATTACAGCTGCGTACAGCCGCAGGTGTCCGGTTCCTGGATCCTCCCATGATCGGGACAATCCGGCAACACAGGCTCCCAAGTTAAGGGAGCGCCGGATTGCCCCGGGAGGATCTGGGGGAATCCGGGAGGATCCAGGAGGATCCAGGAGACGCCAATTTTGGGGAGATTGTTCTCCCCGGACACAAAAACATTGCAAGCAACGTATTTGTGTCCGGGAGAAAAATCCGAATTCTTCCAGAGAGATAAAAGCCGAATGGCAGATAGGATACAATGGGGTCAAAATCCGGGCCAGGGCTGTCACCCCTGACAGCCCCGGATTGGACCTGACCGCAGTGTGAAGGCAGCCTCACTTTTTTGTTGGACTCGATAAATTCTCTTGGTCATTGAAGTGCTGTAGTAGTATACAACAGCTACAGGCTTATACTGAGTGAAAATCTGCAGGGTTTATTAAGATTGTACTTTGTGGGTTCTTAGTGTTTTTTCTAGAGTTTTATCCTCTAATCCTCCATGTTATAGTCATGAAGGTAATGGTTGCTAACTCCACATACAGTATGTTCCAAGTAAAACAGTTCATTCTCCTACAATGTTGAGTGCTGATGATTCTGCTGAAAAGAGAATTCTGCAACGTAAAGATTGCTTCAATTTTAGGTTGCCTTCACTGAATAATAGTAATTTTCTATCTGTTGCATTTATTTACCTGAACCTCTACAATCATTATCCTGCTAGTTTTCTATTGTCACATGATACCCAGTACAATTGACAGCCATATATTCCCATACTATAACACTGCCTTTACCACATGTAATGCTTATGCCATTAAAGAGAATCATTCATTAGGTTTTTGCTATTTAATCTGAGAGCATAATAATGTGGAGGGTAAAGAGCCTGATTACAGGGATGTGTCACTTATTAGGCTTTGTGCTGTAACTTCAATACAATCAGTGTTTTATCTGTAGGAAATTATCACTGCCTGACTACATGTCTCGTGCAGGACAGTCAGCATAATCTGTGCAATTAATGGTATACACATAATGCTGCTAGTCAGGGGGTGAACAGTTTTATACACAGCCTAGAAGTCTTAGGCCGGTTTCACACCACGGCAAGTTCAGGTCCGGGGCTGTCCAGTGTGAACCAGACAGCCCCGGACCCAACTTTGTGGTAATGCAGCCCTATCGGGCTGGATGGAGCCGAATGGAAGCTGTTTGCCATCCGGTTTCCAGCTGTCCAGGAGGATCTGGGAGAATTTGGATTTGTCTCCCGGACACAAAAACGTTGCTTGCAGCGTTTTTGTGTCTGGGGCAAAACTCGGACAAAATCAGATCCTCCCGGATCCGGGGGCCGGGCAACGGCTGCTAGAGTTTAGCAGCGAGCGCTGCTAAACTTTAGCACCTGGAGCTGTCCCCTGCTGTGATTTCAGGACCGCTGCGAGCTCCCCGCTAGCCGCTATCCTAGCAGGGACAGCTCCTGCTGCTGTGAAATGCTGAACCTGGCTGCAAACCAGACCGGATGGCATATTTGCCCCCCCGTTCTGTTTCAAAATTTGGTTCGGGGCTGTCAGGTTCACACCGGACAGCCCCGGACCTGATCTTGCCGTGGTGTGAAGACAGTCTTAGCTCTGCATTAGGTGAAACAGGGATTCTATCAAAACTGCACCGTGCAGCTAGTAAGTGATATATCACTGGAAACAAACTCTCTGTCCCTACTTTATGCTGCTATCAGATTCCATAGCAAAACCTGTTGTAAATTCCCTTTAAAGGGCTGTTACAGTTACGGAAAACATCTTTCATTAGTGCAGTTTGTTTATTTGTTTCTTTTCTTTAAGGCTAAAGGGCCCGTTACACGCTTCAATGTCCGATCGATCCGACCAACAATCCGACCTGGCTGAAATTGT
Source organism: Allobates femoralis (assembly GCA_033576535.1). NCBI lineage: Eukaryota > Metazoa > Chordata > Amphibia > Anura > Aromobatidae > Allobates > Allobates femoralis. The sequence continues at coordinate 466,955,461 of JARQOC010000005.1, forward strand.
TGGAACATTGTTTATTGATCGCTAGTGAGGTGTCACATGTACAGATATCATGAATGACGCAGCAACGACTCCGTGACAAGCGAACGATATTAGCAGTCGTTTGGATGCCTATGTTCCTCAGTTCTGAATAAGGGAAGACATAAACGACATCGTTATCAAGGTGTCACACACACCGATGCTGTAGGTTGAATGGACGACCAACGACTGATTTATGGTCCTGTTCATAAATCTGCGATCAACGATCAGCCGACCTATCGTTAGTCGTATCTATGTGTCACACGCAACGACATCGTTATCACATCGCTGCACCGCCCCAAAACCCGTGACTACCAACGATATCGTTAATGATATCATAGCATCTAACGGGCACTATAGTGTCCACTGTGCTTCTTTTTTCTACTGCATTTATAAGTGCACAAACCAGGGGCTGGCTGGTGGAGCTTTTCACGGGTGGCAGTCTCACCTGCCTAGCCCTGATGAGGGAGGGTGCTATCGGATCCAGCAGGGTGAGAGGGGGGGTGCTATCGGATTCGGCGGGGTGAAGAGCAGCGGGGGTGCTATCGGATCCAGCGGGGACACTCACCGCGCACAATCACACTGTGTCTTTGCAGCAGCAGCAAGGCCGGCCCATTTGATTAAAGGGGCAGCCCAAAATTAGGGCAAAACCGCCAGCCTGGGGGCACTTACCCCCCTGCCACCTGGGCCAGTCCGCCCCTGGCACAAACGCATCCAGGGCAACACAATCCTATTGCGCTTGTGCTGCATATGTGTTGGGTTTGTGCACATACAGACACAGCACAATTAAGGGACACACAAAGACAGACATACCATACACAAAGACACACACAGACACTTTTTCACCCTCTGGTGATTCGATGGTGACTAGTGATATCTTTGTTCCGGGCATCGGGAGAAGTGACTAAAGGACCTGCAGTTTTCGTCCAATCAGAGACTAGCCATATGACAGGTTGAGTCACATGACCAGCCTCTGATTGAACGAAAACCACAGGTCTTTCAGTCACTTCCCTAGGTGCCCTGAATGAGATATCACCGGGAATCAACGTGGGATCGCTGGGAAGGGTGAATATTGATGCGTTTTTGTTTTGGAAATCGCACTAAAAACGCACCATAGACTTACTGTGGGAATACCTGCAATTTATGGTGCTTTTTTCTGGGATTAGAATAGAGTCTATGGGGAAAACACAGCCCAAAAAAGGCTGTTAATTGCAGGGACATTAAAAAAAATGCAGGCGATTTCTAGCACCAAAAATGCAGCCCCCAAAAACGCACATGTGGACACAGCTTTTGTAAAATCAAATTGACCTTCATTACAAACTGTGGGTGCTGAGTTTTTGGCGCAGAAAACGCAGCCCAAAAAAGCAGCAAACATGTAGAGTGGGCACTTAGCCTTAGAAAAAGAAGCCGTCCATTTCACTTTCGGGACACTCTTTGTTTATGGGACTGTCAGTGGAAGCTGAATGCAGTACTTTTCTAATTCTGGCAGTCCCATTGATAATGACTAACCCAGCATAAGCACCTCAACTCCATTAAAGATAGCACCTCAGAGCCCAGTTTTTGGATCTCCAGAGCTCCAGTATCGGGATCCCTGGGAGTTCCCAGTGGCCGGACCCCTGGTAATTAACTAGATACTCCCTTTATTGGATAATTTTGTGACCTCTGGGCCCCCCAGTAATCCTGAGAACTGCAGCCCAAATTTAAATGGAGCCAAACTGCCCATGCTTCCTTTCGGGACACTTTTTGTTTATGGGACTGTCAGAGGAAGCCGAATACAGTACTTTGCTAATTCAGGCTGTCCCATTGATAATGAATAGCCTTTGCATGAGCACTTCAACTCCATTAAAGGCAGGACTGCAGATCCCCAGAGCTCTGATATCAGGATCCCTACGAGTCCCACTGCCCTGACTCATGGTAATTAGCAAGTTACTCAATCACCGGGATCATTTTCAAAGGTATTTTAAAAATAACCCGTTAAAAGAAAAATAATATTGGAAGCTCAGGCAAGATAAATGCTCTATTATCATAGAAAAAATACATGTAATAATGTGCAGTTAGTAAAAAAAGTAGTTTTAATGAGTACTTTATCTGGTTTTAATTACCGTATTACAGAAAATATGGGTGATACATTTCCTTTGAATAAAAGATATTTAAATTTAAAGTTGGCTAAAATATTTTTAGACTTGCCAAAATTTGCATTTATCCTACATGTCCATATATTAATAGGATTAATATATTCTGCTTAATCCGCAACCATCTGACAGCAACTCCCAAGACAACGTCACAATTTGATATGTAGGACTAATTGTATACTGAAATGTGCAAAGAGCAAAGTGCTGATATGATGGACAGGCCCAGGCCAAAGCCGCAGTCTGATAGACAGAAACAAGCCGACACATCAGTGTGATAATCAGAACCAAACCAGCCTCGCAGTCCACACTGCAGACACAGCAGTGGTAATGACCCACGCCTAGGATGGAGACATCCAACACTTCACAAGTTTACCAATTCCAATGACTGGGGCTTCTGTCTGTTAAAAAGAACAAACAAACACAAAGCAGCCATGTCTATTGAAGGAAATACAAAAAGTCCATTTAGACTATTGAACTTCAATTGTGCTGGTAAAATAATATTTTTCCTGACAGCACTACAGACGAAATGTAATAATGTAATAATAGCTCATTCTTTACAAAGTCCCTGTAGACCTAGAAATGTACATTTTGTTGTGCATTAAACACATCTGCAACTGATTTATTGAATTACTGTCATCTGAGAAATGTGACTTCTATGGGAATTTCCAGAAGAAATATTGGATGTTAAAATAATACTTAGAGAAACTTGTGTTATCTTATCTAAAACAATAAAACCCAAATTACGGGACTCTTCTGGATGACTTTCATTCTTTGTTAAGGGTCAAGTATTGCAATTAAAGTGCTCTCCAAATATTTTCTTGAAGTTGAACCAATACTGTGTAGTGTCATAGAGTAATCTGTACGACCATCACATGAACTATAGAAGCCGTGAGGGTTACACCTATTCCTCAGACTGCAATTTGGAAAACAGAAATATATGATGCAACAATTCAAGGCTGAGTTATGTTGTTTTAGATAATATCATAGAAATGAACTGTCTTGATGCTGTTTAGAAGGCAAAGGGCAAATTTTCATTTAGATTTCTCTTTTGTTCATTGACTTTGAATCTTGTTAATGGATAACATAAGCTATTAATATTACTATGTTTGAAAGCATTCTTACCTTACAGCATTTTCTACACCTGCCTGCAATTTATGACCAGTTTTGTATGTACATCGGACAGCACCATTTCTCCTGTCCTGTATGTTGGGTGTGAGGCTGTGCTCTGAGGAATGTACAATCTCTCATGCAAGAGAATCAGATGGATTAAACAAATGACACTTGCCCCAAACTGTCCTCGATTCGGCATGAGATAAAAAGTGCTGATCAGCATTGCCCCATAATTTAACATTGGGCCGGGTGCTATCCATTAGCGAGCCCAAATTCTCAGTAGCTGCTCTCAGTCTGTGTGAGTGTATGTATATAAATGGCATAGACAAATATGGGCCATGCACACGATGAACGAGTCTGTAAAACTGCATTCATTCACCACCAAAAACTGAATTACAAAACTGGGTGCAAAAATCTGCACAAAAAAAATCACACAAAAACACTCTGCTATAATAAAAAAAGGCCCCCCTTTATATAACGTTTTTTGTGTGTCTGTGTGGATCATGTTTTTTTAAACACCACACGGACAGGCACGGATTTGTGTAAATGATGGCAATTATGCTCCTGGATCCTGTATTTTGAAGGATCTGTTTTGTGCATGGATATGACATAATGGTAATGTCAGTTCCGAGAGAGAGAAAGAGACAGATCCTGAACAGAACTTGGGCTGGGAGGACCAGTGTGTTTTTCGCTTTTAAGTGCACATTTAGTCACCAAACTTTTGGCAAAGGAGTGCGTTTTAAAGCAAAAGTACAATCTGTTGTGCTGTAGGGAGGAGGGGGCCGGCTCAGGAGCGTGTCCGGGGCTGGATGGGGCCAGGAGCAGGCTGCAGCTGTGGGCCGTGGTTACGTGGGCTGCTCTTTATCTCCTGTAATATGCACTGCATCACCGCTGTCAATCACCAGGTGAGGGTGCAGCCCATATTACAGGTGCGGGTCCGCAGCTCAGCGGCTGCAGCCTATGTCAATAGTCAGTGCTTTCCACACTTTCATTGCGTGGAAAGCGCTGACTATACCCGGGATGTGATACTCACCTCGCTCCACCGCTGATGCTGACTGCGCTAACCCTGCTTTCGATGCTGCGCAGGCATCCGGGTTCTGTGAGCATCGCTGCAGAGTGATGTCAAATTTGGGGGGTGTCTTATAATCAGGAGTGTCTTATCAAGCGAAAAATATGGTATTTGTTCTGTGTATGCTCAGTATGTAAAACCGATGCGGGAAACGATCCTTTTTTTCCCTAGATCTGGCACCATAGGCCCCCATGTTATGTGCTCCGAACCGTGTCGGATTCGTTTCTGTCTGTTTTTGTTCGGTGCACCCAAAATCGGAGCAGTCCTTCGATCGGGTACAACAGGACACAAACGGATCCCTGACTGAATTCACACAAACAGATGGCCATATATGACCAATCTGTGCCCATAGGGATACATGGGAAGCGAAAACAGATCCCCTGTTTCAAAACGGATAGACCTGGATTCACAAAAACATAGTGTGAAACCAGCCTAAAGGAGCTATTGACATACATTTGTCCCAGATATAGGTAACAAATATCTAATCCACACAGGCAAAGAAATCAAACCATAGAGGTCAATAATTAAGTTACATATAATAATGATAAATGACACAAGGAAAAGTATTCAACACACTTACTGAAATTTAATACTTCTTGCAAAAGCTTTTGTTGGTGATGCCCTTGTATGGAGAAACTAGTCACATGTATTGTACAGGTGGGATTTTGGGCTATTTTTCCACACAAACACTCTAAATATCCTGACGGTCCCGTGGACTCCTTGTAGGGACTCTGAGCTTTAGTTCCTTCCATACATTTTCTATTCTATTCAGGTCAAGTGATTGGTTGGACCATTCTAGTACCTTTATGTTCTTCCTCTGAATCCAGTTGAGAGTTTTCTTGGTTGTGTGATTAGGATCATTATCTTGCTGAAATATACACCCTAGTTTAATTTTCATCATCCTGGTAGCTGGCAGCAGATTTATTTTTTTCAAGAATGCCTCTGTACATTTGTCCATTCATCCTTCTTTCAATTACATGAAGTTTGCCAGTGCCAATTGCTCAAAAACATCCCCACACCATAATGTTCCCACCTCCGAACTTAACAGTTGATATGGTGTTTTTGCTTTGAAAAAGCAAAAGCGCAGCAACTAAGAAGACAGAGCAAAAAGGCAACACAAGCGGATGATGCGTTTGTGATGTTTTTGGAAAATAAAGAGGATCTATTTTTGCTGCAGAAACTGCAGCAAAAATGGATCAACAGAAATGCTCTGTGTGAATGACCCCTTATAGCTTTACCACATAAATTACCTGTTGACCAATAAACAAGTTAGTCTATAAAAAACAGTCTGCTTATTTGGAAGACAGAGAAGATTTATGCTGTATGCCAGATTTCACACCATATCGGTGTGTAAGAAGGCAGAATAGTGGACAATGGACAGTGATCAGCAAGTCCGTTGAAGCTACTGTATGGATCTAGATATGTAACCAGAACCACTGTGTCAATACAGCATTTCCTAAAGGTACCGTCACACGGGCGATGGGGCTGGGGACGTCGGCGGCGACTGGCGGGTGCGCGCACGTTTTTGGCGCCCCGCCAGCGTCGCTGTCCCCCCATTTACATGGAGCGACATTTCCAGCCCCACGCCGGCGAGCTAACAGGCGGCATCGCCGCCAGGGTGTCTCAAACCCCAGCAGCGATGCAGGACAATGGGAGCGTACAGCTCCCATCGCCTGACAGGTAGCCGGCGGCCGGTTACATGGGGCGATGTGTGCACATCGCCCCAGATCGGTTGCCTGGTTTCAGGGCACTTTACATGAGGCGACGTGGCGGCGATTTCGCCCCGTGTGACGTGGCCTTAAGATTTCAGTTGTAGTGTACATTTCTAGATGTGTTGTAGGTATACTTCTTCCACTTGTTTTCAGAAGGCTTATTCTTCAATATTTTGTTTTTCATGTGATAATGTGTGACAAACCAATACAGTACTTAAACTGTACAAACGATATTCAGGAGTAAGTTTTCTACTTGCAGTTTATTCAACTTGTTACTATAATAATAAGAATAATCACAAGTAGTTTTATGCAATTGATGAAAGCCCTCCGGTAAACACAGCTTTGGATCCTTCAGTCATGCTGTCACACATACAGCTCTCATCTCCACTCCTGAAATATATGCTTCATATTCATATCCGTCACATGAAAAATTTACCATGTTTTGTACGCAATAACTTCCGAAGATATGTTTCTAAGAGCAATGATGAAAGCTTCAGGGTTTTTAAATAGAATTAGCAATGAGTTCTATGGCTGATGTGAAAATAGAGATGAGTGTTCATTAGAGAGATTTATTTGCACATTAGACAATTGCCATTTTCAGCGATGGTTGGATCATTTTCTGTGCTGTACGTAATGATGTGAATCTAACACCAAAATCCTGTGTATAGCAGTAAGATTTTATGCCTCTCAGCAGGGACGTTCTGCCATCTGATAATGTCAGAGATGGATTTTATCAGCCTTCCTCTGTGGTTTATCCACTGTCCAGATTGGGTAATAACTCATTGTGCAATCTTGCCATACAGGCCGTAGATTTAATACTGACTTGGAATATATTTGCTTGGTGTTTGTAAAACATCCTTCCACATTACAGAAATGTAATGGCATAACTAGATGCAAGAAAACCATTCCATTAGGCAATGTCCTGGAATTTCTCATAATCCTTCAAAAATACTTTTAATGACTAACTGGTATTTTGCTGATCTAGTTAGTAAATGAAGATCTTTGCACAGGCAACATGGAGTATGAGAAGTGGTGTGATAAAGTTTACCTGCACGATTATTTGATTTAGGTCGGAGACACACTATGCGAGATGCATGCGACATACCTCCATGTGTCTCGCATGACTCACCCAGAACGGCCCCTGCCTCTCTGGATGGGAGTGTAGAGCTGCTTCCGTCCAGAGAGACAGTGGCTATTTCTGGTAAGTCATGTGAGACTCATGCGAGTATCACACATATATCTCGCATAGTGTGTCTCCCGCCTTAAAAGAGCTCTGCGGAAACTTTGAGATAGGTGTGAACACGATCAATCAATAAAAGACCCATAACTCAACTGATAAATCGCCTGTTGTTCCAGCACTGATGCTCCCCAATGGTTGTTGTTCATTGTGCTGCAATACTTGCATAAATGTGTTATGAGGACTGTGGGAAGAGGGAAACCGGGGCGCCTGATCTGCCCCTGAAGCTAGGGAGCCCTGAACTATCCCTAACTCAGGGGTACTCCTGATGGTGGAGAGGCCTGAGACACCAACCTGGCTGTTCTACTATGCAGCCCTAAACAGATTTCCCCTCCCCCCGGAGCTGGGAAGTTAAGGAATCCATTGATAAAGACAGGCAGGGGAGAACCAAAACACAAGCTCACACCATGCACACACAGGGAGAAAACAGTAACTAATAAGGGAGAATACAAGTACAAGCAGGAGTAAAAAATGCAACAAGAAAGTTTTCACCAACCACCAAACAAGATGCAACCGATACCAGATTACTGGAACACCAAAAAAAGGACCAGTATGCTGGAGCAACGCTGAAGCTATAGTCGGCATGAGAGAACAGATTCCACCATCTTAAAAAGGCTGGGAGCAACTGACTGTGATAGGTCTCCAAGAACATGTGATCCAAGATGTTATTAGGAGTCATACAGAGATTAACTCCTGCTAGCGTGAACACTACTGAGAACAAAGCAGGTCGACGTCCAAGCCTGCCTGTGGAACTCAGAATCATCAGAGAAATCATAGTGTGGAGTGTCATAATCTATAGGGTGAACAGAGACAGATGCCACCCTGACACCCTGCGAGTTTTGAACAAAATTCTGTGTGACAAAATGACTTTATATGTTACCACTGAAGGCAGTCATTGGCAGTACCCCACTGAGCTCACTAACTGGGTGCAGCAGTAACGTCAATTGTTGGATATGACATCTATAAAACAAGTACACAAGCATCAACACAGCGTCACAAGGCTGGAAACAGGCGGGATTCATCAGCTACTGAATGGGCCTTTCATTATTTTATGCCATTTTCTCTCATTGGCCCAATTTATTTTTCCCCTTTAGTAATGAAACCGTAATCTTCTTTAAGGGGTTGTCCAGCCTAAAACGATAATTCGACACTCACTCATTTTGACTACAGATTTATCAATCTCCTCATCTCTTGTACTGTGCGCTGCAAGGATTTGCTAATTTCTAGGCCTGGAACAACCACAATTATGTTATATGTATGTTCCCATCCAGAACCCCACTTATGGGTGCAACCTCGCTAAATGCAAGTGTATAGAGTGGGCGTATCTGAGTAGTAGGCGCAGCTGTCTAGTGGTTGCAGCCTTTATATCCATAGATTTGTATTGAACAAGGCCGTGCCCACTAGTCAAATTCTGGGCGGGAGCATGCATATTGCATAACTGCAGTCTGTTCACATTTTAGAAACTGGCAGCGCACAGTACAAACACTGGGACGATTTATAAATCTGAAGTCAAAATGAGTGACTGTAAATTATCATTTTAGACCAGACAACCCCTTTAAAAATATAGCAATCCAGTAATCTGTCATAAAAAACAAATTAGCTGCCAGATTATCAGATTTTAACTGGGGTATAGAGTTCACCCTAAAGGGGTTGTCCACTTTTTGGTACAGTTTTTTAATTTTTTTTTTTACCCACATGCATGTACTGTGTTTGTGGCTAGAAAACATTTTGCGATTGATTTCTATTAACAATTTTCTACCATTTGCCTTCTAGAGTCTTTAGAGCTTGTTTTGACAGTTTGATAGGAGAGCTTTCAAAAACATGCAAATTTTTTGTTTTTTTATTAAATTGACCCATTTTATGTAATCAAACAATTACAAATGATTGTTCGTTTGTACCATTGCGATATCTGTTTCATCATTTCTGCCTAATGTGGTCCAGATAGCAAAGAACGAGAACAATGACGAGCCACATCCTGTCATTTTGAGGTTTTCTCTGCTGCTGAAAACCATAATTCAGGTTTGGGACCAGGTGTTAAGAATAGAGATGAGCCACCACCCTAGTGTTCGAATTCGATTCGATGAATTGGGGGTGTGTTCTTCAAATGTTCGTTGAACACCATTGAATGCAATGGCAGGCAAACACAAACACATACAAACACAGAGAAAACACCTTCAAAGGTGTCGGAAAGCTGACAAACTACTCAGAAGACACAGCAAACACATGGAAAAGTGACAAGTACATATAGTCATGCGAAAATAAAAGAGGAGGAGGAATAAAAGGAGGAGACACAGATATAGGAAGGTCATGCCCTTCTAAAATCATGTAAAACTTAGCAAGGGGACTCCAACAAGAGTCTCCATTTTCTCCAAAAATTTGGGCACAGACACCACTTAAGTGGCATCAATTGTGCCAGAGTTGCAAGCTTAAAATGGTGACTTTCATGCAGCACATTAAAAAATCCACAAGTCTTTAGTCTTCCCAGGAGACAGGGGTAGAAAAGTCCTTGTGGATCCATGACTTGTTCATCTTGATGAACGTTAGTCTGTCTACATTGTCACTGGACAGCCTCGTGCGCTTATCCGTCAGCACACCACCAGCAGTGCTGAAGACACGTTCAGAGAGAATGCTGGCTGTGGGGCACAACAAGATCTTCAAGGCATGAGTGGCGAGCTCAGGCCATTTTTCCAGTTTGGAAGTCCAAAATGAACAAGGGTCCAGTTCCACAGTCATGGCATCAATGTTCACTTGGAGATACTCTCTAAGCATTGACTATGTGTCAGACTTGTTCTCTCTTGTGGCCCTGCAAAGGATGGTCTAAAAAATTGGTGAAACGATTCCATAAAATTGCTGTTACCACCAGATACGGTGTTACTGTTATGGTTTGAGTGATGACTCGATTGTCCCATGGTTGGCAAGTTAGAACTGTGAGATTCACTATGTGCACCTCTGGTGTTTTGTGGAAAAGCAGATCTAAGATTCTGTAACAGCTTCTGCTGATACTCCTGCATGGGTGCTTCCTTCCTCTGCCCTCTCCCCCAACCTCGCACAACAGAAATGTGATCAAGGTCTCCCTCATCTGCTGAGTCTTCCATGCCCATCACTTGTTCGTCCTCCATTTGTTCCTCGGCTCCTGCACCTTCGTCAACAGTTTGGCTGCTACCATGCGCACTCGTTAATCCCTCTCCCCCACACTCCCATGCCTGCCGCCTTGGTACTGCCGACTGTCTGCACCTTGGAGATGTTGTTATCTCTTCCACATATGACTCCTCCTGTACTCCTTCTGTGCCCCCAAAGGATTGCCTGGGCCTGGGCTAGATGCAGTCAATAATTGGCTGTAGATAGACAGGCGGTGTAGATTGCTTCACAGCAGGGCTACACTACTGACTACCAGACGCTGCTACAAGCCCCAAAGGATTACCTGGGCTAGATGCAGTCAAAAATTGTTAGTAGATAGACAGGCGGTGTAGCTTGGTTCAAAGGTGGCTACACCACTGACTACCAGACACTGCTACTAGCACCAAAGGATTGTCTGGGCTAGATGCAGTCAAAAATTGCCTGTAGATAGACAGGCGGTGAAGCTTGCTTCACAGCAGGGCTACACTGCTGACTACAAGACACTGCTACTTGCCCCAACGGATTACCTGGGCTTGATGCAGTCAAAAAATAGCTACTAAAGACAGGTGATGTAGCCTTCTTCACAACAGTGCTACACTACTAGCCCAAAAAGATTGGTTGAGCTAGATTTGGCCAAATGCTGTGAAGAACACTTGCACAGAACTTGAACAGACCTGCCTGCCAAAAAGTGCTAGGAACTGCTCTAACCTAGCCCTCAAAATGGCTGATATGACAACTAGTCCCTAGTTATCTTAACTAGCCTACAAAAGAGCTGATATTACAACTAGTCCCTACTCCTCTGAACTAGCCCTCAAAAGGGCTGATATTACAACTAATCCCTACTCCCTAAACCTATCTCTCTATGTAACTTGAAATTCGCTTGCTATCTGTCTGACTGACTGTATAGCGCCCACAGCAGCAGCAGTGCCATCTGACACAGAGCTGCAGCACTGAGGTAATGGCGGCGATGGGGAAAATGTCTGGGTCTTATAGGGCAAGGACATGTGACATACACAGCCAATGACACACATGCCCTTGCTTGTGTGCAAAAAATGCACTTTGCTGTGTGTGTGCTGATAGGCTGACAGACTGCACCGCCCCACTGTAAATGCGGTAAGGAAAAAAAAATGGAGATCGGCATTATTTCAGCACAGATCTGAACCCTGCACACCTTCCCCCAGCACGCTATACACTGAAACTGTATATTAACATTGAATAAAAGTATTACTGTGAAAAGCCAGTAGCGCTTTTGGTGAACATAACCTCGAACTGCCGAATTTGAAGCAAATTGTTCGCATTCGTCGAATGACTCGGAACACCGCCCAAAACAGGTCGAAGTTCAAATTTGCGAACATGTTCGATCGAACATCGCTCATCTCTAGTTAAGATTAGAAATGTTCAACACTCTGATCACAATTATTGCACAAAAGGCATGACTAGATGTCTTCTGTTGAGTTTGCAAGCCTACATCTAAATCTCTAATGAATTTTATTACAATGTAAAACTTTTATTCCCCATAAACAATGTAGTTACCGTAGTAAAGTAATGGCACCATGCAAACTTAGATCAGCTAAGGCTGGGGTTCCACATAAGCCCTCAGTCCGTTTTTGGCTTCAGTTTTCTCATTTTTTTTTTCTAAGTCCAAAAACTGACAGAAAAACGGATTGGATGTAATAAACACCCTGTCCGTTTTTCTATGGAGCTCCAAACATTGCCCTGTCCGTTTTTGAGTCAAAAACGTTGCATGCAACGTTTTTGGCATCATTTAAAAAACGCATGCGTTTTCATGCGTTTTTTTAACATGGGGCCCTATGGGAAACGCATGCGCGAACGCATGCAAATGCGCACTTGCGTTTGCGCATGCGTTCGCGCATGCGTTTTTTTAATGAAAAGTCCAAAAACGTTCAGGAGTGCAGGAGGCTCAAAAAGCACCCAGAAAAAAACGGATTGGTGATAAAAATCACTTCCAAAAACGGATTTCTATGTGTGACCACAGCCTAAGCAGTTTCATATAAAGTTTGGAAAGGGCTAAAAAAAATCTTAGAAAGTCCTTGATTGATTAATTAAAGACGCTGTTATCGAAATAATATAGATGGACAGCAGAAACCACATGTGGTGGCCCACGGATGCTCTCATTAGCATCAATTGTCTTACTCGTCTCCCTTTTATCATACCAATGGAGTGGTGTTTCTTTTTTCTCACTATTCAGCTATCGCTAAATGAATACCCAAATGGCACAGCCATAAATAACATATGTTGCTAAATTACACTGCTTCTCAGTGATCATCAATTACCAGACTGAGGCGGTTGAAAAAAATCCTTTCAAATTAACGTCTACTTGTGTTGGAGATAATAGATCCTTCTCTTGTTGTGCTATTGTGGAGTAAAGTTTGGAACTGTATCAGAAGATGTTTTTTTTCCCTTCCTCTATACATCACTCTTTATCCGGGAAGATTAACTTCCATGCAGCATCTGTGTCTGAATGCTTTTCATAATATCTGCAGCTGCGATTGTTGACTTGCGGATCATGGCATGAAAGGAGCCCGACACGTTTTAAAACTACGAGAAGACAAATCAAAACACTAAAAATATGTAGTTAAAGTTTAGCTGTTGTGTTCTATTCATCTACATGACATGGAAGCCCAAGACGTTGCACGCTTGTACGGATTAAATTGTAATTACAATACATAGCCCTTAAGACATCTAAAGCTACATATGAAATCGCCTTAAATTGGGCAGAATGGAAGAACATTTTCAAATTCTCGTTCCAGAAGTCAATATCTACTATGACTAAGCATTGGTTTCACTATAATGTGATCATGTATGAAGAGAGGGAATCTTCATCCACTCATCAAGCATGATTACTGGTACAATTATGCAGTTCAGGCTTTTTTTTTTACATCAGTGTTTGTCAATTCTGTTGTTTTCAGTGCCATCATAGGCACAGAACAACTACATTAAAGAGGACCTGTCACTTGCCATAAATATGCAAGTTTTACCTGGTGTAAAAGTGTGTGTTTTGCTAAATCTGGTGTTTTTCTTTTCTTTCTACACTTTTCAATTCCTGATATATGGCCCTCACTTTTCTGTATCAGCCATGTAATTTTTTAACCAACTGGGAGTGATCCTCAGAGTTGAGAGCCATGCCCACTTAGCTAACAAGACCAGATTTTTATATAGAGAAGAGGGAGTAATATCTCAGAAATGAAGAGGCACTGGACCAAAAGAAAAACCATGCGAAATTCAGGAGGTAACAATTTACATACTTATGGCAAGCGACAAGTCCTCTGTAACAGCAGATAGAACAACTAAATGAAAGGGTGTAAAGTGAAGAAAAAGCCGCACTCACCGGTCTTCAAGTTCGTGTCAGAGATTTATTTCAATCTGGGGTACATGGTGCAGGGAGGGAGGGGGTGCAGGTTGGACCAATGAAAGGGAGTCCTCTATACTATACATTTTGTGCCGTGTAACGGGGCCTTAACAGTGACAGACCGATACAGAGGGGAGACAGGACCCTGCCCTTGCGGGCTTGCATTCTACAGTGGGGAGGAAGACAGTAGGTTGGGTCTCTTCTGGTGGTGATGGAGCACCGGGTCCGATGGTGGTGGAGCGCTGGGTCCAATGGTGGTGGAGCACCAGGTCCAGTGGTGGTGGAGCACCGGGTCCAGTGGTGGTGAGCTGGCAGTTTGGGCATTGCAGGCTGTAGGCTACGTATGTGGGACAGTCGGATGTTTTGGGTTGCAGAATTCCAGAGAATGGGGACTGCTCAGGCAAAGTCTTGCAGGCGGTTAGGTGAGGAACATACAAATGTGGAGGAGAGGAGGAGGTCTTGGGTGGATCAAAGATTATGAGTTGGATGATATCGGGAGATTAGTTCAGAGATATATGAGGGGGACAGATTGAGGACGGCTTTGTAAATCAGCGTACAGGTGATACTGAATGCCATGGGATTTTATGAGTTGTCCCAGACCAAGGCTATAGATTGAAAAAAGGAGGGGCCCCAGGACAGAGCCTTGAGGGACCCCAACATAGAGGGTATGGGGCGAGGAGGTTGTGTAGGAGTGGGAGACGCTAAATGTGCGGTTAGAAAGGTAGGAAGATATCCAGGGGAGGGCAAGGTCAGTGATGCCAATGGAATAGAGGATCTGTAATTGGAAACAGTGGTCGACTGTGTCAAATGCAGAGAATAGGTCAAGAAGGAGGAGGACGGAGAACTGTTAGCTTTGGCCGTGAGTACGTCGTTAGTAATTTTGGTCAGGGCAGTTTCAGTGGAGTGGTGGGGGCGGAAGCCGGGTTGAAGGTTGTCAAAGAGAGAGTTGGATGAGATGTGGATGACATTACAGTGTGGACATGCTATTCGAGAAGTTGGGAAGTGAACAGGGAGAGCAGGGATATGGGCCAGTAGCTGGATGTAGAAGTGGAGTCGAGGGATGTCTTCTTTAAAATAGGTGTAATTGTTGCATGTTTGAATGTAGAAGGAAAGGTACCAGCGGTTAGTGATAGATTGAAGATAGGTGGGTTAGGGCAGGGATAAGTGTGGTAGTGAAGTTGGGGAGGAAGTGGGATGGGATGGGGACCAGTGCACAAGTGGTGAGGTGCGATCTGGAGAGGAGGTGTGCAAGTTCTCCTTCCATGATGGAGGTGAAGAGTGTTTGTGGTGGAGGGGAGTGGTCTGGTATACATGGGGGTTATGGTGGTTGGGTAGCAAAGACTTGTCTGATCTGTTCAATCTTGTGGGTGAAGTGTATTGCAAAGTCTCTTGCAGAGATACAAGAAGTAGAAGGGGGCAGTGGGGGGGGGCGGAGGAGGGAGTTAAATATGTTGAATAACTGCCTGGGGTTGTAGGAAAAAGAGGATATGAGGGTAATGAATTCTGTTTAGTGGTGGTAAGTGTTGACTTGAATTTGAGAAGTGTATATTTGAATGCTGCGTAGTCGTCATGCGAGTGTTTTCTTCCAGCGCCACTCTGACACTCTAGACCAGGGACGGGGAACCATTTTTCTGCCGAGGGCCATTTGGAAATTTCTACAATCCTTCGGGGGCCATACAAAATTATCAACTTGAAAATGACCCGCTATATTTGGTTAAACATCTCACCCCTACTGCGGTGGCTGGAGTTGCTTCTCTTTGGTGTAGGTGATATTGGTCATATTGCTTCTCAACTTCTTTTCCAGGTTTGCTAGAGCCCTAGACATCACAGGAGAGGCTGGGGGCATATATCTCACTGGAGAGGCCGAGGCTGGGGCATAGAGATCACTGGAGAGCTGGATTTAAAGGGCAGACAGTCAGCAAAATGCGTCTGCCAGCCTGAGCATGTGGTCCTGAGGAATCTGCCCAGGGGCCACAAAAAAGTCATCGAGGGCTGCATTCGGCCCTGGGGCTTGAGGTTCCCCACCCCTGCTCGCCAGAGATTGTTAGTGGTGTCTGTGTGCCAGGGTTGTCTGTTGATTTGTCGTGTTATGCCATGTATGAATATATATATATATATATACAGTTAGGGCCAGAAATATTTGGACAGTGACACAAATTTTGTTATTTTAGCTATTTACAAAAACATGTTCAGAAATACAATTATATATATAATATGGGCTGAAAGTGCACACTCCCAGCTGCAATATGAGAGTTTCCACATCCAAATCGGAGAAAGGGTTTAGGAATCATAGCTCTGTAATGCATAGCCTCCTCTTTTTCAAGGGACCAAAAGTAATTGGACAATGGACTCTAAGGGCTGCAATTAACTCTGAAGGCGTCTCCCTCGTTAACCTAATCAATGAAGTAGTTAAAAGGTCAGGGGTGGATTCCAGGTGTGTGGTTTTGCATTTGGAAGCTGTTGCTGTGACCAGACAACATGCGGTCAAAGGAACTCTCAATTGAGGTGAAGCAGAACATCCTGAGGCTGAAAAAATAGAAAAAAATCCATCAGAGAGATAGCAGACATGCTTGGAGTAGCAAAATCAACAGTTGGGTACATTCTGAGAAAAAAGGAATTGACTGGTGAGCTTGGGAACTCTAAAAGGCCTGGGCGTCCACGGATGACAACAGTGGTGGATGATCGCCGCATACTTTATTTGGTGAAGAAGAACCCGTTCACAACATCAATTGAAGTCCAGAACACTCTCAGTGAAGAAGGTGTATCTGTCTCTAAGTCAACAGCAAAGAGAAGACTCCATGACAGTAAATACAAAGGGTTCACATCTAGATGCAAACCATTCATCAATTCCAAAAATAGACAGGCCAGAGTTAAATTTGCTGAAAAACA
The DNA here is from genome assembly GCA_033576535.1 of Allobates femoralis. Lineage (NCBI taxonomy): Eukaryota > Metazoa > Chordata > Amphibia > Anura > Aromobatidae > Allobates > Allobates femoralis. The sequence continues at coordinate 466,972,112 of JARQOC010000005.1, forward strand.
CCTCAAGAAGCCAGCTCAGTTCTGGAAAAGTATTCTATGGACAGATGAGACAAAGATCAACCTGTACCAGAATGATGGGAAGAAAAAGGTTTGGAGAAGAAAGGGAACGGCACATGATCCAAGGCACACCACATCCTCTGTAAAACATGGTGGAGGCAACGTGATGGCATGGGCATGCATGGCTTTCAATGGCACTGGGTCACTTGTGTTTATTGATGACATAACAGCAGACAAGAGTAGCCAGATGAATTCTGAAGTGTACCGGGATATACTTTCAGCCCAGATTCAGCCAAATGCTGCAAAGTTGATTGGACGGCGCTTCATAGTACAGATGGACAATGACCCCAAGCATACAGCCAAAGCTACCCAGGAGTTCATGAGTGCAAAAAAGTGGAACATTCTGCAATGGCCAAGTCAATCACCAGATCTTAACCCAATTGAGCATGCATTTCACTTGCTCAAATCCAGACTTAAGACGTAAAGACCCACAAAAAAGCAAGACCTGAAGGCTGCGGCTGTAAAGGCCTGGCAAAGCATTAAGAAGGAGGAAACCCTGCGTTTGGTGATGTCCATGGGTTCCAGACTTAAGGCAGTGATTGCCTCCAAAGGATTCGCAACAAAATATTGAAAATAAAAATATTTTTTTGGGTTATGTTTATTTGTCCAATTACTTTTGACCTCCTAAAATGTGGAGTGTTTGTAAAGAAATGTGTACAATTCCTACATTTTCTATCAGATATTTTTGTTCAACCCTTCAAATTAAACGTTACAATCTGCACTTGAATTCTGTTGTAGAGGTTTCATTTCAAATCCAATGTGGTGGCATGCAGAGCCCAACTCGCGAAAATTGTGTCAATGTCCAAATATTTCTGGCCCTAACTGTATATATACACACATATATGCAGTGCCTTATGAAAGTATTCGGCCCCCTTGAACTTTTCGTTCTTTTGCAACATTTCAGGCTTCAAACATAAGGATATAAATTCAAATTTTTTGTGAAGAATCAGCATCAAGTGGGACACAATCGTAAATTGAAATGAACTTTATTGGATATTTCAAACTTTTTTAACAAATAAAAACTGAAAAGTGGGGCGTGCAATATTATTCAGCCCCCTTGAGTTAATACTTTGTAGCACCACCTTTTACTGCGATTACAGCTGCAAGTCGCTTGGGGTATCTCTCTATCAGTTTTGCACATCGATAGACTGAAATTCTTGCCCATTCTTCTTGCAAAACAGCTGGAGCTCAGTGAGGTTGGATGGAGAGCGTTTGTGTACAGCAGTTTTCAGCTCTTTCCACAGATTCTCGATTGGATTCAGGTCTGGACTTTGACTTGGCCATTCTAACACCTGGATACGTTTATTTTTTAACCATTCCATTGTAGATTTTGCTTTATGTTTGGGATCATTGTCTTGTTGGAAGATAAATCTCAGTCCCAGTCTCAGGTCTTTTGCAGACTCCAACAGGTTTTCTTCCAAAATGGCCCTGTATTTGGCTCCGTCCATCTTCCCATCAATTTTAATCATCTTCCCTGTCCCTGCTGAAGAAAAGCAGGCCCAAACCATGATGCTGCCACCACCATATTTGACAGTGGGGATGGTGTTTTAAGAGTGATGAGCTGTGTTGCTCTTACGCCAAACATATTGTTTTGCATTGTGGCCAAAAAGTTCGATTTTGGTTTCATCTGACCAGAGCACCTTATTCCACATGTTTGGTCTCTCCCAGGTGGCTTGTGGCAAACTTCAAATGAGACTTTTTATGGATATCTTTGAGAAATGGGTTTCTTCTTGCCATTCTTCCATAAAGGCCAGATTTGTACAGTGTACATTTGTTGTCCTATGGACAGACTCTCCCACCTCAGCTGTAGATCTCTGCAGTTCATCTAGAGTGATCATTGGCCTTTTGGCTGTATCTCTGATAAGTCTTCTCCTTGTTCGAGATGAAAGTTTATAGAGGGACGGCCGGGTCTTGGTAGATTTGCAGTGGTCTGATACTCCTTCCAGATGCTCCTTGAGATGTTTAAAACTTGGGAAATCTTTTTCTATCCAAATCCGGCTTTAAACTTCGCCACAACAGTATCTCGGACCTGCCTGATGTGTTCCTTGGTCTTCATGATGCTCTCTGCACTTGAAACAGAACCCTGAGACTATCACAGAGCAGGTGCATTTATACTGAGTCTTGATTACACACAGCAGGATTCTATTTATCATTACCAGCCATTTAGGACAACATTGGATCATTCAGAGAACCTCACTGAACTTCTGGAGTGAGTTTGCTGCACTGAAAGTAAAGGGGCCGAATAACATTGCATGCCGCACTTTTTAGTTTTTTGTTTGTTAAAAAAGTTTAAAATATTCAATAAATTTCGTTCCACTTCATGATTTTGTCCCACTTGTTGTTGATTCTTCACAAAAATATTAGAATTTATATCTTTATGTTTGAAGCCTGAAATGTGGTAAAAGGTTGAAAAGTTCAAGGGGGCCAAATACTTTCACAGCGCACTGTATATACATACATGACTGTCCATACAGAAATTATTTACATTTACATTTATCATACTAGCTCCAGTGATACACAAAAGGCTGACATTCCCTGTTGTATGAAGCTTATTTTTTGGCTATGTGGTTGAGATTGGGCCCTAATTAGTGATATTGTACATGAGTACATGTGTTGTTAATATTTTTTACTTCTTTCAGCACAGTGTATACTCAATGGCTGTTGCAATAAGTGAGGGTGAATTGTCGGAGAACTGTCAATAAAGGAAATGATGAAGTGAATCCCCCTCCCCAAACGAGAAGAAGGAGGGAAGAAGCTCAGTGAACCTTATCCGTGTGTACAGGGCCGCTATCCTCCAATAGTGACTCGGCCAGTAATACCCTAGAATACATATTTCATCAAATCATCCAACTGCAAATGAAGAGATTTCTCTGCTTCTCCTATACCAAATAATATCACCATACTATAATGGCATATAACCACTGTACAGTGATTGTAAATAATGGTACTATACAGTTAGTGGAAAAAAACATGAAATGGAGACCAATATTACCTCCCACCATTCAGAGACCATATAGTGCTGCACACAGGCAACCTACAGACTAATCTGATGACTCACAGACTTCTTCTTGGATTGTCCATCTTCACTTTTCTTCTATCCATCCTGCCAAGAACACCATGAAGGCTTTTTGCAATCACAAATCCTGCCCATTCATAGCAATAGTCCTCCTATAGCCATACAACCTCTTCCACCTTAGAATGCAGGTTTATCACATAGTAAAAAAGGAGAAAATCCGCACCACCACCATACCATTCTCTGGTGTACGGCAATGGTTGTTCACAGCGTTATGAGTGATAATGGCAAAAGGTGGTGGTCACTAAAGAAGAACATGTAGTACTTTCACATAAGAGAAATGAGTGCCACTCACCAAAGTTGCCTAAAACGAGTCCTTTATTGAGAATTCATAAAATTCAGGCAGCTATAGAAGGACGCTAACAGCTCTTGAGGATATATATATATTTATTAATTTATATAGCACTATTAATTGCATAACACTTTGCATACATTTGCAATACTGTCCCTCTTGGAGCTCACAATCTAAACATCCTATCAGTATGTCTTTGCAATGTGGGAGGAAACCGGAGTGCCCGGAGGAAACCCACGCAAACACGGGGAGAACATACAAACTCCTTGCAGATGTTGTCCTTGGTGTCCTTGGAGGGATTTGAACCCAATCCCTCAGTGCTGCAAAGGCTGCAGTGCTAACCACTCAGCCACCGTGCCACCCAAGGATAACAGCTGTTTCAGGCTTGTCCAGCACTTCAACAGATCATATCAGATGAAACTTGAAATATGAATTTAATATCATGTGATTACCGCAAATAACATGTTACCTCATCAGCGATTGCCTGCCTTGGATTTCCAATTGTCATGTGACAAATGTTGAAAAGGATCAGCCACCTATGGAGGACCAGTAATACCCGCACATTACACGGACAACACATGGATTTTGATAGGCTCCATGTGATGGCTCATTTGATGGATTCAGCGTTCCCCTCAGCAGTGTATGAACATTACTGTATTTGTGCTCTGGATGATTGCATGGGAGGAAGCCGTGAAATTGTGTATGTTACATCATTACAGCCTCAACAATTCTTATCTAGAAGAAATTTTTGCAACAAAATGATTTCTGTAGGTTGATCACTTAGACCTTTAAAAACCCATGCCCTTTAGGATATAAAAGTTTTTTCTTTTTAATTCTTTTCTTTTCATCTGTAACAATGTATGCATTCAGAATTTCTCCATAGGAGCGAAAGTGTTTGAAATGGCATTAAAAGGCACATGGACAGATATTTCAGTGGCACAATGGTGGCTGTCACGAAACTGTCACATCTGAAGCTTAAAATCCATAACCGTTCAGAGCCAAAAATGACAGGCTATCCACTTTTATTACCTTTTTTTATCTGTAATACAATGTCTTAGCAGTCATGTACATACCCTGGTTAATGGCTTTTCTTGCACCTAGTAATTTAAAACATTCCACACAAATTCATATAGGATTTATGTACAAAGCTCTTTAAAAGGTTGTCAAATACCTTATAATGGCATTTAGAATTAATTAAAGTTACTGTATTTTGAGGTACTATAATACTTGCTTAGCAAAAAAATTCCCGATAAGTAGTGCCTACGTCTTATGGTCCAAAGTTAGGGTACCCAGCAGTGCCAGATATCTAAGCCATTTAATGATAGGCAAAGCACTTATGAAGCATTCTGCCGATTATTAAAGGTCACCTCTGTCAGGTAATTTTTCAGTATAAGACTAATAGTACCCTTGAATAGTGCCTGGGCAGCCCTTTCAGAATATGTAAAATTCATTACTGTACCCTCTAGTTTTCTTGCTATAAGCATTTTCACACCCTGCAGGCAACTGCTTCACTAGTCTGGTTCATTAGTTTCACTCTTGAGTGTTATTTAAATATCCATCCCTATCCAAGCTGTTATTCTGTCCCTCCCCTCTGTGCTGAAGTTACACTGAATCTCAGGCTTCTGCAGGCTGTTTTGGAGGGGGAGATAGAGGAAAGGGTGTTTTGTGCTACAACTCTTTTAGTACTACAGAGTTTGCTGTCTGTCAGAAATTTGTATCTTTTTATATGAACTTTGGTTTTCCTGCATTCATGTAATGTGTGCATCTGCTAAGCAAATTATCAAATGTTCATATACAGTATGTTTCCATAGTAGCCCATTATTCCCACTGGAACTACGCATCACCGTTCAGACAATGCGCAATTCCAGCGGGAATACGCGGCGCTGCTGTTACACAGGGGAGGAACAATCCTGTTCCTCCTCCCCTGTGTGACATCTGTGCCAGCCCCTTTTGGGTTTTGTAGTGTTTTAATATACACTGCGAAACCCAACTTAAAGTAAGCCAAATGTGTGAAAAATACTAAAAATTTAATACTTACCTCTCCACTGGGTGTTCCAGTTACCGGGAGCCGAGAGATCCTCCACAGGTACTGTCCTTCCAGGGACTGTGGTCTCTGATTGGCCGCTCGCGGTCATGTGATATGTGGCATGCTATGACGCGTATATCACATGACCGCAAGCGACCAATCAGTGATCTAGACAGGTCCTGGAAGGTCGATACCTTCAGATGTGTAGGCTCCCGGCTCCCCGATCATCCAGCGGAGGGTAAGTATTCTATTTTTATTATTTTTAAAACATTTGGCTTACTTTAATTTGGGTTTCGCAGTGTATATTAATACATTGCGAAACCCAAAAGGGTACAGATGTCACAGAGGGGAGGATTCTTCCTTCCCTGTGTGACATCATTTCTGCCCTGCACTTTAGGGGGTAAAGTAGCCCCATAAAAAAATGTGGTGTGTGCTTGCATCATTTTTGTGTACGGGGCGAAAAATCTGCCCAAATTGGATCCTCCCGCGAGAATCCGGGAACCGCACGCTGGCTGCTGAAGTTCAGCATGAGCTACGCTGAACTTCAGCACCAGGGAGCTGTCCCCTGTGAAGGGGTTCAGAACCTTTTCAGCAGGGGACAGCTGCGCTCGGCTGAATCCAGCTACAAACAGGACCGGAGGGCATGGATCTAAACTATTAATATGGGCGTACAGGTTATAGACTGCTAAAAGTAATCATACCTGGCTGCCTCATATCAGGTGCCTTGTTGTGGATAAATCATCTTTCATCACTTTATTTAAATGAGCTGTTCCAGGCTATGGGAAGGCTTTAGCCTAGAAGATAACTCCGCCAGATTTGGGGCTTCTGAGCATGCACAGCGCGCAATGTGCAGCTGCTTAGTACACTACATAGATAACACGAATGTGCATAACCAAAATTGGCGCAGCTATCGTGTCATACCCAGTAGTTGCTCACAGATTTGAAAGACGGGGAGCGTGCATGAGAAGAAGGATATCATGCCCACCGGGGCGTGAAACACGGAGCGAGTAGGGGAGATGGAGCATGTGAGAATGCTCACAGTGTCTACAGTGTGGACAACACCATGCTAATTGCCAAGGAGTATGTAATTGATAAAAGCATTTTTTCACAGCGAATAGAGTACATTTAGGTCAGACAGGGATGGTTAGGGATGTACTAGGAAACTGCAGGGACAGGGAATGATTGGTTTGGGGGCATAAACTAGGTGACAGTTTCAATTTAATATTAGTTATAATCACACAGAATTCTACATTGAGATAAGGAGAGCAGAGACACACGTCACACTGGTAGCTCCTTCTATTTAGAATAATTCCCAGAGGTGGAGTTTTCTTCCATGCAGCATCCTCCCCATAGCCTGGAAGAGGTAATTTACATAAAGTGATAGAAGATGACTTATCCACAACAAGGCATCGGATATGAGAGTACCGTCACACTTGGCGATGCTCCAGCGATCACGACAATGATACGACCTGGTAGGGATCGCTGGTGCGTCGCTATGTGGTCGCTGGTGAGATGTGTAACGATACAGCAGTTGTTGGGACCCTTTCAGTTTCGGGCGTAGTATTGAGATCGTTGGGCATTGTCCCTGTCAAACACAGCGATGCACGCTGCCCAGCGGGAGCACGACGACCAAAAAATGTTCTTGAACAGTTTGTAACAATCAGCGATCTCACAGCAAGGGCCTGATCGCTGCTACGTGTCACATATAGCAAGATCCCTGCTGAGGTCGTTGTTGCGTCACAAACCTTGTGACTCAGCAGCGATCTCACTTAGTGTGACGGGGGCTTGAGGAACACAAGCAGAACTTTTAACACCATTGTATAACCTGTATACCCATATTAATCATTGAGAGGTCAAAGTGGAAACAAATTATGCAAAAATCTTACAGTGTGATTTTCTTGATTTTTTTTTTTTTACATTCTGTCTCTTACATTTAAAGTCTACCTGCAATGAAAATTACAGACTTCTTCATTTTTTGTCCCCCCTGTATCAGCCAGTAGTCATATCATTATTGTGTCAGTCAGGGCTACAGAAGGGCTCGTTCAGATGTCCGTGTCCATCGGTCTGACACAATGCATGGAGTGGATGGGCGTCTCTCAATCTGAGTATGACAGCCAGATGGAAGTATATGAAGCTGTCATTCTCGAGTGGGGAGATGTGATGTCAGTCCGCACATTACGATCTGAGATTGGACCAATATGCATGGACGTCTAAAAGAGCCCTAATGGTGGGTTTACACGCCACGATATCGTTTCGATATCGCAACTCAATGGCGCGGGAGCGCGCAATTAGTGCACGTTTCACCCGCATCGCATTGACTGTTTAGACGCTGCGATATCGTAATACAACGTCCGTGCGATGTCTCCGCCTCCCAATCCAGGATCGCATAGTTAACATGGGAGTGAATGGGTGACGTATCAAATCGCATCGTAATTGGGTGTTTACACAGCACGATCTGGCTTCAATCGCTATGCAATATCGGGGCATTGAATAGCACGCTCATTCGATCCCCGATATCGCATTGACATCGTTCCTGCATCGCATTGGACGTTCACACCATACAACGCAGGCACGATATCGGGTCCAACGATTGAACCACGTGACTTTTGATTGAAATTGTACTGCGATATCGCGACGTGTAAACCCGCCATAAGGGCATGATTTAGCTTGACGTCACCTGAAATGTCTTAATTCATCCCTAACACACGATTGTCAGCTGTTTCTGTGACATGAACCATATAACAGACCAACAAATGTTAGTATTTTTCGGCTGATTACGGTATATTGTCTTACTGAGATGTAATTATTGACCCATTTTTATCTAACACATTTTTTAGGCTTATAGACAATGAGTCACATTCACCCCATTTTTTATTTAATACCTTTTTTTGTCCTTTTCAAATAGAGCAGGTGATGCTAGGCAGGAAAGTATGTATTAAGTAACGATGGTATGAAGGTAGTCCTACGTGATTAGATTTTAGTGGTTTCTCTTGAATGTAGAATATTAGAGCAAAAAATCCGCTTTGTAAGAAGAATTTGGCTTTCCTAGAAACAATGCAGTATCTGGTCGTGCAAAAGACAGGCCTGCAGCCGAGGAGAAGATAAGGCATTGAAACAGTGAGACAACTTAGTAACCCACATGTGGTCGCTCGCTCGCTTAGCACAATGGGGAGCTGTGCAGATAAAAGCTTTTTAGAAACCACATTGTTGCAATCATCATTATTGTCATTTGTGTTTATATTCAGCACACGTTGTCAGGCACAAGGCCTCTTACTCACACATAATTGTGCCCTTACCAGCAGATTTGTTAGAAGAATTGTGACAGAACTGGAACAGCTATAGATACCAGCAGTTTTGCTACTTCTAGATGCAGGATCTATTAATGTGCATACTTTTATCTCTTTCTACCTCTAATTTGCAGCAAATTTGTCCCTTTAAAGGGAATCTATCAGAACAAAGTGACTGTTCAAACCAAGCACAAGAGAGTGTGGGCGACATAGCCATGAATTAAACAGCTGAAGCCCGTGTGTGCACAATGTCTTATTCTTAACGATCAACCCCCTGAGTCTTTCAAAAGAAAGGCCCTTTAAGAAACTCCAGTGTTTCCTTTCTCCCCCCCCCCCCCCCGGAAGCATCTTTATTAATATTAATAAATTAATATATTAATATTTTCTTTGTTGTCGCTTTATTGCTTTTTCGATTGCCTGACCACTGACAGGTTTTTTAGAGTTTTATCAGCTTTTTTGCGTCAGCCCCTGATATGCCTAAACAGTGAGTACCCCCCAGAAGTGACCCCATTTTGGAAACTAGATCCCTCAAGGAATTTATTTAGAGATGTGGTGGCAGTGGCGTAACTTCAGGCCCAGGGGCCCCGATGCAAAAACTCTAACGGGGCCCCCAATTAATTCAAATCTTTAATAGTATTAGTCTTTTTCTATAGGCAAAAGGGACTTTTGGGGCCCCTCTCGGCAGCAGGGCCCGGGTGCGGTCGCAACCCCTGCACCTTTTGTAGTTACACCCCTGTGTGGTGGGCACCTTGAGCTCACAGGTGCTTCACAGAGTTTTTTAACATTGTGCTGTGAAAATTAAAAATATATTTTTCCCACAAACATGTTGCTTTTGCTTAAAATTTTTAATTTTCACAAGGGCAACAGGACAAAATGAACCTTACAATTTGTTGTGCAATTTCTCCTGAGTATGCTGATATCCCATACAAGGTGGAAAACTACTTTTTGAGTGCATGGTAGGGCTCGGAAGGGAAGAAGCGCTATTTGACTTATTGAGTGCATGGTAGGGCTCTCGAGGGAAGGAGCGCTACTTCACTTTTCAATGAATTTATATAGGGGTGTAGTAAGGTTTGTATGCAAACTCTGTAAGGCTATCTTTACACGCCACTAACGCGGCGATAAATATTGACGGTGATATGTCGCCCTGGAATCATCGCCGCCAAATTGCCTCCCAGTTTCGGCGTGTAATTTGGGAATTTGGTGGCGATTCGTCGCCTCTCTCCAGTCACCTGATTTCAGTGCATGCGAGCGAGGCGACATATCGCCACCAAATTCACAAAGTACACGCCACAATTGGAAGGCAATTTGTCGGCGATGGTTCCAGGGCGATATATTGCCGTCAATATTTATCGCCGCGGTTGTGGCGTGTAAAGGTACCCTAACATATTCTAAGAATATCTGTACTCCTAGAAATAAATAGCACTCCTTCTCCCCCGAGTCCTGCTAAGTGGCTATATGGTACTGTACACTGTGTGCAGAATTATTAGGCAAATGAGTATTTTGATAACGTGATACTTTTTATACATGTTGTCCTACTCCAAGCTGTATAGGCCTGCGAGCCAACTACCAATTAAGTAAATCAGGTGATGTGCATCTCTGTAATGAGGAGGGGTGTGGTGTAATGACATCAACACCCTATATAGGGTGTGCTTAATTATTAGGCAACTTCCTTTCCTTAGGCAAAATGGGTCAGAAGAGAGATTTGACGGGCTCTGAAAAGTCCAAAATTGTGAGATGTCTTGCAGAGGGATGCAGCAGTCTTGAAATTGCTAAAATTTTCAAGCGTGATCACTGAACAATCAAGCGTTTCATGGCAAATAGCCAACAGGGTCGCAAGAAGCGTATTGGGCAAAAAGAGCGCAAAATAACTGCTCATGAATTGAGGAAAATCAAGCGTGAAGCTGCCAAGATGCCATTTGCCACCAGTTTTGCCATATTTCAGAGCTGCAATGTTACTGGAGTATTAAAAAGCACAAGGTGTGCTATACTCAGGGACATGGCCAAGGTAAGAAAGGCTGAAAAACGACCAACTTTTGAACAAGAAATATAAGACAAAACATCAAGACTGGGCCAAGAAATATCTTAAGACTGATTTTTCACAGGTTTTATGGACTGATGAAATGAGAGTGACTCTTGATGGGCCAGATGGATGGGCCAGAGGCTGGATCAGTAAAGAGCAGAGAGCTCCACTCCGACTCAGACGCCAGCAAGGTGGAGGTGGGGTACTGGTATGGGCTGGTATCATCAAAGATGAACTTGTGAGACCTTTTCGGGTTAAGGATGGAGTGAAGCTCAACTCCCAGACCTACTGCCAGTTTCTGGAAGACAATTTCTTCAAGCAGTGGTACAGGAAGAAGTCGGTATCGTTCAAGAAAAACATGATTTGCATGCAGGACAATGCTTCATCACATGCATCCAACTACTCCACAGCGTGGCTGGCCAGTAAAGGTCTAAAAGAAGAAAAAATAATGACATGGCCCCCTTGTTCACCTGATCTGAACCCATAGAGAACCTGTGGTCCCTCATAAAATATGAGATCTACAGGGAGGGAAAACAGTACACCTCTCGGAACAGTGTCTGGGAGGCTGTGGTGGCTGCTGCAGGCAATATTGATTGTAAACAGATCAAGCAACTGACAGATTCTATGGATGGAAGGCTGTTGAGTGTCATCATAAAGAAAGGTGGCTATATTGATCACTAATTTTTGGGAGTTTTGTTTTTGCATGGCAGAAATGTTTTTTTCTAAATTTTGTGCAGTTATATTGGTTTACCTGGTGAAAATAAACGAGTGAGATGGGAATGTACCGTATATACTCGTGTATAAGCCGAGTTTTTCAGCCCAAAATTTGGGCTGAAAAGTTCCCCCCTCGACTTATACACGAGTCATATACGGGGGGGCTGTGTCCCGGGGGCTGTGGAGGCTGGAGGAGGCGGGGGGGGGCTGCTGTATGAGCGGCCCCGTCACGTGGGGCCGCTCATTATATATGCACTGCTTCCCCCTGTCAATCAGCGCAGGGGGAAGCAGTGCATATGGCCCCCCCAAAAGCTGGCACTGTCCCCCCTTGTAAGGGCCCTCCCCGCTGCTTATACATTACCATCCCGGTGTTCTGATCGGCGCCGCTCCTCGGTGCTGCGTCTTCATCCTCTCGTCCGCGCTCGCTGCATCCATCCGGGTTCTCCGGCTGTCGCAGCGATATGACGTCATCGCGCGACCGCCGGAGATCCTGGATGCAGCGAGCGAGGACGGGAGGATGAAGAAGAAGCACCGAGGAGCGGCGCCGATCAGAACACCGGGATGGTAATGTATAAGCAGTGGGGGGGGGAGGCCTTACAAGGGGGAACAGTGCCAGCTTTTGGGGGCTGCTGGGTACCCCCTGGGGGCTGTTGGTACCCCCAGGGGGCTGTTGGTACCCCCAGGGGGCTGTTGGTACCCCCAGGGGGCTGTTGGTACCCCCAGGGGGCTGCTGGGTCCCCCCTGGGGGCTGTTGGTACCCCCTGGGGGCTGTTGGTACCCCCAGGGGGCTGTTGGTACCCCCAGGGGGCTGCTGGGTACCTTCAGGGGGCTGCTGGGTACCCCCTGGGGGCTGCTATATGTACCCCTGGGGGCCTGCTGTATACCACTGGGGCTGCTGTATACTACCACTGGGGCTGCTGGGGCTCCTGTATACTACCACTGGGGCTGCTGTATACTACCACTGGGGCTGCTGGGGCTCCTGTATACTACCACTGGGGCTGCTGGGGCTCCTGTATACTACCACTGGGGCTGCTGGGGCTCCTGTATACTACCACTGGGGCTGCTGGGGCTCCTGTATACTACCACTGGGGCTGCTGTATACTACCACTGGGGCTGCTGGGGCTCCTGTATACTACCACTGGGGCTGCTGGGGAATCTGTATACTACCTCTGGGGCTGCTGGGGCTCCTGTATACTACCACTGGGGCTGCTGGGGAATCTGTATACTACCACTGGGGCTGCTGGGGAATCTGTATACTACCACTGGGGCTGCTGTATACTACCACTGGGGGGCCTGTATACCACACTGCTGGGGGCTGTATAACTGTGCTGGGGTCCACCCTCGGCTTATACACGAGTCAATAGGTTTTTCCAGATTTTTGGGGCAAAAGTAGGGGGGTCGGCTTATACACGGGTCGGCTTATACACGAGTATATACGGTATTTGGTTTTTATTAAGTTGCTTAATAATCCTGCACAGTAATAGTTACCTGCACAAACAGATATCCTCCTAAGATAGGCAAATCTAAAAAAACCCACTCCAACTTCCACAAATATTAAGCTTTGATATTTATGAGTCTTTTGGATTGATTGAGAACATAGTTGTTGATCAATAATAAAAATAATCCTCTAAAATACAACTTGCCTAATAATTCTGCACACAGTGTATAACTGTGGAGCCCACTGGGATGGGGGACTCGGTACCGGACCGGGGTACTGCTGGGGATATCACGGCGGTCTTGGTCCGGACCGTGTCCCGGGTTCCGCAAGTAAATGGGGGGATATTTACAGGGCAGTTTGGCTTGACACCACCCACGGGTTGTGGTCATGGGGACCACAGCTGCTGCAGAACCTCCGGGGATGATGTTGGGCAGCTGAGGATGTAATGGCTCTCCGCAGGTAGAGCTGGGTTCCCCGGGGCAGTAGTAGTAATAGTCTATAGATGTTGCTATGGGTGTTGCAGGATAGAGGTAGTAGTAGAGATGATGGGAGTTTGTGAGGGTACACAGGATTTGAGCACAAGGATCACACACACTCACGGTTTTGAAGTTTTTCAAGGCTTTACTGCAGATTTTGGTAGCAGAGTACTGTCCACGGAGTCTGTACAGGGGCCGGGTTGCTCCCACCCTGACCGGGTCCTCAGCTTCCTACTCCTGTGAAATATGTGTGGCCCTGCTGCTGCTTTAGCTAGGCTGCTGGCCCTGATTCTCCTCACAGGTACCCCCTTTGCTAGGCAACTTAAGTCTTTCCGTGTGTTTCTGACCCTGCCGTGTTGCTTCGCTGAGGTACAGTGTAGGTATGTAACCTCCACTATCCCGGTGTTTTCTGTGCTGCGTGTTTCAGTCACAGATTCGGATCCGGTATTCGGCTTCTGCACTCCTCTGGGGCGAGTTATGAGGTAACTCAGTCTCCCAAATATGTTCCTCTGTTTCTTGTACTCCTCTCCTCAGACCCTGGCTTCAGACCTGAAAGTAGTCAGTGGTCCCTGTCAGGAGCTCAGCACTGCTCCCATTTACAGGTCCTCCTCCTAGTGCTCCCTGCACTCAACTAAACTGTCAACTATCAACTAACTACTTCCTCCTTAGACCAGAATATATAAGGGAGCTGCTTTAGCTCCCCCTTCTGGCCTGGAGGTGCTAATGCAGTGTCAGGTGTTGTGTGGGGAGTTAACCCTTGTAATGTTACTGTGGCACATTAACTCCTGGGGTGCCACATAGCCACATGTGGGGTATTCTCACGTTCAGCAAAAATTGTGTGTCAAATTTTGGTGACATTTTTACCAAATTTTCCCTGTGAAATTGTAAAATCTGGAGCTAAAACTACATTTTTGTGGTAAAAATGTAATTATTTTTTTTCACCACCCAACGGTATAAAATTCTGTTAGGCACCTGTGGTGTCAATATGAGCACTGCACCCCTACATTAATTCATTGAGAGGTGTATTTTGTAAAATGGGGTCACATGTTGCGGATTTCTGCTAAATCCCTCAGGGGTTCAGCCAATGTGACATTGCACCCCAATGTATAACCCCACCCACACCACCGATTAACAGCTTTCTGCCTATGCTCATATGCACAGTTTAGACAATAAGCTTTGAATCAGTGGTGGTGGCAGACTTATTAAGAGTTCATGAATATTGAGGACTACTTGGTAGCAGGTTTACTAGTCCTCCAGTGATAATCCCCGATGTAAAAAATAATGATTTTCTGAAAATTGCAGCAAACAGACTAGTAAGTGACATATTGCTGGAATTCTGTTAAAAGGAATCTGTTATCAAATGTTTATCATGTATTTTAAAAGCAGAATAATGTAGAGACACAGACATGGATTCTGGCAATGTGTCACATACTGGACTGCTTACTGTAGTTTTGAATAAGTCACTGTTTTTTTGTTTTTTTTTGTAAATATATTTTTATTAAGAAATTTTTCGTTTAGAAAAAGTACAAAACAGTACAGTAAAGCATATACAACTGTGTAATTCCAGTAGAGAATGGAATGAATAGAGTTAATGAACCAGAAACCGTATAGTATAAGTCCAAACAGTTGTGGTCTCAAAAAGTCTCTCCGAATATGTATAAAGGGGAAGTCCCCTTTTTAGTGTTCAAAAAAATAAAAGGTTAAATTCCATCTCTCTGCAAAATAAAACAACATAAGAAGTATAGAATAAAGAGAACGTATATATTAGATCATATACAACTGGCGTATATCTAATTTCAGTCCAACAGGGGGGAGAAGGGGTAAGTATCAGGGTGAAATTATAGGGAGCCTGGGAAAGGAAACAACAAAAAAAAAAAAAAAAAAAAAAAAAATGTAGTGTTTTAGGGGGGAAAGAGGGAATGTAATAAGAGTTCAAGGGGTGGGGAAGGTGTATGAGAAAAAGACCAGACTGTCAGAGGTGGTATTACATGTAAAATAGAGGGTGGTATAAGAACAGGGACGGTATAGATGTTCCCCCACTCAGGTAAAGAGGTCACCAAAATTAGATGCATCCTTAAAAAGGATCCATTCTGACCAGGTGTTTACATATTCTGCTTGAGTTTGAGAGAAATCGGCAGAGATCTCCTCAAAACGTCTGAGGGATTCCAACTCGGTGAACCACTCAAAAATAGTAGGAGGTAACTGCTCCCTCCAATGTCGGGGGATCACATTGCGTGCTGCACAAAGGCAGAACCGAAGGATGTCTTTCTTCTGTTTTTTCCATGAGCCGGGGAGCATAGAGAGTAGGGCCACCTCGGGAGTGCTTCCCACATGTCTGCCTGTAACCAGGTTATAGTTGCGAAATACCTTCTTCCAAAAGTCACTGATAAGGGGGCAACTCCACCACACATGGATCATTGTGCCAACTTCAAGACCACATCTCCAACAGAGTGGGGAGTTGTTCGGGGAGACCCGATGTAGCCTGTCCGGGGTAAGATACCATCTAAGGCGTATCTTGTAACACTTTTCCAGTGCCTCACAAGATCCTGAGGTTTTACGGGACATCAGAAAACACCTCTCCCAGTCTTGAGCGTCTATCGTCCTTCCCAAGTCAACCTCCCATGCTCGCTGGTAACTATGGGCCCCTGTCGCGGCTGCCTTAGATATGATGGAATATAAGACCGATATACCTCTAGTAGGTCCCTGCTTGGAGGTAAATATCATCTCTAGGGAAGATAATGTAACATCTGAGTCCCTTCGGAGGTGTAGAGAACGCACAAAGGAGCGAAGTTGGAGGTATTCCCACCATTTCAATCTCACGGCTGAGGAAGACGCCTGTAATTCGGTAAACGAAGGAAGTTCACCTCGACAAAGAATTTGACCCACCCGTGTATCATCTTCCGCTCGCCACAAGAGAAGAACCTGATGGGTCATGCCCGGGGGAAAAGCTGGATTGTGGAAGATTGGGGTCAGGGAGCTAACCAGTGTCTTCCCATTCAATTCACCCCATGTCACTCGCCATGCTCTCAGCAATTCAACAGTCAAGGAGGCTAGTTGGCAAGAAGGAGCAAGAGCCTCCATCGGGATCCACTGTAAGTGGTCCAGAGGAACAGAACTTCCGGACTGCTCAATCTGGATCCATTGCTTCACGTCTGTGTTAAAACGCCAATCAAGCAAACGCACAAGAATGGCGGCCAAGCAATATCGTCGCAGATCCGGCAGTCCAACACCTCCAGACTCCCTCAAGGAAGACAAAACCCTGTAGCTCACTCGCGGTTTCATACCGTTCCAGACAAATCTAGAGATTAATCTGCGAATGGTGCGAAAGTATGCCCCGCAAGGCCAAACAGGCACCGCCTGAAAGACATATAAAAATCTTGGGAGAATGTCCATCGTAATGACATGGATTCTTCCCATCCAAGATATCTTCAAGGGTCTGTAAGATTCCAATAAGGCACTCACCCGGTCCAAGAGAATCTTGTGGTTTAAGTGAAAGGCCTCGCGCACATCAGCAGGTAAATTAATACCTAGGTATGATATGTGTCTCGGTCTCCATCGAAAGGAGAACCCCTTAGAAAGGGAGGCCACTTCAGATGCAGACAGAGAGACGTTCAACGCCTCAGATTTGGAGTAATTCACCTTGAAATTGCTAAGATCTCCAAACCTGTTGAATTCATGTAACAAGGCGGGGAAGGTCTCCGAAGGTCGAGTGACGTACAAGAGGACGTCGTCAGCAAACAGAGCTGTTTTATGATGGATGTCCCCCACTGAAATCCCGTGTATACCTCTATTGTCCCTGACGGCTTTCGCCAAGTGCTCCATGACGATGACATAAAGCAAGGGAGATAGTGGGCAGCCTTGTCTTGTCCCATTCCTGACGGGGAAGGAACCCGATAGGCTACCATTGATGCGTACCTTGGCGGATGGACAAGAGTACAGTGAGGAAACTCCATTCATAAACTTACTACCCAGGCCAATGTGCTTCAATGCCTCCCACAGAAAGCCCCAATGGACCCTATCAAAGGCCTTTTCTGCATCTATAGATAGCAGACATAGAGGGGACTTCCACATCTTAGCCTTCTCAATCAGGAGAAAAGATCTAATGATGTTGTCCCGCGCCTCTCGGCCTTTAACAAAGCCCACTTGATCAAGGTGGACAATCGAGGGGAGCCTCAAAGACAATCTATCGGCCAGTACCTTGGCGAACATCTTAACATCAATGTTCAGCAGAGATATTGGACGATAACTTGCCGCCTCAGAATGGTCTTTGTTTGGCTTGGGAAGTACACAAATGTGTGCCTCTAATGCTTGCGGCGTTAGGGTGCCTCCTTCCATGAGTGCTTTAAACGCAGAGAGCATGTGAGGTAACAGGTCGTCAATTAGGGTTTTGTAAAAGATGGGAGTGTAACCGTCCGGGCCAGAGCACCTAGATGTCGGGGATGACTTGACCACGTTTGCCACTTCTTCTTCTGTAATGTCACTTTCCAAAGACATAATATCATCGTCAGGTAAAGACGGGATATTCACCTCAGAAATGTATGCCTGAATTTTAGCTCGCACGTCATCGGGATGCATGTCAGCAAATTTTCCCCTCAAGGCATATAGATCAGCATAAAAATTTTTGAACACTTCTGCTATGTCCTCTGTGCGATGTAGCATCTTGCCATTTGGCGACTTTATGGATGGGATATACGCAGGTCCGCCCCGAGGATGTAAAAGTCTAGCTAGGGGTCGTCCACAACTATTGGCTTTTTTATAGAAATACGCCCTAGATTTCTCCTTGTGTCTGTCATATTTTCCGTCTAAAAGGTTCTTTAGCTCCAATCTCTTAGATGTTAGTTCAACCAACACCCCATGATTTCTAGAGGCCTTATGCGTCACCTCTAGTCGGCTAATCTGGGAGAGCAATTCGCTCGTCCGTTCAGATCGTTGTTTCTTGATCCTTGTCCCGTGTTTAATTAGCGTACCTCTGAGTATGCATTTGAGGGCCTCCCACTTAATGGTTGGAGAGGACGCGGCTGATGCATGTGTCTGAGAAAATGTCCTGATGTCAGATTTTAATTCCTCCAGAAAGACTGCATCGGATAGGAGGTGGCTATTTAATCTCCATGACCACTCTTTCCTAGCCAGCCCGGGAACTTCAATAGACAAGAAGACGGGGCTATGGTCCGAGTGGACAATATTGCCTATAGAGGCTTTGGGTGTCCAAGAAAGGATCTCATGACTGACCAGGAACAGGTCAATACGACTATAAGAGCCGTGTACACCTGAGTAAAAAGTATAATCCTTAACAGCAGGGTTAAGGATCCTCCAAACATCCACCAACTGAAGTCTACATAGAAGTCTCCGGAGTGCCATTACACGTCTGCGAGGAGTTGCCCCCCTACCAGAGGTGGTATCGATGGATGGGTCTAGGGTAAAGTTGAAGTCACCCCCGATGATGACCCGCCCCTCCGCAAAATCTGCCAACTTCATCAGGAGGGTTTTGCATACCCTTGTCTGCTCCCTGTTAGGAAGGTACCAATTGACTAAGGTCAATGGGGTTCAAGAAACCACCAACTTGAGAAAGATGTATCGTCCTCCCTTGTCAATCACCGACTCTAGAATATTGTATGGCAGATTTTTATGAAGAGCTATGGAGACACCCTTGGTTCTGGATTCGGGGTTCACGCAATGTATCCACTCAAAGAACTGTCCCCCTCCAAAGGATGGAACATGGCCCTCTTTAAAGTGTGTTTCTTGAAGGAACATCACCTGTACCCCATTTTTCTGCATGTCTGATATAATGTGTCTTCTCTTTTGGGGGGTATTAAAACCCTTGACATTTAAGGACCCAATCTTCAGAGATCCGCCCGCCATACCGAACCCACCCGGTGATAACTAAATGACCTAAAGGAGTTAGCCTAAATAACACCCTGAGAAGAGAAGAAGAGAAAGGGAGAGAGAAGAAGAAAAAAAAAAAAAAAAAAAAAAAAAAGGGGGGGAAGAAATTAGAATGAGTTTTGCGGGAAAAAGATCCTGTTGGACTGACGAGAAATAGATAATACCGTCACGTGGGGAATGTACTTTACAACAGCGTCACACTCTAAGAAAGGTATGACGTCCCCGTGGGAGGATGCCTTTCCAATGGAAAGGAGACTTAAACAAGTGCAAACTCCAGGTATTACACCTAAGGAATGCAAGTGTGTTAGAACTATAAGTAAATACAAAAACTACAGGCGATCGAGGATAACCATCTCCCCGGCCTGCATCTGAAAGCATGAAAATGCAAAGTATCATAACTCTAATATAGCATCAACATTCCGGCTCTAAGGCAACATAAACATTTTAAGAAAGGTAGCATATATCAAAAGGAAGGAGAGGGGCCCCCATCCCGCTATGCGGTAATGCGGGATACTCTCTACATTATATACCAAAGCTCTATAAAAGTATTAAAAGTCATTTATCCACTCGTAAAATTACTAGGAATCATGGATAGAGAAAGGAAGTAGGGGGGGTGGAAAAGTTATATTTGAGGTGGGAGGCGTAGGGGGGACAGGAATAACGAGAGGGGGAGGGACAGAGGAAAGGGAAAGGATGTAATAAATGGCTATGTGGTCCCCTACATATGCATATAGGCAGTCATCGGCCATAAAATTACATAATGGAGAAAAAAAAAAAAAAAAAAAAAAAAAAAAAAAAAAAAGGGGGGCGGAGGGGTGTAGAAGGGAGAAAAAAGGAAAGGAAAGGAAAATAAAAGGCACCTATAGTGATGGGTAAGACACATTCCTGAAATATAAAGATATTTAGCATTATGAAACGTCACAGCTTCATATGACGGAACATTGAAAATCCCGTCCCTACTTTTATGGCAACAATAAAAAAGGATATGTTAACGCTCAGAGACCTAAAGGCCACTGAAAAGTCACCCATCTTCAAGTCGGCTCTCCTCGCTGAGTCTGCGGCGCCTACGATTCCTGCCTCTCCCGTTCCTTCTTCTACGGTTGTTCCATGACGGGCGAGATCTTGATTGGAGCATACCGTCAAATGTAGAAGATGGCCAATCCGGGAATAGGAGGCCTGGGTCAGATATTTCCAGGGCCTGGAGGAAACCACGCACCTCCAGTGGGTGAGAAAGGGAAAACAGCTGGTTTCCACGACGAACTTGTAGGCGGAACGGGTAACCCCAAGAGTATAACAACTGGTTTTGACGCAGGAGATCCAAGAGAGGTCTCAGTGCACGCCTTTTCTGAAGGGTCCGTCTGGACAAGTCGGCTAGAAGTTGCAACTGGGCTCCTAGAAAGGATATATCTTCACACTGTCTTGCTTTGACAAGGACCTCCTCCTTGACCTGGAATCTATGGAACCTGCAAATAACGTCACGTGGCAGCGCACCTTCCGGAGGGGCCGGGCCAAGGGATCGGTGGGCTCTGTCAAACTCTATGACAGTTTCAGCTGGAGTGCTTCGAATAGAATTAAATAAGTCTCTTAAGGTGGACCATAACTGAGATGGAGTCACCGACTCCGGGAGGCCCCGAATCCGAATGTTCTGCCTCCGCTCCCTATTTTCCAGGTCCTCAAGGGAGTCCAGGAAGGCTTCCTGATGGGACCTCTGGAGCGACACCTCCTCCTCTAGGGCCTGGACTCGTTTAGTTAAGTCCTCAACAGTGGTATCAGTTCGGGATACCTTATCAGATATCACCTGGACCTCGCCTCGGAGTGTTGCTGTCGTAGACTTAAGGGAGGACTCCACTTTAGTGATAAAATCGGACAATTCTTCCCTCGTGGGAATGTTCATTATTCGTGCCTTAAAGGATTCCCACATATCTCCCTCAGGTGTCGGATAATCTCCATCATCCTTTGTCTGGTCAGTATGGGTTTCTGAGATATTAGAGGGTGTGACATCCCTTTTGGTCAAAGAGAGGTTAGACTTGGGAGTTGGAAACTCAAATCCTGTTCCTTGAATCACAGAATAGGCATTAGAAAAAAGTGTTTGACTTTGGTGTAGCGCCCCCTCTTGTAGTGGTCGGATAGGGGAATGCACTTCCCTATCTGTGTAGCTGGCTGCCTGAATAAAGTTCATGGAAGGATCATAAGCCCCACCTGGATCTTTCATCTGTGAGTGTCCTGATGAGCAGTTCCCTCCATAGCCTTCTGAGACCTCGATCCCTAAGCCCCTGCTGCTGCTCCTATCATCTCTCATAAGGGCCTCTCCAGCCGCAGCACCAGCCATTGATTTATCTATGGGAGAGCGCGCTGTTATCTCCAGAAACACGTCTCCCACCTGAATCATGGGCTCCAGAGACTCACCGGACAGTTCGCCACCTGTGTCCTTCTGTATATGGGAACTGGGCAGCGCGCCAGGGGCAGAGGGCGGCCGTGAAGATAAGCCGGATTGCGGTCCTCCATCTTCTCTGTGTGCAGCCTTAGGTTGTGCAGCTGCAAGCGCCGCCATCTTGGGATCTGCTGCAGGGACCTTGTTAGAACTCCGCAGAAAGCGGGTTATGGAGCCCGGATTCGGGATCGGAGGGTCCGGGGTAGTAGCCGGGTGCCTGCTCCTCCTTTTCGCCGGCATGGGGTGCCAGAAGAGCCGGGGTAAGAGACGCTTTTGTCACATTAAAGTGGCCGGGGAGACGGAGCTCAAGCTCTAGTGTGCTGCTCCCTCCATGGCCAGAACACGCCCTCGTCACTGTTTTTTTTATCAGCAGGAGAATATCACTAGAGGATTAATAAACCTGTTGCATTGAAATCCTCCATAGTTATGAGCTCTGCATTGAACCGCCCTCACCACTGATTAGCAGCTTACTGCCTATAGGCCCCGTTACACGTAACGACGCACCAGCGATCCCGACAACGATCCGACCCGGCCGGGATAGCTGGTGTGTCGCTACGTGGTCACTGGTGAGGTGCCACACAGGCAATCTTACCATCGATGTGCCGACAACCCGACGGTCGTTGGTATCTGTCAGGTTCTCGGCCACAGAATGGGGATCACTGGTCGTTGCCCGTGTCACGCACCACGATGCAGCATCCCCAGCGGGAGATCGCCAATCAATAAATGATCTAGGCCATTCATTAATGATCAGCGAACTCACAGCGGGGGGCCAATCGCTGTTAAGTGTCACACATAGCAATATCGCTGGCGAGGTCGCTGCTACGTCACAAAACTTGTGACATTGCGGCGATGTCGTTAGCGATATCGCTATGTGTAACAGGACCTTATGACCAGTACACACATAAATCTGTCAACCAGTGATGTGGGCATAGGTATGCACAGCGCAGCAATCAGAGAACTGCTAGATGTACAGCAGGGTAAACAGTAATATTATTAAAACAGCCCAGTAAGTGACACATTGCAGGAATCAGGGTCTCTGCTACTACATTATGCTGTTCTCAGATCATGTAGCATAAACCTGGGGACAGATTGTCTTTAAATATGTCTAAAATTGCAAGATGTATAACTTTTCCTATATGCACATTGTGTTTCTGCACTCAGCCAAAAGTAAATACTGGGAAAGACTCCCAGTTTATAATTTAATGGTGGCTGCCTTCTGGCTAGCATGTCTCTGCATACAATTTATTGAAATGTATATGAAAGCACAGCAGACTGCATTTTCCTTTGCAAAGAGCCATTAAAAAGACAAATATGGTACTTTGCTGTATAGGTTTATTAGAATGGATCCCTATGCTGGATGAATGCCAAAGCAGCCATCTTCAGTAAATGCATTACGTTTTGGTCAACTATTGACTCTCATCAGATGCACAGATTGCCGAAAGACAATAGGTGTCCTTTATGCAACACCTCTCCTGGGGAGTAGCGGATCAACACTGTGTCAATGATGCTGGGGGCAAGCAATCTGTGCGTCTCATGAAGCTCAATGGTTGATCGAAACATAATACAAAGAATGTGATTTGCCCCTTTGTATAAAACCTCTTAATTTATATTTCTCAATGAGTGTCAAGATCTTCAATATCTGTGATTAAGGGTTCAGGACCCTACTTGTGTACCATTTACACAGGAGTTCCTTGTTCTACTACTGTATATGCAGGTTTCATCCCGACTGACCACTGTCAGCCGCCTACCTCATGAGCACTGCAGATGGACAACCTTTTTACCCTGTCCCAGTAAACTCACCCTAACTCAATGCCCTAGAAAGTAAGGCAGGGTACAAAATAGGCAGACATTTATAACTATGCGCATTGTGGCGAGATGTTCGTGACGAGACCAAATATCACTCATTTACTTAATACATATTGCAAGATATATATAGACCATTTAATAGAAATTGTACAATTAGCAGACATGATCCAGCCAAACAGAACACAACTTAGCAAAGTAAGCACTTCAATTTCTTTTGAGTTATATTCCTTTTTCCATTAGAATAAGAAAATCCACATTTTCAATATATTCCCTACACGAGTGAGAAGTCGCAGAGATCCAATTTGTAGCAATCAGCTTCCTGGCTGCATACAATAAACGAGCAATGACAATTTCCCTAACCTTCTCAGTATGCAGCTCTTCAACATAACCCAATGTACAAACCGGAGGGTCTTTTGGCACTGAGCACCCAGTTCAATCAGGGTTAAAACCACAACCAAAAATACCATCATGGCAGGAACAAAGCATGTGCAGTATCCCTGCTTTCTCCCCAGAGTCGGATCTGATGCATATATTGAACATTACATCTGGCGATCTATATGCTCTATGTACAGGTGCATCTCAATGAATTAGAATATCTTCAAAAAGTTATTTTATTTCAGTAATCCAATACATAAAGTGAAACGCATATAATATATAGAGTCATTACAAACAGAGTGATCTATTTCAGGTCTTTATTTCTGTAAATGTTGATGATTATGGCTTACAGCCAATGAAAACCAAAAGATCATTATCTTAGAAAATGAAAGTAGGGAAGATCAAGGGCCAGAAAGATGAAATATTACCTAAATAGGTATCAGAGACTTCAACCACAACCACTATAAAAACATATCACGGCTGCTGCAGTCCCCAGCATGGTGCATATAGAATAGGGAGGATGAAGGACTATAAACCACGCTGCCGTATTCCACAAGACATCAAAGAGTGAATATAATATTGATTTATTAGTCAACGCGTTTCACAGATCCCTGGCCTCTTCCGTACGACAACACAATATCACATTGCCATGTTTCAGGGTGTGTCAGGGAGCCCTGAAATGCGTTGACTAATAAATTAATATTATATTCAGCCTTTGATGTCTCATGGAATACGACAACAAGGTTTATGGTCCTGCATCCCCCTACTTTAATTTTCTGAGACAAGGACCATTGGGTTTTCATTGGCTGTAAGCCATAATCATCAACATTAACATAAATAAACACTTAAAATAGATCACTCTGTTTTTAATGACTCTATCACTTTTTGTATTGAGTTACTGAAAAAAATAAATATACATTTTTTGATGATATTCTAATTCACTGAGATGTATCAGTAGGTGTGAGAGCCTTTTAGGCTTAATAGGGACATATTCCAGCCTGGATGACCACCTCTCCTCAGAAATGTCCCCAAACTCCAACTCCCACTTCTGTTTAACCATGAATGGGAATGTTTTCAAGAAAA
Source organism: Allobates femoralis (assembly GCA_033576535.1). Lineage (NCBI taxonomy): Eukaryota > Metazoa > Chordata > Amphibia > Anura > Aromobatidae > Allobates > Allobates femoralis. The sequence goes on from JARQOC010000005.1 coordinate 466,997,073, forward strand.
TATAAAATAAGCAATTGTAAATACAGGATGTTACCCCTTTAGTATCTATTGCAAAACATATAGTATTCAATACAATATCCCTCTGAGTTTTCTTTTTCTTCACTTTAGGCCTGGGTCAGATGGCCGTATTACATGGACGACGATCACATTGTAATGCACAGAGCTGCCCTGACCCAAGCAGGACAGCTTCATGAGTTTCTGTGCAACTGTCATACTAGGGTCAGATAAGCCTCCAGACACTCCATGCATTAGGATGTGATTGTAGGTGTTATACGATAGTCTGACCCTGGCCTTACTTTGAGCTCTGTAAGCATGATTACAGCCAGCCCCTTTCATGTAACTGGAAATGCTTCCCTGTGTCAAGCACAAGCTAAAAGTGGAGCTGCCAGGAGAAACTGCATTATCATCAGATCTGGGCACCTTTGATAATTGAAGCATGTGGAACGTTTTGTGACTTGCTATTATATACACATTTTTGATAAATGTTTTGAGCTAGACAACCCCTTTAAACCTCAACTGTGACATCCTAGCTCCCCAATATGCACATCTTTGCATACAGGATTACTTGGTATCACAAATTTATGAGTGATAACTGTAGTGCCAGCATTCCAGTACCAGAAATGCCCAGCGCCTTAGTGCGTCCTTGCGCCAGTGTCCCTGCGCTCTCCTCGCCCCTACTCAGTGGGGATACTGATGCTGTTACCTCTTTGGCTGCTTGCTCGGACCCTTGCTTTCCTATGTTGCCACCCGTGTGTTGCGCAGACTCTGGTCCTTATCTGTGGCTGACCGCGTGTGTTCCTCTGGCTGTGGTCCCTAGGCCCCAGGCCCTGGTTTTGTCTTGCAGGGTTCCTTGTCTCTAGCCTAGGGTGATGGGGACACCTTGATTTGGTGTCCCCAGCCTACTGCTTGGAGGCACCAGTTTTTAAACTACCCTTTCCCTGTTGGGCAACTCTGGAGCAACACATTAGGTTTCAAACCTAGCCCTATGTGTTGGTCCAGCCTATTGCTCTTGTTTGGCCGTATGCAGCACCAGTCCTGTCTGCAACCAATTCTGCTGATGTCCTGAACTCCTATGTCTTTCTGTGTATGTTTCCTGTCCTGGTACCAGCCTGTGTCCTTCACCTACCAGCCTGAATTATCCTTCCATCCTACCTTTGTTCCTAGTCCGTTCTTGTTTCTTGGGACCAGCTTTAATCATGGACCTGTTCCTGTATTCCTGTGCCAGCCTTATCAGACTCTTGTTCCTGTCTAGTTCTGTGTTGGCTCACCTGTCCTGCTGTCACCCAGCTGCCACAGTCCTGGACACTCTCCTCGGAGTGGCACTTGGCGCCTCCCGGTAGGTGCTTAGTCAAGCCCTTCCCACGTCTGGGTAAGCACAGGTCCTCCTGTGCTCCAGTGGGTTCACCCCTCCTGCAAGCATAACAATAACATAGCCCATCAAGAACAACCTCCAACTGGAGTTTTTCATTTTTTCCCCCATTATAATGCATTAGCTGCTATTTATTTTGTTCATTCAATCAGTTACATTAAATTGCACTTTTGTGAACTATGGCAAGGTAAATAATCGAAGCGCTGGAATGTTTTCCAAATGTTATAATTCAACATTATTTGACATTTAAGCACTTGGAAAAAGAAAAACCCTCCATCTTCTTACTCCCACAGCCAGATGACCCCTGCTGCCAAGCGAGATGATTAAAAAGCCTTTTTAAAAGTCAAATCTCCCTCTCTGCACCCCATTTTAGCGTAATTAAATTAGCATTACCAAAACAGCAGGCATGTTTGCTGATAGATGTCTGGGTGAAGGGAGTATGTGCTTATGTTTCAGTATAACTCATTATATGTTTTTAGCGGGAACTAGAGCGGAACTACAAGAACACCTGTCACTTCCATACATCTGGGCCATATGCATTAAATGCTTTTCGAGGGTCATCACCTGGAGAAGACATGCCTTGGGCACAGGAAAACCAAATCAATATTTTTCACTGTGTAACATGATTAAGCTTGGCTGAGGATGCACATTACAGATATTAATGTCTAGAATTCACCAGGGAAAGTGGTAAGAGAATATAAGAAATCTAGATCTTAAGAGTGCGCTTGTCAATTGCGTTCTGGTAGAGATAAAACAGTTTTCTTAAGTAAATTCCTATGCTGCTCCCCAGTCTCATCTCTTTTTCTCTCTCAGTTGCCCACACTCTGCATCATTTACATACGCTCCCTCTTGATATATAGACACAGATAAAGATGTTCCACTGGGGACACATGCTAAATTATTATTCACACAGATAGCTAAAAGAGTTTGCTGCTGGCAAAAGAAAGTGTAGCACTTGCTATGAAGTTACTAAACTGACATGGAAGAAGAAAAAACTAGAGCGCCCCCTTCCTTAACTTTCCCCATCATCTTTATCACATAGGAAAATGAGGGTTATTAATTCTAACACAACATTAGCCAGCAGTGCCGAAAATGATTTATGGCAGAAATAAAGTTTTCTAAGTGCAGCTGCTGAAGTTCTTCATGTTATTTGTAAAGTTCTGCATCTGTTTCTAATCATTTTAGATAAAGAACATAGCATATTATTATAGTGCCAGTGGGTTATAAATGGCTGACTTTAACTATGCTATAAACCCCTGCTTGTATAACATGCTAATGGGCTGTTAGTGTAGTGTAATACTATCATTTAATTACATATTTAGATATTGTAACAGATAATAGATGTCTAGTAACTTTAGTAGTGAAGTAACCATTTTTGTTGGTGAAACTTTCTCCATCGGCAGATTCATAAGATTGTAAGCTTTATAATTCCTAATAAGTGCTCGATTGGACCAAGGAAAGATCGCTCCATAAATACAAATATATTTATTTGCAATCCTGTTTTAGGCAGGTATGGAAAAATTGCAGCAAAGCAAGACTGCTTTGAAAATGTATATTTTTGCTAATTAACCAAGGCAAGTTGAATGAACAAAGCAGGCTCGGAGGTTGCTCCAAACATCTTGGAGAACTAACCACAGATCTAAGGATAAAGGCATGCACAAATCCTTCTGTCCCTTCATGACTAAAGAGCTGCAGAATATGTAAATATATATACCATATTTTTCAGACTATAAGACGCACAGGACAATATAATGCACCCAGGTTTTTGAGGAGGAAAATAGGGGAATAAAAATGTAAGCAAAAAAGGCCATGATGCACTATTAAAGGGGGGATCTGCTTCTGACACTGTTATGGGATAAAGTCCCCAAATTCTGTACTAATGTCCCCATCCTGGACTCATTACAGGTATATATGATCCCCTCATCCTGGTATATATGATCCCCTCATCCTGGTATATATATATATATATATATATATATGATCCCCTCATGCTGGTATACAGTCATATGGAAAAGTTTGGGCACCCCTCTTAATCTTACTCTATTTTTTTGTTTAAAATTGTTTTTTTGCAACAGCTATTTCAGTGTGATATATGTAATAACTGATGGACACAGTAATATTTCAGGTTTGAAATGAAATTTATTGTACTAACCAAAAATGTGAAATATGCATTATTTCAAAATTTGACATGTGCCAAATTATGGGCACCCTTCTGATTTTCATGATTTGAATACTCCTAACTACTTTTTACTGACTTATTGAAGCACTAAATTGGTTTGGTAACCTCATTGAGCTTTGTACTTCATAGCCCGGTGTATCCAATCATGAGAAAAGCTATTTCAGGTGTCCACTTGCAAGTTGTTCTCCTAGTTGCATCTTCTCTGAGGAGTGGCATCATGGGCTCCTCAAAACAGCTCTCAAATGATCTTAAAAAAAAGATTGTTCAACATAGTTGTTCAGGGAAGGATACCAAAAGTTGTTTTAGAGATTTAACCTGTCAGTTTCCACTGTGAGGAACATAGTAAGGAAATGGAAGACCACAGGGACAGTTCTTGTAAAGGCCAGAAGTGGCAGGCCAACAAAAATATCAGAAAGGCAGAGAAGAAGAATGGTGAGAACAGTCAAGAACAATCCACAGACCACCTCCAAAGACCTGCAGCATCATCTTGCTGCAGATGGTGTCACTGTGCATCGGTCAACAATACAGCACACACTGCACAAGGAGAAGCTGTATGTGAGAGTGATGCGAAAGAAGCCGTTTCTGCATGCACGCCACAAACAGAGTCGCCTGAGGTATGCAAAAGCACATTTGGACAAGCCATTTTCATGTTAGAAGAAGGTCCTGTGGACTGATGAAACAAAGATTGAGTTGTTTGGTCATACAACAAGGGGGTTATGCATGGCGCCACAAAAACACAGCATTCCAAGAAAAACACTTGCTACCCACTGTCAAATTTGGGGAAGGGTCCATCATACTTTGGGGCTGTGTGGCCAATGACGGCACCAGGAATCTTGTTAAAGTTGAGGGTCGCATGGATTCCACTCAGTATCAGCAGATTCTTGAGAATAATGTTCAAGAATCAGTGTCAAAGTTGAAGTTACGCCAGGGATGGATCTTTCAGCAAGACAATGATCCAAAACACCGCTCCAAATCTTCTCAGGCATTCATGCAGAGGAACAAGTACAATGTTCTGAAATGGCCATCCCAGTCCCCAGACTTGAATATCATTGAACATCTGTGGGATGTTTTGAAGCGGGCTGTCCATGCTCGGCGACCATGAAACTTAAATGAACTGGAATTGTTTTGTAAAGAGGAATGGTCAAAAATACCTTCATCCACGATCCAGGAACTCATTAACAGCTACAGGAAGAGACTAGAGGCTGTTATTTTTGCAAAGGGTGGATCTACTAAATATTAATGTCACTTTTCTGTTGAGGTGCCCATACTTTTGCACCTGGTATATATGGTACCCCTATCCTTGTGTATATATATGATTCCCCCCATCCTGGTAATATATGATCCCTCCCATTCTAGTAATATATGATTCCTCACAACCTGGTAATATATGTTCCCTCCATCCTGGTAATACATGATCTCTCCCATCCTGGTAATATATGATTCCCCCATCCTGGTAATATATGATCCCACCCATCCTGGTAATATATGATCCCTCCCATCCTAGTAATATATGATTCCTCCCAACCTGGTAATATATGATCCCTCCCATCCTAGTAATATATGATTCCTTCCAACCTGGTAATATATGATCCCTCCATCCTGGTAATATATGATCTCTCCCATGGTGGTAATATATGATTCCCCCATCCTGGTAATATATGATCCTACCCATCCTGGTGATATATGATTCTCCCATCCTGATAATATATGATCCCTTATCCTGGTAGATAGACCATCATCACTTTGAAAAAGTAATCGATCATCAGTACTCTTCCATCGCTCCCTTCTGCCATGGCGACATCTTTCTGTGTTATGCCAAACGCTCAGCTGATCAGTGTGTGAGCGTCGTGCATAGGGATGATGTCACTTTCCTGGGCCCCGCTCCACCCACTGATCAGCTAAGCATTCGGCATAAAACAGAAAGATCTGGCCGCTGCAGAAGGGAGCGATGGAAGAGTGAGTATGATTGTCCAGGATATTCACTGCATCACATGCCAATGATGAAGCATGGGGAGTAGTGAATATGCAGAAACACAATTTCTTCAGCTGTGGCTGGCCATTAAGCTAATTTAATATTCAACTCTCCCCCTGCCCACCTATCAGTGCCGGATTCAGTCCTTAAAGGTGATGAGAAGGGAGTGTGCAGTGAATATTACATTAGCCTAATGAGTGGGCCCACATGGTCACGGTCCACAGCTGCAGCCTGCTCCAGCCTTCTCCGGTCACGGCTCCAAAGCCACACCTCCCCACCGTACAGCACAGCAAGTACATTTGAACTATAAGACGCATCTTCCATGTCCCCCAAAAGTTGTGGGAAAAAGTGCATCTTATAGTCTGAAAAATATGGTAAATAAAATTGTTATTATTATTATTATTACTATTATTAGATATACTAGATCAGGGGTGGGGAACCATTTTTCTGCTGAGGGCCATTTGGAAATTTCTACGGGGGTCGTACAAAATTATCAACTTGAAAATTACCCGCTATATTTGGTTAAACAATCAAGTCACCCCTACTATGGTGGCTGGAGCTGCTTCTCTTTGGCATGGGTGATATTGGTCATGTTACTTCTGAACTGCTTTTCCAGGTTTGCTAGAGCCCTAGACATCACAGGAGAGGCTGGGAGCTTATACCTCACTGAGGCATATTGATCACTGTGGAGATGAATATAAAAAGCAGGCAGTCATCAAAACACTTCTGCCAGCCTGAGCACTGTGGTCCCCAGGAATCTGCCCGGGGGCCGCAAAGCCCTAAGCACTGAGAGGCAGGTAGTTGCTACCTACGTGCCTGTTATGCTTGGTGTCATTCACAGACTGATTTTTTTTGGGGGGGGATTTTTAGAACATAATATTGGATAGGATAACATAGTATAGAATATAACATCCACAATGACACTGTAGATTACCAAAAGTACATATACAAATCCTTCTTGTTAGGCAACATGTCCGCGTAGCATTTAAAATAGTATATAGATACAAGGCATTGATTGAGATCTATTTATGTAACACAAATTTTGGGCAAATAATGAGAGAAAGAAAAGACAGGCTGAATGCCTAGAAGGGTAATAGGGGAAGGAAGAGAATCCCTTTTACTGTATTTTGCATAGTCAAGCGTGTCAAACTATGGTAATATATGCTGTATCTTTAACAGACATTATACATCTGTAATAGTTCCCAAGGCCCGCTCAGATCCTCCAGACAATACCATTCTGTGTAGCGAAAGGGACTGATCATTCTCGATATTTCCTGAGGGCTATAGTGAAAACCAATGAATTTTTTCCACAGAGGAAATACTTTCCATTCAGATTTTTCATTACTCCTTTCCGCCTCTATTAATTCAATTCCCAATAAGTGTTTCATCTGGGATATTATCATCACCATCGATGGGATGCTTGGTGTAAGCCATTCACCCAGTAAATCGTGTAGGGCTACGACTAAGAATGTGTGAATGTTTTTAGGGATCTTTGCTTTAACTCCTGTGGGTTGAGTCTCAGGGGTCTTAACTGATGAAAGAGCATGGATTGTGGTGCTTGTGGGAGTTGGATTCCCCAGCATGATCGAACCTGTTCCCCAAACTGTGTCCAGTACTCTGTAACTGCCCTGCATTCCCACACCCCGTGCCATTCGTTGAAGGCGTTCCACACTTGGGGCACGCTGTAATCCTGTCAGGGAATTTAGGAGAGATGGAATATTGAAACCATATAATGCTGTGTGTATAAGCTTAAAATAGGTCGTCCCCATCCATCTTCAGCAAAGAATGGATTTGTTTACCTGTTCCCACCCCTGTAGAATTGTCTCTGTAATATATTTATCCCCAGTCCATTTCTCCCAAGTCTTAAACAGTGTGTTCTGCTTTAACTACAGGAATTTATGTCTTAAGGCCCAGTTACACACACGAATAATTGTGCAGAGATTGTTCGCAGATCTCTGGTTGCAGTGAAATCATGGACACATTTGTACACGGCCACAAAATAGAACAATGTGTCCATGATTTCACTGCAACCAGAGATCTACGAACAATGTCTGCACAATTATCTGTGTGTGTAACTGGGCCTTTACAGTATTGTATATTGAGGATATGCTCGCATTCTGGATGTTCAGATCTACTCTATTATCTAGATTATGTATTCCCACTTCATTAAATAACCTGCAAAGTCTAGATAGGCAAAAGGAATGGACTTGCATGACCTGCAGAAAGTGTTTGCTTTCTATATGGAATTTGTCCACGATTTCTTCTGGGCTCAGCCATCGTTTAAACTTACCATCAGTGCCAAAAACAAAAACCAACAATGCACTTGCAGGATGTAGTCAGACCCCACTATGTGAAGCAAGCCCATGTGCAGGCTAATAAATCACCTCAACCTACAACAAGGTGTGCGAGCCATCGTTTACCCTTCGTATGCATAATATCCCTCGCTTTCCTCAAGCTATCACCTTCTTGTCCTATCGCTTTTTTGATTTCCGCCCCCTGTGGAAATTCCGGGTGTCCAAATATTGGCATATGTTCAGAGATCTGGAAGGAAGGCCAAATGCCTTCCTTACTATATTTCAGCATACGATGGTATCGCGAAGCAGTAGGGATGATTTTACATTCTGCGGTAGTTTGGCCTGTTTTGTATGTAAGAGAGCATTTAATTCCCATGACGCCCCCAACTGTCTTTCCAATTGGATATTAGAGTGGAAGTTAGTCTCCTGTAGCCAATCTATCACATGTCTAAAAAGACTTGCTATGTTGTAGGCTCTGACATTTGAAAAATTGATCCCACCTTCACTTCTCCTTAGCATTAGTTTTCCAAATGTGATAGTGGGCTTTTTAAACTGCCCAAATAAAATAAATGAAAGCTCTATTTATTTTGTTTATATCTAGATGCTTGACTATCAGGGGTAATGTCTGTAATGGGTATAGGAGACTCGCAAAGCTGATCATTTTAATTAAATGGCATCTTCCCAGAAGAGATAGTGGCTTATTCTGCCATCTCCGAAGTTCTCCCAATATTTTTTCGATCAGATGTATTTAATTTAGTTAATTTAGTTGTGTCGGAAACCTGCCTATCTTAATTCCCAGATATGTGATATGTGTCTTTCCAATATGTAGTTCTAGGCCTAGTTTCCTCCATTGTTCCGAAGGTGTTTTTTCCAACAATTCTAAGAGTTCACTCTTGGCGATATTGACCTTATAGCCTGAGTATTCCCCATATTTCTGGATAAACTGAAAGATATTTCCTAATTGTTCCTGTGGCCTGGACAAGATCAAGATGACATCATCTGCAAATAATGCTATTTCAGTGTTGCTAGCGCCCACCTTGATTCCCTAAAATAGATCCGACTCTTCCATATACCAAGCAAAAGGCTCCAATGCCAAGTTGAACAGCAATGGAGACATCGGGCACCCCTGCCTGGTCCCTTTATATAGGTGAAATTGCTCTGAGAGGAAGACTGGCGTGTATATTATAGTTGTCGGGTCCCTATACACCCCCTCCAGGTATATTCTAAAGTTGCTGTGATGACCATCCACTGTGAGGCTGAGCTGTTGGTAAGGCAGCATCTCGAGGAACCCCAAGACCCTTTACCCATATGCAGGGATCTGGAATTACAGCGGAGCCCAGGAGGTAGCTGCCTATGATTAGCAACGGACCAGAGCAGGGAGGTCGCCAGGAAGGTCGTCAGGAAGGGAATATTAAATAGGACCCGAAAGCGTAGTCAGGAGTCAAAACCAGAAGCACCTAAGGTACAAATCGTCAGGCTGTAGAAGGGTCAATAATGCAGGCAAAGGTCAGAATCAAAACTGGAAGCAACAAAGGTACAAAATTGTCAGGCTATAGAAGGGTCAAAAATCCAGGCAAAAGGTCAGAGTCAAATCTGGTGGCCTGCAGGACAGGCTTCATGGTATTTGAAGGCGCGGTGTCCTGTCATAGGCTGGAGCTCACAGCCTGATGACCTCATCCAGACCGCCTCTAGAACAAGGCCAGATGGTGATGCATGACTAGCACCAACCACCCCACTTCTGAAAGAAGAGCAAAGCCTGCGCATACCAGACGCCTCTGCAGGAACCTCTCTTCTGGTACAAGCATCACCTACAGGAGACAGGAGAAACACGGCGATGCCCAGCGATAGAGGCAGGTATCAAAGGAGCAAGTCACCGGCACCACCAGCCGAAGGAACCTGGCACCTCCCAGCGGTCGGGGCAGGAGCACCAGCCACCGAGTCCAATGGTGACGTGATAGTTGCTTTTATGTTGAATGAGTCCAGAGAGGCCCCTAGCCAGTCCCAGCTAACATTATCAAAAGCTTTCTCTGCATCCAGAGCTAGCAAAGCTGGTCACTCTTCTGACTGGCGCGGATCCACCCCGTTCCAACAGAGTTAGCACCTTTCATATGTTTTTCACTGCCGCCCTGTCTTTACTAATCCTACTTGTAGGGTTCACCAGTTGGGATAATACTGCTGCCAATCTGTCCGCCATTATTTTTGACATAATCTTCTGGTCTACATCATAATTGGTTAAAGGGGATTTTTTTGGGTCTTAATAATGCGAGCAGGACACGGAGGGTCCCTTGACCTAGTTTGGGGAGTTGTGACTTTAATTATATGTTTGTTCTTTGCGATTCTTTTATGGCTATGGCCCTCGTTAAGAGGATGGTGTTGTAATAACTTGTTAGCAATGGGGAGATATGTTCCCTGAGGGCCTTATAAAACTCCATGTTAAATCTATCTGGGCCTGGTGCTTTCCCATTTTGGAGATGATTTTATGGTTTGTCTCTCATCTCCTGTTATTTCTGCATTAATTGCATCTTGTTGTTCTTGTGTTAGTTTTGGAAGAGTGACTTGTTGGAGGAATTTTTACCTTCTGCCAAATTAATATATGAGGGTTTATATAATTATTTGTAAAAGTTTTGTAGTATTTCATTGATTTTCCTAATCTCGGAGGTTATAGTTCCCTGGCCATCTTAGTCTTATCAATAAGGATTTGCCTGCAGATGCCCTTTTGCCAGTCTTGCCAGCAATTTCCCGCTTTGTTCCCATATCTCAGCAATTCAACCTCCTGCTTAGAGCGGTTCATCTGCTCCCTCCTGTCAATCCAGGTTTCAAACTCTTGTTTGGCTAGCTTCCATTTTTCCCTGTTTTGAGTTGTGGGGCTCTGCAGGAACTCTGTATATATATTTCTAAGCTTTGCACTACAATCTGAGTATTTTTGTGCTACTCTTTTCTTGTGAGGCCACAAACATCATAATTTTGCCTCTTAGCACCACTTTCGCCATATTCCAGTACAACGCGTGTTGGTTTGCATGTTCCTTGTTGTCCCGTTCAGATTCCACAGACTGCTTTTTACTTACGGTATTTATTTACAGCACGGTATGTTCTCACTTTATTTTTATCTTGGGTTTTGTTCTTTTTTGTTATTTTTTCGGCAGAAAAGACACAGCATTACAGTATCAGCAAAAACATAAGATTTCACAAATCTTCACAGCAGATTTTTCTCCTTGACTGAACTTGAGAACTGCATGTACAACAGATAAGTCACACTTGTAATACACCTGAAAATCACAGTATTTACTACATTTCTATAGGCGTTTTTACGTCAAGTGTGAAGATTTTGGCTTCAGAAAAAAATGCTGCAAAAAGCCATGTGAACATTGCCTAAGGCTGAATAACTACATACGGTATAACCTGTCTGCTGAATCACCAGGATTGGATTTCCAGCTTCTGGGTGTGAATAAGAATGTATTATTTACGGATGCTAAGTGAATGAATATTCATTTACAAAATATCTCATTATCTTTTACCGGAGGAAGCTATTCTCTTAATGTGTAAAAACTTAATTAATTAAGTATTAATGTTTTACGACTGAGTCAGGAAGTTTTCACACCCCACATTTGCTTCTGAACTGGGGAATATGAGTGGGTGTACGCTTATAGTTCGCTCTGTATGTCATATGTATGACCACATGACTGACCCATATTTCCATTAAAAGCAGCACACATCTGCCTCTAATGTAATGTGTAGACAATGAATATTGTTAAAGGAGAACTCCAGGAGAAAAAAACTAGCTTTTCTTGTATATTTCCTGCCCTCCTACGTGATGAACCAGAGCTGAGCACTACAGTTCTAGGATCTATAGATCACTGCTTATAAATCACGGAGGGCACTGCTTAATGTGTTACACTTACCTTTGACAGCACTAAGGTCTTGAGGTCTGGGTTCATTCCCACCAAGGACACTAAGGACAATATGTGACAAGGAGTTGTATGCATTCTCCCTGCTTGCGTGGGTTTCCTCGGCACTCCGTTTCCTCCCACATTGTAAAGACATACTGATAGGTGTTAGATTGTGAGCTCCAAGAAGACAGCATTCCATGTATTTAAGTGCTATGGAATCAATGAGCGCTATATAATGATAAATCATTAAATATATTAAAATCATATCTGCTTCTCAGCTCTCACCCTCCTTTGGGGACAGAGAAATTCAGTCATGCATAGTGCTAATGTTTCAGGGGACAGGAAGCTACCAAGTTGATCTGGGGTAGGGGAGACCATGCAGTGCTGAATCAATCAATGCAGTGCTACGCCTTGCTCCTAGCCTGATACATGACAGTACACATCAACATCATATCATTGTGCAGCAGAAGATCACATCATGTATTTATATCTGCTTGGTGACATGATTGCTATTTGAAGGGAGAACACCCCTGTTCTTACATTACATAGGATGGTATATCAGGGGCAGGATTGTAGTGTGACCATGGAGTCGGTGGCCACGCCCCTGTTCATACAGAAGTGGAGGGGGCAAAAATGTAAGATGATCCTGGAGTCCCAGGGTCCATGCCCCGTACACACCTCCAGCTCTCTGCTGCAGCCTGTGACTGAATTTCTCTGTCCCAAAGGAAGGGTGATGCTGAGGAGCAGATATGATTTTATTGATTTATAAGCGATCTATAGATCTAGAACTGTAGTGCCTAGCTCTGCTTTACCATGTAGGAAGGCAGGGACAGTACAAAAATTTGTATCTCTTCGAAGTTCCCCTTTAAGATATCTGCTGCATTTTTATAACAAGTGAATTATATTAATTCACTTATGGAAAGCCTGCATTGTAATACTTGCCTTCTTTAAGGTATCTGACAGGTAATTAGGCAGATTTGCAGAATTGCAGCAATCTCACTTGTGGTTGGCCTTAAGGAAGAATAAAAGAAAAGGTAACTTTTCAGTATTATCCTTGCTTACACTTCCAGCGCTCATGGCAAGGTATCAGCTAATGAATTATTTAGCACAGATCGTTGGATCATCAATGACAACAGAAGAAATAAGGAGAGACATTTGGCAGTTGTGACTTTTGCATAAAAAATCTTCAATTGCCGGATGAAAAACAGTCACAGATGTTGTCATTAACGCCATGAAATCAAGGGAAACTACATGAAATATTCAGAACTGCTGGCTCAATTATTTGTAGTTGACATTAGTTAGTTTAACCTTTCTGGAAGTAAGAGTAAGTTGTTTTACCTGTGATTCTCTCTGCTAATGAAATGGGCTCTGAGAAAGAGGTTGACTTTCCAGCAGGTCAGGCATGAGGTTTACCTGTTGCCTGCAGGATCTCTTTTGTTTTTTTCAATGATCTACTGTTTTTATTTTGATGATAATGCAAAGCCTACTTCATTTTAGTTATTATGTAGTGTACCCAGATGAGCTTGTATTGTGAACTTGCACATTTGCTTGCAGTCCAGCTGTGACAGGGGCATCCACAGACTACAGGAGGAACATTTTCTGTAAGGGTACCTTTACACGCCGCAACTTTTGGCAGCGATAGGAGGCAATCTAACGTGTGCGTGCACATGTCTCATGGTTGCCTCAGATCGCTGAAGGTGCTTTTACACACCACAATTTCGCTCTCAACCTAAGGCGATGTGTTTCCCCAGAAGTTGCCACACCAACAGTGGAACCAATCCGGTGGAGTTCCCTCGCCACTTCACATGCCGCAATCCCCAAAGGAATGTGGGCGTACATGTTTAGTGCCGCAAGAACATAGGCGTGACAGACTGGCGTATTCCGCGCCCAAAACACGCTTATTAGACAACGCAATAGCATTATGATTGGTCATCCTGCGCAGGAAGGCTGTGTAATACATGACGCCATTGCCATTGTGTAGTGTGAATGGACAGCTGTTCAAATATCCAATCCACCAATCATCGCTGACTGGGCGCGGTCTCCAGCACGCTGTGGCACGCCTCTGGGAAATCAGTAGGTGACGCAGATCCCATCCCTATCGCCCCTTCACACGCCAAAAGCCGAGAATTTCGCCTTCATGATTGCCTCTGATTTTGGAGCAGTGCTGTGAAATCAGAACCAGGAGCAACCTTTTTTATCGCCGCCAAATTCCCCAATTACACGCTGCAATTGCGAGGCGATGGTGACAGGGCAACAGATTGCCGGTCAGATTTCTCGCCGCGGTTGCGGCGTGTAAAGGTACTCTAACAGTTTATTTAAAGGGAATCTGTCACCAGGTTTTAACTGTGGCACCCCAGGGTTCGGTTGCCACAGATACACCTGGGACAGAGAAGGATCTTCATATCAGGTAAGCCCACACACAACACCTTCCACTTCAGACCTGAAGGGGGAGCTCTGCAAGCCGAGTTCAAGCAAGGTCCCCTATAAATTCAGGCATGGGGGAGGAGTTAGTGCAGTTCCAGGGAGGACTGTGAAGACATCCTGGTGACGGAGCCTCGCTAAGCCCGTACCAGTGAGTGCTACTAACTTGCATGAGGGACCCTAGAGCAAGGGCCGGAGGCAAAGGGTAGTAGTAGCTGGGGGAGTGCAGCCATACCGGTTCGCCCCAAAGGAACAGCGCCAGAAACCGGACACCGGAGTCCATGACTACAAGGGAACTGTCAGCCCAGCAGTAAAAACCGGAGGCCAAGGAGACTCCAGATCTCCTGGCCACAGCAGCACATGTGGCACAGCCACTTAGCAGAGCTCGAGATCGCAGTGGATACAGCGGTGCCCGCAGCAGACATCTCACCACCTGCCATACAAGTGAGGTCAGCCAGAGAGGGTCAGGGCTTAGCTTTAGATAGCCTGGGACCAAAACAAACAGCGCAGCAAGGAGGCCTCATAACTCGCCCAGTGTGGAGCTCCTGGACTGTTACCAGACCACCTGGACCCGTACTATCAAAGACTGTACCCTGGACTATACCTGAATCATCAGTAAAAGGTACGGAGACATCAACCTTGTGTGTGACTGTTATTGTGGCCCCTGATCCTGTTCCCTCCATAGACTGTCCTGCAATTCCCATATACTGCAACTGTCCCTGGGATCCCGCTTCACCTAAAGGAAACATCACCATCTTGCTGCCCAAACATCACCCCGGAGGTCTGACCTGCAGCACTGGTAACCATACCAGAACTGTAAGTCGTGTCACTAATCACTTTTATTTCACTTTTCCCCCGACTTTTTAAGCAACCACCAGGGCCACGGGAGCGAGCACAGATCCCAGTGACATCCCTGTTAATCGACGCTCGAGACCGGGTACCCCACGGCCCTGGGGCGGGTCATTTACCACCTAACCTGAGAGTAGTATAATGTAGGGTCAGAGATCCTGATTCCAGTGATGTATCGCTTACTGGGCTACGCAGTCTAATTTTGATAAAATCATTGTTTAGTCAGATAGAATCATTAGATGGCTTCTTGGTCTGCTTTCAGATAGTCCAGCATATTTATGAACTGTTAAATCTGCACCAGAGAAAACAGTCATTTTATCAAAATGACAGCAAGCAGCTCAGTAAGTGATACATTGCTAGAATCAGGGTCTCTATATCTGCATTATGTTGCTCTCAGATGTCTTATAATCACCTTCCTGAAGCTACATCTTCTATCACCACTGCTCTGGTCGGTCTCCTGCAATTTGTTACCTGCCACCAGCTCTAGTGTTACATGGAGCGTGCCAGAGGTTCCAACTCAATACATCTCTATAAGAGCCTCGTTCTGACTCTTATAAACATGTATTGAGAGCTTGTGACATAACTTTTGACTTCTGGCCAGTCAAAAGTTACAGTCACAAGATGGTGCTGCGGGACCGAAGTTGCATCGGAAAAAGGTGAAATTTCTGGGAGGTGAGTATAAGACAGGGGTCAGGAGATTTATATTTAAAGGGCCACTCCAGCACTAATAAAATGACAAAAACTGCTGGTGCTTTAAAGAGTGTTGAACCTTATCAAAACAGGTTCTTGGCCTCTATGGCTCCAAACAAAAATGTTTCCTTTGGCTGACTCTCCTCTATGGTGAGTTCTGAAAAGACAGGATCTGCTGCCCTGGAGAGCAGCACAGACAGGAGATTACATAGCCCCTCATGTGAGTGATTTCCACTGAACCTTCCATGTGTGCTTGCAGAGAATGGCAATGCATAAGGTGTGGCAGTGATGGTACTACATAAATATTCATTCAGGTGGGCACCAGAGAAGTGATCACTCACTGTGATTGACAGATAATATAAATCCCTTTTTTGCAGTTTACAGAGGATAGGGGGTGAGTATAAATAAATGAAATACATGAATAGAAAGAGCTTCACCAGATGAATTAGAAAATTATATCAGCTACAGTGTCTACAAGTAGTATTCAATCCCCTGCAGATTTAGGTGGTTTGATAAGATGCAAATAAGTTAGAGCCTTCAAACTGCAAACGAGAGTAGAATTTATTAACAGAAGCATAAATCTTACAAACCAAAAAGTTATGTTGCTCAGTTGAATTTTAATAAATTTTAAACATAAAAGTGTGGGTCAATTATTATTCAACCCCTCAAACCACCAGCATTCTGTTTGGTCCCCCTAAAGTATTAAGAAGTAGTTCAAGCACAAAGAACAATGAGCTTCACATGTGTGGATTAATTATCTCTTTTGCCAGCCTTTTCTGACTATTTAAGACCCTCCCCAAACTTGTGAACAGTACTCATACATGGTCAACATGGGAAAGACAAAGGGGCATTCCAAGGCCATCAGAGACAAGATCGTGGAGGGTCACAAGGCTGGCAAGGGGTACAAAACCCTTTCCAAGGAGTTGGGCCTACCTGTCTCCACTGTTGAGAGCATCATCCGGAAGTGGAAGGCTTATGGAACTACTGTTAGCCTTCCACGGCCTGGACAGCCTTTGAAAGTTTCCTCCCGTGCCGAGGCCAGGCTTGTCCAAAGAGTCAAGGCTAACCCAAGGAGAACAAGGAAGGAGCTCCGGGAAGATCTCATGGCAGTGGGGACATTGGTTTCAGTCAATACCATAAGTAACGTACTCCACCGCAATGGTCTCCGTTCCAGACGAGCCCGTAAGGTACCTTTACTTTCAAAGCGTCATGTCAAGGCTCGTCTACAGTTTGCTCATGATCACTTGGAGGACTCTGAGACAGACTGGTTCAAGGTTCTATGGTCTGATGAGACCAAAATCGAGATCTTTGGTGCCAACCACACACGTGACATTTGGAGACTGGATGGCACTGCATACGACCCCAAGAATACCATCCCTACAGTCAAGCATGGTGGTGGCAGCATCATGCTATGGGGCTGTTTCTCAGCCAAGGGGCCTGGCCATCTGGTCCGCATCCATGGGAAGATGGATAGCACGGCCTACCTGGAGATTTTGGCCAAGAACCTCCGCTCCTCCATCAAGGATCTTAAGATGGGTCGTAATTTCATCTTCCAACAAGACAACGACCCAAAGCACACAGCCAAGAAAACCAAGGCCTGGTTCAAGAGGGAAAAAATCAAGGTGATGGAGTGGCCTAGTCAGTCTCCTGACCTTAACCCAATTGAAAACTTGTGGAAGGAGCTCAAGATTAAAGTCCACATGAGACACCCAAAGAACCTAGATAACTTGGAGAAGATCTGCATGGAGGAGTGGGCGAAGATAACTCCAGAGACCTGTGCCAGCCTGATCAGGTCTTATAAAAGACGATTATTAGCTGTAATTGCAAACAAGGGTTATTCCACAAAATATTAAACCTAGGGGTTGAATAATAATTGACCCACACTTTTATGTTTAAAATTTATTAAAATTCAACTGAGCAACATAACTTTTTGGTTTGTAAGATTTATGCTTCTGTTAATAAATCCTACTCTCGTTTGCAGTTTGAAGGCTCTAACTTATTTGCATCTTATCAAACCACCTAAATCTGCAGGGGGTTGAATACTACTTGTAGGCACTGTATATATGGATTTTTGACCTGACAAATTCCCTTTAAAGGGAATCTTTAACCAGGATTTTGCTATGAAATCTGAGAGCAGCATGATAGAGGGACATAAACAATGATTCCAGAGATCTTTCACTTGCTGCCTGGTGTACTTTTGATACACTGACTGACAGCAGGTTCTAAAGGTACCGTCACACGCTAGGATATAGGTGAACGAGATTGTTAGCTATGTCACGTGACCGCGATCCTTCTGACATCGTTAGTGCATTGTCACACGCAAGTGTGGAGCCCACTGGGACGGGGTACTCGGTACCAGACCGGGGTACTGCTGGGGATATCATGGCAGTCTTGGTCTACACCGTGTCCCGGGTTCCGCAAGTAAAGGGGGGATAATTACAGGGGATATTGTTTGTCGTGACATCACCCACGGGTTGTGGTCAGGGTGACCACCGCTGCTGCACAACCTCCGGGGATGATGTTGGGCAGCTGGGGATGTAATAGCTCTCCGCAGGTAGAGCTGGGTTCCCTGGGGCAGTGGTAGTAATAGTCTATAGATGGTGCTATGGATATTGCAGGATAGGGGTAGTAGTAGAGATGAAAGCTGCTTCGGGGGGAACACAGGGCTGGAGCACAAGGATCACACAGACTCACGGTTTTGAAGTTTTTCCAAGGCTTCAATGCAGATGTTGATAGCAGAGTACTGTCCACAGAGTCTGCACCTGGGCCGGGTTGCTCCCACCGTGTCCGGGTCCTCAGCTTCCAATTGCTGCGCTGTGTGTGTGGGCCCTGCTGCCTCTTTAGCTGGGCTGCTGGCCCTGATTCTCCTCACAGGTACGCCCTTTGCTAGGCAACTTGAGTCTTTCTGTGTGCTTCTGACCCTGCCGTGTTGCTTCTCTGAGGTACAGTATAGATCTACAACCACCACTATCCCGGTGTTTTCTTTGCTGCGTGTTTCAGTCACAGATTCGGATCCGGTATCCAGTCTCTGCGCTCCTCTGGGGCGAGTTATGAGGTAACTTAGTCTCCCAGATATGTTCCTCTGTTTCTTGTACTCCTTTCCTCAGACCCTGGCTTCAGGCCTGAAAGTAGTCAGTGGTCCCTGTCAGGAGCTCAGCACTGCTCCCATTTACAGGTCCTCCTCCTAGTGCTCCCTGCACTAAACTGAACTGTCAATTGTCAACTATCAACTAACTACTTCCTCCTCAGACCAGAATATATCAGGGACAGGGGCGGAACTACCGTGGTGCAGCTGGTGCAGCTGCACCAGGGCCCCGTCCAGCTAGGGGGCCCCTGAGGCTCAGCGGCAGGTCCGTTCCCCTGTCAGACAGAACGGGGTGGTAGGTGGCAGTAGTATGGTAGATTTGTCTGCAGCATTTAATGTGTGGCCCGGGGAAGGGGGGGGGTTGTGAGTGGGTGCTGTCGGGTGTCAGCAGCTCTGCACACCCGCGGCACTGTCCTGCTGCTGGCTGGCACTGAGTCCGGGGGGGGGAAGGAGGGGGTGCTGATGGTCGGGTGTCAGCAGCTCTGCTCTGCACACCCGCGGCACTGTCCTGCTGCTGGCTGGCACTGAATCCGGGGGGGGGGGGTGCTGATGGTCGGGTGTCAGCAGCTCTGCTCTGCACACCCGCGGCACTGTCCTGCTGCTGGCTGGCACTGAGTCCGGGGGGGGGGGGAAGGAGGGGGTGCTGATGGTCGGGTGTCAGCAGCTCTGCTCTGCACACCCGCGGCACTGTCCTGCTGCTGGCTGGTAGATTTGTCTGCAGCATTTAATGTGTGGCCCGGGGAAGGGGGGGGGTTGTGAGTGGGTGCTGTCGGGTGTCAGCAGCTCTGCACACCCGCGGCACTGTCCTGCTGCTGGCTGGCACTGAGTCCGGGGGGGGGAAGGAGGGGGTGCTGATGGTCGGGTGTCAGCAGCTCTGCTCTGCACACCCGCGGCACTGTCCTGCTGCTGGCTGGCACTGAATCCGGGGGGGGGGGGGGGAGGGGGTGCTGTGGTCGGGTGTCAGCAGCTCTGCTCTGCACACCCGCGGCACTGTCCTGCTGCTGGCTGGCACTGAGTCCGGGGGGGGGGGGGAAGGAGGGGGTGCTGATGGTCGGGTGTCAGCAGCTCTGCTCTGCACACCCGCGGCACTGTCCTGCTGCTGGCTGGCACTGAGTCCGGGGGGGGGGGGGGAGGGGGTGCTGATGGTCGGGTGTCAGCAGCTCTGCTCTGCACACCCGCGGCACTGTCCTGCTGCTGGCTGGCACTGAGTCCGGGGGGGGGGGGGAGGGGTGCTGATGGTCGGGTGTCAGCAGCTCTGCTCTGCACACCCGCGGCACTGTCCTGCTGCTGGCTGGCACTGAGTCCGGGCAGGGAGTGTTGTCTGGAGTCAGGTGCCCCGGGGGGATGGAAGGTGCTGTCTGGAGTCAGGTGCACCACGGCTCTTTTCTTGCTGTATCCCATCAGTGAGAAGAGGGGAGGGGGGGTTGCTGTTGGAGCAGCAGCATTTCGTTGAGGCCAGAGGGGGCTGGGAGGGTCGGCTCTTCCGTGGACCCAGTGAGCAAGCTGACTGAGGAGGATACTGAGGGCTCCAGGGTAAGAGCCCCTGAGCTGGGCTTTGGTCTGGTGGGGAGGGAAACAGTCTGTGAACACAGCCAGTGCACACCAACATGATTTGAGGGGTGGGGGGGGGGCAGGATTTGGATGCCTCAAGGAAGGGACGTTCCTGGGGCCCCAAGGACCCCCCTTCAGAAGGGGATGGGGATCATGGGGGCCCCAGGACCCCCCTTCCTTGATGCAGCCCAGGACTTGGGTAATAAGCTTGAATGCATCAAGGAAGGGGGTGTCCTGAGGCCCTAGGCCCCCCTTCAGAAATGGGTCCTGGGGGAGAAGCTCGGCTGCATCAAGGAAGGGGGGGCCCCCTCCTTCCTTAATGCAGCCGAGCTTCTCCCCCAGGACCTTCCCTAGGGCCCCCCCTTCCTTGATGCAGCCGAGCTTCTCCCCCAGCTAGGGGGATAAGCTTGGATGCATCAAGGAAGGGGAGTCCTGGTCCTGGGCCCCCAGGACCCCCCCTTCGGAAGGTGGGTCCTGGGGGAGAAGCTCGGCTGCATCATGGAAGGGGGGTCCCTTCCGTGATGCAGCCGAGCTTCTCCCCAGGCATATAGGGTGAGAAGCACTATAAAGAAAGTGAGCCGCATACAGGGGAGAGGACTACAAAAGAAAGGAGAACAGAGGGGTGGCTATAATGGCTGTATGTTGTCCGCACTTCCGTCCCTGTATCGCAGAATGCACCGTGGGGACGGAAGCGCGTCTGCCGCCATATTGGATATGGGCACCGCCTCACATCCCACCACCAGCAGCCGCCATGGCCAGCACCAGCCACCCAGCTGCACATCTCGCCGCCAGCAGCCGCCATGCCCAGTACCAGCCACTGCCACCGGACCGCTCCCCGAAGCCCAGCCAGGCACAGGGGGAGCTCCAACACCCACCATGGAGCCCCCATCTGACCCTATGCTCCTCCACCATTAACCCCCTCTATCCTGCGTTGACCACCGAGCCTCCATCCTGCGCTGACCACCTCATTCCCGGTTCAAGCTTCCATCAACGATGGGTGGGACCGGGTGAGACCGGAAGGGGGTGTGTAGGTGTGTGTCTGTGTGTGTAGGTGTGTGTGTGTGTGTCCACTTAGCCGCCCCCCGCATCCCGCCGCCATACCGATCCTAGCCCTCTGATGCGATAGCATCAGGCACACATCTACTATATATATATCCTCCTTGAGGCTGTCTTGGGCTATATATGTTATACCAGGCTATGCTGGACTGTATATATTAACTCGAGGCTGTTTTTGGGCTGTATATATTACTTGGAGGCTATGCTGGGCTGCATATATTACCTGTAGGCGGTGCTGGGCTGTATATATTACCTGGCGGCTGTGCTGAGCTGTATATATTACCTGGAGGCTGTGCTGAACTGTATGTATTACCTGGCGGCTGTGCTGGACTGTTTATATTACCTGGCAGCTGTGCTGGACTGTTTATATTACCTGGCAGCTGTGGTGGACTGTATATATTAACTGGAGGCTATGCTGAGTTGTGTATGTTATTTGGAGTCTGACTATGCAGGGCTGTACTGTAGGTCGGGCCAGTC
Organism: Allobates femoralis; assembly: GCA_033576535.1. Classification (NCBI taxonomy): domain Eukaryota; kingdom Metazoa; phylum Chordata; class Amphibia; order Anura; family Aromobatidae; genus Allobates; species Allobates femoralis. Next base: position 467,018,903 of record JARQOC010000005.1, read on the forward strand.
TCCGGACCCTGAGCATCTGTGGTTCGCCCATCACTAATATTTTGTATGTGTGTGTATATATGTGTGTATATGTGTCTGTGTGTGTGGCCTGTGCATGTGTTTGGCATTTATCTGTGTGTTGTGTGTGTGCGTGGATTGTGTGTCTGTGGCATGTGTCTCTGTGTCTGTGGCATGTGTCTCTGTGTCTGTGGCATGTGTGTCTGTGACGTGTCTCTGTGTCTGTGGCATGTGTCTCTCTGTCTGTGACATGTGTCTCTGTGGCATGTGTGTCTGTGACGTGTCTCTGTGTCTGTGGCATGTGTCTCTCTGTCTGTGACATGTGTCTCTGTGGCATGTGTGTCTGTGACGTGTCTCTCTGTCTGTGGCATGTGTCTCTCTGTCTGTGACATGTGTCTATGTGTCTGTGGCATGTGTCTCTGTGTCTGTGGCTTGTGTCTCGGTGTCTGTGTGTGTGGCCTGTGCATGTGTTTGGCATTTATTTGTGTGTTGTGTGTGTGCATGGATTGTGTGTCTGTGGCTTGTGTCTGTGTGTGTGGCTTGTGTCTGCATGTGTGGCTTGTGTATGTGTCTGTGTGTGGCATTTGTCTGTGTGTGCTTGGCTTGTGTGTTTTGATTGTGTGTGTGGATTGTGTGTGGCTTGTGGCTGTGTGTGGCTTGTGTCTGTGTCGCTTGTGTCTCTCTGTGTCTGTGTTGCTTGTGTCTCTCTGTGTGTGGCTTGTGTCTCTGTGTGTGTGGCTTGTGTCTCTGTACGTGTGGCTTCCGTCTCTGTGTGTGGCTTGTGTCTCTTTGTCTGTGGCCTGTGTATGTGTCTGTGTGTGGCATTTGTCTGTGTGTTACTTGTGTGTCTGTGATTGTGGCTTGACTCTGTGTGTGGCTTGTGTGTGTGGCTTGTGTGTGTGGCTTTTGTGTGTACCGTACACTGTCTGTGCACAGCACGGAGCTGGGGACTTGGTGGTACACTGTCTCCCGCCGCCTTAAAATCGGTCTGTTTCTCATCCAGGAGAGTCGGATGAGTGACATCCGTTTTTTGGTCCGTTTGGCAACTGCTGTGCGAGTGGCCAACATTTTTCTCAGATTCTCAGATCACATCCGTGTGCAATCAATCTGTTCTTTCCTCAGCAGCTATTACTGTATAATCATAATCATTGGTCCGTACCCTAATACTAAAATCCATATAGTAATCCTACTGGTATGGGGAGGATTTATGGCTCAGTTAGTACCCACTCCATACTTCTCATTATTAACCAGTTAATGCTCTCTTGTCCACCGCACTGCAGTGTGAAAAGAGGACGACAGCGAGACAGACAGCAACATGGCATCAGAGAGCCCCCGACCTCGAAATAGAAGATCCTCAGATCCCGGTATTGTGACATAATATTAAGAATAAAGTTTTTTTGCATTTATATTGCATTATGAACTCCACAGCACGGCAGCGAAAAATTGCTCCAGCCCCGGGCCCTCCTTGACTCCTGCTTGTTGCCATACACTGGGGTTGTGCAGAGGTGGCAATTGCTCCCCTTCTCTTTGTGTTTTAGTATAGTAGTTATATTCTTGTATATAGGGGCAGACAGTGTATACTATGTACACTTCCAGATTATCAACAACCAAAGTGGCAGCAAATTTTTCGACCGGCTCGGGCGCCACAAACAGTTTCTACGCCGCTGGCTGTGCTGCACACCCGCGGCACTATTCTGGCACTGAGTTCCAGGCAGGGGATGGTTGGGGGGGCCCCGAAAAATTTCTTGCACCAGGGCCCACTACAGTCTGGGTCCGCCCCTGATCAGGGAGCTGCTTTAGCTCCCCCTTCTGGCCTAGATGTGCTAGTGCAGTGTCCAGTGTTGTGTGGGGAGTTAACCCTTGTGATGTTACTGTGGCACATTAACCCCTGGGGTGCCACATTCCCCCTTAGTTAAAGACAGTATTCCGGGACTGTAGAAAAACAAACAAAGAGTTAGTATAACAATTAATATTTACAGAGTCTTAAAAAAAATTAAAATACAAAAATGACTAAAATTCAAAAACAGTCCAAAAGTTCAAAAAGCAGTCTTTCCGGGGGTTTAGTCTATTGCCTCCGGGCTGTTATATACAAAAGAGTTTTTACCACAACCAGTCCGTGGTAGTATGATCCATAAATAAATAAGAAGAAAAGTTCAAGAATATGTAAGAAGTTCATACAATATAGTCTCTGTAGGTACTGGGCTTTTTTAACGTTGCAAACAATATAAACACTTATGGGTGACTCTGGTTTGTAAGTGCAGTAGGCCTCTAGGCCCTCGGGTCACCGCATAAGAGGCCAAGTTCTTACTCTCCGTGGCTGCCACCTAACACCAAGCTATTCTCACCCTTTCTATACACTTACACCTTACCGGGTTCTATTAACTTTTACACAAACATATTTACATTTCACAGTTGATTTTACATTTTAATCTTTGTACCTTGCCGGTAACTGACCTTTGGTACTACGCTCTGATCTGCATAATGCTGGTGTACTGGGTGTACTTAGCCTGATGGTGTGGGTGGACATGTACCTGTTTGGAGTGTCTGCTACTACTGAAGATGGAGATCTGACAGTAGGACTGGCAAGCTCACTGAAACCAGAAATTGGTTCTTCCTCTTCAGGCTCGACTTCCAGCTCATCAGGTCTTGGGACTTCTGGTTGTACGGGTTCTGGCGTTGGTTCAACCATTGGAGGGAAAGCAATCATTGGAACTACAACTGCTCAGTAGTAATTTGCCCATGTTTTGGGGAAATCTCCTAGAACGGTATGGAATACTTCATCTTCTTCTTTGACAGGTTGGACCTGTATGGGTACCGTTACTTCTGGTGTCTTCAGGGTTTCAGGACACAGTTTGAGATGGTCTCTTGACACAACTGCTGATGTTCTTATTTCGTCTTTACCTATTAGACACACTTTGGCATTGTCTAAGTTGGATAGTAAGACTGCATATGTGGTGGTTTCCCACTGATTATTCAATTTGTTGGTGCATCTCTTTCTCTTGAGAACTTGCTCACCAGGTTGTAATGGAGTTGCTTGAGCATGTTGGTTAAAGGTTCTCTCTTGTCTTTGTCTAGCTTGCTGGAAACTTTTCTCTACGCACTCTTGTACTTCGCGATACTGCTGTTGACGTAGGGTATCCCAATTGGATTCTTCAACTTCTTCGTCTGGTTTTAGAATTCCCATATCTAAATCAATTGGCAGCTTACTGGGCCTTGCTCGCATAAGGTAGGCTGGGGTGCAGTTTGTAGAACTCACCGGGGCATGGTTGTACAAGTCTACCAAATCAGGTAATTTCTCTGGCCATTGATTTCTCTCTGACTCTGGTAATGTTTTCAACAGGTCAATTACAATATGGTTCATCTTTTCGCATAAGCCATTGGTTTGGGGATGATAGGCTATCGCTCGGATCTTCTTACAGCTGTACATGTTGCAGAACTCCTGGAAAATCTCTGAATAAAAAGCTGGACCTTGATCTGCAAGGACTTGTCCAGGGTAGCCATGAGGTCTACAGAAATGCGTCTTAAATGCTCTTGCAGCTGTCTTCGCTGTCAGGTCCTTGACGGGTACCAGAAGCGGGAGTAATGGTCCACGATAGTTAAGGCATAGACATAGCCTGACCGGCTTGGTGACAACTTGACGTGGTCTAACGCAACTAACTCAAGTGGTTGCTTGGTTACTATGGACTGGAGTGGGGCTCTCTGTTCATCCTTTCTTCTGAGGTTGCACGGGCCACACTTTCTACACCAATCTTCAATTGATTTTCTCATGCCAAACCAGTGGAATCTCTCTCTTAAGAGCACTTCCAACTTCTTCCATCCAAAATGACCTGCACCATCGTGGTAGGCTTTTAAGACCATTTTGACATCTGTCTTGGGTACGATAATATGCCAGACCAACTCATGTGTATTAGGGTTGGTGTGCCTTCTGCAGAGCTTCCCTTGATATAGGAACAACTTGCTTATCTCTTTCTAGAGTTGTTGGTTCTCAGCTGGAGCGTTCTGATTAGGGTACGCACCTTGTTGTGTAAGCAGTTCTTTCACTAGCTTCACAGCTGGGTCGCTATCCTGGGTGTCAGCCTATCCATGGTGCGCTAACGGGTTGAGATTTGCCTGCTGTTGTTTTTGGTAGATGCCGGTGCTGTAACGTGAAAGGACATCTTGCACTGTCCACGTTCTTGGCTCGTAGCATCTGCATCCTGGACTATATTTGATGACAAAATTGTAGTTAGACAGCCGGGCTATCCATCATTGCTCCAATGCACCTAACTTTGCTGAGTCCAGGTGGGTCAACGGGTAGTTATCCGTGTAGATGGTGAATTCTGCAGTTGCCAGGTAATGCTTGAAACGCTTGGTTAGAGCCCAAACTACTGCCAGTAGTTCTAACTTGAAGGAACTGTAATTTTCGGGGTTTCTTTCCGTAGGCCGGAGTTTCCTGCTTGCATAGGCAATAACTCTCTCTTTGCCTCCTTGCTTCTATGACAGTACTGCTCCCAGTCCCACGTTGCTGGCATCCGTGTACAGAATGAAGGGTTGATGGTAATCCGGGTATGCCAGGATCTCTTCTCCTGTCAGCGCACACTTCAGCTTGTTGAAGGAGTCTTCCCTCTCTTCACTCCACTGGAAAGGGGGGTTACGGGTTGAAGACCTTTTCGAACTGTCCTACCAGGATGTCTAGCAGGGGAGCCGCTAGCTTCGTGAATAGAGACATGATGGGCACAATTATTTTTAATATTAAAGGTTTATTTATAGTGATAACAGCTTACTCATCCCTTCAGTAGCAGGGATGAGCAAACTGTACGGTAACCAGATTGCTCCGGATTACACATCCGGAGCAATCTAGTTTTCGCAATGCGGTTCCCTTCACACATTTTTCATAATAAATGTGTTGGAACGCAATTGCGTTCACTGTATTCGGATCTGGATGCGGTGAACGCAATTGCGCTATCAAATGTGACCATAGCCTAAGGCACCCATACAAATGCAGGGAAATGCAGTGTCTGAAGCTCCATGCACATCAATGCTTTTATTTCTGTATTTCTGCTCTATTTTAGGGACTGAAATACAAAAATAACAGATTCTCCAGCCCCTCTGCGTCCGGACAGCATTGATGTCAATTAGATCCATTGACTATACTGGGGTCCATTTGCATTTTCAACATGGCCTGCTGCACTATTTAGTCTGATATTGTGGTTGAATCGTAGTGGAGCCTCAGATGTGAAGCAAATGTTTGTCCTTTGTGAACAGTTGGAGCACAGGCAGCACGTAACTACTTGTAGCTCCGTCTGATTATCTGAATATTTAGTTTTTGCGGTGAAGTGATTACATGTCGAACTGCAAATGTAGTAACAGATTGTATTTCTAGAACTTTTTGCATATAAAAAAACAGTGATGGCAGTCGCTTCTTTGTGGTGAGAAGAAATTCTAACAAACTAACAGGATTCCCAAAGAATCTATTAACTGTGCGAATGGAATTTTCTAAAACCAAAGTGTGTGAATACGGCCTTAGGCTCTGTTACACCTGCATATTGGCGGCTCTCCATTATTATGTAGCACAATATTGTGACTGAACCATTGACTGACAGATGCCATCTGCACCCGACAGACACAATTGACATTGGTCGATGAATCTGGAGCAACCGGAAACAAAAAACATGGGAAAAATATAGCCCTTATCAGCCTAGCTGGATTTCTATGTACACCATGCTGGTCCCGTGTGTCTGTACAGTTTAATTAGCAAATTGCCTCTTCAAAGAGAACTTGAACTCTAGCACGACCTATTGGAAGTAGCATGCCTAAAGGTCAATATTGACCCTTTAACGAGCCATGTCAGATGACCAAGGATATAAGCCAAATCATATTCTCAATTTGCAGACACAGTGTTTCGGGGTGCTTTGCCCCTCATGAGTATAAAGTATAAGATATGATTTGGCTGGGTGAATGGTTCTAAGCCAGGTATAATGTTTCTCCTTATGGAAAATGACATGTCAGGTGTGGCAATTCAGTATGAGGAGACTTAAATGCCTTAAATGCTACTTTAGAAAGGTAATATGCAAATTGCCTCTACAAAGAGGACTTGAACATTAGTGCCACCCATTCTAAATAGCAATACTAAAAGTTAATGTTGACTCTTTAACAAGCCTTATCATATGACCAAGATATATGCTAAATCATATTCCCAATTTGCAGACATGGTGTTTCGGGGGGTGTTTGCTCCTCGTCATTGCAAAGTATGAGATCTGATTTGGCTAGGTGAGAGGCTAAGACTGGAATCTAAAGTATATAATTTCTCCTTACGAAAAATGACATGTCAAGTGTGGTAGGTCAGTATGTGAAGACTTAAACCCTTGCATGCTTCTCTGGAAATTTAATATGCAAATTGCCTCTCTAAAGAGGACTTGAACTCTAGTGACACCTATTGGAAGTAGCAATGCAAAAAGTCAACATTGATCCTTAACGAGCTTTGTCATTTATAAAAGCCAAATCATTTCTCAATTTGTAACACAGTGTTTCGGGGTGTTTGCCCCTCGTCATTCTGCATAAGGAGAAATGTTAAACCTTAAATCCACAGTCTTAGCATCTCACTTAGCCAAATCATATCTCATACTTTGCAATGACGAAACACTGTGTCTGCAAATTGAGAATATGACTTGGCTTATTTCCTTCGTCATATGATAAGATCCCCAAAGGTTCTTATTGACTTTTAGGATTCTACTACCAATAGGTGGTGCTAGAGTTGAAGTCCTCTTTGTGGAGGCAATTTGCATATTTAATTTCCCAGAGGAGCGTTGCAGACATTTAAAGTGTAACTGCCGTTTACATTTTTATTTAATAATAATGTAGAGCACGTGATTATAATAAACTTTCAAATATACTTCATAAGAGAATTCTGGTAGAAAACCATTAATAAACCTTCCACAAGTTGTCCCCACTAGACTGTGTCTGAAGCAGACATGTTCATTCTTAGTGAGATCTGTCTACACACTGAACATGGCGACATAAACATATAAGGGGGCAAAGTCTACACTGTGCGAGCTCCTGACTGCAGCAGATCAGATAACAATGATAGGCTACAACGCAGTGCTAAGCAATGTCAGGATCAGTGTAACTCCTCTTTCCTTGGCACAAGCTTCTGATCTGTCATGTGGCTCCACACAGCTGAGTCAGGATCTCTGATAACCCTTTCTCTGCTCTCACATCACACTGCTTCCTATCAGCCTGCTCTCAGAAGCTGTGGAAATACACACACAGTGCTGGCCAGTCACTGGCCACACCCACACAGCCATAAAATGCAGTTTTTAAAGAGCAAAGAACAATTTGAAAAAATAAGTCATATGGCACAAAATAAGCATTATCTAGCTGCTATGTGACCCAACATTAACAACCAGTGCAGTATTGGGGTTTTCTTGAAATTAAATTAAATTTACACATAAAGTCTCCTTTTACTGGCCTGTCACTCTCCATAAGGTGAAATGTTACACCGATCCTCTGTACAGTGTTACATGTATGGAGTCTACCACATGTCATGTGATCTGATTTATCTCTATTCCAGCAGAGGTTTCTCAAAATGTTTTTCATATTCCTTTTTAAATATGTACTCATAACCTTGTTTTACATACACAGTAATAAAATGCTGTTTAACTCTTGTTACCAGCTCTGTTTGGAGACAGATGGACCAAATATTTGATTGACGGCTGCAGAAATCGTGTCTCACTCAGCTGTGAAGATGTGACTTCATCCCAGAAATCATTTCAATATCTTAACACTTCATAGGTTTGGTATATATATCTATCTCCTCCATTATGATGGACACATGTAGGACACTTCTTTTGAAACTATTAGCAAGACTTTAGTTCTTGTGGTCAGTTTCTGTAGACTTGTGGGAAGGTGTCCAAGTATTAACACTGGAGTTAGGCTGTTCAGTACCATTTCTCCTCTCTGCACTCTAAATGTTGTGTAATGCCAGAACTGCTAATATGGGATTACACTCAATAAAACACTCAGACTTCAATGAAATCATTGTATCCATGTACGTTATATACTCAGATTTACTTTACCATTTATGGTCAATAATGAGAGCATGCCTTCACATTGTAACACTAAATCTGTGTAGCATTTGTTCTAGTAACAGAAATGTCAAGTGAATCTCTTAGCTAATCACAAGTAAAATAACAATAACTCTAACTAAGGCTAGGGTCACATTTAGAAGGCACATTGCGATTACCGCATCCAGATCCGGATGGATAATCGCATGTGCCTTCAGACACATTTTAGCTTCAAAATGTGTCCCTAAACCGGATTTGGTAACCGGATTGCTCATAATCCAGTTGCCATATTCCTTGTTCATCCCTACTGCTGCAGGGATAAACAAAGGGTTAATGTTAATATTATATGTAGGCAACATGTCTCCAGGGAGTGTCTACCCTCCCTAGAGACATGTTGGCCACATAGAGAGGCATGTGAGGGGTTAAATTAAATCTCTTTAATTACAGTATTGCCAGTATTAGTTCTATGGCGGAGCGCTGCCCATAGAACTAATGTTAAAGCTTTCAACACCATGGATAGCAGCATGTACAGTACGCACATTACGTACTGTATCTCCTCCTTACAGCGAGGAGGCGTCGGCTGTCATTGATAAAACTGTAAAAGCCGACAAAAGCTGGCAATACTGTAATAAAGGGATTTAACCCCTCACATGCTGCTCTATGTGGCCAACATGTCTCTAGGGAGGGTGGACACTCCCTGGAGACATGTTGCCACATATAATATGAACATTAATGTTTTTTTCATCCCTGCGCAAAAACTGATGTGAAAAACTGACCACAAACTGAACATGTGAACATTGCCTAACTATGTAACAATTCAAAAAAATGTTTTTAACCCTAGATGTTTGCACCTAAGTAAAAAAAGAAATGTCCCTAAGGCTAGGGTCACAGCAGCACTGCAGCATCAGCTAAAAGGATGCATTTTGTTCACCTAACAATGTCTGCAAACGGATAAGTTAATGCACCCAGTGACTCCAATACAATTGACAGATGGCCAAATTGGTTTGTGTTTGTCACTATGCATTTTTGTAGCGCACATCGTAATGTGGGCTGCAGCGTTTATGGGCTGTTTTGGGAAACGTAAACGCATAGTGATTTAAAACTATTCAAACATATGCCATATCATTAACGCATCCGTTAACACATGGTGCATACATGTATACACATTTAATGTGTACATGCCTTTATCGCTCCGAAAATACACCCTTTTATCGCATCCGTTAAGCGGATGCCACAACCCGACTGTAACCCTAGCCTAAAGGTGGAAAACTCTTTTAATGCATTGAAATGTATATTTTTATATGCTGTATACATAGTAGGATTGCTGCCTTTATTGGGTGTCACTAGAGTTTGTCTATTTCCTCACTGAATTGGCAATTTGCATATTTCCCAGAGGAGCATTGCTGCTATTAGTCTACTTATGTTGGCAGGCATATTCCTCTCCATAAGGAGAATATCTAGTTCCCAGACCTCGTCTTAGCCTCTCATACAGCCAGATCAGAATTCCCATACACTGTACTGATGAGGGGCAATCACCCCGAAATGCAGCATCTGCAGTTTGGGGTTCTGATCTGGCACAAATCCTGAGTCATATTAAAAGGCTTGTTAAAGTGTTAATTATGACTTTGAGGATTGCTACCTTTATTGGTTGGCACTAGAGTTCGTCCACTTCCTCACTGAAGTGGCAATTTGCGTATACATAGATCATCCATAAACTATTGGGGATTGGAGTCCACATGAATACCATTCGCTCTTTCTTATGTTCCACAAACCATTTGTCAACAATGTTTTCAGTATGACCTTCTACCCTTGCTCATCTTTGAGACTTAGGCTGGCTTCACACAACAGTTTCAGGGATCCGGGACTGTCCAGTGGGAACGGATAGCCCCGGATCCAATTTTGGCCCCATAGTATTACTATGGGGCTGGATGGCAGTGATTTGCCATCGGGCTCACTGCTGTCAGGGAGGATCTGGAAGAATTTGTTTTTTTCCCCGGACACAAAATCGCAACTTGCAGCGTTTTTGTGTCCGGAGCCAAAATCTGACAAAATCAGATCCTGCCGAATCCGGTGCGATCCGGCGCCCCCCTAACATGGGAGTCTATGGGCACGGATCCGCAGAACAATTGGATCCGGTTCCCGGATGCTGGGTGCTGAACTTCAGCACCTGGAGAGCTCCTGGCTGAAATTTCAGAACCACTGCTAGATTTTGTAATTTCATTTCCTGGACAGCAGCATCAGCGCGCACTGATGATTCCGGCACAAAATCGGAAGGCATATTAACCCTCCGGTTCTGTTCTGTCTGGAGCTGTCAGGCTGTGTCCGGTGCATCCAGCAAAACACTGGACACGGCCTAACAGCAGAAAAAAGTGGTGTGAAGCCGGCCTTATGTGCCCATTGTACATTTATTTAGCATTTCACAGGAGTCATAATGGGCACTGAACAATCTGTGGGTTCACATCCCCCTTGTTAAAGAGTGTTTACCTAATCTGATAATGTCGATCTGTGGGACACGCACTCCTACCTAGTGATATCCAGCTGTCAATTTATTCATACATTTCTTGTAAGAATAACAAAGAAACAGCAGAACACAGAGTTATAAGAAAAGATGGCGCAGAATTATTATTTTATGTGAAAAACATCTACTTACTAAATATACCCATCAGGAAAGCAGGCGGGTTATCTTCGAGGGCTCTAGGTGAGGTTTTCATATTAAATCTAAAGGCTTTAAGAGGAGAAATCGTTGAAGGAACAAATAAAGGTCATTAGATGCACATTATAAATAGAGCAATGAACAGTTTCCCAGAAAACAAAGATGCTGCATAAGTGGGACATGAACCTCTTGGATTCAGTAGGATGAGAAGAGAGAATTCATTGGAGAATTTGTTTCTTTAAAATAATGTTTATGGGTGGATTGTACAATTCTCAATGGGTATTATCAGCTCTATTAATGGAAGATAAGAGCCGAGTCTGTTTCCATTTAGCAAGTCAGTGAAGATCGCAATGTCCCACTTTATAACTCTTACTGCAGTTTTAAATATTGTTTATCTTTTTAGCTGAATAGTTAGTTACGTTTTGTAAGTGTTTGTCCCATCTCTACTGTAATGAAGTAATATTTAAGGATATGTACAAACGATCTGGAGACACTGTGTCCTGAACGGAGTGTCTCCGCTTCCGCGGGAAGCTGGTGATCTCTGCGGGTGAACACAGCTGCCCTGTGACCATGATCTTCATTTGGGGCATGGCAGCTTTTACCTGCATTCACCCACCAAAATGACATCTGATTCCGCAGCAATAAATGGAAATGCTGCGGAGATGCGGTAGCACGGCAACCCATACCGCAGGTAAGGCTGCCTTTCACACTGGCGTTTTTTACAAATTGGAAATACGCTGCGTCCAAAATGCTGCTAATACTGATCGTGTGCACACAGCCTAAGGCCCCTTTCACATCTGTGTTTATGTGTAATTCCCAGGAGATCTGGCAAGACGCTGCATCTGCTGCGTAACAGCCAACTTGTGGCACCAATCCAGCAAGCTCCATTCATTCTCTATGGGGCTTACGGTCAAGTGCGGTATTCCCAAATCCAGCAGATCTAGCAATGTTTTTTTTTGGGTGCCGCAAGCGCCACAAATGCCGGATTCGGCAATACCGTGGTTGCCGCACCTGTCCGCAAGCCCCATAGAGAATGAATGGAGCTTACCGGATCAGTGCCGCAACTTGGCCGTTACACGGCAGATCCAACAAATGCGGCGACATCTGCCGGAAATTACAATAATTGCAAATGTGGAAGGGGCCTAAACGTAGATTATTCCCGAGATTTCATAACTTTGAGGTGTCAGCAGCAGCAATGTTGTGTCACCCTGACAATGATCCGTGTTACCCCACATTTGTTTTATTTTTTCAATTCTGTGAATTCCATCTTATACAATAAAACATTCTGTTATGTAAATTGGCTCCTATGAAGTTGGCCCATATGTGTGCCTGAGACAGAATATTTACAATTGTAACACTACTGAGACAGGGACTGAATGATGACACTCTTAATATAGCATATGTGAGTGTCATATGTGAGAATATAGAGTGTCAATATAGCATTCTCAATTATACCATTGAATATGTTATCACAATTTAGAACACTGTTCCCTAACTCCAGCCCTCAAGAGCCGCCAACAGTGCATGGTTTCAATGTTTCCTTAAGGCCCCGTTACACGGCACAACATCGTTAACGATTTCGCTTAAACGTCACGGGTTTGGAGTCGTTCAAGCGACATTGTTAGGACATCGTTGCTTGTAACACTGAGATTCAACTACGATAAGTTGTATCGCTGATCGCGGGTTTGAGAACATGTTCTCAAGTCACACGATCAACGATCAGCCAACCTTGTACATCGTTGTATGTGACACCGCGATAACGATGTTGTTTACAACTTCGCCCATTCACAGCAATGAGCAAGTATCGTTCGTTGGGTTTGTTAAATGATACCTCCTCACAACATCGATGGTGAGTCGTCCATTATATCTAGACATGCGACATCTCACCAACATTGTCAAAACGACGTCGGAAACGACCGTGCGCCCACGAGATCATTGCCGACATCGTTCCAATGTCGTGCTGTGTAATGTACCTTTAGTATTGAACAGTTTGGAATCATCACCTGTACAGGTAAATCAATTATCACCTGTGTAATATTTGGAAATCTTGAAAACATGCACTGTTGGTGGCTCTTGAAGACTGGAGTTGGGGAACACTAATTCAGGCAATAGGAAATAAATGTTTGTTCTCGATAACTCGGAATGGAATTTAAAGAGTCACATACAGCTGAGTAAACATAGCATTAGATCTTATTCAGACTTCATTTTTTTTGCATATGAGTAAAATTGAATTACTTTACCTCAGTGTGCTGGATTTGATTTGAATACATTTTTAGTCTATGTGCCCATTTGTGGTATCTATTTTTCTTACATGAGAAAAAACACATTCCAGGCTCCTCTTACTATAACATCTGAGTCTGAACACACTCCCACTACCTCTACCTTGTCTCTAGAGTCTAGACAGTGCCAAAATTTTAATTTGGATGCCCCTGGGTGACAGTAGTATGTTCAGTTGGGACATTTGATAGCTGGGACCTTTTGTCCTTCTTTCAGTTCATCTGTGTTTTTCAACGGAAGTCTGGTTGTCAGTGTAATAATCTCTCTGCTTTGAGGAATGGTCGGAATCCTCCTTATGTGAACCCCCAGCAGTCAGTCTCTGGCTACAGTTATAGATTACCATACACCTTTTCTGGTTCACACCTATTTCTCTGTTCTGTCTCAGCCAGTTTATTCCGCCTTTTACATTGGCTTGCGTTTTGACTACTGACAGTCTCAGTTTTGTTCTTGACCTTAATTTCTGGGTTCCGACCTGGCATTCTGAGGCTACGTTCACAAGTAGCGTAATGCAGGTGTATTTCTGATTTTACGTGGCGGTTTTGAGTTCGACGCGGCGTTTTGCCGCGTATTTTTGCATTGCAAAAGTATGCGCAAAAAGAATTGTCATGCCAATCCTTTGCGCTTTTTTCGGCGCGCTTTCCCCATAGGCTACATGTTAACATAGCCTTGGGGAAAGTGTGCTGTGAAAAGCGCAACCTCTGCATGCAGATATGTGCACATATGTGACGTCATATGACGCACACATCACATCACTGCGAGTGGCCAATCGCCCAATGACGTCACTCAAGGTCCTGGCAGCGCCATACCTGTGCTCGGCTCAGCTCCGGATAGCCCGAACAGGCCATCAGAAGGGTAAGTATTCATTGTTAATTATTTTTAATACATTGGCTTACTTTTATTAAGATTTCGCAGTTATATTAATCACTGCAAAATCAAACGGGCTGTCACACATGTCACAGAGGGGAGGAGGAACCAGGATTCTTCCTCCCCCCTGTGACATCACTTCTCCCCTGCGCGTAAAAAAATGTGGTGTGTGAATGCACCGCTTTTTTATACAGCGCTTTTTTGCGCAGCCATGCAAAAAAAGCGGTACTGTGTGAACGTAAGCCTAAAGCTCCCATCACACACAACAACGCACCAGCAATCCCAACAACAATAAGATCCTATAGGGATCATTGTTCGTCATTACCTGGTCGCTGGGGAGCTGTCAAACAGGAGATCTCCTCAGCAACCAGGGACCAGGTAGCCACCTCCACATTGTTGGTAACTATGATTAACACCGGGTATCTAGGCAGCGCGCGCTGCCTAGATACCCGGTGTTTACCATGATTACCAGCCTGTGAGATCGCTGATCGCTGGTCTCTCACTGTCACACGCAGCGATGTGTGCTGACCAGCGGGAGTCCAACGACCTAAAAATGACCCAGAGCACTTTGTAACGATCAGCGATCTCACAGCAGGGCCCTGAACGCTGCTAAGTGTCACACTTAGCGAGATCGCTGTTACGTCACAAAACCAGTGACGTTACAACGAACTCGCTAACGATCTCATTATGTGTGACAAGGGCTTAAGTTGGATTTGTGACTCAAATAAAAATTTGCATGTGTCCTTTTATTTTTTTTCAGACACTTGGTCCTCAATAAATCAAGAACCGGTGAACAACTCATCAGTCTGTAATGGGGACGTGTGCTATCAATGAAAAACATGGATACAATCCCTTAATGACTGACAATTTTAAAGCGGACATCAGTGCAATGTTTTTACAACATTACAGAACAATCTCCTGTGCATCTATGGGTTGGGTGCTTGGCTGTCAGAGTTAAAAAGTAGAGGTTTCCCTACACCGTGACCCTAACTTTCATGCCATTTACCAAAATAACCATCACATAATATGGCCACTTTACACGCGGCAACAGGAAGATAGAAAATGGTAGGTGTTGGAGACAATTGTACCTTTTACCTTCAAAACACCTTGCAGATACCTGAATTACACGCAGCCACTTCAAGGTGTTTTGAAGGTAAAAGGTACAATTGTCTCCGACACCTGCCGTTTACTATCTTCCTGTTGCCTGCGTGTAAAGTGGCCAATAGAAGTAAAAAGGGACCAAAATTTCATACTGCTCTTTGGTTAAAAATGGTAATTAGTTATAGTCGTTTGCCCAGTGCATGCAAAACAAATTGGAAAAATTGTAAAGAATATTAATGCCAAGAGTTCTTTCAAGACAGAAGGCGGTGTTAACAATTGTGTTAACATTGTTAACAATTGTACATAACTGTCATATACTCTAGTTATTGATATCCCTGTCTTTTACTTTGCAGCCCAAATACCGGGATCATCAGCCATCCGAATTGCGTCACTGCGTGATCTACCTGACAAGTTACAAGATCTATACCAGCAGGGCTTCACAGTGGTTGCCATACACCCGTTTGTTCAATCCACTGAAGGTAGTGAGAGGATTCCTCAGGAGGAGATGTTCCGCGTAGTCCTCATAAAGAAAACAGAAAGGTAATTAACTCTTGCTTACATTATAGTGGGGTGCCTCCCATGTATGTTTGAAATGGCTAAGTGTGTATTTAATGTCAATGGAGAGAGAATGTTTGTTTGTCCTGTAGCTTGTGGTATACAATCATAAGAAATGGAGTATTAAGCCATGTTCAGATTGAAATTTTCTCACCATCTTTATTTCATCAGCAGTGATATCCAGGTTAACCTTAGCATTCTAGAATGTTACACATTTCAGGTGCATTTGCAGTAGAATGCCTGAAATGTGTAGGCATTTTCTGTGCTAACTATACCCTGAATTTTAATGCTGATTAAATAAAGATGATGAGAAATTCTTCATCTGAGAATATCTGGAAACTATCTTAGGGCCACGTCAGACACAGAGATATCTGTGCAGATATTGTTGGCAGATCTCTGGTTGCAGTGAAATCATGGACACATTGCTCCATTTTGTGGCTGTGTATAAATGGAACAATGTGTCCATGATTTCACTGCAACCAGAGATCTGTGAACAATCTCTGCACAGATATCTCTGTGTGTGACTTGGCCCTTACTCAAACGTTTAGTAACATTTTAAATAAGACCAATGTCTATCTAGAAAAAAATAAAAGGAAATCAAAGCACAGCTTTAGACAAACCGGAGTGGAAAAAATTCTGCCGCATATGAATGATTTCCAAAATAAGAATGTTAATAGTTTATTTTTATCAATTAACAAAATGCGAAGTTAATGAACAAAAGAAAAATCTTAATCAAATCAATATTTGGTGTGTCCTCAGCCATCAAAGAATCATTTCTTCTAAGTTCACTTACACACATTTGTAGAAGGTTGTTCCAAACATCCTGGAGAACTAACCACACATCTTCTGTGGATACAGGCTGGCACAAATCTTTCTGCCTCTTTATGTAACCCAAGACAGAAATGATGATGTTGAGAACAAGGCACTGTGGGACCATATCATCACTTTCTACTTTTTTTAATACTGAAGTTAGTTCTTAACACCATTGGCTATTTGTTAGGGAGTTATCTTGTAGAATAAATTTGTAGCCAATTAGAAACTTCCCTTATGGTGTTGCATGATAAATAAGTATCTGCCTGCATATCTTGGCTTTGAAGACATCATTAACCTTGAATAAATTTTCAATTCCGTAAGATGAAATGCCAATCCTGCAAGGACCCTCCACCATGCTTCACTGTTGCCTGCAGACACTCATTTTGAACCACATTCCTGACCTTCAGCAAACAAACTGTCTTCTGTTGCAGTCCAATATTTCACATTTTGACCCATCAGTTTAAAGCTCTTGCTGTCTTTTTTCTCTAACTCTGTTCCGATTTTTTGTGCATAATTGAGTTACTTGGCTTTGTTTCAATGTCAAAGTTATAGTTTTTTGTCTCAGTTCCTCTAGGAAGACCAGTTTTGGACAGATTTCTCCAAACGGTAAATTGGTGTAGCTGGGTTCCACTGGCTGCTGCTAGTTCTGAGCTGATGGCACAGCTGGAGATCTTCTGATTTTGAAGTGAAGTAAAATTATGTGTTTTTCATCTGTTGCACTAAGTTTATTTGGTCAGCCGCTTCAGTTATGGTCCCCAGCAATGCTTATTTCTTAGCATCCTCCATGCTTAGAAATATAAGCAGATACTTTTCCATCATGCAATACCATCAGAGAGGCAGCTGATTGACTACACACATATTTTGTATCAGAACAACGACCACAACTGTACCACCAATGTCAATAAGACCTTTCTTCCACATAAAGAACAAGGAATCCTGGATGTAATGATATGGTTCCTGTGGATAGAGAGTCTGACCCCAGCATCATCAAGTCTGTCCAGGATGACATGAGGAGAAGGAAGGATTTGTGCAAGTCTCCATCTGCACAAGATCTGTGGCTCTCCAAGATGCACGGAATAGCATCTCAGCTGTGTTCATAAAAGAACTGTGTGCTAGTGTTTCTAGAAAGGTTGAAAAATATTAGAATCTGAGAGTCCTCAGTGGTTGATACCTTTTAATGGTTAACTGAAAAGATAGTAAGAAAAAGGATCGCAACCTTTGAGACTCTATGGCCTCTTCATCAAGCTAATAATGACACAAATTCTAAAAGGCACACAAATATATACATATACAGGGTAGGATGATGCAGTAAATACGACAGGTGATGTAAAGCAGAAATGGTAGTCAGTCTTGGGAGGGGGAGAGCAGCTGGGGAGGTAAAATCAGAGTTCTGAGATAAGAGGCACAAATTGTTTTATTGTTCTTTGATTAGTGGTTGGTCAAGACCTGAAAATTCCTCAATGAATGTAGAAAGACATAAATCCATGTGAGACATTCATTCCTGCTTTAAATGTGTCAAAATTCATTATCAGTTTATATTCCCACACTCTTCTGTCTCTCTGTGATCTGAAGTTACCTTTTAGAACTATAGGCCTGATCACACAATATTGGATATGAAAATACCAGTTCTAAAAGGTAACTTCATATGACAGAGAGACAGAAGAGTGTGGGAATATAAACTGATAATGAATTTTTCTTAATTGTTAAAACACATCTATGTTTTAAATGCTTGATTTTCCATTTTTTTAACACAATGGAAATATAAACAATAGCAACCATTATAATCAATAAGTATCACCAATGTCCACTGAAGCCAGTTGAATATCTCACGTTAGATGAATATTATTTATCATATAAAACAATTAACAACTAAAGAATTATATCCATACATTCAATACATACAACCTCATATACAACATCTAATAGTACTGGTCCCTATGCCATGAAATGTAAAGCTTTATGCAGACATGTAATACAGCTAAATATACAGAGAGCTCTGCTGGGACTCCTATTAGGCATTGTCTTCTATTGATTACCACCGTCCCTATACCTTATCATATATATATAGAAGACTTGATATAATATATATATGGACTAGTTGCAGCCAGCGGGAGCATCCTGGGGGTTTCTTTGGATTTTCAATCCTTTCTTTTTTAGGACAGAAAAATTGAAATCTAAAAAGGAGTTTGTCGTAGAACCCATCAATAAGATCATCTATAATACCCAGCAGACACACTTTAGGGGACAAGATCCTAGGGAATACAAAGTGTTTATGTAGAAGAAATCTCTCAGACCAGAATGGATGAATTTTCAAACAGGACCAATTTGAGTTTAGGAAGGATCCACCGCCACTTGACCATGAAAGTGTAAATCATCAGGGACTATCCCAAACATCCTCAACCCTTTGGAATGGAATCAATTCTTTTAAAAAATATTGTCTGGGTCAAACAGTCCAGAGCACTGGCCACTGAAGAATAAAACATATCTTTCACCTCTCCCCCCAAACAAATAAAAGACAAAGCTATTGTATAAAACGGTATTAATGAAAACAAAACAAAAACTGTTAAACAGATACATTTTAACAGTGGAACCCTATGGGTGTTGGATTCCTATATATGCCATCTATAGGAGGAATCCAATCCTTCAAACAGGAGATTGACTTTAAGGTACCGTATATACTTGTGTATAAGCCGACCCGTGTATAAGCCGACCCCCCTACTTTTGCCCCCAAAACCTGGGAAAACCTATTGACTCGTGTATAAGCCGAGGGTGTACCCCAGCACAAGTATACAGCCCCCAGCAGTGTGGTATACAGCAGCCTCCCCAGTGGTAGTATACAGCAGCAGCCCCAGTGGTATATACAGCAGCAGCCCCAGTGGTAGTATACAGCAGCCCCAGTGGTATATACAGCAGCAGCCCCAGTGGTAGTATACAGCAGCCCCAGAGGTATATACAGCAGCCCCAGTGGTAGTATACAGCAGCAGCCCCAGTGGTAGTATACAGCAGCAGCCCCAGTGGTAGTATACAGCAGCAGCCCCAGTGGTAATATACAGCAGCAGCCCCAGTGGTAGTATACAGCAGCAGCCCCAGTGGTAGTATACAGCAGCCCTAGTGGTAGTATACAGCAGCCCCAGAGGTATATACAGCAGCCCCAGAGGTATATACAGCAGCCCCAGTGGTAGTATACAGCAGCAGCCCCAGTGGTATAAACAGCAGCAGCCCCAGTGGTAGTATACAGCAGCAGCCCTAGTGGTAGTATACAGCAGCCCCAGAGGTATATACAGCAGTCCCAGTGGTAGTATACAGCAGCCCCAGAGATATATACAGCAGCCCCAGTGGTAGTATACAGCAGCAGCCCCATTGGTAGTATACAGCAGCCCCAGTGGTAGTATATAGCAGCAGCCCCATTGGTAGTATACAGCAGCAGCCCCAGTGGTATATACAGGCCCCCCCATCAGTATACAGGGCCCCCGCACCTTGTGCAGCCAGCCTGTAAAGGAAGAGATTAGTATACTTATCCCTGCCGCTGTCCCGCCACCGCCATCGCGCTCCTCCGTCTTCATCCAGCGTCTTCTGGCTTCCTCCTCTGGCGCACAGACAATGACATCATTGCCTGCGCCGACCAGAGGAAGCCGGAAGAAGCCGGATGAAGCCGGAGGAGTGCGATGGCAGCGGCGGGACAGCGGGACAGCGGCAGGGATAAATATACTAATCTCTTCCTTTACAGGTTGGCTGCACAAGGCGGGGGGGGCCTGTATACTGATGGGGGAGGACTGTATACTGTATACACTGTATACAGTGTATACAGTATACAGTGACTCGCGTATAAGCCGAGGGGGGGACTTTTCAGCCCAATTTTTGGGCTGAAAAACTCGGCTTATACGCGAGTATATACGGTACCTTTACAAGCGGCATCTTTTCTAGGAATTTCATTGACAACTTTCTGGTTGCAGTGAAATCATGGAGCCTTTGTTCTATTTGTACACAGCAACAAGATAGAACAATGTGTCCATGATTTCACTGCAACCAGTAAGTTGCCAGTGAAATTCCTAGAAAAGTTGCTGCGTGTAAAGGTACCTTAAGGGATTCTCAGTTTTTTCCTATATAAAGGCTGGTTTCACACTACTGTTTTTTGGAATCCCCTGCAATTGACAAACTGGATGCACCCGCATCCATCTCACAGATCAGTGATGATACCGATGCGGGAGCAGACAGTTGCGTTCAGATGTGTACCTTTTTTTTTTTGCTGGATCCCATGGAAAATTACACACCCCTGGGCTTCTCATTTCAAACTTGCCAAAGTTTTGACACTTTTTCTACCCCTTTCATCTAGCAGATGGCTGCAGATTCCCCCAGGAGGTGACACATGTGTCCAGACACCGGTGCACAGCCCCCTGCAACCCATAACATGGGGGCAGTTTGTGGCAACCAGGCGACCAGCCATGTTAACAAGGAGGGGGCTGGTGGTGAATGCAGACACATTGACTCCACTAGGCCTCTGCCACTCACATCCAGGTGATACATAGTGTCTGAGCAGGCTATTGGTAACGCCCTCAGACCGGGCGGGCCGCTCAGCACTGAGGACATGCATCACTGTGACAGACACCCCCTAGAGGAAAACAACCTCAACTGCAATAGATAAAAAGATGCAAGTTGACACTATAATAAATGATGTAAGGTGTCAGTTTGGTATTATGGCGCCAGAATATCGAAAGCTCGTGACCCATCGTCAAGGGCCCTTACACTCACGAGTACCTAGCCACATGTATAACACATGTGTACTCGTGAGTCTACGTCTGTCACAGTGATGCATGTCCTCAGTGCTGAGCGGCCCGCCCGGTCTGGGGGCGTTACCAATAGGCTGCTCAGACACTATGTATCACCTGGATGTGAGTGGCAGAGGCCTAGTGGAGTCCATGTGTTTGCATTCACCACCAGCCCCCTCCTTGTTAACATGGCTGGTCGCCTGGTTGCCACAAACCGCCCCCATGTTATGGGTTGCAGGGGGCTGTGCACCAGTGTCTGGACGCATGTGTCACCTCCTGGGGGAATCTGCAGCCATCTGCTAGATGTAAGGGGTAGAAAAAGTGTCAAAACTTCAGTGAGTTTTTCTATATAATTCTTAGTACCAATTCGGTGATTTTTTTTCATTTCAAACTTGGTTCTTGGCATGCTCAGACCAAAAACCCGGATCCGGTGTCCGGATCCAGCAGAATCCAGATTCCACCAGATCCGTATTCAATAGAGCCCAATTGTAATTTAACACACATTCCCACAGAGACCAAAATCACTACAATATGCGTTTTTGGTCTCTGTGTAAAAACTGTGGACACCCAGATCAGGGAGAATAACTGGATGCACCCGCACGTTCCTGTAGCCCCATTGAAAGTCCAGTTTCAGCCAGATTCACACGGATACTGAAAAATGGTAGTGTGAAACCAGCCTGAACTATGTACATCAAATTTTAGCTCTTTTTAATGGTGTTCGAGTAGCAACTTGATATCAGCCCAACTGCCTGGGATCTCTCTAAAATGACCTTAACAGTTGTCCCCAACTGTATTTCAATTGGCACTAAGCGGCCAGATGGGCATCTGTGCATTGTACTTGGTGCCAGCAGTCAATGCTTATCCAGCCTCCATTGAGATGCTTTTGCAGGTTATGTTTTCTACTGTGCAGGCGTGAGAGTTAAACAGCGTGTATGGCAATGGACAAGGTTGGAGAAAACCTAATGACAGGTCCTCCCCTTTAAACTGATTACTTTTTTTTTAAAGTGATTTGTAAGGAGACTTGTTACCTCCAATCATCTTTTTTTCTCTATTACTAAAGCTGAGTTCACTTTTGTGTTTAATCTTAAACTGTGATGCATCCATTACATTATAGACACCAAAGGTGCCCAATGCACCCAATGACTTTTATAACCGAGTCTGTTGGGTTCTGTCACAGAGCTGCCATTAAAATCTAAGTTTAACCTTACCAGACATTCTTATAGAATCACTTTTAGAGCATTTGCATACGTCGAGTATTTCGTGAGGTTTTCACCTCAATATTTGTCACCAAAACCAGGAGTGGGTGATAAATCCAGAAGAGGTGACGTGTTTCTATTAGACTTTTCCTCTGATTGTTCCACTCATGGTTTTGGCTACAAAAACTGAGGTAAAAACTCCCCAAATACTGAACATGTGCACGGGGCTTTACTGCCAAGACCAGTCCTTCAGTGCATTGATCCTACACCTCCATCTCCGGTTTCTGGATCCATTTACGTTCTGTGTTTCAGTCAATATTCCTTATGTTTGGTGAGCATTTGCTTTAATTATCTCCCCATGAATCAGTTCAAGGATTTACAGTTTATTTAAGCTTGCTTTTATTTTACACTAGTGATTATGACAAAACCTTTGAGACCTTCTTGGCAGTACATAGGTAATTTAGGGAAAAAACAATAAGAAAACATAAATGTTAAGTGCCAACTGCTTAGAACAAGATTTTAATTATACATACAACTAATAGTTTTGGCTATAGTGGACATTGATAGCTGGAGTATCTGTGGCCAAGGGTGTTCTGGTGAGGAGTAATGTAGGGGGGTATTGGTAATAATTCATTGCCAGCCCTGTCAGCAGAAATCTGTCACATCCAGGGGCATTGATGGGAGATTAACACACAATTTATTTCCTGGCTCCAAAGTCAGTAATGAAGTAACAAGTTTTATAAGCCTGCTACATACTTAGCATTCACTGCTAATAATTGGTTAGCAATGTGAATATAATTATAATGAACATTAGCCACAGTTGCTCTAAGATATGAAATTCTCCTTTGCTTTCTTTCCATCCCCCCAGTGACAAGTTAATTATATTACAATGAACCTTTCAGTGTAGTATATAGAAGTGTTGTATATTAGTATTCTACTTGTGTATTAATCAGTCAGAAAGCTCACAGGCCCTGCCGCTTCCCTGAAGACATAAGCAGGCACCTGGATTATTTTTAAGCAGTCTGTGTTTACACTGATTAGCTGATGCCAGGTAAGATTGAGTCGGTCGACAGGGTAGGGGGTGCTCGGATACCGGGATAGATGGTCGCTTTGAAGGGGGATCACGGCTGGTCGGTTCCCGGTTTTGTGCCCTGGACCCTCACAAGCGGGGATGGTGGGGAATGGGGGATGATGATGGAGGGGGAAGGAATGTTATCGTGACGCCACCTGAGGTACCTGGTAATGTGGATACAAGCGCTGCGGCCGGCCGCTGAGGTGATGGAGGTGCAGCTCAGAGTAGTACAGCTCCCCACAGGTGGAACTTTACCTCAGGGCAGCGGGGATGGATGAGGGGAGTTGTAGTTCTTACCCCTCTGATGATGCTGAGGCCCTCTGGGCGCCGGAGGAAAGGATCAGACACCGATTCAACTCAAACGTCTTTACTGGTAGTAGGTGGATGATACAGTACACAGTCACAGTCTGATTGAACAGGGACGTAGCCACAGATTGTAAGGTGATCCTGTAGAGTCTGTTGATGGTCCCGTTTAATGGCTTTCGGGGTCTGTGTTCCTCTTTCCCTCTTTAACCACTCTGCAGAGCTCCTACGCCAGCCCAGGGATCTGTTACAGTTAAGTACATTCAGTTCCTTACCGGTACAGACGGGAACGGTAACCAGCTAATCCTCCCGCCACCGGTATTCGGTCCCTTTTCCTTAAAGTGTCCTGGACCCAATTTAGGACTGAGGTTGAGGTGCAGTCTGTGGTGCTATGGCTCCCTTATGTCGGTCCCACAGCTTGTCGGTTTGCAACCAGGGATAGACCACTGATTGCCTTGGTTCCGGTATACCGGTGTCGACCCCAGACTTTCCCAGCTGGCTCCAACCAGGCCTCGTTCGTCCCCTCCGTTCCCGGGTC
The DNA here is from genome assembly GCA_033576535.1 of Allobates femoralis. Taxonomy (NCBI): domain Eukaryota; kingdom Metazoa; phylum Chordata; class Amphibia; order Anura; family Aromobatidae; genus Allobates; species Allobates femoralis. The sequence continues at coordinate 467,043,080 of JARQOC010000005.1, forward strand.
ACTTCTTTCTAAGAGGCGCCCTCCTGTCAGACACGTCCTCTCTGGCTGCCTTCCCAGCACTGTCTAACTAAAATTAGCTCAACTGTCACTCAAGTCTCCGGCTCTTCTCTAAGCTCCACTCCCTGGACCTACTGAATATACGGTCCCTATGCTAATGGGGCTAGTGTATGGGTGCTTTGAACAGACTCTATAAGGAAACCTCAAATCCATAACTACGGAGGCACTACACCTTCTGTTTGGGTGCAGTACCTCCCTGTGGCACCTAGCCATAGGGGCGCCACAAGATCCCGATACAGGGTGGTAAAAGTCGTCCGAACCTACTGATTTCTGCAGGATCAACTGCCCATTTAATGTGCATGGGGTCTCCCAAGTGTGTCCTGACATGTTATGTTAGGAGGCATAAGAATCGGGCGGTTGGAATTCAATGACTCAATCATTTTGTTCACCAGGTGTCTAAGCTGCTGACAGGCGACCAATCTTGTGTATGGGGGAATCAGGAGACGTAGCTGTAAGCTGAATGATCGTTCAACCTACAGGTGTCTAATATAGATGACCAGTTCACTCTACCCACACATTTCAGCATCCTCATTTAGGCTAACTGAACCTAGATCATCATAGAACCCATTATGGAATCATTAGGCTTTGTGCCCACATTGCAGATTTGGCTGCAGATATTTCTGCACTATTTCCATATCTCTTGGCAGGAAAAACAATGCGGAAAAAACTCAAGCTTTCGATGCATTTTTGACTGACTTCGTTGAAGTCAATTGATGAAAAACACAGTCAAAAGTGCAGAAAAAATTGATGTGCTGCATATTCTTCACCAAATCTGCAAGGAGAAAATCCTGAATGTGTGCACTACACCTCAGAATTCTCATTGACTTTGCTGGGTGCAGGATTTGCTGGCAGTTTTGTGACAAATCAGCAAGCAAAACCGCAACAATTACGCAACCTATTCACACAGCCGAAGCTATCTAAGGGTTATGGGGTTATGCTTATATGGGCTTGCCTTAAGGCAGGGGTGGGGAACATCCGGTCCCCGGGCCAGATCCGGCCAACCATGTTACCTGATCCAGCCCGCGGCCACTTTGCTCATTTTGTGACGTGGGCCGTTTAAATCCTCAGAGGTGTGCGCACCAGAATTGTGTCCGACGTGCAACATTGCCAACGTGTGAGAAGTTCTGTGTGGCAGCAGCTGCTGCACTCTCCAGCTCCCTGCTAAAGCATCTGACGATTGCAATCAGCAACTGCTGGCATCTTAAGTACACAATCCCTTCCACCTCCAGGAGGTCAGTAAACATAAAGATGTCAAAATAAATAAAATAAAAGTGTCTGTTCTGTGCTACTTGATGATCTCCGGGCTGTGCAGGGATGAGGAGTGTCAGTAGCAAAAAAGATCTGCATCTAGCAGCAGCACAGCCAAGGGAGAGAGATAAAAATCATGTTAAGCCATGTTAAAATCATATATGTCCATATTGATTTTTATCTGCCTTCCTTTGGATGTGTTGCTGGATGCAGCTCATTCTTGCTGTGGCCCCGTGTATTTATGTGTTGTACGCCTCAGACTCCGTGTACCCATGTGTCAAACGCCTCAGGCTCATTGTTCCCATGTGTCGTAAGCCTCTGGCCCGTGTACCCGTGTGTTGTACGCCTCTGGCCCCGTGTACCTGTGTGTTGTACGCCTCTGGCCCTGTGTATCCGTGTGTCGTACGCCTCTTACCCCATGTAACCATGTGTTGTACACCTCTGGCCCCGTGTACCCATGTGTCATACGCCTCTGGCCCAGTGTACCCATTTGTCTTACGCCTCTGACCCCGTGTATCATGTCATACTCCTCTGGCCCCGTGTACCTGTGTGTTGTACGCATCTAGCCCTGTGTACCCTTTGTGTCATACGCCTCTGGCCTCGTGTACCCATGTTGCATACGCCTCAGGCTCCGTGTACCTGTATGTCGTACGCCTCTGTACCCGTGTGTCAAAAGCCTCTGGCCCCGTGTACCCTTGTGTCGTATGCCTCTGACCCCGTGTATCCATGTGACGTACACCTCTGACCCCGTGTACCCATGTGTCATATGCCTCTGGCCCTGTGTACTCTTTATGTCATACGCCTCTGGCCCTGTGTATCCATGTGACGTACACCTCTGACCCCGTGTACCCATGTGTCATATGCCTCTGACCCCATGTACCCTTTATGTCATACGCCTCTGGCCCCGTGTATCCATGTGACGTACACCTCTGACCCTGTCTACCCGTGTGTCGTACTCATCTGACCCCATGTACCTGTGTGATACGCCTCTGGCCCCGTGTACCCATGTGTCGTACATCTCTGGCCCCGTTTACCCTTTGTGTCGTACGTCTCTGGCCCTGTGTACCCATGTGTCGTACGACTCTGTCCCCGTATACCCATGTGTCGTACGCCTCTGACTCCGTGTACCATGTGTTGTATGCGTCTGGCCCCGTGTACCCGTGTGTCATAATCCTCTGGCCCCGTGTACCCTTTGTGTCGTATGCCTCAGGCCCCGTGTACACGTGTGTCTTACACCACAGGCCCCATGTGTCGTACGCCTCAGGCTCCATGTATTCGTATGTTGTGCACCTCAGGCTCTGTGTACCCATGTGCCGTACCCCTCAGGTTCCATGTGCCATACACCTGAGACTTCATGTACCCGTGTGTCATACACCTCAGGCCCTGTGTTCCCATGTGTCATATGCCTCAGGCATTGTGTACCCATTTGCTGTATGCCTTTGGCCCCATGTACCCATGTGCCATATGCCTCCGGCTGAGTGTACCCATGTGTCTTACACCTTAGGCTCCGTGTTCCCAAGTGCCGTACACCTCAGGCTCATTGTACCCATGTGTCGTATGCGTTGTGCTCCGTGTATCTGTGTGCTGTATGCTTCAAGCTCCATGCACTCATGTGCCGTTTTCCTCAGGCTCTGCCTACCCATGTGTCGTATACCTCAGGCTCTGTCTACCCATGTGCTGTATACCTCAGGCTCTGTGTACCCATGTGCCATATACCTCAGGCTCTGGGTACTCATGTGCTGTATACCTTTGACCCTGAACCTGTGTACCCATGTGCCGTGTACCTCATGCTCCATGTACCAATGTGCTGTATACCTCTCGCCCTGTGTACCCATGTGCCGTGTACCTCAGGCTCAGTGTACCCATGTGCTGTATACCTCTGGCCCTGTGTACCCATGTGCCGTGTACCTCATGCTCTGTGTACCCATGTGGTGTATACCTCGGGCTCTGTCTACCCATGTGCAGTATACCTCCGGCCCCAGATATGGGGTTAATCTGCAGGTTAATAGCATTTGAAACCTGTCCGGCACCTGCATATTAAACCCTGCTGCCTGGAGGAAATGAACTTTAATCCTGGTGGCAGCATTCCTTCTACAATCACGGGGGCTGCACGAGTTCAGTCACGGCTCTAAATCTGTCCATTCACAGAGAGTAACTAAACTTGCTCTAGCGCTGCCCCTGTGGATGAAACTGAATTGTTGCCTGGAGGATTCAATTTTATTTCTTCCCGCCAGCGGGATTCAATCTGCAAGTGCAGGTACACGCTGTTAACCTGCAGATTAACCCTATATCTATTTTAACCAAATATAGCAGGTAATTTTAAGTTGATAATTTTGCAGAAAAAAGGTTCCCCACCCCTGCCTTAAGGCAAAGTGAACATAGATTTAGGCCCAGCTCACATCTAAGGCTGGGCTGCATTTGCGTTTGTATGCATTTTTACAGCTAAAAACGCATCCAAACGCATTCAAAAATGCACCCCTATGGTTCAATGCAAAACGCATTGTAAACGCAATGCAAAACGCATGTCATTTTGCAAAAACACAAAACGAATGTGTTTTTGCAATATGACATGCGCAAAAACCGTTGCAGCTCATGTTTTGGGCTGCGTTTGCAAAAACGCATGGGTTTTGCGTTTTTGCATTATGACATGCATTTTGCATTGCGTTTGCAATGCGTTTTACATTGAACCCTATGGGTGCGTTTTGGTTGCGTGTTGATGCCTTTTTAGCAGTAACAACACATTGAAACGCAAACACAGTCCAGCCTTAGATGTGAAATGGCCCTATAAGTATACAGATTTGTATTACGTTTGTATGGTGAAGAATTTCCAAACGAGACAGATTTCAATAGTTCTAAGAGGTTATCTCAACTTGAAGAATTCATACTTCAATTAAACCCACTCCAGTAGTCGGACGAGAGCAGTAGATCCAACAACCGAAAAAACACAGCGGTATAGTAATACTGCGAGGGGAAGTGGCCGCCCCCACACATGTTCTCTGTAACAACCACTAGACTCAAGATATAAGCTCATGTAGTGCACATAGAAGAGATTGATAAACAAAGTAGATTAAGCTGTGTTGGTTACTTTATTTCAATAAATGTGTTTTGAATATGGTTTTGTGGCATTTACTAATATGTAAGTGTTACAGGTCCTGAAAAACGCTGAACATGTCAGATTTGCTGGAGCCAATTGATGGACAGGTCTGGTTACATGCTCTTCAATAAGCAGCCATGGAGAGTTATGCAGTGAAAGGACTCACAACTACAGGAGAACAACCTGTAAACCTTACAGTATATATTAATAGGTCCCACGAAAACATTTACCCAACATATTGGTTAACAAAAAAAAAAGTGGCCAACCCAGTAATCATTTTTATATCAATATATCATCTCTTCTTTTGTCTGTCTTCTGTATATATCAGTCTGTAAGTTTTTAGTTATTTTATTTTAGTACTGAAAAAGTTTTTATTATACAGTATAATGTATGTACAGTATGTTTTCCCTGAGTTGGAAATCCTTGTGGAATATGGTTTTATAAGGATACGTACACACATTGCTTTTTTCAGACAATTCCCAAAGGGCAAAGTCAGGGTCGGCATCAGCACCCAGTGCACCAGGCAGGTGCCGACACCCTGGATAGTTGGGTGTGCCTACTCGCCATTGGGGACACCGCACACTGGTGGTCCTGGTGGTTGGGGACCCCTACTCTATATTATATATACACAGCTCCCCAGGAGCCTCTATATTATATATACCCATATATACCAGCTTGCAGTCGCTATGTAATAATCATGAATCATGTTATGTGTTAGAGGGGTCCACTGAGACTGTTTTACAAAAATCTGGAGCTGCCCCTGGGCAAAGCCATACTGGCATGTGCATCACATGAGTGCAATTTGAGAAAATCTTGTATTGCACTCAGCCCCATGTTAAACAACACTGCAGCTTAGATCTACAATTTTTCCCTCAGCCCTATTTGGACTGAGGAAATAATTGCAGCATGCTGTGATTATCAGCCAGTCTCTTGCCCACTCACACCCATTCAAATCTTAGGGTGTGAGTGAAACATTGCACTGTACTGATGACATCCAAGTTCAGTGTAATATACGCATAGACTGGCAATAGAGGAGATGGGGAAATTAATCCCTTCCTCTTCCTGCGCACCTTTTATCGGATCACAGGATTGGCTCGCAGTGTCACTAGCATATCGCATCACATGCCATACGCTAGTATGACCCGGTCTAAAAAAGCACCCAAAACTGCCAATTAAAATGAACACAATGTAGAGAAGCCTCAAACAATAAGAAGAAGTTATATGTGGTTTCCGGTAAAGGACACTTTGGCAGTTCCATTGCTAGAAAAACGAATAAACCAATAGCAGAACCACGTCAGGGAAATGACTGCCAGTGTTTTCCTGAAGCAGCTTCAAATGGTGAAACTCAGGGGGTGTCGACATCTTAAAGACGTCATGTACACCCATATACACATACTCTTAGTGTAAGCATTTGTCTTGTAAAATACCTGAGAAACATGCATCAAACTGGTAGCAATGGAAGTCAATCAACATACATTTTATTACTGGAGTACAGGCTATCCAATGGCAGCTTGCTGACAGGCAATATTGTATTGGTTTTGTCTGTGTCAGGGCCAGACTCTCCAGGCCAGGGTGCCCTATTTTCATTTTATTGCATACTGTGTATCGTACAAGATCCTGATGAAGCTTCTGGCTATAACATGTAAGGACCCTATTCATCAACAGCGGAGTTTCTCACACTGGCTTCGTGGAGCTAGAGGATTGTCACTTATTAAGAGGTGTATGCTTATTAAAGAATTAGGAGCTTCAGATAAGTAGTGTGTGCCTCTATGTGACTCAACACAAATCTTACCCTGGTCAGAGACTGCAGTAACATATCTGGAGTTGTCATGAATTAGATGAGCTATAATGCCATGTTTCCATTATGACTCCATCACACCCCAAGTCCGCCTATTTTGCACCAAAGTGATTCTCAGTTTCCAGCAACTCTTTGAACTTTATCTGAATTAGTACATTTTAGTCCATGTCAGTTTTATTCTTATTTAGCATTGACTTTTTTGTGACTTTTGACCAATTAGTAGTTTCAATAGAGTTGAACTCAGAGGGATAGGTCCCTGAATCCATGTTAACATTTGTATTAATATAGCCGCCATTAACGGTAGATTTTGCTGGCTGCAGTTTTCAGGGGAATTATTTTTTATTACTTTAATCAGCTTTGTCTGACCAATACAAGTAATGGAGACCATTATAAGCATTTAGCTGTAGTGATTTACATTTTTAAATATATTCTTGGGTTGGAAAATATTGCAGCATATTCTCCTACTCTTTTCCTTGTGGTAAATGGTTAGGGGAAACTATGCAGATAGCAAGGAATGTCATTAGTTTGCCTGGGCCCCTTTCATATTAACTGCTCGGACTATAATGTATCTGAGCTCACTCACAGACTGATTTATTTTTCTGTTTTGTGCAACTGATTGTGGTTGTGTGAATCATATCAGGCAGTGAATCAAATAAAACCTTTCAGTTGTCTGTAATTTTATCTTTAAATTAGAGTTTGAGTTCACATCTCCATTGGAGGCTATATTAAGAATCTGTCGTAGAATCCGTTAAAAATGCTGGACAAAATAGACCTTTTAAGTGACGGCCACAGTAATGGAAACCCAACAAACTGCACTGCAAACTGTTGGGCGCCATTGATTTTTTTGAAAAACATTTTGTTAATTTGGCACTTATATTATGATACCCTAGTGGAGACTGGACTGGCCTGATCATGACCAACTTGATCAGGTGTGTGGAATAAATGTATCGGAGAGGTTGCCCGTCAAAGATTACAATTCTGCAGTTACCCTATGTGAGTTCGATGTAGATCTGGGCGGTGGTGGCTGTGAGTATTAATATCACATACAGCCACGTGACTCACACTCTTGGCTCTGACACCCGGAGACTCCTAACACCACACAATGTGTGCAATATCGGGGTTCAGATGACTGCAGTCACATAGTGTAACAAGTATCTCCCATCATTAAGAGACTTGTGACAGCTCTGAGATCTGAGCTTTAATGAACTTGTGAGACTCTGGATTTTAAATGGTATTGCTTTTTTTGGTACAGTGAGTGTTAATGACATCTTCCTTGCAGGTAGCTCCTGGCTAGTTCAGTCCCAGCTTCCAGTTTGTGATTCACTCCCCTCCTTTTAAATAATCACATGATTCATCACCTGATGCTTGTAATAGATTCATTCTATTCTGACCACTGTGTAGGGATGTTTAAGTCTCTAGTGGCAGCTGGAGATTTGCTGTGGGAGTGCTGTTGTTGGAGCCGTGTCATTTGCAGTCCTGGTAACATAGTAACATAGTATTTAAGCTTGAAGGAAGACCTTAAGTCCATCTAGTTCAACCAATAGCCTAACATGTTGATCCAGAGGAAGGCAAAAAAAAAACCCATGTGGCAACACTAAGCTCCACATTGGGGAAAAAAATTCCTTCCTAACTCCACATATGGCAATTAGACTAGTTCCCTGGATCAACCCTATCAAGAATCTAGTATATGTAACCGCTAATATTATATTTTTCAAGAAAGGCATCCAGGCCCTTCTTAAATGTTAGTAGTGACTCACTCATTACAACATCATGTGGCAGAGAGTTCCATTGTCTCACTGCTCTTACAGTAAAGAATCCACGTCTGTGATTATGATTAAACCTTCTTTCCTACAGACGTAGAGGATGCCCCCTTGTGTCCGTCTCAGACCTAAGACGGGGTTTGACTGCAGCAGTCAAGTTTGTTTTGTATCCTTTATTGGCTATGATACCTTGTCTGTCTACTTTCCTTGTGTTGGAATACATTAGAGATGAAGTCTGGTGTACAAACGGATTTTGCACTAACCAGGGAGAGTGGAGGGACAGTGCAGAGACTAGGCACTTGTCAGCTGTGGGGAAAGGACCCGGTTAGGGATGTTAGGGGAGCTCAGGTGCTAGACACAGGTTAGTGTCTGGAGGTGTTCCATTCCCCTCTCTATCGTCAGGATCTTCCTGTCCCTTTACATCCTGTTGTAACCTATGTATTGTGCCCTGCGCTGGATATCCCCTAAGTCTATGGGAGTCACATAGTGTGACAGCAGACTTGTAATCAGACTGGACAGCCCCTTTAAATAAGCATCCTATCAAACCAATACAGGAAAATTGCGGTTTCCAACTCGGCTGCATATAAATCAAAATTTTACATTGAAGTTATGCAGAGGAAAACTGATTTTAAATGAAAACCAAATGCTGAGCACCATGCTTATCCTGCATTAGAGGAGTGCGAGAATTCCAGCGTGCCCACATTACAATGACTGCACATCTCCATGAGTATCACATCCAGCTGCTAATAGTTTATTTGCTTCACAGCCATAACTGCAAGCAGCTGAGCAGGAAATGACGCGTAAACTTAATTACAAGAAGCAGCATGTTGTTTCTACTTGGAGTTTGCTTGAGGAATAGAATTAACAGTATCAAAGTTTGCAGTTCATGCTGTCATGGGTCACATTCAGAGTTATTAGGTGAAAGCTGATTCATGTTTTCACCAGCCCTGGGACAAATAAAGTTTAGTAATGGGAAAAAAAAACGGATAAAAAATGTTTTTTAAAATATGTACTTTATGTTACAAAACCACTCACCCTTGCCTAAAATGAATGAATTATTTCGAGTACATTAAAACTACAGCAGGTATGGAGGTTCCAGCAAGCTACGTCTACCTACTATGGACGATTGCTGTTTCGTGCAGACACTTGCACTACAATAGGTCCTAATCAGGATCAAAAACGGCCATCGTCCATAGTACGTAGCTTGATGGAACCTCCATACCTGCTGTAGTTTTAATGAGCCCGAAATAAAAATTCTTCATTTTAGGCAAGGGTGAGTGCAGCTGTAATTTTTTTTCTTATGATGAACTTTAACTGCTGATGCTTAAGTGTGCACCCCAAAGTATTGCCAGTAATTTTGCCTTTATTATCATGTTTAAAATTTGCCCAAATGGTTTCTGATAATTGAGTGGTGCAGAACAGCTTCTTTTTTACACAGACTGTATTAGGAGTCTCAAACGTGAATTCACAGGAGGCTGGGGCTGTGCTCACCCTTCACAGCATCCATCGCCTCTCCGAGAAGAGATTGTCAGTTTCTTGCATCACCTTTAGGAATTAGTTAGATGGGAAGAATAGAATTGTATAGTAAAGTAATTGCAAAATTGATTTGGAAGTAGGGATTAATAGTTAGAAAATACAGTTTTAGGTGGTGAACCACCCCTTTAAGGACTTCTGAATTGGCTCTCAGCCCATGTAACATGTGTTTGCTGCTTCAAATAAACATTTAGGCCTAATTCAGACAGTGAGTTTTCTCCATTTTCTGTTGATCTGTTTTTGGTGAAGTTTCTACACCAAAAACTGATCCTCTATTTACAAAAAAGCATCACAAGCGCATCATCCGTTTGTGTTGCTTTTTTGCTCCATTTTTGGGGGACACAGACACACACACATTTTCTTACCCTCCCTGGCAATCCCTTGGTGACCTCTGGTGATGTCTTCTCGGGCATCAGCAGGACTGTGAGAATATGAGTACTTACAAGACCCTTGCATCATGTGACTCTCAGCTGAGTAACATGGGCATGTCCTGTTAGTACTGTACCCGCAGGTCCTACTGATGCCAAAAAGGAGCACATCGCCGTGGATCACCAGTGAGGGTAAGTAATAGAGCGCTGGCGGTGTGAAAAGTGCAGCAAAAAATGGAGCATTATTTATTTTCTGGATACGCTTTCTGCACCACTGACACAGCAGTCAAAAATGCAGGTTGTCTGCACGGCAAATTGAAAATCCCATTCACTTTGCAGGCAGATGCAGTGATTGATCCGTTTTTGGTGCAGTTTTACATAAAAAAATGCAGCACCAAATACGGATCAGAAACGCCCAAAGTGCGAACATAGCCTTACAGGTGACCATCTACTCCAATTGCAGTCATTCTCCTTACAAGACCATCTAGATGACTTCTTCTGTATACAACTTATTCTGCAGAGTTTGCAGTGCAGATGTCTTCAGCTCCTTAATTTTCAGTATATCCTCACTCTGTGATCCTAACAATAAGAATTTCACATAAAGTGCCACCTGAATAAAAATTTACAAAACTGCTCTGCCTGGATAAAAAAATGTAGCACACTGTGCTGCTTGAATTGAAAAAAAATTAACAAACTGTGTTTGCTTAATTAGAACTTCACACTTGTGTTGTGTCTAAATAGGTTGGCATGCAGACTTACGCAGTGCAAGCACAATACTTATGTGAACGCAGCGGAGAATCTCCCATGCTTTACATTAGTATGGTGCCCGGGCAGCCAATCAGCTGTCTCGGGGGCGGCCGGGAAGGAGATCAGCGGTGGAGATCTCCTCCTCCCGGCCACAGCTGATCTCCCGCTGGTGTCAGCGCAGGGAGATTTGAAGTAATAGCTGATCTGACAGCTGTTTAAATCTCCCGCACTGAGCCAAATAGGGTAATATCAGTGCAGAAGATAAGAAACAGCTGATCGCTGCTTCAAATCTTCCGCGCCGAATCACCTATTCGGTGTCAGCGCGGGAGATTTAAACAGCTGTCAGATCAGCTGTTTCTCCCCTGCTACCACCGGCGGAGGAGAGCGGGGCTGAGCTGATCTCCCGGTGGCCGCCGGTGATCACCGGCGGCCACCGGGAGAGATTTCAATGAGATCCGCAGCGTTCTCCTGCGCTGTCATGTGGAGGACACATGCGGGATTATTGACTTCAATGCATGGTTTTGCGCTTGCAGGCGCTTGCAGATAAAACAAGTGCCCGCGAACGCACAAAAAATGCAACAGGGCTGCGTTCTGCGTCGGAGGAGGCGCACAAATTATGGTATCCTTAGCAAACACAACACAAATGCAGGCACATGCGTTCCCATGTTAAACATAGGAACGCATGTGCGCAAGTGTTTGATCTGCGTTCAGTGCGCTGGTAACAAACGCAAATGTGAAGGCACCCTTAAAAATTTACAACAATTTAACCAGAATAAAAATATATCACACTGTACTCCTAAGTAAAAAATAACCACACCTTGCTAACGACCAAAATAGTTTGCAAACAGTACCCCTGACCCCAAAATCAATCCTTGAAAAATGATAGTTCCCAAACAGTACCCCTGAAGAAATACATGCCCACAGTAGCACCTGAATAAATGTGACTAGATAAAATGCCCCAAACTGTACACCTGAATTAATATTTTCTCCATACTGTACTCCACATAACAATATCACAACATTGTACCCTAAAGAACCACACTGGACTCCTGTAAAATAAAATATTCTCCACATTCTACCCCTCTACAAAAATAAGACGAACAATGTGCCTTAAGAAAAGAAAATCCCACTTGATGCTCTAAGTAAAAACATAACCCCACTGTGCCCCAGAAAATAGCCTATTATATGCAAAATCATATTTTTCCATACTGTGCCCCCTTTTAATATAGGAAAGGTAAACGCTTGGCATTCTGAGAGTGGCAGGACATTCATGAAATATTAGGTCCCAAAGAAGCCTTTTATTTTGACTTTTTAACCATATTGTGAAGTGGTGCCCAGGTTAATGGAGCCATATTTGCCATTATGTTTTATTTATTACAGTGATTGACAACTTAACAAGCCAGACTTCCAGGAAATTGAATTGCTGGAACAAATGTTTACATCCTCAGACAATATTATGGCTTTGTATCGAGGGAAAATTGACTGTCTGGGGTTTTTAACGCAATATTTTCAGTCTCGGAGATGAGTTTTCTTTATGAACAGCTGATGCTAGTAATATGAGATGATTTTCTGCAAAGTAATAGCTTAGCATATGCTGGCCTTTGAGAAACCATAAGTAATTCATGTGTTTTTATGTACCCTAAACCAGAAAAACTAGAGGCAGACACAATATTGTGAGAGTAAATGATATCTACTGATATTATCATATACTAAAAGATGGGATAATGTTATAAGATGCAGGAAATCAGATACTGCACCATCAAAGCTCATTTGATTGTTGCCCAGTTTGAGATGACTTGTCCTTAATATCAGGGTAATTGCGGTTTCTTTTTTCAAGTTGTCATACCAATGACCTGAAATACATGGAGGCCGTCTGTTCCCTATTGCACAGTAAGATTACGCCCTATGTTTTGATAGAATTTATGGGAGCATATTTGTTTGCTAGAGTGATTTAAATTTGCTTCCAACAATACATTTCCCAAAATGAAGGGTTGTTGAAGCCCCAGCGTCACTGTCAGAATCAGGAAAGACACAGAAAGAAGAGGTCGCCAGTGCAAAAGCAATATATGGGTCTTTTGCAGTTCAATAGCTCATCCTAATACAAAATTGCACCTGCTTTAGAGGTGGTAATAGGCCCCCTTACATTTGGACCCCTATGTACATGTTGCACCAATGTTATGTCCAGGGCCATATTTGGAGTTCCCGCTGCCCCAGGTATTTTAAGTGGTTTCACCTTCTTGTAATCAGCCAGACTAAGGGTCCCGTCACACTTGGTGACGTTCCAGCGATCCTGACAGCGATACAACCTGGTACGGATCGCTGGAACGTCGCTACGTGGTCACTGATGAGATGTCAAACAGTCAGATCTACTCAACGACACAGCAAAAATACGGCGATCCGTATAATGACCTCAGCAGTCGTTGGGACCCTGTCACACAGTAGCTAGTCTGACGACTTAGACCTACGTGGCTGAGTTCTTAGTCGCCAACGAGGTTGTTGTTAAGGCGTCAAACACACCGATGCATGCTGCCCAGCGGGAACCCGACAATCAAAAAATGGTCCAGGCCATTCCGAGACGACGGCGATCTCACAGTGGGGGCCTGGTCGCTGGTACGTGTGAAACATAGCGAGATCACTGGCGAGGTCACAAAACCTGTGACGTAACAGCAATCTCACTAGCGATCTTGCTATGTGTGACGGGGGATTAAGGGTAAGTGCAGACAGCATTTTTTTAAGCAGATCTGCTCAGTAAACGCCTGAAAAAGTGCTGAATAAATGATAAAATGAATGAACTCATGCACTGCATTGTAAAATCAACTTGCTATTCATATATTCATTTTTTTTTACTCTTTTAACAACTTAAGGCTTTCTAAAACTTGAACCCGCTAAAAAGTAATCAACCAATTATAGGGTCAATGAATTCATCTAGGAGTGCAGTGAGAATATCGACACCACTGGTGTGTCACAAAATGCTATATATTTATGGGCAAGAAGAATAAATAATTACATTTTTACCACAAAATTTTTTTTCACCCCTAATTTCCAATTTTGATAAGTCGGTAAAAAGAACCTCACAAAATGTGTTACACAATTTCTCCTGAACATGGCAATAACCCACACATGACTGTACAGTATGTTTGGCCACAGGCCAGGGCTTGCAAGAGAAGTAGTGCCATTAGATTTTTGAAGCATAGATTTTCCTATAATAGTTTACAGACTCCAGTTTGCAGAGTCTCTGAGTGCGAGAAAAACAGAAACCCCTTAAGTGACCAAATTCAGGAAATTACACCCCTCTGGGAGTTCATTTTATTGGTTTGTTGAAAATGTTATCTCTGGGAAACACACCATGGAGTCAAATGCAATAAATGTTGCAGAATTAAAAATTGCACATAAGCCCTTGTAAGTGCCCAATGCTTTGTAGTGCCAGTACATTATAGTGCTCATATATTGTGCCCAGCTTGTGCTTCTAAGAGACACACACCCCATAAATTAAGCAGGTTGCCTCACTATAAGGGCTCGGACACACATCAGTGACACTGTCCGAGTTTACTGTGCGGACAAATCGCATTGCTCTCAGGGCCAATGTTAAGTAATGTCTGAGAGCACATTTCCGAGTCTCATACGCTTTTTCCGCATCCGATTCTCGGATTGCGAGTCAATCGCAACATGTTGCGATTCTATGCGAGTCACGCATGAGACTCGCCAATGCAAGTCTATGGGTCCGAAAAAAATCGATTCAATCAGAAGCACTCGCACCATCGATCTGATGCTAGTTTTAATTGCTACATTACCATTCTGTAGCTCAGAACTGTAGGTAATGCACCTGTAAATGATTATACAGTAACTAACTACTGAGGGAAAAAAACAGATTGCACTCGGAAAGCACTCGCAAGCCACACTGACCAAAACTAGGATCACACTAATCCGACTCTCGGATCCGAGAATCGGACAGTTTTTACACTCTGATGTGTGTCCATACCCTTACTATGTCAAACATGTGGACGTTAACTGTGGTTTAGAAGTTCTAGGGCTCAGAATGGAGGGGAGCATTTGGATTTGGTAGCACAGATTTTGCTGGTCTTCTTTTTGAGGGACGAGGAGCCATAGCGCTTTTCCAGAGCCTTTGTGCTACCAGTAACGTGGAAGCCCCCAATATTTCCGTTAACAGATGATGGACCTGCGTAGGGGCTTGTTTTTTGGGGGGGTTGAGTTGAATGCTATTGATGTCAATTTGGGTACAAATCATTTAGGATCAGTTCACATTTATCCTGTGCTCTGTGCTGAGGACTTACATTTGGATTTCCAGCTACATCTATGAAATACGTGATTCAGGTGAAACCCCTCATAGATCCATTCGTTAATGAAGCAGCAGAGTTACTTTGAGCTCAGTTTACCCTTTTGTTCAGTTGCGTCCTTCTTTTTAAATTGCGTAAAACTATGGTTGACCACACTTTTGTGTACGCCTAAAAATATGGACACCGTCAAACCACAGGTCTGATGGGAGTTCAAAGTGCCTCCCTCTGCCTCATTACAATGAATTTTCCATTGGGAATGTTGTCTGAATCGTGTTTTTTAGAGATTTACATGTAATCCCCAATGTAAGCACTCAGTGTGGACCCCAGGATAAACTGAGTCAAGCTTTTTACTTTGATCTTTGGGAGTCAGAATAAAAAATCAGCAGTAGTTGAAGAATTGTTTTTATTACTATTTTTCACCATTCACCTAGTGGTGTGAGTGATTAGGCGCTTTATTCGTCAGGTCAGTACAATCACAGCTACACCAAAGTTACATAGTTTATTTTTTAGGTTTGGCTACTATCACACCAAAAACACTTTTTCATAAAATAAAGGTTTTTTTGCATCACCGAATTTTAAAGGCTATAGTATTTTTATTTTTCATGTGAGTTTTTTTTGGTACCATTTTATTCCACATAATGTTTTTTGATCGCTTTATATTCCACTTTTTGTGAGGCAGAATCAAGAGACAGAAATTCAGGTATTGTTTTTTTTTTTTACGCCGCTTACCGTGCTGTAAAAGTGATAAGACAGCTTTATTCTTCAGGTCAGTACGATTACAGTGATACCACATTTATATAGATTTTTTTATGTTTTGCCGGTTCTACACTATAAAATGAATTTTATAGAAATAATAATTGTTTTTGCATTGCTGTGTTGTGAGAGCTATAGCTTTTTATTTCTACACCGACAGAGCTGTGTGGTGGCTTATTTTTGAAGAACAAGTTTACATTTTCATCTGTACCATTTTTATTTACACGCAAATTTTTATCATGTTTTATTCCACTTTATTTGGCTTTATGACCAAAAAGCATAGTGTTTTTGACAACTTTTTTATGGTGTTCACTGTCACTATTGTCATTAGTATAACAGTTTTATAGAGCGTTGTTCTGGATGCGGCCAATACCAAATGTGTGTACTTTTTTGTTTAATTTTTTATATAAATAAACATATAAATTGGTATTATATTTTTTTCAGATTTTTTTGCTCCCTATTTTGTGCATTTTATTATTCTCTACATTATTTAAACTTTTTTGCTTAGTCCTATGTGGACATTACTTTTTATTAGGACACACTGGCCTGAAACTCGGACGACTGCAATGCGAGTAAAAATCGCATTGCAGTCAGACCAATGTTAGTCATGTCCGAGAGCACATTTCTGAGTGTCGGACATTTTTTTCCTCGCCCAACACTCGGATGAGGAGTCAGTCGCAACATACTGTGATTTCATGCGAGTGTCGGATGAGACTCGCCAATGCAAGTCTATGGGTCCAACAAAAATCACGGACTGCACACACAGACTGCACAGGGAAAGCGTAGGGAGACCGATTTTAACATGGAGTTTCTCGCACAGATAAGAATAGACAGGATAGATAGATAGAATCGCTAGATAGGGTTCACCTGTCTTCCGCTGCTACTTCCGGGGCTGCTTATTAAAGTAATTACATATTCACTGCACTGTAAGACAAACAGCCAATCAGAGAAGCTCACACTGTTTGAGAGATTCTGTGATTGGCTGTTGTAGTCAGAGTGCTTTTCCTCAATCTGGACAGTGACTCTGCTTGGTTGCCATACACATTAGTGTAGGGCAACCAACCTGGTGTTATAGGGTGTGAAATTAATAAATATAAAAAAACAATGTGTGGGGTTCGCAGCAATTTTAAGTCTAGCCGATGAAGACAGACAGCTGTGAGCTGCCACCCCGGCTGCCTAATTTTCCCTTGGCTGGCAAAAAAAATGTGTGGGCTTCGCCCTATTTTTCAATGCCAGCCAAGGTAAAATTAAGCAGCTGAGGGATGGTATTCTGAGCAGGGTGAGAGCCCATTGTTATAGGACCCCCACACTAAAGAACAACAGTCCACATACCACCCCTGAATATGGCGCATTATTAAAGCGCCATTTCCAGGTCGCCTTGCCAGGCTTTTCCAGCGGCCCTGATGGCGGTGGTACACTAGGTAATAAAGGGGTTAATACAAGCTTTGTTATACAAGCTCGTATTAAGCCTGAGAGTTTTAATGTCAGGCCAAGTTTGACCCGGCCATTAAGAATCTCCAATAAAGGGTTAAAAAAAAACACAGAGAAAAAAATATTTATTAGAAATAAAGAGACAGACACCCTTAGGGACTCCATCTTTATTACTCCTCTTTACAGCCACCAGGATCCTGGTCTTTTTGTCTCTATTCTTTCTTCTGTCTTCTTTCTTCTGTCTTCTTTCTACTCCAAATGTTTAGCTCTGCTACATCACAAAGCGGGGGGATGATAAACGTTCCACCCCCTGCTCTGTGATGACTGAATGAGCAGAGTTAGCGGCAGCTAAGCAATGACGTCATCGCTGACACCATTGCCATAGTAACCTAATAAGCAGTTATTATGGCAACTATGGCCGCTGACAGAACAGCAGCTTCCTGAATGAGCGTCTCATACAGGAGCCTCAGGAGTGAAGGCCCTGCTGACCGACACTGCTTACCGATAACAGCAGCGCTGGCAAGCAGGAAGTTAACTCTGCCCTCATCGCTGCTCCAGTATGAGCGCGCATAGAGAAGCAGCGGTGAGAGCATAGTTAACTCCCTGCTTGCCGCTGCTGCTGTTATCGGTAAGCAGCGCCGGTCAGCAGGGCCTTAACTCCTGTGGCTCCTGTATGAGCCGCTCATTCAGGAGCCGCTGTTCTCTCACCGGCCATCGTTGCCATAGAACCACTTATTAGTTTACTATGGGAACAGTGTCAGCGATGACATCATCGCTTAGCCCCGCTGACTGTGCTCATTCAGTCATCACAGAGCAGGGGGTGGAAGCGTTCATACTCCTCCTGCTTTGTGATGTAGCAGAGCTAAACATTTGAAGAAGAAAGAAGACAAAAGAAAGAAGACTAGGATCCTGGAGGGCTGTAAAGGGGAGTAATAAAGATGGAGTCCATAAATACTTTTTTCTCTGTGTGGAGATTTTTTTTAACCCTTTATTGGAGATTCTTAATGGTTGGGTCAAACTTGGCCTGACATTAGGAATCTCGGGCTTAATACCAGCTTGTATAACAAAGCTGGTATTAACCCCTTTATTACCCAGCGTGCCTCTGCCACCAGGGCCGCTGGAAGAGGCTGGTAAAGCGCCTGGAAATGGCGCTTATTAATGCACCATTTTCAGTGGCGGCTGTGGGCTGTTGTTCTTTAGCGTTGGGGGGCCTTGTAACAATGGGCCCTCACCCCGCTAAGAATACCAGCCCTCAGCTGCCTTGTTTTACCTTGGCTGGCATTGAAAAATAGGGCGAAGCCCACGCATTTATTTTTTGCCAGCCAAGGGAAAATTAGGCAGCTGAGGGTGGCAGCTCACAGCTGTCTGCCTTCATCGGGCTAGACTTAAAATTGTTGCGAAGCCCAACGCATTTTTATTTTTTAGTATTTATTAATTTCACACACTATAACACCAGGTTGGTTGCCCTACACTAATATGTATGGCAACCAGCAGAATCACTGTCCTAGATTAAGGAAAAGCACTCTGCTACAAAAGCCAATCACAGAAGCTCTCAAACAGTGTGAGCTTCTCTGATTGGCTGTTTGACAGTGCAGTGAATATGTAATTACCTTAATAGGCGGCCCCGAAAGTAGCAGCGGAAGACAGGTGAACGCTATCTAGCTATTCTAGCATCTATCTGTCTATTGTATTTAATCATTCTATTCTGTCAACTCTTTTTTCACTTTATACAGCATGAGAAATGCCATGTTAAAATCGCATTACACATGGACAATCAACAAGCACTCGGATGTGATCCAAGAAAATGTCGACAGTCACATAGCAGTTGGATGCAAAACTCGAGGACACTCGTCCAACTCTCGGATCCGTCAATCGGACCATTTTTCCACTCGCCAGTGTGTTTCCAGCCTTAGTCTGATTGCTCTTAATTAACACATTACAATGGATTATAGGTCAGTTCTGCTCTTGCAGCACTGAAAGTGTGCCTCATATCTGGCATGGTGTGCAAAGCTTTCTGTAGCTGGATGACCAGGGGTCTTCATAATGACAACCCCAGTTTACCATCGCTTCGATCGGGTCCCTGTGTTCTCACCACGGGGTTCCCGATTGCTTGGATCATTATTGATCGCAGCATTTAGGGGGTTAAACTGGCAGCAGCGGAGTGGGCACCACTCCTGGCAATAAGTGTAGGGTCTAAGCTGTGATGTCAGCTGGAGACCCAGTAGTGATCACATGGGCACAGTTGCTGTGCCCACAAAATTGCTAGGATGTACCTATATAGTACAATGTCTAGAGTTGCAAGAGGTTAAGGTGACTGAAATGAGTCCGTCACTCCAAAATGATAATTAGAGTGCATAAAAAAACAATACCAGACATACAGAGTTTAGCTTAATTGTTGCTGGAAAAGTGATATTTATTTAATATGAAAATGAGGACACTTCTGTCACCCTTGATGAGGCTGAAGAGTTGGTGCATTGTTATGACCTAATATTTGAAAATTAAAGGGAACCTGTCAGGTAGTTTATGCCTCCCCAGCTATCATTGTCTGCACCTGCAGCTTTATAATACATTCTAATCATCCCTGTCTGAGCACAGAGTGTAATGTGAAAGGTAAAAAAAAAGCATTTATACACTTACATTTCATTATGTAATGAGGCAGTCAGTCCCCAGCTTGGAGGACGGGAACTGTTTGGCAGGTTAATAGTTAACATTTCAGCCTTGTGCTAGAACATGTTGGAGACCTGATGTGATGTCACAACCATGTGACTACAATAGGCGGAGCTAAGTTCTCATAGAACATAATATGTTTGCTGCCTTAGCTCCGCCCACTATGGTCACATGATCGTTACATCACACAGGTCCTTTAGCTATCCAAGTTAAAAGTGAGTTAACTATATCCTGCCAACAGTCCCTCCTCAAGGTGGGGACTGATATGTAATGTATAAATGCTTTTTTTCACCTTTCACATTACACTATGAGCTCAGACAGGGATGATTAGAATAGTATTATGAAGCTGCAGCTACAGACATAGCTGGGGGGGCATAAACTACCTGACAGGTTCCCTTTAAAGCCAATCTTTTGTCTTGAATGATAGTGATCCATTGGTAAGATCCTGTCTGTAGCTGCCACTTGAAGCACCTGCTCACTTCAACACCCTTACTAACTGAATCTGCAGTGAAATCAGGCAGTAATAAGGCATGAGAACGTACCCTCAGTCACATTGTGTGCGCACCCACACTGACACACTGACACTGCTACTGTGCTTCTCCAATCTCAGGACTCAAGGGTAGAAATGCGAAGTGATTTTAGACAGGACTAAAGCTACGTTCACACAAGGCGTATTACTGTGCTTTTGGGCGCTTGCCCGTTTTGCCGCGCGTATTTGCGCAGGTAAAAAAATGATGGTCATTCACACACCGCATTTTTTTTTTCCTGCCGCATTTGTTCCCCAAAAGCACAGGAGGGTGTGATGTCACACGGGGAAGGAAGAATCCTTTGTTCCTCCCCCGTTTCACATGTGTGACAGACCTTTTGGCTTTCACAATGTATTAATATACACTGCAAAAGCTAAATAAAAGAAGCAAAAGGAATTAAAAATATTATACTTACCTCTCCGGCAGCTGTTCCGGTTACTAGGGACCTGAGTATCACTTCACTGTTCCAACTTTCAACTGGATTGGCTGTGCGATCACTCGACCGTCTGTATCACAGATGTCATTGTAGCAATTACGTACTGTCTTGTTCCCATGCTTATGTAAGCGCCATGGAACCAATGCCTTATAAAAAATAGATAATATAATAATAATAATGACTTGCCGTGCATACCACATGACCGCTACTGACCAATCACAGCTGGAAGGTCTTGCAAGCAGATCAGAAAGGGATTTCTCGGCACAAGGTAACCGGGAACAGCCGCCGGAGAGGTAAGTATTGAATTTTTTTCTTTTTAATGCCTTATGCATACTTTTATTTAGTTTTCACAGTGTATATTAATACACTGTGAAAGCCAAAAGACCTGTCACACGCAGAGGAACACAGGATTCTTCCTCCCCCGTGTGACATCACATCCGCCATTATACGCGCTGGAATTGCGCCTTGTCTGAACTACGATGTGTAATTCCAACGGTTATGATGGCGCCTATGGGAGAAAGCGCTAGCAAAAAGCGTCAACAATTGACATTTTGATTCTTTTTACATGCGCGTTTTTCTCCCATAGAAGTGCAGCGTATATTTACGCAACTTCTGCACAGTCCATTCACTTTGCCTGCAGACGCAGGTGCACTTTTGTGGAAAAGCGCAGCGTAAAAAAGCTAAAAAAAAGCGCTATCTGTGAATGTAGCCTTACTCTTCCAAAGGACCTCTGTCCATTAAGAAAAGGGCCTGACATTATTATGCAAATAGGATTGTGTACTAGTACACCAAGACATAGGCCATGCCAAGAGTGTACAGATGCTGGTGCATATAAAAAATTAAATATTAAGTTAAAATTGTATATGCCTGGGCTGTGTCCCCTTTATAAATATTTATGCAAATTAATTGGCAATTTGGGGATGGAAGACCTTTTTTAAATATTATCGTTCTTAGCAACATATTGTTCTGTGTTGGTCTCCGGTCACATGATCTGATACCCGAGCAGCACAGAGACAGGAAGAGGACAGTGAGCAGTAAGCACAGAGCGGTGGAGGGTGAGTTATACAGTGTTAATTATTATTCGACTATGTGTCCCAGCATGGGAACATATAGAGTGATGACGGGGGGCATATCCAGGGTGGGGGGATGAGAGCAGGTTCACATGATATATGCTGCTCCACCCATCCATCTCTCAGCACAGTTTCAGAACTGAGAGATGGACAGCGGGTGCAGTGCATTTTATATGAGTATAATGAATGGGAGCACATGACCACGGACTGCCTCTGCAGCCCACAGCCAACACATCTCCTGCCCCTGGACACCACTCCAGAGCAGCTAAACGCATGCACATTACGTTCCTATGTTTTACATGTGAATGCATTGTACATGCGTTTGGCTGCGTTCGGTTGCGTTTGGATGCGCATAATTTGTGCACTCTCCGAACGCAGCCTGTTGCATTTTTTGTGCGGTCGCAGGAGCTTGTTTTATCAGCAAGCGCACAAACAATGCATGGATCTCAATGGATCCGCAATGTCCTCCGCACCGCATGACAGCGCAGGAGAACGCTACAGATCACATTGAAATCTCTCCCGGTGGCTGCTGCTGTTGTCCTGGGAGATCAGCTAGAGCAGCTGGAGATCTCTTCCTCCCAGCCACCGCTGATCTCCCGACGGTGTCGGTGCGGGAGATTTGAAGAAACAGCTGATCTGACAGCTGTTTAAATTTCCCGCGCCGACATCACCTCTCCAGTGTCGGCGCGCGAGATATAAACAACTGTCAGATCAGCTGTTAATTCAAATCTCCAGCGCTAACACCATCATGAGATCAGCGGCGGTCGGGAGGAGGAGGATCTCCACCGCTGATCTCCGCTTCCCGGCTGCCGCCGAGAATGCTGATTGGCTGGCCAGGCACCATACTGATGTGAACGCATGCGGAGATTCTCTGCTGTGTTCACATCAGTATGGCAGCGTTTGCACTGTGTTTGCGTCTGCATGCCCTCCGCATGCAGACACAAACGCTAGTGTGAAGGTACCCTTACAAACTATGATGTCTACTGTCCCCATTCTTTGGAGCCCTCTCTTCACTGTCCACATCATGTTGTCCCCACTCTATAATAACAGGAAAATAAATCCAATGGAATCCATGATTAAGACTGGTAGCCAAAACACATGGGATTGTCTGAGGTGGTCTGTAAGGGGTCTTCTATGCTGAATGGCGTTTTAAACTTGTTTCAATAAAACTTGCTGTTTTACTACTTTCCTGCTTCCTGGAAGCGCTGGATTTTTTTCCTATTTGAAGCTTCTCTGTGGCACAAGACTGTGGGTGTACCTCTGAGCGCTGGGAATTGGATCCATTGAGACCAGACAAAGATCATAGAGGGGTTAGCTGAATATTGCTTTTTTCACTTTATAATGAGCTCCTTTATGCTACCCATTCTGCAAACGGAGCCCTCCCAGTCTCCTTACTGAGCACCACCCACGCTACTCCTTCTCCTTACCAAATCATCCCATGCTATCCCTTCACCATGCTGAGCCCTCCTATGCTACCCCTTCTTCATAGCAAGCCCCCCATGCTACTGCTTCCTAATTTTCCATACTGTGCACCCCCCATTTTCCATACTGTTCCCCTTCACTCTCCATACGGGGGATCCCCATTTTCCATACTGGGCACCACCACTCATTTTTCATACTTTGCCCCTTCATTCTCATACTGTGCACCCCACTCATTATCCATATTGCACCTCCCCATTCTTTATATTGGAAACCCCCATTCTTCATACTGTGTACCCTCTCCTTTTCCATACTGCACCATGCTACAATCTCCATACTGCACCTCCCCATTCTCCAAACTGCACAACAACCCCACTACCAACTTTCCACATTGTGCCTCCTATTTCCCACACTGTGCACCCCCTCATTTTCCATACTGTGTCCCCTTTCTGCATATTGCTCCCCCTATTCTCCATACTGTGCACTCTCTTATTTTCCATATATATTGCACCACCCCCAATCTCCACACTGTTCCTTCTCATTCTCAATATTGCATCCCCCATTCACTATACTGACCACTACCCCCACCACTCATTTTCCACACTATGCCCCCTATTTTCCATATTATACCACCATTCTTCACACTGTGCACCACTTTCACCACTCATTTTCCATACTGTGATCCCTCATTCTCCATACTGTTCACCCTCTCATTTTCATACTGTGCTCCCCCAATCTTTATGCTATGCAAACCCCTCATTTTCCATACTGCTCCCCCATTCCCCAACTGTACACCCCCTCATTTCCTATACTGCACCCCCCATTCTTCATACTGTGCACCCTCCTTATTTTTCATATATCATCTTCCTATTCTACATACTGAGCACCCCCCTCATTTTCCATGCTGCACCTCCCCTTTCCCATACTGCATTCACTTTCTTCAGAATTTGGCTTCTCTTCTATGGTGTACTGCAATCACGTCTGCAGCAAGATGAGGAGATCTCATGGCGCTTCTTTAACGTCTGGAGCTTGAGCATGTCGCCGCACCATGGGGCAGGAAGTTGATGAGGTTTATTTATATTTGCATATTAAAGATCCAAATACAAATTGATGCAGCTCTTCCCCTCTCTCCTCCTAAAAGATGCCGGATTTATTAAAGAGTATGGAGGAGAAAGGAAGATGTAAATAAGAAATATATATCTATAATTCTTGATCCAAGCCCTGCCCCCTGCAACCTGATGCCCCAGGCACTGTCCTCCGAGGCTTAGTGGCAAATACAGGCCTAGGTATGTTCAGGATGTGTATACTGTAGGTGGCACAGGACTAGGATGACCATGTCTGGTTTGAGTATGGATTTTTTTGTGTGCGGGGAGGAAGAGGGTTCTGTTAAGAGGGATGAAGTCTGGTCTGGAGTCTATTGTCTGCAGTTTGGTCGGGACTCTGTGTAGATTAATGTATATGCTCTGAGTACTGCCTAGTCGGGGCTGGTCTAAGGCTTGTATTAATAGGTGCTCTGGGCTGAAGCGTGAATAGATGAAGTGTTTGGTCTAGAGATTGTATTGTTGAGATGTCCTAGGGTCTGTATAAATAAAATTGGCCTGGCTCTGTTTAGTTGAGTGGTGTGGTTGGGTGCAATATAGATGGGGTGTAGCCTTATCTAGGGCCTGAGATATTGAGAATTCTGGTCTGGAGTTTGTATGAATGGGGTGTCTGGTCTGTATAGATGGACTGTTGGGTCTTATGTTTGGTCTAAAGATTATTAATGAGGGATCTGTCCTGGAATCGATAAAGATTTGGGGGCAGATCTGGTGTTTGCATACATTTGGGTTTGGTTTCAGTTCAGTCCTGATGACAAGAAGAGCATTATGGAAGCTATAACAACCCACCGGATTTCTGTTCTTAAAATGAATGTTAATGTTTATTTTTATAACTAATCCAGTTATGGAGGGACCTGAGTCATTCTTTAATATGTTATAATATCAGATTATTCTTGATATACTCTTTACCTCCCAGGACTCTGGCAATGTTAATGCTCTTGGTAATGTAATTAAGACTACCTAATCATTGTGAGGCAGTGAAGTACATTTTTATTCTTCATTAGATAAGTAATCTCCCACCGGGAAGATTTACCACTAGATACGTTATCTCTTGTTAAGTACAGTAAGTAAGTAATTGATATAGTGCATGCTAAGCATACTGAAATGTGGAGAGATACGGCCTAGAAATATCTTGTGATTACATTTACATCTGACATAGCGGGATTTGTAATCTCAGCAAATCACTGATAATTTATCATTCTCAGCAGCCGGGCCCCAAAACAATTATGCTATTGTAGAAGTAGAAATAAAAAAACTTGGAACTGAAAGCGGTGATGTACTGTTTAATAATGCCTGTTAATTAACTCTAAATAAATTATTGAGCATAGCGTCACTTTCACAAAACCCGCAATGTATGCAAGGGATCCGAGCATTGTGACAGTGAGAACAATATACGCGACACATGTGGGAGCGATGCCAAATGTGATCCTGCAAGAATACGCAGAGGTCATATGGTAAATGAGCATCATTACAAACTGATTTCTCTATAAAATAAAAACAGCCACATAATAGGAAATAAAACCGTACTGGGAAAAAATGAGTAAAACGTAGCTTGTCGAGAAGTAGGTCAGAGCGCCTGTTTATCTCCTACAGACAGTATGTGTACTTTTTATGGCATTTTCAGGCTTAAAACATATCAAAAACGAAACATTATTATACTTCTGGATGTTAGGAAGTGCCTCTCGGTTGTCAAAATATTTCATTGCATTACATGGCAAGAGTGCAACTGGCTTATGTTATTTTAGGAACATCACACATGGAGGGAAGTAGGGCAGGTTTTTATTACAGAGGTTGACTAATTTCAAGTGATGATCTTACAAAGACAACCCCACTTTGCTGAAGATGCAACTTTTATAACTCATAGTAACCAGCTAATAACTGTGGGAGATGCTGCCTTTGCCAATGGATGCTTCATGGGAAATGTAACATTACGTGGTGACAATCCGGATGATTAGTCGACCGTGTGGTGCCAATTCTGCAACAGCAGTTGCTGTCCTTACTACTCTTCATTTAAAGAGAATCTGTTAGGTCAAAAATCCATATGTAACTGCTATCATGTTCTAATTCCTCCCTCTAAGCTTGCTCTATTGACGTATTTCTTTTATTTATATTTCCCTCCTATCTTCTGTAAACTTCAATTAACGAGATCCATTCCATCTGTCAATCACAGTGAGTGATCCACTTAGTTCTCTGATGTCCATTCCCCATAGGATGAATATTCATGTCACATATTCCCATCACTGCACAGGACATCAGTAGAAATCACTCACATCACATTGGGGGGATTGTGGGGGGGGGAGCTGTATCCTCCTCTCTGTTCACTTTGTTTGCAGCAAAACAAGAGGTCAAATAAAACACAAAATCTGTCACAGGAGAGCAGGGATGCCTGCCTAGTGAAACAAATGGAGGTGATATCTTATCTAGATCAGGTGAGGCAGATGTGTGCCTGAATAGCCCCCTCCCTCCATCTCGCCATCAGAAGCTCCTAAATGAAACTGAAACCTGACAGGCAGAGTACAAGGAGGATTGAGGAAGGGGAGTGCTGCCTGAGAAGGAGTGAATAATAAATGAACTAGCCAGACTAATCGGCTGTGAAAGTAATGGAGCTGAACTAATGTATCAGCTGCTTGCAGGGTGTGAAAATGCTTATAGCAAGGAAACTACAAATGGTACAATAATGATTTTACATGTTTTTAAAAGGTCTGGCACTATTCAGGGGTAATACGGTATTAGTATCATACTGAAAAATGACCTGACAGAGTCCCTTTAACATCTATGCTGTACCCTATAGTACGTATTAAAGGGGTTTCATTAAGAAACACCCCTTTTAGGGACTCATAAAGGATCATTAAAAGCTATAGCTCCATCAGCACAATCATATCTTCACTCCAGGGCTGTGAAGAAAGTGTCAGTGTCCATTTTGCAGAAGTTGGAGTCGGAATAAAATGGATCGACTCGACTCCTAAAATATATAATAAATTAGATATAGTAGTTCAGTACAGAATGTGCTGAATATTATAATTATGTTCTAAATATATTGATTACTGTATTAAAAGCCTAATTCTCACATTGTACTGCAATAAATTTATCTCTTAAACATGAGCCTTGTATGAGAGAGTTGGAGTCAGAGTCGGATTCATGGACATTGAGGAGTCGGAGGTTTGGCTTACCGACTCCACAGCCCTGCTTCCCTCTCTATTGCCATAGGTTACATTGCTAAAATTGATAGTTATCTAGTTTTGTCAATTGCATGTCACTTTTTTAAAGGGGGGTTTGAGCAGGTTCTAATAGAGAATTTGGAAAGGTCACAGTTTTAAAGTGTTATAATTCCCAAAATTCTTTTGTGGCTGACGCTGCTCTACAGTTAGATTAGCTCCACAAATCCCTTATTAAATATTCCAAGGTTAAAGAATAGAAAATATAAAATTGTGATGCTCCTATACATATTATCAATCTAATATTTGCAGATAGAAGTGTTAAAGTGAAATAATTAATATTTTTCATGCTAATGCCTATTAAAATGAAATGTAGCATAAAACAAGCTATGGCTATGGCATAAAACAAGCTATGAATTGTGTAAGCTTTCATATTACACATTTTTAAGAGTAGAGGTGACCACACCTGTTTTTTGTTTTATTTGCTAATATTACAGTTCATTAACAGAGCACATACTTTGTCACTTCTGACAACTTCAGAATAGGCTGTCCTGTGTGTGTACATCATTTTAGGTCATTATATGATTTCCATTTTGCATTTTTCACAGTTTGACCTTCTGCAGGCTCTAGCTTTAGTTCTCTCTGATCTACTGGTAGTAGACCACTATGATGTCTCTCATACAGAGCACACACAGAAACGGGGAGTCTTGTTTCATTCTTTGTTAAGCAACTGTTCAGCAATATCATAAGGTAAAAAATGTTTGTACCACGTTAGCCAGTAGATAGAAAAATATATATATATTACAATCTGAGAGTCTTCAGCGGTTGATCCCTTTTAATGGCTAACTGAAAAGATGGTAAAAATTAGCAAGCTTTCGAGACTCTATGGTCTCTTCATCAGGCTTAATAATGACACAAAGAAAATTATGGAAAAAAGACTATATGACAGGTTTTAAGAGGTGACTTGTTCCCTTCAAGAAACTAATTTGCAAATACACTCTTGTAGTAGATGAAACATTTTCTCATGTCAGTATAGAACAGGGATCTCAAACTCCAGGCCTCAAGGACTGCCAACAGTGCATATTTTCAGGATTTTCTTAGCATTGCACAGAGGTTGAGATCATCACCTGTGCAGGTGATTCAAATATCACCTGTACAATACTTAAGGAAATCCTGAAAACGTGCACAGGTGGCGGCCCTTGAGGCCTGTGGTTTTAGATATCTGGTTTACAAGGTTTTATACCAAGTCATTTGGAGATGAAAGTGTTAAATTTAATGTTCTTTTCCATCCTGAATACTATTCATTCACAGCCTGATTGTTTTTTTTTAACAAATTCAAATTCTAACATTGTTATCTCCACTTTTCTCAATTGAAGAAGAAACTGTGATACCTCGCTAGATCTTACTTTGAACAATATGCAAAAGAACATTGCATGATAATGTTCAAGAGCATCGTGAAGCATAATAATTCAGTAGAAAAATGATCAAAAAGAAAGAATATATGTGTTTAAAAGTATTTGATATATATTAGCTATAGATATGTAAGGGTGTGGACACTGCCCATTTGCTCCTCCCCTTAAGACACCAACTGTGTTGTATTATAGTAGTGTAACTTGTGTTTTATGTCTGTGTATATGTTGTGATGATTCTATGTGCAGAGTATAAGGTAATATGTAATTCAGCCCTTAAGATAGGAATAATGCATATAATATGTGTATAGTAAGTTAGATAGCTTGTTCAGCTACTGACTGTAGGGCAAGCAGTAGCTAAATAGTGGAATCAGCCCACTGGGGATGGAGCTAGTCTCTAGGCTTAGAAGATGACTTCATCTTTGTTAGTAGTTAGATGAGGAGTAGCAGTGGTGTGAAGTCATGTTAATACCTTAGGTCGCAGCTAGTGGGTGTTTGTGACAACTGTCACCCCAACATCTGTGGACAAAGGGTATAAAGTTCCCACAAGGACTCAAGGAGTGTGACGTATAGAGAACCAGCTCCATACCACTCTTATATGTTCCAGGTCCTGGACTTGAAATAGGTTTTCCCTGTCAGTGGACTGACTCCAGTGGTTCATGTCCTCGAGAGGAAGCTTGGAATAGAACTGGGAGAATAGGTCAAACCCTAATTGACATTAATCGAGGAGAGTCCAGTCTATGATCATAGCCATTAAGTAAACAAGTCCCTGTGGGTGGGACCTGACCCTGAGTCGAAAGGGGACTAAATGACTATGATGTGCGGGAGTGTGGTGTCAAGCGAAGAAGAGAAGAATGGACTAGCAACAGCAGTGGTACCAAGAGTCATGGAGCAGTCTAAGGCAAAAGTGTGCCCTAAAGTCAAGCATGTTGCTAAAGGCTTTTCAAGTGTTGTGCTTTCAGCATCGAGTTTTAGGTGCTGTGCAAAATGTTAAGTAAAAGTCTTTTTAAAAAGAACACTGAATCTGTGTTAATAACTCCCCCGTGGATGGATCCTGGACTGTCAGATGGCTTAAATCAAGGTATTGATTGCACCCAGAAAAACCACACACCTGGCCAGGATCACTGCAACCAAAACCACCTTTTATTGTGGGGGTGGCCAGGACACGGACTATAGGAGGGAGCCGTTCACTTGAGACTACTACCCCGAGCCACCCTCACAGATTCAACAGTCATAATTAGGTCCTGGTCCCTGAGGAGGCACACAAACCCCTTTGTCACACAAAAAATATATAAATATTGTGAATAGTAGATGGGAAGTTTTTGCAATGGACCCCAAAAGTATTTGAATTAGGACTTATTTTTCGTGTCCACATTTACTTTTTTCTAGCTCGATAACCCCTTTAAAGCACTACTCCAGTGGTTTTTCAATTCACCGCTATAGTGGTGCTTTCAGTCTTAAGTCCCATACCCCTTTTCTTATACTCAGCTTCCAGTGTCTTCATCTGTTATCAGCACCACTCCTGAGAGTCTCTGACAGTTTGTGACCTGCCGGCTTCTTGATTGTTTCATAGAGTGCGCCGGAGGTCAAAACTCAATACAAGTCTATGAGAGCCTCGTTCTTACCTCATTCTGACTGTCATAGACTTGCACTGAGAGCATGTGACGTAGCTTCTGAATTCAGGCCAATCAGAAGTTAAGGGCACAAGTTGGCACTGTGGAACCAGAGCGATGCCAACAAAAGGTGAAGATGTCAGAGTGTGAGTATAAGACCATGAACAGGGAGCTTAGATTTAAAGCTCCATTCCATTGGTGAAATAGTGAAAAATGCTGGAATATTATCTAGGAAACTTGTCAGAAGTTTTGATTAAAGTGTTTCTGAGGTTTGTGTCTTTTTGTTAAATTTTGCCTTTCACTGACTTATATGAGCTAAACTATATCGAGAAAAATATTAAAACACACCTCTTAATTATTGAATTGGGATTTTTTACTGTCTGTCGTAATGCTAGATTGTGATTACCGTAAATAAGTCATTCGAAACACCTCACTCAACTTGAATGTTGTACTATAGTAGGATTTCACCATTGCAACAAGGCAGTTTACAAATTTTTTTGTAGGCATAAAGGAAAGCTTCATTGGGCTGTGCGGCTGGAATAAAACTATTCTTCAACAATGATGATAAGGTTTTTTATTCAAAATGCATTTAAATGCAACGCCATACCAGCGCCTTTATCAAGTGGAAAAAACAAATGACCCACCTAACGTGTTTTTATCCAACAGGATCCAGTGTTCTGTTGAATGACAAATCACACTATTCTGACGGGTTTTATGAATGCTAGGAGAACATTATCTCCCTGACTGTATTGTGCCAGCTTGGTGAAGGAGTAGAAATGCTGTAGAGTTGCTTTTCAGAGATTGGTCTAGGCCTACGGATTCCAGTTAAAATGAGACTTACTGCCAGGCTCGTACTAGCCCTGAGAAAATCAGGTGAATACCATGGTGCACCCTATGCGAGAGTAGTTGGCACAATTCACTTGATTCACTATGTATAGACAATGCCAACGTCTCATCATTCATTCAACAAACTACCCAGCTTATTATTCTGCAATATAGAAGCATAGGTGTCTGATTGGCCGGAGGCTTCTCGTATGTGTACTTTGGCTGAGAAAGCTCAGTGTGGTGCCCAGCGGCCCAGGATACATGCAGCGGCGGATCGGTGACAGTGAGTGTGAGAGTATGAGTATTTCTTTCTGCAGGTATTTTAATGGGGATATTGGGTGCTGCTTGGGATATTGGGGGCTGCATGGGGATGATGGAGGCTACAAGGGGATATTGGGGGCAGCAAGTAATGATGGGGATATTGGGGGCTGCATGGAGATAATGGGGCTGCAAGGGGATATTAGAGGCTGCAAGGGGATCTTGGGAGCTTCAAGGGGATGTTGGGACTGCAAGCGGATGATGGGGGCTGCAAGGGGATGATGGGGATAATGGAAAAATAAGACATCCCCTGAAAATAAAACATAGCGCATCTTTGGGAGCACAAATTTATATAAGACGGTGTCTTATTTTTGGGGAAACAGGGTAGAAGTGAGATTAAGGCCGAGGCCTCTCATCCAACATCAGTGTGTAATCTCACAAATACTTTTCTGGATTGTGACATCCATCCAAAGCTACAGGCCCAAAATGGTTATCTTGGACAGACTAGGCACAAATCACTTTGTTAGGCAGAACCTCGAGAAACTCTGATACCTTTTTAGCCTCTAAACAAGGATCTGGATTTACAACAGGGTCCAAGAGATTGCTAACTATGGAAAGGCTGCAATCCAGAGATAGGAAAGTGACTAAGCAGGGTCAAAGCCAGGAGGTCAGAAAAAGTATAAGATCAGGATCGAATAGCGTAGTTGTAAGACCTGTTAACAGTCCTTTAACCATGTATATAAATGTTTTGTGGACTCTTCCTTGTGTTATACTGCCACCTGCTGCCAAAAAGAAAGGCTAGCAGAGATAAACCCCCCTGCTGCTGAGAGTGACATGGAACAGTCCAGGAGATGGATGGGTGGAGTCTCCACAGGAGAAGAGAGACAACGTCCACGTGTGTTGCAGAGAGAGACACGGACCTAAAGAGACTGGATGGGGAGCCAGACTGCACGAGCAAGGCACAGATCCAAACAAGGACTGCACTCGAGAGACGCCTGTCAGCGAATTACGGGCCCCAATGGCAACGAGGTACCTCGCAGTAAAACTTGCAGTAAAACTCACAGTAAAGTGTGCACACTGTTTTAGTTAGGGACAGATAGGAAAAGACTCTGCAGTTCGATGTACAAGTTATAGAAAGAAAACAAACTCTGCGTCTCGCTCGATAAAGACTTTGCATTTCTTTATTTAAAGACATTCAGAGACCTTGCATTCTCGGCAAACTAGTCACAGTGGTTATATATATTGTATTTACTTTTGCACACCTTCCCGCTCCTTCCCCTTCTTTCCCACACTTTTCCCCCAGTTGTATTAAAAGTGCATTTGTTTAACACTCTGTGTTCCGTGCAGTCCTTGCGTATCCCGTCACCTGTGGGCTATTACACTTGGCGTAGTCGGCAGGATACGCAGGCTGGTACTGAACAATGGAAGGACAGAGGGATGTTGTTGATGTAAATGTTCCAATACAACCTGATGGGGGAATACCAGCAAGGCAACTGTCCCTGGGTGCTATGCTGACCCATATACCAAAATTTACTGGCAACAATGTACCTCTTCATGACTGGGCGCTGAGAGTGAGGGGCATGTTGAAAGTAGCAGGAGTGACTGCAGAAAACCAAGGGGAGATACTGTTGATTGCCCTTGAGGGCCATGCTCAAGAGACTGTTTTATTGCGCCCTGAGAGTGAAAGAAAGACGTTAGAACAGGTGGTGAAGATTCTGGAGAGGGTGTATGGCGGGAAGCCAGAAGCAGGTGATTTGCAGGCACAACTGTTCTACCGGCTGCAGGGTGAAGAAGAAGGCTTGCCACAGTATGCGAATGCCCTCCAGAGAATAATGAGACAAATGCTTACAGCAGAGCCAGAGCTAGCACATACCCCTGGTTACGCTGACCGTACCCTGCGAGATCAATTCCTCAGAGGATTACATAACCCCAAGATCAGAAGTGCTCTCTGTGAATGGCTCAGGGTGGAAAAAAAATTAACTTTTCAGGAAGTACTGGAAGAAGCAGTCTCCCGCACACAAGCTGAAAATTGCGACCCGCAGAACGCGGGGGGAGAAGTTTGTGCTCATAGGGTAGTCCCGAGTGAGAGAAACCAAGAACCAAGCCAGCTTGAAGCTAAAGTGGATCAGTTTCAAGAGACTGTTACTGCTCTACAAGAGTTGCTGAAGAATATGCAAGCCACGGCGTCAGAAGTACGGGCGGCAGCGCCGCGGCCGGGTACCTGCATGTATACCTATCGAGAAGAGAGGGGACAGATCGAGCAGAGACGATCCAGACCTGCTAGAGACTACCAATGCTGGAACTGTGGATATCGGGACCATATATCACGGCACTGCCCGGAGAGGAGGATGTCTCAAGAAAGACCGCCGTTAAACTAGTACCTCCCTCCATGGTCGGGCACATGGGGGCGGGACCAACTGAGCTGAGAAAACAACCGCCCTTAAGATAGAGCAGCCAGCACGCCAAGGATCACGGCCGAATTTGAAGGGAAAGCAGTAAGATGCCTGATGGATACTGGGTCTCAAGTGACCACCATGCCAGAACAGTTCTTCTATCAACACTTTGGACAAACTGTATCCATTGATAAAAGGACACATATCAGACTGAAGGCTGTGAATAATCTTCCCATTCTGGTTGTAGGGGTCGTGTGGATGAACATACGTGCCTGTGGTCAGAACTTAGGCCAAAAAGGGATTGTGTTAACGGAGGGCTGGTATGACAGAGAAGTGCCGGCTATCGTGGGCATGAACATCCTGAAGGATTTAGACCAGTTGCTCTTCAACAAGGAAGGCTGTGATTACTGGAAAATGACTGCTGCTAACAGGCCTGCTCAAAAGGTCTTCCAACACCTTATCCGTGCCAGGGGGCTGTGGAGGAATGGTGGGAGCTGCTACCCAGTGGGGAGGGTTCGAGTCCCAAGACAGACAACAATTACTCTACCTCAAAATCGGGAGACAGTCCTCACCTTGCCAGTCGGGGCCCATCGTATGCTCGAGGGGATGGAGGTGTTGGTGGAACCTTACCGTGGTGAAGAGAAAGGAGACGAACCGTTGGTAGCTCGCACTTTAGCAACAGTAAGAAATGGAAGAGTCCCTTTCCGTTGCGTGAACACCGGTGAACAGGCCTACACCTTGACCTCGGGAGTTTTCTGGCTCATGTCTACCTGGCGCCTGAAGAGGTGGCAAACGCAGAATTGATTGAATTGAAGCCCATGGCAGGGGAGACCTGGACTTTGGCTGTTTCTATAGAGAGAGAAGAGAAGCCCACTGATCAGTGGAACAGTCAAGTTATCCTAGGACAGATGGAAGTGGACCTGACCCCCTTCGCTTCAGAGCAAGCCCAGGCCATAGAAGACTTCATCTGGGAGAATCAAGCCACGTTCTCCCGTCACGCAGAAGACTTCGGCTGTACTGACAAGATTCAGCATGAAATACCCATGGGAGATGCACCGCCGATCAGAGAAAGGTACAGACAAATACCCCCAAAATATTACCAAGAGATGAAAGAGCTCTTGGCACAGATGCTGAAGAGCGGGGTGATAAGAGAGAGTCAGAGTCCATGGGCTGCCCCAATCGTGCTGGTCAAGAAGAAGGATGGGTCTACTCGCTTCTGTGTTGACTACCGCAAGCTTAATGGATGCACTGTTCGTGATTCCTATCCCCTGCCCCAGATAGAGGAGTCCCTGTCTGCGCTGGGAAAGGCACGCTACTTCTCCTCCGTTGATCTAGCAAGCGGATATTGGCAGGTCCCTGTGGCAGAGAAAGACAAGGCCAAGACCGCATTCATTGTGCCCATGGGACTCTTCAAGTTCAATCGCATGCCGTTTGGGCTAAATAATGCCCCAGGAACTTTTCAGCGCCTCATGGAGAGTTGCCTTAGAGACATGAACTTCGAAGCCACGTTGATTTATCTGGATGACATTGTAGTATACTCTGCAACCTTCGAAAACATCTCGAACAACTGGGTCAAGTGTTCCAACGGTTACGGGACCATGGGCTTAAACTGAAACCAAAAAACTGCCGGATCTTTCAAAAAGAGATTGAATATCTCGGGCACAAGGTGACTGAGGCCGGCGTGCAGCTGTCCGATGGGAAAGTGAGAGCAGTGCTACAATGGCCCACACCCAGCACAGTGAGGGAAGTTCAAGCTTTCTTGGGACTGGCCGGATACTACCGTCGCTTTATCAAGGACTTCGCGAAGGAGGCAGAACCTTTGCATGAATTGCTCCGAGGAACTGCGAAAGGACCAAAGGCACAGAAAATTCGCTAGGGACCAAGACAAGCAGAAGCCTTACACCGACTGAAAGAGGCCTTGGTCAGTGCCCCTGTGCTTGCCTATGCAGACTACAACCTCCTCTTTTGGTTATATACAGACGCGAGCCTCTACGGTGTGGGTGCAGTACTGGCCCAGGTACAGGACGGTATCGAACGGGTGATTGTATATGGAAGTCGGACATTGCGAGAAGCCGAACGCAACCCTGAGAATTACAGTTCTTTTCGTCTAGAGTTACTGGCACTAGTAAGGTCAATAACCGAAAGGTTCTCTGAATATCTCACGGGAGCTCAGATTGAAGTCTATACGGATAATAATCCACTGGCTCACATCTCCACCGCCAAACTGGGGGCAATGGAACAGAGGTGGTTGGCACGACTCTCCAGATATAATTATCATGTGCAGTACCGTTCCAAGCACGAAAATCAGAATGCGGATGCCCTCTCTCGTGTTACCACAGAAGCCCCAGTGGGGGAAGGAGATGAGCAGTTAGAGGAAGACGAAATTCCAGACTTCAGTAAATTCACCGCCCAAGTGGTGGAGGCTTGTATACTGGAGATTACATCGGGCACAACATCGCGCCTGGTTGGCCAGACCAGAGAGGAATGGGTGAAGATCCAGTCATCTGATCCAGAACTGCTTCAAGTGAAAGAGTGGGTGATCCGGCAGCGTAAGCCTACGAAGGAAATACGGGCCATGCTGTCACACGCAGCCCTACAGATTCTCAGCCAGTGGGACAAGCTATCGGTGCAAGAAGGGATGCTGTATTGGAAGGTGCACCTAGCTACGGAGCTGGAAGTACGGTGGCAAGTGGTGATACCCCAGAAGATGGCAGTACCATTGGCCGAGAAGCGCATGAGAGAGGAGCCCATTTTGTGCCGGGCAAGACTTATCAGTGGTTGCAAAGAATAGTGTACTGTCCTCAGATGCTTCGGGCTGTGGAGAAGGCCTGTAAACTGTGTCGTTCCTGCGAGTTAAATAAAGCTCTCCCACAGCGAGCACCAGTATAGACCATTGTCACCAAAGAGCCGTTGGAAGTACTTATGATAGATTACCTGAAGATTGGCCACTCCCACCGGGGCTATCAGTTCTGCCTTGTGATGACAGACCACTTCTCAAAATTTGCGGTGGTGACGCCCACCAGAGATCAGACAGCGGAATTGGCTGCTCGAGCCGTCAGTGATGACTTCATCCGGGTATACGGCTGCCCTAAAAGGATACACTCTGATCAAGGGGCCTGCTTTCAGGGCAGTGTCATGAGAGAGCTGCAAAGGATCTACGGGATGCAAAAGTCAAGAACCACGCCTTATCATCCACAGGGCAACGGAGCCTGCGAGAGGTTTAACCGGACCCTCCTACAAATGCTACGCACATTGGAAGATGATCGTAAGAGTCACTGGCCCAGTTATCTCGCAGAACTCGTATGGGCATACAATAACCATGTCCACTCCACCACTGGATACGCCCCATACGTGCTATTGTTCGGAAGAGCTGGAAGAGGCATTGAAGAACTAAACCTGGCTCCACCCGAGATCAGTGAAAGTCAGAGCGTAGGGTCTTGGGTTGACTGTCACCGTCGACGGCTGGAGACTATCCATCGAATTGTCACCAAGTGGTTACAAGAAAAGATATACCCCCGGCCGGAACCTGTACGTGAGGCTCCATTCTTACCAGGAGACAGAGTGCTAGTTGCAGAGAAACACCCGAGACACAAGTTGAGTGAGCACTGGAAACCAGAGCCGTACATTGTGACCAGAAGAGTCTCTCCTGATGGGCCAGTGTACGAAGTGAGAAGCGAGTGGGGAGGCGGCACCCTCATCCTGAATCTTAACATGCTGAGGCCCTGCTATTCAGAAGACAGGACCGGACAAAGCGACTCGGGGACTGTGCCTGTGCCCATTCATGTTACTCTCGAGGAGGGCTCTGATGATGAAGAATGGTGGCAGGCCCCGTCCAAAGCAACAGACTGGGGAGGGTCCAACCCCCCATCCGTTCAAGATGCAGGTGCCACCCCTGCAGAGCATAAGCCACCAATCTCCAGAGATGATGACGAGGATATTGTACTTCCTGCTACTGCACCAGCGTCTGGTGAATTAGCCGTACCCCACGTAGGACTGAACGGGCTAATGCTGGTATTCCCCCTGATCGGTACTTGGCAGATGAATTTGTGTATTCTGTCACTGGAGTCGGTTGTAAGACATTGGCTCCCAGGCAGCAGGTTGTAAAGCACCGCAGAGGTTGCCATCGTGTGTTCCTGTGCAGAGGGCCTCAGGAGAGTATCAGCCGGGACGGCCGATGTTAAAGAGGGGGGGAAATGTAAGACCTGTTAACAGTCCTTTAACCATGTATATAAATGTTTTGTGGACTCTTCCTTGTGTTATACTGCCACCTGCTGCCAAAAAGAAAGGATAAACCCCCCTGCTGCTGAGAGTTACATGGAACAGTCCAGGAGATGGATGGGTGGGGTCTTCTCAAGGAGAAGAGACACAACTTCCACGTGTGTTGCAGAGAGAGACACGGACCTAAAGAGACTGGATGTGGAGTGAGGAGCCAGACTGCACAAGCAAGGCACAGATCCAAGCAAGGACTGCACTCGAGAGACGCCTGTCAGTGAATTATGGGCCCCAACGGCAACGAGGTACCTCGCTGTAAAACTTGCAGTAAAACTCTCAGTAAAGTGTGCACACTGTTTTAGTTAGGGACAGATAGGAAAAGACTCTGCAGTTCGATATACAAGTTATAGAAAGAAAACAAACTCTGTGTCTCGCTCGATAAAGACTTTGTATTTCTTTATTTAAAGACATTCAGAGACCTTGCATTCTCGGCAAACTAGTTACAGTGGTTATATATATTGTATTTACTTTTGCACACCTTCCCGCTCCTTCCCCTTCTTTCCTGCACTTTTCCCCCAGTTGTATTAAAAGTGCATTTGTTTAACACTCTGTGTTCCGTGCAGTCCTTGCGTATCCCGTCACCTGTGGGCTATTACATAGTCAAGGAGCCGGATTAAAACCGAGATGGCAGCAAAGTACAAAATTATGAGGCAGGAGAAGCGTTCCAGCAGAAGGTTGAAGGTATTAGTAGGGTGTGGTGTTTTCCAATAAGCTGAATCTTAGGAGTGAATGACTTCAGCTGGACAGCACACACATCCACCTTGTCAGACTGAGAAGTACTGTAGGGCCCAGCCACTCTAACCTTAGTGTATAGGTGGAGCCTGTGCTTTCCGCCGTTTTTGACACAGATGTCTCCTCTATCACCAGCACCACCTACAGAGTG
The DNA here is from genome assembly GCA_033576535.1 of Allobates femoralis. Lineage (NCBI taxonomy): Eukaryota > Metazoa > Chordata > Amphibia > Anura > Aromobatidae > Allobates > Allobates femoralis. The sequence goes on from JARQOC010000005.1 coordinate 467,082,188, forward strand.
AGTACGGTGGTGCCTGGTGAGAAATGCAGATGTCCCAGGAGCAGCTTTCAGGTCGGGATATGACATGAGTAATGGGCAAAATGTTTGAAAGACACCCTCCAAAAGCTTGTAGAAGGCCTTCCCAGAAGTGTGAAAATTGTTATAGCTTCTAAGAAAGGATCAGCTATATATTAATGGCTACCGATTGAGAATAGAATGTCATAGCTGCTGTAGGTGTAATGCATCGATACTCCAATACCTTTCTCCTTATAGTCTATATACTTTCAGTATCCTATAGCGACCCTCTCAAAAAGCAGCTAGAAAAGCACAAAGTACAGTTGAATGCTTCTGTTGTCTCTATCCCTTGTAGAATGCTTCTGTTTTCTCTATCCTTTGTGGAATGCTTCTGTTGTCTCTATCCCTTGTAAAACGCTTCTGTTTTCTCTATCCCTTGTAGATTGCTTCTGTTGTCTCTATCCCTTGTAGATTGCTTCTGTTGTCTCTATCCCTTGTAGAATGCTTCTGTTTTCTCTATCCCTTGTAGAATGCTTCTGTTTTCTCTATGCCTTGTAGATTGCTTCTGTTGTCTCTATCCCTTGTAGAATGCTTCTGTTGTCTCTATCCCTTGTAGAATGCTTCCGTTGTCTCTATCCCTTGTAGATTGCTTCTGTTGTCTCTATCCCTTGTAGAATGCTTCTGTTGTCTCTATCCCTTGTAGAATGCTTCTGTTTTCTCTATCCCTTGTAGAATGCTTTTGTTGTCTCTATCCCTTGTAGATTCCTTCTGTTGTCTCTATCTCTTGTAGAATGCTTCTGTTTTCTCTATCCCTTGTAGAATGCTTCTGTTGTCTCTATCCCTTGTAGAATGCTTCTGTTGTCTCTATCCCTTGTAGAATGCTTCTGTTGTCTCTATCCCTTGTAGAATGCTTCTGTTGTTCTCTATCCCTTGTAGCTTTCAATAGATATTTGCTTTTGTCCTTGAACCAGCATCACTTTGTCTGAGTTGTGTTTGGTATTATACCTCATTTCTATTCTAATGATTGTTGTTATCATAATCAGCTAAAAAATAATATTATATACCATCTCTGTATCTACATAAGCATTTATTTGTGGCATTAGGGGATTCACCGATGGTAACATTGTAGATTAGGCAGGCTCCAGGCACCACCAGGCTTTTTGAACACCTGGCACGGCAAGTATTCCAAAATTAAAAGCTTGTTATTCAAATTAGGAATAATGTAGCTGAGTGGGTGAACATGAATGCGTTCTCTTCCTTTGAAAGGGACCATAGGGGTTTTCATATTTAACTAACAGAATTGCAGAAGTACAGGAGTCGCTTTAATAGGCTTCAAAGGGAAACAGACATGGGTCTGCACCTGTGCTCAGATCAGTGGTGTAGTCAGGCACTATTTTTAAGAACACTGAAGGTGCATACAGAATAATTACCATGGCTGAAGAATGGCACTACGAGGCAAGTGCTACCAGTATATAGATAACAGAGTGCTATAGTCCCCTCTGACACATAAGAATATATCAGTAGTTCTTGTATAGATATTTGTCCTGTGCTCGGAGAGCTTCAAACCTCATTCCGTTCACACTACCTGGACATTATCTATAAATTCCTGTCCATAGGGTATGACAAATCCTTTAGTGTTACATTATATACAATAAACTGTATATTAGTATTATACATTTATCAAAATAATAATCTGGCAGATCATCATCATTATCATTATAATCAACAGCAGGGTACTATGGGCATGCCATCAACTACACAGCATGAGATTGACTATGACCCACATGTCATCGGGAACCAATGTCAGAAAGCAATTATTTGTAGATGGCAGTAATACAGTCCTGACTATAGGGAAACAAGCTACTGCAATATTCCATTATGCTAAAGAAAAGTTTTGTTGTTTACATATATCAAAAAATAGTTTTCTCAGGGTTCAATGTCACAATGGTCACGTCAGGTTGCATGAATGGTTTCTCTAGTGGAGTACTTATTGATCATTCAAGAGGACTGATATTCTCTAGAATCGAAGTGTAAGAATATAGATCTAAGTTCTGATGAGCGGTTACAGCAAACGATCGGCATTAATTCAGATAAATATTGAACGAGTATCTTGAAAAACTCTCCTTTTAGCTCGATAAATGGTACAATATTGTCCCCAGAGCTGGCAAATTGGAGATTTATGCAGATTTGTGGCTATTTATAAATGATTACTTCTCTCCCTATTGTAACATTCAGTGGCAGATTGAGATTACTCATATCTACTATATAATTGCCGTAGGCACGTTTGTGTCGGACCCCGGCACGCCGTGGCTTTGTCACTATGTGACGTCACCACGGCGAAGCATTGGCCGCGTAGCGGCCAATGCGAGTCGCTGGCCTGCGCGAGCAATGGCCGCGAGGCCATTGCTCGCGCAGCCATAGGGCAGTGTACACAGTGCAGGCGGCCAGCATCGGCCACAATGCGGCCCCCGAGGACAGGAAGGGGTTAAGGTGACTGTGTGCAGAGTCACTCACCTGAGCTGCGGGCGACCCTTCCTCCACCGCCGCCTCAGACACCGGGCACCAGGCGGCACAGGGCGGCATGGGGCACACACACACGGCCGGGCGACCCTTCCTCCACCGCCGCCTCAGACACCGGGCACCGGGCGGCACAGGGCGGCATGGGGTACACACACACGGCCGGCACTGTGCTCACACCCGGGCACACACACACGGCCGGCACTGTGCTCACACCCCGGGCACACACACACGGCCGGCACTGTACTCACACCCCGGGCACTCACACCGTGCTCAGCTGCTTCCTGAGTGAGGGGAGCCGGCCAGGCTGCACGGGAGGAGGCGGGGAGACATTGCATAACAGCCTCCTCACAACACAGTGATATCAGGGCACAGACATGACCTGCGGTAATCCCCATAAGGATTACCGCAACCGCGCCGCAAGTGCAAGTTGCGGCGCGGTTGCGGTAATCCCCATAAGGATTACCGCAACCGCGCCGCAAGTGCAAGCTGCGGCGCGGTTGCGGTAATCCCAATACAAAGTATAGGGGGACTTGCGGCAGGTGCGGCAAGTGCGGTTTTGCCGCACCTGCCGCAAGTCCCCCTATACTTTGTATGGGGATTACCGCGACCGCGCCGCAGATGCGGTTTTTTAATAAAATAATAAATAATAAAATAAATAAATAAAATAATAAATAATACAATAAATAAAATACATAAATAAAATAAAATCTTAATACAAATAAATTCAATTAAAATAACAAATAATAAATAAATTTAATAATAATAAAAATTGTAACAAAAAAAATAAATAAATAAATAATAAAATACAAAATAATAATAACAAAAAAAAATATATATATATTAAATTAAGATATTAATTACATTAACTAATTAAAATATAATAAAATAAAATAAATTTAATTAAAATAAAAAATTAATATACAAAATAATATCATTAATAATATATTAATCTACTATATAATTGCCGTAGGCAAAATCGTGTCGGCCCCCGAAATCGCCGTGGCTTTGTCACTTTGTGACGTCACCACGGCGAAGCATTGGCCGCGCGAGCAATGGCCGCGAGGCCATTGCGAGTCGCTAGCTTTGTGCGAGCAATGGCCGCGAAGCGGCCATTGCGAGTTGCTGGCCGAAAATAGAACCAGAGGCTCGGCCACAAAGCTAGCGATTTACCGCTCAGGTAGCGAGTCGCTGCCTGAGCGGTAAATCGCTAGCTTTGTGCCGAAAATAGAACCAGAGGCTCGGCCACAAAGCTAGCGATTTACCGCTCAGGTAGCGAGTCGCTGCCTGAGCAGTAAATCGCTAGCTTTGTGCCGAAAATAGAACCAGAGGCTCGGCCACAAAGCTAGCGATTTACCGCTCAGGTAGCGAGTCGCTGCCTGAGCGGTAAATCGCTAGCTTTGTGGCCGAGCCTCTGGTTCTATTTTCGGCCACAAAGTTAGCGATTTACCGCTCAGCCCCCCAATAAGTATTGGACCCCCCCAAAAAAGTATTGACCCCCAAAAAGTATTGGACCCCCCAAAAAGTATTGGACCCCCAAAAAAGTATTGGACCTCCCAAAAAGTATTGGACCCCCCCCAAAAAAGTATTGGACCCCCCCAAAAAAGTATTGGACCCCCCCAAAAAAGTATTGGACCCCCCAAAAAGTATTGGACCTCCCCCCCAAAAAGTATTGGACCCCCCCCCCAAAAAGTATTGGACCCCCCCCAAAAAGTATTGGACCCCCCCAAAAAGTATTGGACCCCCCCAAAAAAGTATTGGACCCCCCCCAAAAAGTATTGGACCCCCGCAAAAAAGTATTGGACCCCCCCAAAAAGTACTCAGACCAGCTATAACTATTATAAGCAAATTTATGCACGTTCTAGAATCCCGATGCATTTGCATCGGGCTCACAGCTAGTTTATTTATATGCATGAATATGTATACAGTAAGTTTATAGTCTTTCCTAAAAATCTCTTTTAGAATGATATAAATATGTGAGGTTTTACCCTCTTAACTTTTACATTTGTCCTGTCACGTAGCATATTTTTTTTTCACTTGGCATAAATACATCAATTCTCCTGAATCTGGTGTTGGTTTCCTTTATTCTTTGAGTCTTTCCAACCTTGAGCTATGGCCGCCTCTTTTTAATATGTACTCTAATCTTGTTAGCAATTTGAGTGTTATCCTGAACTTTTCCCTATCGGAGCCTTTTTGCGGACCACACCTCCTAAGCTATAAAAGCACCACTATAGTGTGTTTTTTTTTTTATTGTACCACTGTAGTGGTGCTTTAATCTAAGCCCCCTGATCTCAGTCTGTTATCTTCCACCACTTTCATCCTTTTCCAGTAGCGCTCTGGTATATCCTGAAAGGTGACTAGCTGGCAACTCCAGTGTTTCATGGAGAGCACTTGAGGTTACTCTTCAATGCATCTCAATGCAATGGGAGCCTCATTCTCGCTCACATAGAGATGCATTTAGCTCCTGTGACGTAGATTCTGACTTCCGGACAGACAGAAGCTATAGACACAAGATGGCGCCGTGGGAATGGAGCAGGCTTGGTAAAGCATGAAAACATCAGAAGGTAAGTATAAGATATGGGGTGTGGGGCTTACATTTATTACATTACATTTATTTACCAGTTTTAGGGAGGCACAGAACAAAGGTTTCACAGACCCATGTTCAGGAGAACATTACTAGCATTTACACAGGGTAAAAAAAATGTATATATTTATAGCATGTGATAAGTCCTTTAAACTTTGTCGTATAGTCTTGTAGTGAGTAACAACATCTGTTATGCAGGTGCATCTCAATGAATTAGAATATCATCAAAAAGTTAATTTATTTCAGTAATTCAATACCTAAAGTGAAACACATATATTACATAGAGTCATTACAAACAGAGTGATCTAATTCAAGTGTTTATTTCTGTAGTCCCCAGTGTGGTAAATATAGAGTAGGGAGGATGAAGGGTTAAAAGCTGTGCTGCTGTATTCCACAAGACATCAAAGGGTGACTATAATATTTATTTATTAGTCAACACGTTTCAGGGCTCCCTGAACCCATCCTCAGGACAAATTGTGGCACCCCAGGGGTTAATGTGCCACAGTAACAACATTACTAACGGTTAATTCCCCACACAACCCACAACACTACACTAGCACCTCCAGGCCAGAAGGGGGAGCTAAAGCTGCTTCCCTAGATGTTCTGGTGTGGAGAGGAAGTGGCAGTTAGTTCAGTTCCTGGGAGGACTGAGGAAAGGACCTGGGTGTAAAAGGGCTGCCTTAGGCTCAACCCACGGTCCACTGTCCACTTCCAGGCCGGCCAAGGTCTGAGGAAAGGAGTAGGAGAAGCAGAGGAACACACCCGGGGCACAGAGTTACCCTATAACTCAGTCCGGTGAAGCGCAAAGACCGGATACCGGATCCGACATTGTGCCTGATACAAGCAACACAGTAAACACCGAATGAGTGATTACATATCTTTACTGTACCACAGCAAAGCAACACAGCGGGGTCAGAAACACAAAATTAAGACTCAAGTTGCCTAGTAAGTGGGTACCCGTGAGGGGAGACAGGGCCAGCAGCTTAGCTAAAGCGGCAGCAGGGCCACACACAAAGCGCAGGAGTAGGAAGCCAAGGACCCGGTCAGGGTGGGAGCAACCCGGCCCCGGTACAGACTTCGTGGACAATATATACTGAACAACATCTGCAGTTAAGACTTGGAAAACTACAAAACCGTGAGTCCATGTGATCCTTGCAAAACTTGTTCTCCCTCACAAACTGTCATCTCTACTACTACCCCTGCCCTGCATCCATCTATAGATTATTATCACCACTGCACCGGGGAACCAGGCTCTGCACGTGGAGAGCTGTTACATCACCAGCTGCCAAACATCATCCCCGGAGGTTCTGCAGCAGTGGTGGTCACCCTGACCACATAATACGGGTGGCGTCATGACTTTCTCCCCTGTAAATACCCCCATTACTTGTGGGCTCGGGACACAGTCCGGACCAAGACTGCCGTGATACCCCCTGTGATACCCCGGTCCGGTACCGAGTACCCCGTCCCAGTGGGCTCCACAACTTCAATATCATATTGCCATGTTTAAGGAAGCCTTGAAATGCGTTGACTAATAAATCAATATTATATTCAGTCTTTGATGTCTTGTGGAATACAGCAACATGGTTTTTAACCCTTTATCCTCCTTACTTTAATTTTCTGAGATAATGACCTTTGGAGTTTCATTGCTGTAAGCCATAATCATCAACATTTAAAGAAATAAACACTTGAAATAGATCACTCTGTTTGTAATGACTCTAAGTAATATATACATTTCACTTTTCTATTGAATAAAATAAATTAACTTTTTGATATTATAATTCATTCAGATGCACCTGTAGTAATATGCTTAGGAATAGTTAAGGTTATCCTCATTTTGTGACACACTATCTTAGCAGTCAGGAAAGCTGCTGATATATACGCAAATCAATTTCATGGATCCATGCAAACTCCAAGAGAAAGTCCAATTAGCATACAGTGGGCCATTATCAGTATACTGTTTTGTAAAGTTCAAGAGTAGTTTGCATGCTTTATTATACAGTCGACAACTGTTTCTATAGTGGGAGTAAGTGGATGATCTATACTATTCCGTTGTGCATCTATACATGGGCAAATGACACAAGCTTCACATCAGCGTTTTTTTCAAATCGCGGCAGATGCGGTGAAAAAAGCGCATCTGCCGCGATTACCGCATACCGGCTGCACTTGCGGCACGGTTGTGGTAAACGCCATACAAGGTATAGGCGGACTTGCGGCAGGTGTGGCAAGTGCGGTTTTGGCACTTGCGGTAGGTGTGGCCGCGAAAAAAACTCGTCTGACAGCATTTTATTTCGCGGCCGCGCCTGCCGCAAGTGTCAAAACCGCACTTGCCGCACCTGCCGCAAGTCCGCCTATACCTTGTATGGCGTTTACCGCAACCGTGCCGCAAGTGCAGCCGGTATGCGGTAATCGCGGCAGATGCGCTTTTTTCACCGCATCTGCCGCGATTTGAAAAAAAACGCTGATGTGAAAGGGCCCTTAGGTAGGCTGTACATTACCTCCGATGGAAAATTTGAACAGTCATTGGTATAGCTATAAAAATACTGCTATGTACAGATGCACATTTGAAATGCTGTTTGGGGACAGAACCTTGTGACATTTCCATGTCTGAAGTGTTCATGATTAGCTGTAGGTCTCATGCAGATGGCAGCCTTATGGCTTAAATATGAGTGCAATGTAATAGGACATGCATCAAAGTGCAGAAACATTATTTGACCCTGTACAAACTTCAGTTTATGTGCTTGGGGCCTTATTGTAATTTCTATATTTCACCTACAGGAAGTCTGTCAAAGGGTTTGTAGCCTACCATATATTCTCTAGTGCGGGGGCTGGGTATAGGAGTTTAAGATGTATTCAGTCACAGTTGTGCAAATATATATATATATATACATAGATATACTGTACATATATACACTACCATTCAAAAGTTTGGGGCCGTTTGGAAATGTCCTTATTTTTGATAGAAAAGCACATCTTTTTTCAATTCAGCTAACATTAAATGAATCAGAAATACACTCTATATATTGCTAATGTGGTAAATGTCTATTTTAGCTGCAAACATCTGGTTTTTAATGCAATATCTATATACTGTAGGTGTATACAGGCCCATTTCCAAAAACCACCACTTCAGTGTTTTAATGGTACATTGTGTTTGCTAACTGTGTAAGAAGGCTAATGGATGTTTAGAAAACCCTTGCACAAATACGTTAGCACAGATGAAAATGGTTTGGCTGATTAGAGAAGCTATAAAACTAACCTTCCTTTGAGCTACTGTAGTTGAGAATCTGTAACATTACAGTACATTTGTTTGTTCTATGAAACTCTCAAAATGGGCAGAAAAAGTTCTTAGAAATGAAGGCTATTCCATGCGAGAAGTTGCCAAGAAACTGAAGATTTCCTAAAACAGTGTGTACTACTCCCCTCAGACGAGAGCACAAACAGGCTCTAACCAGAGTAGAAAGAGAAGTGGGAGGCCCCGCTGCACAACTGAGCAACAAGACAAGTACATTAGAGTCTCAAGTTTGAGAAATCGACGCCTCACAGCTCCTCATCTGGCAGCTTCATTAATTAGTACCCGTCAAAGGTCTGCAATGTTGTAGTTGCTGCAAAGGGAGCATTCTTTGATAAAAGCAAAGTTTGAAGGAGAAAATTGTTATTTCAAATAAAAATCATTATTTCTAACCTTCTCAATGTCTGGACTATATGCTCAATTCACTTTGCAACTCATTTGATAAATAAAAGTATGAGTTTTCATGAACAACACAAAATTGTCTGGGTGACCCCAAACGTTTGAACGGTAGTGTATTAGAAAGAGAAACAGACAGTGTATACTCACCTCCTGCTCTGTCTTGTTTCAGTCATTTGTATCTCACAGGAGTGTTTCTTGTAGTCAGAAAGTAGCCATCAAAGGGCTACAGCACTCACACCTCTCCCAAACGTTTCTGTCTGAGGGAAGTGTGGGCATTGAAGCCTATTAACAGCTTCTGAAAAACTGGGGCAGAACCAGTGCGGCGGTGAGTATAAGGACAGATTTAGTAACTTTTTCTATTTATGTAAAACAACTGACAAGTGCTGTGAGGATGGTCCTAGTTCCAGCATGTGCTTCAGACTTCTTCATCTACGATGTCCATGAAGAGTCACAACAGTGCACTCAATGTCGATGGGGAGTGATTAGGCAGGCTTTAGTGAGGAGAGATAAGCCACTCAAAGGGTCAAGTGTATAGACCTGGGCCATGATTATGTCTGTCCCTTTAAGTACCCCTGGACCATGAGTAACCATTTACACTGCAGTTCACTTCCTAGCTACCCCTTTACTTTTTTAAGAAATTTGCTTTCATTTACATCCATGCATTTTTCCAGGTATTTTCTCATTTATTGTGTTCCAGCACATCTGCTGGTAAAATGTATGATTTATATCCTCCTTTGCATTCTACAGATTTGACATGAGAATTGATGGTTCAATAGGAGGAGCTATTCCAGTCTTGTCTAGATAAAACAGCTGGGAAATCCCCAGTCTAGTAGAGGATTCCAGACAGAGCATGAGAGAGGTCTCCTCACTGCTTCCAGGCTCCAAGCCTGGAAGTTTATCCTTCTCTTTGTCCCAAGATTTACAGCCAGGCCTAAAACCTTGGATCTTTCTCTGGCTTCTAGAGCTAAGATAGCTAAAGACTTTTAACCCTTGGTCCTCACTGTCCGGATTAACCCGTGCTTCTCCAGTAGTAGGTCGTACTGAATGTACAGAAGAACCTATTGACTGCGTGTTGAGGAATTTGAAGGTTCTCCACCTCACCGCAATTGTTCGTTATTTGCTTCATATATTTTTCTCTGCACCTGTTGCGACAAGCTGTGAAATTAATACAGGATTCCAGGTCTGTAAAAACCTCTTACCATATTTCTACTCTTCTGCTTTTAAGCCACCAAAAGACTTTGATCTCTGTTATAACTGCCTACAAATACTGCTTCTAAATAATACGGGCTCTTAAAGCTCCAGAACCTCAATTCCTCATCAGAATCTAACTCTGAACTGTACTTGCCGTGGACTACCCATGTGAACTGTAAACAATTTACTTCATGTTTTATTTCCCCATTCTGCTCAAGTAAAGCAGTTGTTATCCCTGAAACCGGTGTCTGTGGTCATTCTATCGGCGGTGAACGCTGTGTGGGAATGGATAGCAGTGAATGGAAAGCCTCCCATTATGAGGGCTTTACATTAGGACCACCCGAAAACAGCTTTCCAGCTCTTTTACATAATTAAACAAAGTTAATTTACTTTACATAACTAAAATGAATGTTTGATCGTGTTTTAAAGTTCCCTATACATCTCTGTAGTGGGTTGTTTTGTAGGAATTCACTTTGTATCCTTTAAAAGGATAGTCTCCCTAAGATAACCATATCCCATATTATCTCTAATTCCCAGAATAACGCTATGTCCTGTTATAATATTTTGCCTCCATGTAGTACTAAGGCTGGTTTCACACTACGGATTTTTCAGATCCGATGCTGTCTGATCAAAATCGGACAGCATCGGATCCGAATTTGGCCCCATGCAGCCCTATGGGCATCGGACCGAATCGGATGTGCACTAAATGCCATCCGATTTGGTCCGATCCGATTCTGTCCGATTTTATTATCGGTGCAAAAATCGGAGCCTGCTCCGATTTTTGCACCGAAAATAAAATCTGACAGAATCGGATCGGACCAAATCGGATGACATTTAGTGCACATCCGATCTGACCCGATCCCTATAACATGGGGCCCTATGGAGAAGGGTCCGAGGAAACATCTGATGTCTCCTCGGACCCGATTTTACTGTACTGAGCATGCTCAGTACAGTAAAAATGCTCAACTAGGAGCGCAGGGGTTAAAAAAAAAAAAAAAGTTCATGCTCACCTCCCCCGAGCCCCCGCCGTCTCCCGCCGTCTTCCTGGAGGTTCCCGGTGGCTCCCGCAGGCTCCCGGTGGCTGCAGAGGTCTTCTTCTGCAGTTCAGGACCTGCGGTGATGTCACAGTCACGTGACACCAGGTTACTCCATGGTAACCCGCGGTCACATGACTGTGACATCACCGCAGGTCCTGTGTGCAGCAGAAGAAGACCTCTGCAGCCACCGGGAGCCTGCGGGAGCCACCGGGAACCTCCAGGAAGACGGCGGAGAGGGCGGGGGCTCGGGGGGAGGTGAGCATGAACTTTTTTTTTTTTCCTTTTTTTCAGCCCGGAAGCTACGATTTAATGCCGGAATTGGATGCCTATTTGGCATCCGATTCCAGGCATCAGAAGGGAGCCGATGCTGTCCGATTTATATCGGACAGCATCGGCTCCCTAAAAATCGTAATGAGAAGGTAGCCTAAGAACTGATCATTTAGTGACCATTATATTATAACCACCCTTCTAGGCCATAGAAGCAGGAATGTAGGTGTCCAGATAGAGCCAGTGAGTGAGGTGTAGATATATTGCATGTTATAAAATTGAAAAGTTGTGTTGAAGCCCAGATATGAAGTCAGACATAAGGTAAACAGGTGATGTAGATGGACGGTCACGTAATCCCTAGTTCGGTTATTTTATATATCCCTTCTATCAATGACTGAAATTTCCCAGTCGTCTGCAAATTTCATCTGTTCATTGTTTTTATCATTCCCAGCTGTTTTAAGTAGTCTGTATGGATTCTCTCAGCTTGCAGCTTTATTTCTGTTTATCTATTTCTTATTTTTTCTTTACCTCCTGGGTATTGCTTGTCTCCGAGATACAATGCATCAGCGAAGTACTTTATTTTCCTCAGGGCCTATTTAGGAGCTATAGACAAATGGGATCCACTCATAGAGGCAGGGTGTGCAGAAATAACAGGTCATTTTCCAATGCAATATTGGTGGCAAATGACTCATTAAAGTGTTCCTTATTACAGCAGGGTAATGAATCAGCCTTTCCATCAGACCTTTCATGCTTTCAGTTCACATATTAACATAGATTTTTATAATAATGGGTGCAGAGTGGCTCGTCTCCTTCACATCATCAAAAAAGAATAATTCTCTGGTCCCTAACAGCACATAAAGCAGGATGACATTGGGCATCTGCTGACTACGAGTACTCACACAGACAGTACACGTATTAGTTTCACTTAAATGATGTTATCCTATATAAAAATGTTGCTGAATTTATGATTTCACTCTTTACTATACGGCATCATTAATGCATCATAATGGTTGGCAGACTAAATATATTGGGTTATGTAAACTTGACGTCCCTCTGCAAAACTGGAAATTCATGGTAACTCAGTTCTGTTACTCATGTCTATTTTTTTAAAACAGAAAATACATGTTATTACAAAGTGCTACATTACAAACGTCACTTTTTTAACACTGTAGCTGATGCTTTTATTCATATTTTGTGTATGTAACACTTTAATTGATGATATTCCTTATTTCCCTTCCATTGTTTTAAAAGGATGCAAGTATATGAAATCTCAGCCATTCTTACACTACCTACAAGACATAAAACATAATACACATTGTATTAGCTGCTCCACAGCATATAACACATCAATGCTGGTGACTTTGTACATGACCCCTCCCAAAAAAGTTTGAGCTGGTTTTTAGTGATGAGCGAATACTGAAATATTCAGGTTCGGATTATACTAACCGAATACTTTTACTATTCGGTAATCGTTTCGAATACTGAACCTAATGCAAGTCAATAGGAAACTGGAAAGAAATAGTTTTCTGGACGATTTCCCTGAAAACTTGCATTAGGTTGCGTGTTCAAGATGAATTAATGAACAGGAAATTTACCTGCAACTTTGAATAAACGTTATTTTCATTCACCTTTGTTACATTTTTCTTGGGGGGGTGGGGGGTCACCAATCTTAGGCATTTGTGGCATAATCAAAACCTTTCTTGCTGTTTTGTTAGGCAGTGGTATAGCATGGGTTGTCAGTTCCTAGGACAAGGCAAGTATTGTGCCTCCTGACACAATACTAACACCCCAAGAGTACCCCTTTAAAACAAAAATGCACCACGAGTGCCTTTTTAGATAGCATTAATGCTCCATTAGTACCCGCAACAAAAGTAATAATCATCATCTCAAAAAATAAAGACTATACTCCCCTGTAGGGAATCAGCTCTGGTAGGCAATGGCAGGGACGCAGTAAAGAGGCACACATGGGGCTACAAAAAAATCTCAATGTTTTATTCACACCGGTATAAACAAAACAAACAAACTTAAACAAACTTAGGTACATTTCCTATTGCACGTGTTAATAGTACCACGGGGCTGCAGAGCCCAGGTTTACCCTGTCCTGGGCGGGGCATAACTAAACAGCCACCTGGTTCTTTGCTAGAGCCCCTGAAGGTGTGGATAGAATTAGGCTGCAGGTAGCCACCAGGTGCTACTCCCAGGTCACTCCCTGGATCTATAATGGATGAGTGGAGTAGGTAAGCCACAGGGCAGGCTGACTTCAGGAATACAGTTTTTATTTTAGACCGCAGTGCAAATATAGCACTCTCCAGCTTCCGTCATCCCTAACACACCACTGAGACACTCTGGCTGCCTATTTATACTGTCTTAATTGCTGCAGCCATGCAACTCGGGCATTGCTATGAAAACCTGGAATAACAGTGAAGGTCCAGGCCAGATTTAGCCTCCTACACTACTGCTTAACGCGAGAGGCATTTGCTGGAAGAAATGTATCTTCCATCCAGCAAACCTTCAGCTTACGTCCAAAAACAAGGTTTGGAAGTCAGACACCCAAACGTAGTAGCCTGTAATCAGTTTTCCCCCTGCAGAAAACTTATACTCCCGAAAATGGTGCAAGACAGAGCACATGTTGACTTCGTCTGCACCATTAAATTCAATGGCCCTGTCTGCGCATGCATCTGAAGCCCGTTTTTGGACATTAACCCTGACAGGACTACTGAAAGTGCAGCAGAACACAATATGCAATGTGAAAGCATCCTAAGACCTAAGGCAACGAGCATTCTGTTCCTCAAAAGCCATGTTCACTTACAAAAGCGATCTTCACTTCATCTTTATTGTAACAAATATGTAGGAAACGTGATTTTGTCGGTTTCTAAGGTTCGCTTTACACTAAAGTTCTTAATATAAATGAAAATAAAATTGTTCAAAACTACTGGAATTACATGGATGCAGTTGTCATCAGAGTTGGGTCAGTATTTCAGTTTTTACCATGAGTAATTTCATTGTATAGAAAAAAAAAATTGTAGTTCTTCTCCTGCCCACTGCAATGTTATAAATAGACAGCACATGGACGTGATTCATGTTTTTTCCATGATTTTCACAGATATATAGATTTGTATGGGGGATTTTTATACATGTCTTAGATCAGAATGGTACATGTATCCATGATGTTATTGCAGACACATAGTCTCTAAACATGGACATGTGACTTTCTCTTTAGACCAGAGGTCCACAACCTTTCTGACCGTGAGAGCCACAATCTTATAAGAGGGTCAAGGGGTTAACTTTGTACCTCCTTTCACTAATAATGGGGTGGGGGGTGCGGTTGAGGAGGTCATGTATTGTGTGTCCTTGTATATAAAGTAATTAGTGTGCTGAATCGTGTGAGCACAGCCAATGGTGGCCAAGGTCAAGGCTGCTCCCCAGTCCCCATTAGATTATGATAGTTATTAGGATGAATTAATATTATTCCTTGAGGGTGGGGCTTGGTCTATAAAAAGGATTTGCGATGCAGTTTTTAGTCAGGAGAACCACATGTAGAAGAAGCCTTATCAGGATCAGGAACCAATCCTCCCCTTTGGGTCATCCTAGGATCTGGAGCTTGGGCAGAATACAGTGTGAGTGCACTCCTCCAGGGTACCAGGATGACGGGGCAGTCGGCAACAAATTTTGCTACTGTGAGTAACCCTACTCTTGCAACGTTCAAGTATTGTACCCGAATTTCACGAGACTGTTCAAGTAAATGTTTTTTAAAGACTTTGATTGACTCTGTAAAAATTTTGGCCCTTACTGGGGGCACATCAGAACTAAACTGTTGCACTGGGGAGCAGGCGAGGCATGCTCAGCCAGGTTGGGGTTGCACTGCGGCATCAGCCCTGCCTCACTGTCAACTACCACAAACCAATGTGGCTGGCAACCCAGCATTTAGCTCATAGAGTGGGTCGTGAGCTACATTCAGCTCCCATCCCCCTTAGAGTAGTGACACCCAGAGCTCCCATTACCAGTATAATGACAGTCAAAGCTTTTCCACAGAAACCACACCAAGGCAGTATACCAGGATCTTGGGGTTCCTACCTTACCCCATTAAGATATGTTCTTCTCTGTGGGGCTACTCACAAAAGTCACCATCTGGAGACCTCTTCATAGTGGTTTGCTAGTCCTGGTGCTAATGCACTTAGCTGGATGACAGGCACGGGTATGGGACCCCTGCCTTAGACTATTATGGGTGCATATTCTATCTGTGAAAAACTAGGATAGAACACGTATGTGAACAAACGACGTCTGAACGAAGATTGACACACAGAGTCAATACTGGTGGTGGGCAGAGCGGATAGTTTGTGAGGTGCAACTACAGCCAATAGCAGCAGAAAAGTAAGTGATATAAAAGGAGGTGAGATGGTAAAACTTAGAAATGTCCTGAATTTATGTTTGTCCTTGAACATACCCCATTGTTAGGCGTGAATAACTAATAGAGATAACACAGTGCATTAACTGGGCACTGTTATTAGCTAAAACCATTACAGTTTGTAATAACAAAGAAATAAAACAGACGTTTGGATCATTGCCGGTGCTCATGGTAATGATTACTCTATGGCATTATGTGAGTTCATTATTTAGAGCTCTTCTTATAATATCTTACACCTTTCAAACCCAATAATCCTCCTCACAAGATAAAACTAGGAGGCTGTCAGCTTCTCAGCTAATTAGTTGTGCCAGGGGCATGTCGACATAAAAGCATGGAAATGTGTGTGCTATACTTTGTTGTGTGTTACTTGCTTTGTTTTTATGTTTTGCCCATTCTGCTCTCCCTTGGTACCTACTTTTTATTTATTCTGCATAAATAAATCTTTCAATTACACATCTAAAGGTTCATGATTGTTGATACTTCATAGGAGCTCTGCCACAAGACCGGCCAAATTCAACATCCAAATAATTCTCTTGTTCTGTCCATCTGGGCTGTATGGGACAGCTACTTTATAATGGGATGACCCAAAATCCTGTTAATTACAGCTTTTTCGCTAAAACTGTGCATAAAGAGAAAGCTGTCAAATGATAGTGGGAGGGAAGTGGAGCCCACATTATCAAAGACGAGAAGGAATTCCTAGTGTGCACGTACCACTGAGAGGACTCTCAAAGGGTTTGTCTACACTTAAATACCAATTTGTATCAGATCGATAGGGGTCCAACACCTACCGTGTTTCCCCGAAAGTAAGACCCTGTCTTACATTTTTTTGGGGGCCAAAAGTGGCCCCCGGTCTTACTTTCGGGGAGGGGTCTTACATTGGGTGCCCCAGCAGTGGGGCCTACAGGCCCCCTCCTGCTGGGACACTGCGGGAGCGGGTCGCACGTCACGTGCGCCCGCTCATTACATATGCACTGCATCCCCCTGTCAATCAGCGACAGGGGGAGCAGTGCATTATACGGTATATATGGGCCCCCTATTGCTGGCACACTACCCCCCTGTTCTGAGGCCCCCCCCTGCTGCTGCTGCAGACATCTTACCCTCCAGGGTCTTCTTGCAGCAGCCAGCGCGTCCGTCCTCTGTCCTCGGCTGTCTCCCGGATCATGTGACCCGTCGCAGCGCATGACGTCATCGAGACTGCGACCGGCCGGTCACATGATCCGGGAGACAGCCGAGGACAGAGGACGGACGCGCTGGCTGCTGCAAGAAGACCCTGGAGGGTAAGATGTCTGCAGCAGCAGCAGGGGGGCCTCAGAACAGGGGGTAGTGTGCCAGCAATAGGGGGCCCATATATACCGTATAATGCACTGCTCCCCCTGTCGCTGATTGACAGGGGGATGCAGTGCATATGTAATGAGCGGGCGCACGTGACGTGCGACCCGCTCCCGCTCCCCCCCCCTCCGCTAGGGGCCTTACATTAGGCCCCCCCGGTTGTAAGGCCTTATAATCGGGGGAGGCCTTACATTAACAGGCCCCCCCTTTACCCCCAGGCGGCCTTACAATCGGGGGGCCTTACTTTCGGGGAAACACAGTATCACCCATACCTGTCATGTGTTTTCGGTTTTGGCAGCAGGATATAGACTGCAAATGGAGCCAGAACAGCAAAGATACACTCACTATATTGTGGTTAGAGAACTACACCTCCGATTGAAATGAAGTTGAACTGCCACACTTGGCAATGGCCACCACTATATAGTGAATGGAAATGATGCCTCTACATACAGCGCTGAAAGTTATTGATCCTGAGGATATGTCATCAATATCAAATGTTTGGGCAACCCCTTTAAGAGCCTAATTTAAGTGATTTCTCTATAATAAGGATGTCTGTCTCCACTTTATACTTCCCTCAGATAAGACAACTTAAACCTGGTTTCCTCTAGTCATAGTAAAGAATAGGACCATATGTGCTAGAAGTCTTATCTTTACAGGGACAGATGCCGACAACAGAGGATTTATGTGCAAAATCAATATATTGGATCCTTCATTTAGTAAAATAATGTCATGGTGCAGAAACTAATTGTGATTAGTGATGTAATTAGTGACGGGTTCACCGATGATCTGGTTTGGCAGACTCGCCTGGACATTTTTTAAAATCCTAGTTTGGGGTTGAACGTGACTTGAACTTGAGTCTGAACTCTGAACTCGAACTTTAAAGTTATGAGATGGGGCTGGGGGGCTGTTAAAAGAAAGCAGTTAGCGATTCAACAGCATCATTATACTTACTCCCGCCGCTTGTGATTCCAAGCCCTCATTATAATTTGCACATATAATATGCAGGCAAATAACATTAAATTCTTTGTAAAGAGTTTACTGGATCCAGGGCTACAGGAAGAAAAGAAAGATATATCCTCCCTGCAGCTGCTTACTTTCAATCATGCGGATGGTGCAGGGAATGCTTTCAGTCAACACTCACTATATTGTGTGCACTATAATCACTTTCTGACACTTTTAATGACAACTTGCTCCATAGCGTGTATGTGCTGATTAAGTTGTAACCACTCCCTGCGCTGCCCCATGCCTTACATTGTGCAAGTCACCACAGGGATGTTATAGGTTAATTTTTTCGGCAGAGCAGGAGAATCACACTAAAATCACATATTTATTACCTGTGGATTTTTTGCATCTGCAAGGAAAATCCGCACATAAAACTCATCATACCCACAGTTAATGCTGCCGTCAGGGTGTGAATGCTTTGACAGCTGTCAGGGTCCCCATGGTAACTGGCAGGAAAGGGGGCCCGAAGGAGAGGTGAGGGGGGGAGCGCAATCTCCTTTGGGCCTTGCCCCCCTCATCTCTTCTACAGCCACCTTTCCTGTTAATCACCTCACCTCTTGAGCTAAAGGACCTTTGACATCACCAGCATGTGACCTGTGTGTGCTCCAGGCTGCGCTATGAAGTTTCTTAGTTGTGAAGGAACTTCCCCATGAGCAGGTAATGGAGGGGAGTGAGCTACAGGGCATAGGAGGCTTCATACTGTATGCCTGAGTCGCAGGACTCCACCACCTGCACATGTACATGCACTATCAATAATGGAAGGGCATGCTGCAGAGCTGTGTGTGTGTGTGTGTGCAGAGCTATGTGTATATGCTAAGAGCTGTGTGTGCTGCAGGGCTATATGTGTATGCTGCAGAGCTGAGTGTGCTGCAGGGCTATGTGTTTATGCTTCAGAAGTATGTGTGTGTGCTGCAGAGCTGTATGTATGTGCTGCAGAGCTGTGTGTGTATGCTGAGAGCTGTGTGAGCTACAGAGCTGTGTGTATGTGCTGCAGAGCTGTGTGTGTGTGTATGCTGAGAGCTGCGTGGGCTGCAGAGCTGTGTGTGTGCAGAGCTATGTGTGTATGTTGCAGAGATGTGTGTATGTGCTGCAGTGCTGTGTGTGTGCAGAGCTATATGTGTATGCTGCAGAGCTGTGTGTATGCTGTAGAGCTGTGTGTGTGCAGAGCTATATGTGTATGCTGCAGAGCTGTATATGCTGCAGAGTTGTGTGTGTATGCTGAGAGCTGTGTGAGCTACAGAGCTGTGTGTATGTGCTGCAGAGCTGTGTGTGTGTGTATGCTGAGAGCTGCATGGGCTGCAGAGCTGTGTGTGTGCAGAGCTATGTGTGTATGTTGCAGAGCTGTGTGTATGTGCTGCAGTGCTGTGTGTGTGTGCAGAGCTATATGTGTATGCTGTAGAGCTGTGTGTGTGCAGAGCTATATGTGTATGCTGCAGAGCTGTGTGTGGGATGCAGAGCTCTGTATGCTGCAGAGCTCTGTGTGTGCTGCAGAGCTATGTGTGTGCATGTTGGGCTATGTGTGTATGTGCTGCAGAGCTGTGTGTGCTGTAGAGCTATGTGTGTGCATGTTGTAGGGTTATGTGTATATGCTGCATAGCTATGTGTATGTGCTGCAGAGCTATATGTATGTGTGTATGCTGCAGAGCTATATGTGTGCATGCTGTAGAGCTATGTGTGTATGTGCTGCAGAGCTGTGTCTGCTGCAAAGCTATGTGGGTATATGCTGCAGAGCTATTTGTGTATATGCTGCAGAGCTATGTGTGCCCGTATTCGATGAAGCACAAGAGGCCGGCTTGGCCGAAACTTCAGTGATGTCAGGCTCAGCCGGGTTTGTACTGTGCATGTTCCTAATAGGCTAACATGCGCAGTACAAACCGGAAGCCACAGCAGAGCGTGGGCACAGTCAGGATGTGGAGGATGGAGCCGCTGCTGGTGGTGAGTATGATGTGTGTCTAGTATGTGTGTGTGTCTGTGTGTCTCTTCACAGCACTATACTGTATATACAGGTCTAGCATTTAATGTGGACCTGTATATACAGTATAGTGCTGTGTATACAAGATATACAACTGACAGTCTCTAATGTGTATAAAGCCAGCAGCCTCTGTGTATACGGCCGGTAGTCTGTATTGTGTATAAAGCCAGCATTCTCTGTGTATATGGCTGGCAGTCTCTAATGTGCATCTAGCCGGCAGTCTCTAATGTGTATAAAGATGGCAGTCTAATGTGTATAAAGCTGTCAGTTTCTAATGTGCATACGGCCAGCAGTCTGTAATGTGCATCCAGACGTCATTCTCTAATGTGCATACTGTCAGCATTCTCTAATGTACATACTGCTTGCAGTTTCTAATGTGTATATGGCCGTCAGTCTCTAAAGTGTACACATCTTGCAGCAGTCTCCATTTGTGTGTACAGCCAGCAGTAGTATCTATTGTGTATTTTCTATTGTGTATACAGCCAGCAGCAGTCTCTAGTGTGTATTTCCCATTGTATATACAGCCAGCAGAAATCTCTACTGTGTATTCTCTTTTGTGTATACAGCCAGCAGCAGTATATATTGTGTATACTCTTTTGTGTATACAGCCAGCAGCAGTCTCTATTGTGTATACAGCCAGCAGCAGTTTCTATTGTGTATAGTATTGTGTATTCAGCTATTGTGTATTCAGCCCTCAGCAGTCTCAATTGTGTGTGATGTATATATGTATATATATGTATATTGTTTGGGTGGAGGTGGAGTTGGGGTGGAGCCTGGGTGGAGGCGGAGATGGGGTGGAGCCTGGATGGAGTCTCAGGGGGACCTCGAAATTTTGCCAGTGAGGGGCCCTGAAATTCCTAGTGGCAGCCCTGCCTACAGGAGAAATTGACATCTTGCAGATTTTAAACATGTTCCGCAGGTCGGTTTACCCAGCGTAAAGAAAGTATAGTGGACATGAGATTTTTATAAATCCTATCCAATTTGCTTGAACTGTAAGATGTTGTGGTTGGTGCTCAGCGAAAATACGCAACATCAAAATTTTATAGTGAGAACTTAACCAAAAAAGGTTTTCCACCTTCAAAAAAGTTGTCCCCAGATGATTGGATATTTGTAACAAAAACACAGGTGATCCCAACTCTTTCCTAGTCCAGTGCCGGCTTCCTACTGCTGTGCTGTCCCTGTGTTTTGGCTGAAGTGGTGATGTCATGGCTACCTCACGCATCAAGGCTGCAGCCAATCACTGAATTTGATGACTTGAACTGTCTACATCGGCAGAGCTGCTGAGCTTAGTAATTGGCTGCAGTGGTCATGTGTGCTGTGGTCTTGATGTAAGTATTGAAGCCAATATACAGAAAAAAGATAAATGAAAAATCGGTACTTATCAGCCAATTCACCAACAGAATCCAAGGATCCAAACATAGAGGAAAAGGATTGCCCGGAAGGAGAAGTTCCAGCTCGTCACTGGACGTAAAAGAGATAAAGAAAAAATGGTTCATCCAGCAATCCAAATATAAAAATGCGATATTGACTGAAAGTATTTTTCCAGCATCTTTTAAAAAAAGAAATACAAACAATACTCACCCTCCCATGGTTCAACACAGCCCGATTCCATTGATGCTCTTTTTTTCTGTGTCAGATAAAGAAAAAAGGTTCATCCCGCAATCCAGATATAAAACCCCGATATTGATTTCATCATGTTAAAATTCATTTTAATAAGCATAAGTGGGGGAAGGTTGTGTAGAGCCGTGGGAGGGTGAGTATTGTTTGTATTTCTTTTTTTTAAAAGATACTGAAAAAATCCTTTACGTCATCATGGGAATCCTGAGGGTGAATCAGAGGAACCATATATGTTATACTGCCTTGACCCTACCAAGTGTTATATCCCATCTCTCGCCACTCTGAATGAAGAGTAGATCCAGTGCTGTTCTTTGCTTTACTTGTACAGTGACCATTGGATGATTTCTCTTTGCTAAATGCAGCAGGATTCTTTATTTTCATGAATGTTTCTCTCAATATTTAGACTTGGCGGAGTGTTAAGTGTTTACACATTGATTAGCAAGAGTAGGTGAACATGGGTGAGATTGGCAGAATAAAGTCGTTGGGTTATACTGCTATGAACAGCATGACTTCTATAACTGGCATTTCTTCATTGCTTTGCTGGAATGTAAAAATAACACCTTGCGAAAGCAACATAATTAACACTTCCAGTCTCTCACAGGGGATTCCACCTTTAGGATCTGAAGGTTAGATTGATTATGTAAATGTTAAGTGTAATTATTGTAAGAAGAACCTTGGGGACATGTCTGA